>CM067304.1:6657533-7338376 GCA_034231615.1 Meghimatium bilineatum | reverse complement strand
GATAGATAGATAGATAGATAGATAGATAGATAAGATAGATAGATAGATAGATAGATAGATAGATAGATAGATAGACAGATAGACAGATAGACAGATAGACAGACAGACAGACAGGACAGACAGACAGACAGACAGACAGACAGACAGACAGACAGACGACAGGCAGGCAGACAGACAGACAGACAGGCAGGCAGGCAGACAGAGAGATTAGATTAGATTAGATTAGATTAGATTAGATTAGATTAGATTAGATTAGATTAGATTAGATTAGATTAGATTAGATTAGATTAGATTAGATTAGATAGATAGATAGATAGATAGATAGATAGATAGATAGATAGATAGATAGATAGATAGATAGATAGATAGATAGATAGATAGATAGATAGATAGATAGATAGATAGATAGATAGATAGATAGATAGAATTATACATTACAAACCATGAGAACAGAAACATGTCTTCGGTAATTGATATCTTTAAAAATAGGCTATTTCCTCCATTTACATTGTTAATTATATCATTTACATTGTTAATTATATCATTTACATTGTTAATTATATCATTTACATGTTAATTATATCATTTTGATTGAAATTCTATCATTTTCTTGAAATTGTGGTGTTTTTGTTTTTGTTTATAAACACATTAATATTGGGGGTAAGGAGCGAGGGAAGAAAACAAACCCGTTTTTGTGCAGTAAAATTGGTAATTTTTGTTATGTAATGTGGTTTTTTTTTCAAGAAGTGGTTAACTGTTCAGACTTGTTTGTGCATGTAGTGCGTTGAATTTTAGAACAAATTCCGATAATTAAACTACTCGGAACAGGCCCATGCCAATGGCCTTCTCTGCACTTCATGTTCACAGTATTAAAGAAATTTGCATTCGTCTTTTTTTTTTTAGTAGTTTTGCAATGTCATCGCGGAACGCAATATGTTTACGATGTCATTCTTGCCGGTTCATTTCTTTATGTTTGTACAACGGCTGCCGTTTCAATAATCAATAAACACAGTAAGAACACAAGTTTGTCTCCCTTGAGATAGACACGTATAGTTTAGGAGGGGCTTTGGGTGTCAGAGTTAGAATTAGTACTAAAGCTACGCCTAACACCTACACCCCTCTCCCTCCTAAACTCAAACATTATTCATTCTCTTCCTATGCGAACTCGTGGCATTAAACTATAGAGTTTATGAGGGGAAGGGGGTGTCATGTTTAGAGTTAGTACTAACACTGCGACTAACACCTAACACACCCCTCCTAAACTCTAGTATTGTCCCTTCTCTTCCGATGCTAACTCGTGGCATTAAATCGTGGTATAATTTAACCTCCGTTACTAACATTAGCCGTTTTTGTTATTTCTGGGGATACGATCTCCAAGTGACTAATTGCATTCTATCTATCTATCTATCTATCTATCTATCTATCTATCTATCTATCTATCTATCTATCTTTCTAATATATATATATATATATATATATATATATATATATATATATATATATATATATATATATATATATATATATATATATATATATATATATATATATATATATATATATATATATATCTTTCTATCTATCTATACGCTGTGTCCCCTGTTTGCCTTGCGGCGCCAGGGGTGGAAGAGTTCTCTGTAGGTGGCTTTCTTGTGCGCTGTTTGTAAGCTTGTTCCTGTGGCTTCTTTGATTTCTGTGATCCATCTTTTACACAGTCTGCCTCTGGCTTTATAACCGTTATGTCTATGTGTCATGGCCATTTGTGGCATGCTATTTGTCGGTAGTCTGGAAGCGTGTGAAAACCACTTGATCTGTTGTCTTTTGATGTGTTACAATACTGGTATTGTTTTGGTTACCTGTCTGATGTTATCGTTTCTAATGCTATCTCTTAATGACACTCCGAGTATTCTTCGTAGACATGTCATTTCTGTTGACACTATACTTCTTTTGTCCTGTGCTATCATTGTCCAGGTTTGGCACTGGTAGCATAGTGATGGAATCATAATAGTCTTGTATAATGCAACTTTAGTGTCTATGTTTACATTTTTGCTCTTGAAAATACGTGTCATCTGTCCTAGGATCTGGTATGTTTTGTTGCATATATTTTGTATCTCTTTACTTGTTTTCCCTTCACTTGATATAATGCTCGATATAATATAATCATAAACCGTATAGTTATTTTTCATACTTTTTCTGCTAACAATTATTTTTAATGGAAGGAGGGGGTGTGGGATTTTTTTTTTTTTTACATAATTAAATAGATGGGTGTGAGCTTTCCTTGATTTCCTGACAGTTGTGGTCAAGGGAGTGGGTTGGGAAAAAAAGGCTAATAAATGTCGACGCAATTTATTTATATCCCTTAATCGAAATCTACTTATTTTTAAAAACAGGGACATAAAGCGTCCCGTAACACAATAAAAGTATTTGTTACATTGGGACAAGATATCTAAAACCTGTATTGTCCTAGTAAAAACGGGATGTCTGGTCATCCTAAGATTATCACACGTTTTGTGATATTTCTGAGTCCTTTACTGGTTAATCTCATATTCAAGCTGGCGTCTTTGGATCGACTAGAAGTTTATGACAAAGAATGAAAGCACGACCAGATACGTGACTCACACAAGATATGCCCATATTTGGTTGTATTTGGCTTTGTCCAGCACGAATCAGGGGAACTCACTCTAGTAGTTCATTCTTGTCAAGTTGGTAAGGATAGCTCAGATTTGCTATTTTATTTTGTGAATTTTTAAAGGTGTATCGCTAATCTTAGCATATATGCGTACTATATTTGTGAATTATTTATATTTCAATACCTTTACTCAAATTAAATTTTGTAGTACATAGGTAAACGTTTCAGTTTTAAATCGATTGACTGTTGCGCTTTTATCTCCCTTATTAACAGGAAAAAATGGCGTCCGGAGTAAAAGTAGCCGATGAAACAGTACAACTTTACAATGATATGAAGCTTCAAAGGATTAAACTACGATGTGCGATGTTGGGCATTGACCAGGCAGCTGGAGAAATTAAAGTTATGGAAACATTACAGAAGGACAGTAATTGTTCACAAGAGGAAGAATTTAATAAATGCTTGCAATTATTTCCTTCGGATGTTGGTCGGTATTGTATCTTGGATTTGACAATCCCTCAGAAAAACGGAGCTCTCAAAGACATCATGTTCATCATTACATGGTAAGATTGTATAGTAGGATTTTAACATAATTCTGTAACTTTCTGTTTTATAATGAACATGCTTCATTTATAGACGACTAGTTTTATTCAATAGGATACTGGATACTTCTAAAAAACGCAATCAATATGATAATGAATGATAATATGATGAAGATAATGATACGATAATAATCATCCGATAATGATAGTTAAACTAACTAAACTTACTTTAGTCTAAAGTAGTATGTTTATCATAATCTTATTACCTTTTAGTATGTCTTTGTCTGGCATTTCAACGATTTCACTATTAGTATTACAAACAGCCGCTGTCAAGTGTTTTCAACTGTTGCTGTGCGTTCACTCTACAACATGAAATCACATGATCATTGTCATAGTATTAATTCTCTAATTATGTTGCAAAAAGTGCGCAATTTATAGCACAACCGTGTGAGAAACGAACAGTACTGAAATGATCAGAAATAAAAGACCTATGGTGGCTATGGACCAAGATGTCCATAAGATTTTTGTTGCGCCTATAGGCAACCAGAGGCAAGTCCTGGAAAGCGGCACAGGTGTGAGGATAAGACTGGAAAAGGGAATAATGTTTAAGCAGGATGCGCCAACACTGGAGTTACTGTGATGAACAGTAAGGACAAGTTTAACTATCAGGAGAAGAGGAAGACCACTGGGAATTAATCAATGTATAAGGGGCAAGATAACTGGCATACACGGAGCCAAGCCGATGAAAGGATGCTGTCAGGAACAAGCGTCTACGGAAGAACTCGATCACCTCAGAGGATTTGTTGAAAAAGTCGTCATCATTTCTACAAGCTGGAAGTTACTGTCCTAACAGTAGTTATAAAAATATAACTGACCTAGATTAGATACATTAATAACATCCGATGGAAGATGTATTCAAGAAGTCAAATGTAGATTTGTCCAGGCAAAAGCTACATTTCACAAGATTAAGGTCTATGTAATATATCTTTGTCAGTTGAGATGAGAAAGTTCTTAGAAGTTATATAGAACCAATTCTAATGTATGGCACTGAATCTTGGACACTCAACAGAACAGTGAAAAATTATATTGAGACAGCACTAGTGAACAGGTTTTATAGAAGAATGTTAAGAACACCATGAATTGATAAAAAATGTGTAATGAAGAAATCTTGAAAGAGGCTAATTCAATAAGAGAACTGCTTGTCTGCATCAGAAAGAAACAGTCCACATTTTTTTGACACATCATGAGAAGAGGAAAGATGGAACAAATTGTAACAACAGGCAAGTTGTAGAGCAAGAGGGGTTTGGGAAGACCAAGGGAGAAAATTATTGACAACATGGCATTGTGGCATGGAGAACATCAGTATCGAAAATGATTGACAGTGTGTGAAATAGAAGGCTGTGGAAAGACATGATAACCAATGTCACACGGCATGGACCATAAAAAGAAGATTGTTTGCAATTTCAAATGTTGATTGTATATTTAGAATCTGTTTTATCTCTAGCAATAAGATAACTAGTTATTTCTAATCTTCTAACAAGGTGTCCCAGTAGTGCACCAACCAAGTCTCATATGCTATATGCAACCTCTAAGAGGGCGCTGATGGACAAAATACGAGAAGGGATGATCGACATACAAGCCAACGATTTTTCTGATCTACCATACCAACATTTCTTAGAAAAAGGTTGTAAATAGAACAGGTCTGGAGTGCAGAAACTGTATCTCATTAATTATAATCTGTCATCGGAGAATATAGAGGATCAGTCCTGTTGGTCTGAGCCTTATCTGCATGCTTTCATTATACCTGCACATATCTGTAAGAAATGCTGCGCTAATCGATTCTTTTTATCAACTATAAATTGTAACAATTTGTTTTTCTTGTATGGACATTGGTAAGTCACAAATTGATTTGTGATTTTTGTGTAATGAAGCAAGCCAAAAATTGCTATTTCTGGATGCCTACTTTGTAATTTTTTTTAATTTAATTTTGTTTAGCTTTATAGGTGTAGTGCAAATATATTACTCAGTTTTTTTACTTTTATGAAATTTAAAATAAATTTTGTAAAATCCATGTGCCGTCGATGTGTTTACATTTGTGTTGTGTTGCAGATAGTAATGTCTGGTAAATATTGTGTTGTCGATGTGTATTGATTGAGGGACCATGTTTGCTCTTAAGATTTTTATATGTGTGAACCATGTATTATTCACAACGATTAAGGTTGCCAGAGAACGATTAGATTGGGCTCAGAAAGAGAAACGTAATGCTCAGACAAATATATATATATATATATATATATATATATCAGGTGACATCGTCTTTGTAGTTGTTCTGAATTCCTCACGATTATGAGCAAGTTGATTATGAGCTTGAGTACCCAGTCTGGCATAGTCAGATTCATGTCTGTAATAACTTTCAGTATATACAGACTAGAACCATATTTTTACAAGATGCTTCTAAAAGACTTATTTTAAGCCACTTCATGTAAAAATGGGGATTACTGCAATCCACATTAGGTAGTGTCCTGTATTGTAAGAGTTAATTAAAGATTTTGGGAAATGTTGAACGTCTTGCACAAGAAAAATATGACCGTATGTTACTAGCTTAATGTGATAATGTCTAGTACACGGGGTTCCCAACCATTGGGTCCTTAAGAGTTTCGTGTAGGGTTACATGTAAAAACAGCATGTTAAAGTACTTGATTTTAAAGCAATTTGTATGCAAATTTTACTCTCCTTTGCATATACATATCTTTCTGGAAGTGGATTTTCAACACTTTCTGCACTTGAAAACGAAAACAAAAAACACTCTGAATGTTGAAATTCACATGAGGTTGGCATTAACGAAAACTTAGCCACAAATTTGAAGTTTGATGTGTTACACTTTTGATGTATGTATTATCTCTCTTTTACTTATGTCTAAGTTAGAATGATGTTGAATTATATTATACAGAAGAATATATTTTCAAGATGTTTTCTTTTTACTATATAAAAATAAGAAATGTTGAAAGACTTAGATGATTTGCATATTTTACACAGGTAGGTCTACTCTATTAAATGTGTCCGAGTCACAGCTCATTTTGCTTTTATAAAATTGGGTCATACCTAGAAGGTTCAGAACCTGTGGTCTAGTACATTGTTTTTCAACAGAAAGTTGCTGCCCTTTGTCCCTATGTCAGCTCTTCTGCATATGCTCTCAAATAATCCGCACATATTTTTGTGTAATTTGAGCCAAAGAGCGTGAAAACGTGCTGCTAATTTTACAACTCGGCTGCGTTATTTGCTTCTTTTGGCCCAGCACATCTTATTTCAGCATCACTCCTGTGAATGTTTTGGAAACAGCATGCGTGATGTAGGCTGCATAATTATTTAGAAGAACATCTTGCCTGTTAAAGGCACTGATGCTGAGACTGAATCATGTTTGTGATTATATCCATTATAAACAATTATTTCAGACATGAATGAATACTTCTTCTGTGATCTTTGTTTCCTATGCTCAGAAGTATACGGGTATGTGGGCGACTCCATGAGTTCAGTATGGGGGTCCTCACAGTTTTTCCATAGCTTCACCTTCATCTAAGTCTCCTGTGGTCAGGTTTTAGTCAAATAGTGGACATACCTGCAGTATTGTGTTCTGGAGTCTGGGGACCCTTTTTACATGGACATTGATCATTTCGGACAACCTTTATTTTGTGGAGATGTGCTTGTAGTCGACAGTATCCCGTGCAGAGCCTTTAAAGTTGGTAGTTTGCTGTGATATGTTCAACTTTAAGACGGCATCTTGTGGAAAGTTGCTGCCTGTTCTCTGACTCCAAATATGTTTGTATTTTCTTTTGATGAGAGTTTCTGCTTCAGTCAATGATATTCTGTGGTGGACTTATTCCTTTTTCTCTTCCTTTTTTTTTTTTCTTCTGCAATTTTTGACCCCAGCCCTTTGCCAACAACTTGTCAAGAATTCAGGGACTACCCTTGCCATATTATTTCCCAACATTTATTCTCATACTCCCACGGGATCTCCCTTATAGCAGATTTCCATCAAGATATGGTCCAGAGAACGGAAATGTGTTGTATCATCGTTTTATTTACGCCAATGCTCTGACACATCGACTTAAGCATGTACCTGGAATTAATAAGTACATTAACAATGTATTTGCTTTCAATCATGAATTATCAAAAATGGTAAGAGTCGAATAATGTGTAGATGATGAAACAACAGCATTGATTGTAATATGTGACAAAATGAATCTTGAAACTTACTATAATAAAGATATAATTAAATATTGTGCAGTTAAAATGTTGTGATGTTTCACTCTTTCGTTAATTTTTTTTTAAACGTGTCACGTAAAGTTCAAAGATCACACTAATGTTATTTCGTAAGAGACTGTCCATCAATTTCTGACATCACACCCTCCAGCTTTGCCAACAATTTAAAAACTTGTCAGGAAGTTTGGGAGTACCCTTGCCAAAATATATCAATACATTTTATTACCCTCCCCTTCTTCCCCACCCCCCCCCCCAATTTGGTAGTCAAATTGGGGGGGGGGGGGGACAAAACAACTATATGATTTAATTTCAAATTCTAATACAAATTTTTTAAGATTCAAATAATTTACTTGGTGCATTTACAAAAATTATTGCTGATGTCAACTTTTGTGTCGAACACCACCCCCACCTCCTCTTGTCGGCAGCTCTTCAACTTTTTCTGACCTTGTCCAGTTGTTGACATAATTTATGGGCAGCTCCTAAGTTGTTTTAATAATACATACATTTCTTGTGTCTTATGTATGTCATTTATATGTCTGGTCATACATTTCTTGTGTCTTATGGTAGATGATGAAGTAAATCCCTTTAACTGTGAGCAGGTATCTCTTGACACATGATGATGATGAAGTAAATCCCTTTAGCTGTGAGCAGGTATCTCTTGACGCATGATGATGATGAAGTAAATCCCTTTAGCTGTGAGCAAGTATCTTGGCAGCCCCTAGCCTTTCTGACAAAGACAGGTTCTTCTCATTTGTGTAATCAAACCCTGGCTCATATACGGTTTGTTGTATACAAGACTGGGCTGTGTTCAATGGATTATAAATGTGCATCTAGTCCCTGAAGATAGGCATTCCAGTGCTACAGTAACACAGGACTGCCACATCCTGCTAGGAGTGTAGCATATATTTCTGGACTAAAGATTTGTTTAAAATATTGAAAAGATACAAGATGAATAGTATGTTATGTTACTAACCTCCAGGGCCATAGGTGGCGCATAGGGCAGAAACCATAGCTTTCCATTTCTGTCTTTGTGTTGCCAGGTCATTCAATTCTTGCGTGTTGTTTAGGTTCATTGACATGCATTCTCTATTAATGGTTCTTCGTAGAGCTTCTCTAGATCGCCAGAATAGTGTGCAGCGTGGAAAAATCTGGAAGGAATATTGCTAGAGACATGATTCTTGATTAGGTACTATAATCATTGTACTGGGGGAACTTCCATAAGGCCTCTGATTGCTAGCTCATCAGCTGAAGACATGATTATCACTACTTGGGTAACTTCCATAAGGTCTCTGATTGCTAGCTCATCAGCTGAAGACATGATTATCACTGTACTGGGGGAACTTCCATAAGGCCTCTGATTGATAGATCATCAGCTGAAGACATGATACTCAGAGTACAAGTTTGTCATGCTTGTTCCAAATGTCAGACAGGGAAGATTAGTGTTTCTCATAGCATTCCTTTTTATGGAAAGGTTTTCTCAAGCTTTAACAAGTCCATAGCAACTATTAGAATCTGTCCACAAAAAAAAGCTGTGAATACGGCATGCTTCCCATTTGGAAGTTGAAGGGAGTTTTCGAGTGGCTTATGTTATAAGGCTGTATGCCCATGATGTCGCCACGTCATGTACAGGGTGAGTTTTTTTTTAATTTGCCCTCCGACAGAAAAAACCCAGTCCTTACCAGGAGTCTAACCCTGGACCTCACAGGTCTGAGACCAACGCTCTAACCCAGTGTTTCCCAATGTAGGGTCCATGCCCCACTGGAGGGGGGGGGGCAATTTGAATATTTAGGTGGCAATTATTCCGTAAATACTAGGGAATAATTCAATTTTTGAATATTAAAAGAAATATGTATATGTTACATAGGGGCATCAGAATTTTAGAAAAACTTAGGTGTTGCATGGTAAGAAGAAAAAGTTGAGAAACATTGATCTGAAATCTCTGCCATGCATCACATTACACACTGTTATAACTAATGTGAGTATATTGTACCAACTCTCCATGAGCTGGTCAGACTTCTGCCCTGTATGAGACTTTGCTATACACCTTATTAGCTTTTTGTAGAGTGAATTATCTTGTCTCATAGAGACGATCTTCAACTGTACAATCTACAATCTTCAATTATACAATCTACAATCTTCAATTATACAATCTTCAATTCTACAATCTTCAATTATACAATCTTCAATTATACAATCTACAGTTGTAGAGTGAACACACAGTGAACTCTTTTATTTTGTATGTATTTATTGCGATGAGTTTAAGCAGATTTATTCGTACCAATTCTGATTCTCATTTACTGGCATAATGAAACAATTATCTTCTGGTACCATCTCACGATTTTTCGGCTGAGTATCATGTACTTGTATTTGTGCATGATTGTACAATTTTCTGTCCCAGAGAAGTGATGATGATAAAGTTATCCCATTAGCTGTGTGCAGGTAGCTCTTGGCACATGATGATAATCTGAACGTGACTTTTAGTACTAGGAAGTAATCGAAAGGTCTGTAAAAACATCCCCCTTGGCAATTTTTTGCAAAAAGTCTTTCAATTTTCCATCAAGTAGTGAAATGAAATTTTCGCATAAAATTGGGCCAAAGATCACTTTAAAATATTATTTTAGTAAAACCCTCTCCTTAAGATATCTGCGACCCTGTGATGATGAAGAATACCTTTTAGCTGTGAGCCGGTAGCTCTTAACACATAGTGATGATTAAGTAATTCCTTTAACTATTAGAAGGTAGCTCTTGACAGACCATAGCCTTTCTGACAAAAGTACAGTCCCTCTTCAGTTGAGTAACCAAGGTGACACCCACGTATGTATACGGTTTCTTGTCTCAAAGGCATAGTTATGTAAGAGAGGTTTATGAATGCATGTTCTATTTCCGAAGGAAGGCATTTCAATGCTGCAGTATCCCACAGTGATTATGTCCTACCGGGAGTACAGCATATACTTCTGGGCCAAATAGTTCATCATTCTTCTGTCAGATTTGTTGGCACATCTAGCATATCCTTCAACCTACAATTCTGCCACACAAAACACGGGTGCATCGATGTTCACCTGCATCTTAACGTCATCCATATCCGACAGAAGTAAGAAATTTGTCATCCATATCCGACAGAATTAAGAAATCCGTCATTCATTTCCTACAGAAGTGAGAAATCAGTCATCCATATCCGACAAGTAAGGAATCCATCATCCATATCCAACAGAAGTAAGGAATCCGTCATCCATATCTGACAGAAGTAAGGAATCCGTCATCCATATCTGACAGAAGTAAGAAATCCGTCATCCATATCCTACAGAAGTAAGAAATCCGTCATCCATATCTGACAGAAGTAAGAAATCCGTCATCCATATCCTACAGAAGTGAGAAATCAGTCATCCATATCCAACAAGTAAGGAATCCATCATCCATATCCGACAAGTAAGGAATCCATCATCCATATCCAACAGAAGTAAGGAATCCATATCTGACAGAAGTAAGAAATTTGTCATCCATATCTGACAGAAGTAAGAAATCCATAATTTCCATAAATCTCGGACCATAGTGGATGATACAACAGGCACCTGGGACCCATAAAGTCACTTAACTTTATATACTATGTCACATCAGGGTCAGATTATCATTTATTTCTGTATTTTCTGTGCCATAGTTTAAGCTGATTTTTTTCGTTGCTGTGTTTCTTTCTTTCAATTTTTGCTATAATGTTAGACATTTCAAAAGAATTTTTGCTATAGGCATAATGTTAGATATTTCAAAAGAATTTTTGCTATAGGCATAATGTTAGACATTTCAACAGAACTTTTGCTATAAGCATATTGTTAGACATTTTAACCGAATTTTTGCTATAAGCATATTGTTAGACATTTTAACCGAATTTTTGCTATAAGCATATTGTTAGACATTTTAACCGAATTTTTGCTATAGGCATATTGTTAGACATTCCAACATAATTTTTGCTATAGGCCTAGTGTTAAGACATTTCAGCAGAATTTTTGCTATGTCAGACATTTCAGTATACTTTTTGCTATAATGTCAGACATCTCAACATAATTTTATGCATTTCATTTCCAAAGTAAACAATGTTTTTCTTGTCAACAATTGTATTTGTTTATGTAAATTATTTGTGGTTTTTGTTTGTGTGTGTATTGTTTCTCTTCTGAATTCAGGATTCTTTTGATCGTGCTAGATCTTCATTAAACTAGACAGGACAAAGCTCCCAGTCTTCTCCAGGTCAGAGCGGCTGCCAAAAATTTTTGCCTCAGCTCAGTCTAGTGTGGGTATGTCTTGCCTCGCAGTTCTTTATAATCTGGACACTCGTGGAGTAGTTGTTTGGGGGTCTGTATGCCTGTTCCTCATAGACATGCATTTGTGTGCTAAACCCAGATGTGTGTGTGTTGTGATCTGTCAGTGTGCTTACTTAAAATGTGTTTGTGTCCATGCACAGGAATTATGAGAAATAAAGTTCTTGTATTTAGTAACATTAGATAAATCATTTAGTAACATTAGTTACAACATTTTGTAACCACCGGGAAAAATCAAGGGGAGAAGAGACAGAGGAAGACAAAGAAAGAAATTTCTGGATGGGTTGTCACTGTGACACAATAATAATTCACCAATTGAACTTATTAACAACACAAAGAGACAGAGTTGTTAAGAAGCATGATCACCTATAGTTATTGATTGATTGAAAGCTCTTGTTTCCTATGTGCAATGGTGGGCTTTGTACCTCCAGAACTTTCTTTCATACCCAGAAGACTTCATCTCTCAGTGATATGCAAATTTGTTTAAAGATGGCACCTGCTCGTAGATGGTGTATATGTAGAAGAGATGTTCCACAATTATGTCAACCGACGGAAACTTGTATGAGAGTGGACATGTACACCGACAGATTCCTGATTAAACTTGTATGAGAGTGGACATGTACACCGACAGATTCCTGATTAAACTTGTATGAGAGTGGACATGTACACCGACAGATTCCTGATTAAACTTGTATGAGAGTGGACATGTACACCGACAGATTCCTGATTAAACTTGTATGAGAGTGGACATGTACACCGACAGATTCCTGATTAAACTTGTATGAGAGTGGACATGTACACCGACAGATTCCTGATTAAGCTTGTATGAGAGTGGACATGTACACCGACAGATTCCTGATTAAACTTGTATGAGAGTGGACATGTACACCGACAGATTCCTGATTAAACTTGTATGAGAGTGGACATGTACACCGACAGATTCCTGATTAAACTTGTATGAGAGTGGACATGTACACCGACAGATTCCTGATTAAACTTGTATGAGAGTGGACATGTACACCGACAGATTCCTGATTAAACTTGTATGAGAGTGGACATGTACACCGACAGATTCCTGATTAAACTTGTATGAGAGTGGACATGTACACCGACAGATTCCTGATTAAACTTGTATGAGAGTGGACATGTACAGCGACAGATTCCTGATTAAACTTGTATGAGAGTGGACATGTACAGCGACAGATTCCTGATTAAACTTGTATGAGAGTGGACATGTACAGCGACAGATTCCTGATTAAACTTGTATGAGAGTGGACATGTACACCGACAGATTCCTGATTAAACTTGTATGAGAGTGGACATGTACACCGACAGATTCCTGATTAAACTTGTATGAGAGTGGACATGTACACCGACAGATTCCTGATTAAACTTGTATGAGAGTGGACATGTACACCGACAGATTCCTGATTAAACTTGTATGAGAGTGGACATGTACACCGACAGATTCCTGATTAAACTTGTATGAGAGTGGACATGTACACCGACAGATTCCTGATTAAACTTGTATGAGAGTGGACATGTACACCGACAGATTCCTGATTAAACTTGTATGAGAGTGGACATGTACACCGACAGATTCCTGATTATACTTGTATGAGAGTGGACATGTACACCGACAGATTCCTGATTAAACTTGTATGAGAGTGGACATGTACACCGACAGATTCCTGATTAAACTTGTATGAGAGTGGACATGTACAGCGACAGATTCCTGATTAAACTTGTATGAGAGTGGACATGTACACCGACAGATTCCTGATTAAACTTGTATGAGAGTGGACATGTACACCGACAGATTCCTGATTAAACTTGTATGAGAGTGGACATGTACACCGACAGATTCCTGATTAAACTTGTATGAGAGTGGACATGTACAGCGACAGATTCCTGATTAAAAATAATATAAAAAAAACTATCAAAGACTGGGCAGGTTGCAATTTTTTAACACCCATTTTCCGCATTGTTCAGGGTCGAAATATCTAGATGACTGGTGACAAATTCAGTGTGGTACCCATACGACTCTGATGGGTTATCAATCACATGAAAGCTTGCATCCATTTGCTGGTATCAATGTTGCCACTCAAACTTGCTGAGAAGAAAATCTTTATAAGGATTCAGAAAATTGTTTTTTTAATACCTTACAAAAACAAGAAAAAACCTTACAGAGCAGATAAATAGATGTATTTATAAATTATAATCATTTGTATCACAAATGAATGTTTACAAATGTGTGTTAGATTCATCAAATTGATTTTAGTATAGAAATGTTCCTTGACACTTTCACTGCCACAGATGATCACAGTGAAGTTAGATGTATTTGCTGCATACAGGAAACCCATCTCAACGAAAAAATAACTTTCAAAATACGAGGGTACCAATACTTTAGAGTTGACAGGAAAGATCGGAGGAAAGGCATCATATTAACGCTGGTCAAGGATAACATCAGCACAATAGAAACAAAAACACAAGAGGATGGTGCTGAATACCAGATAAATCACATAAAAGACAACTCCCTTGAACTGAACATACTAAACTTCTACTGCCCAAATGACATCCCACTAAACATGACCAGCATTAACATCCCGAACAAACACTTCCTGGTAGTGGGAGACCTTAACAGCCACTCCTAAAGCTGGGGATATAACAATTTAGACAGAAGGGGAGAAGAGATAGAAAGTTGGCAAGATGATAACAACCTAATCCTCCTGAATAATCCACAGGATCCACCAATTTTCTACTCAAGAAGATGGCATAGCACCTCAACCCCAGACCTGGAATTATGCACCTCAGAACTGGCTCGAATAAGGGAAAGAACAATAGACGAACAACTTGGTGGCAGTGATCATCGTTCAAGTTATCATCCAAGTGAACAAATCAACAATAACAAGACTAACTAAGCCAAGATGAAACTACAAGAAAGCAAACTGGCACATATATAAACATAGAGCAAACCTACTTACAAAAGACATAAAATTAACAGGCAGAGACATCAACACTATTATCATGGAGTTTAATAAAGGAATACTTCAGGCAGCCAAGGAGACAATACCAAGAGGAGCAAGGAAGAATTATGTACCATATTGGACCAATACACTTCAAAAACAATAGGAAGAACTGGCTAAAGCACGTAATATGGCAGAGACGCAACCATCCCAACAGAATCACATCGCTCTACAACAAAACAAAGCAAAGTTCACTAACGAAAAGATAGAAACACAGAGAAGTTGGAGGGAAAAAACTCAAAAATTAAACTTTGAAAAGGAAGGGAGAAAACTGTGGAAACTAACCAAGCAAATAAATGATGACAGCAATACCCATCGACAAACAATTACGCTGGAAGATTCCAGTAAATTCCACTCTGGCAAACAAGCAGCAGACAAGCTTGCAGAATCTTACAGAAAGGAAAGCACAATTACCATCAATTCATGTGGACAACGAAACATTCGTCAAGAAATAAACAATGATAAGAACAACACAAACTGCCCAGATGTCATGTCCAAACTATTCACACTACAAGAATTAAAGGCATCTATAGGGAAATCAAAGGATAGAAAATCACCAGGACCGGACGGTGTCCCCAAAGAAATGTTTAGAAATCTAGGACATGCAGCATTGTACAAATTATTACAGATAAATAACTATAGCTGGGAAACAGGCAATGTACCACAGTTGTAGAGAGAAGCGTTTATGTGTCCTATTATAAAAAAGGCAAGGACATCAGAAGTCAGACAGTTATAGACCAATAAGTCTAACAAGTTGTGTCTGCAAGACAATAGAAATGATGGCCAACAGAAGACTAAAGTGGTATCTAGATTCAGAGAAGCTATTGGTGCCAGAACATGCTGGGTTTAGAGACTGTAACAGCACAGAAGACCAAATAACATTCTTGTCCCAGATTATTGAAGATGAATTTCAAGAAAAGAAAAAGTTTTCACCTTATGGATAGATCTTCAAAAAGCTTTCGACAAGGTCTGGAAAGATGGACTGATAATAAAGTTACAAAGAAACGGAATTGTGGGCAACATGAGCAAGTGAATCCATTCCTTCCTTCGTAATAGGAAAGAAAGAGTCACCATGGAATGATACAACAGCAAAATGTTCTCTTAAAACATGGAGTTCCTCAAGGCTCAGTATTGTCTCCAACTCTGTTTCTTGTCTTCATAAATGATATTTGTGAATTGCCACAAGGTGTAAGAGCTGCAATGTACGCTGATGACTTGGTGGTGTGGTGTGTAGAAGAACATCTAAAGATCGACAACAATAAAATACAAAAGGCAGCAGACAACATAGCAGCATTGGCTGATAAATGGATGGTAAAGATAAATGCTGAAAAGTCTTCAACAACACTCTTCACACTCTCAAATAAGGACAAAGCAGAAGAGATAAAACTTGGAAATGGACATATCCAAACAGAAGACGAGCCAGTGTACTTGGGCACTACACTAGATAAAAGACTGACATGGAGGCCTGACATTGAGAAAGTAGAAGCAAAGGCAAGAAAGAAACGCCTTTCTGGGGAAATTGGCAGGAACAAACTGGGGGGCTAAGGAGACAACCTTAAAGAAGGTATATACATGTGCAATTAGACCAGTACTAGAATATGGATCAACTCTTGGACTTCAGCAGCCAACTCCCATCTACAAGCCCTGAACAAGGTACAAAATCAACCACTTCGCCTTATCGAAGGTGTCATGAAGACCTCTCCCATAAAGGAAATGGAAAAAAATACAGGCATCACCCCCTTACCATACAGGCGAGACACTAAAACCATGGTCCATGCAGAAAAGTTCAAGAGCATGCCAGCACATCCAATGAGGGCCAGATACGGTGACCTAGTCAGTGGAAGATAAGTCTATATCTCTCCTGAACCAGTCCACCTCATTTCAATAATTCCTAAGATATTTACTTTCATGCTTTCCATTTCTTGTTTGATATTGTCTAATTTACCACTCTGTGTTAACGACATGACGTTCCACGTTACAATATTAACACTACGTACTGTAGTTCTACCTCTGTGTGTCGCCATGACTTTCTTCTTGGGAGAATAATGTGGTCGTTTCCCGTTGATTTCCACATCCATATGGGGGATATCCATTTATATCCGCTACCATTAACAATACTATGTCGAGACAAATGAGTGCCCCGCCTTGCTTTTTGCAAAACTACCACTTTTACTGGAGGCTATCTGTCGATGAATCAAGTGCATTTAACAGACTGTCTAATATCTGGAAGTCAAAATCAATCAGCACACGCACGAAAATGCGCTTATTTAATTCCTGCGTTATTCCGGTGCTATCATATGGATGTGAGAGCTGGAAAAGCTCTTTATCTCCAGAAAAGAAATTACTGAGTTTCGAGAACAAATGTCTTCGTAGAATAACTAACACCAATTGGAGTGAATTCAAATCGAATGATAAAATCAGAGAAGAGACAATCAACATTTCATCACAGATGTTATCAGAAAACGCCGTTGGTCCTACATGTCCTACGCGCAGACAACATCAGAATACACCACCAATCTCTTGAATGAATACCTACAGGCAAAAGAGCAAGGGGTAGACCAAAAGAAACACTCAGAAGAACAATACTTAGAGAAAGTAAAACAACCCAATATTCATACTATTCAAGAACTGCATAGAATAGCTTTGAACAGACAGAATTGGAGAGATCTGTCCTATGCGCTAACTTCAGAGCAAAAGGAAAATGAATGAATGAATCTGTCGATTCCTTGTTCGCGCCTAGCGAATATCATGACGGTAACAGTGACGTCTAAACTTCGACTCTCCTCCAGGAATTTTGATATGTACACGATAGAAAATACACAAGTATTTTCCACACAGCCCAGTTGTTAGCATTTCAGTTTTTAAAAGAAACACATTTCAAACTCACATAATCCTCAATTGATAACAAAGTCAATAACGTCCACCCTGTTCCATGCTGAAACCGGAAAATAATACATATCTGGAAGGGAAAAAAACAGCAAAAGTGATTGTACAAAGTATTTACAAAGATTGTACAGCGGTATTTCATTTCTAAGCCATACTGAGGAGAAAATGTTCAACAGGATTCTAGAAAGAAAGTTACGAGTATTCATAGAACCACAGCTTAGCACCGCTCAAATGGGATTCGGTAAAATCAAAAGCTGTACAGATGCCATTTTTACACTCAGACAAATGGCAGAGAAAAAATCTGAAAACAACAAATAATTGTTTGTCGACCAAGAAAAATCTTTCAACGGAGTAGCTAGACAATAACATTGGAAAATACTATCAAAGTATGGGGTTGCACAACATCGAATCAATTATTGTAGAAGTAGTTACACAGGTAGTGAATGTGCAGTTAGAACAAGTGTTGAGCTTTCAAAAATTCCACATACACTCTGGAGTGCGACAAGGTTGTGTTCTATCTTCCTTGTTATTCTTCTTCTGCGTTCATTCTCATACTCCTGCAGATTAGCAGGATGTAGTCCGGAGAACGGAATTCGTTGTGTCATGTTTTACAGTACTGCTGCGATATATGCGTCTTTCGGCCTGACACATCCGACTTCAGCATGACTTTGGGTCTTTGACCCTTTATGGGATGGGACAGCGAACTCCATCCCATAACCTCCTTAGTCGCCTCTTACGACATGCATGGAAGGTAAACAGTGTTGCTATTCTTTGCTCCCCTTTCGGGCCTCGGCAACACACGGGCGTCCATGTTATTCATCAAACATATCGATTGCATATGTACAATTGCCAACACTGATGAAGAAGACAATCTAAACAACCTCATGAGTGAACTTTTTTTACAGACGATGAGGCAATAATAGCAGCAACAAAAGAACAACTACAAAAACATATAAATAGACTCCACACAAAATGTAGGGACTTTAACATGAAGGTAAACTCAGGAAAAAAACTGAGGTAATGTCAACCGCAAAACAGAAAGAAACATCACTATTCTAATCGATGATCAATAACTTAAACAGATGAAAAAAATCACTTATCTTTGAAGTATATCATCGAATGGGAAAACACCAAAGAAATCCAACATAGATGCAGCATACCAGATCTTGGGGCAGATATCTCCTATTTTCAAAAACAAAAATGTGAGCATGAATAACAAAACTGCACTATATAAAACTATCATACCATCACTATGCTACAACTGTCAAATGTGGGACACCAACAACAGAGTCCAAAAGAAAACTTGCTACAACAGAAATTACCTGTCTACATCGATACATCGGAGTAACAATAAGAGACAGAATCAGAAACGAAAACATCAGAAAACTTACAAACACAATGCCAATTCTGGATTACATCAGAAGACAAACGAAGGCCAACTCCAAATAATTCTTCTACCCCTAACACCGCAAGGTAAACACGGGTCACAGCGCATAGATAGAGATAGATAGATAGATAGATAGATAGATAGATGGATGGATGGATGGATAGATAGATAGATAGATAGATAAATTAGAGGGTAAAAACCAAGATTTCTATGTCTTTGGCATCATCAGATAATTTGATTTTTACTTATATTTAGGAATTCTCATCCACCCCACCCCCCCCCCCCCCTCTTTGTCTTGTGTTGTATCTTCTCATACTGTTTAAGTCGTTGGTGCATTCTGTTGTGCTGTGTGGTTGTGAGAGTTGGACACTCACTGCGGACGTGAAGAGACGATTACAGGTTTTCGAGTACAAATGCTATAGATGAATTATACGAATTTCCTATAGACCAATGTGTACGTAAGAAATAAAGTAGAGATGTCTGCAGGTATACAAGAACCATTACTTCAATAGTGAAACGACGAAAACTAACATGGTTTGGACATGTATGCACACATCATTCCTTGCCAAAAACAATACTGTTGGGGGGGAGGTGAGAAAGAAGTAGAAGTAGAGGCAAAAGAGTAAATAAAGACATGGACAGACAACATCAAGGAATGGACAGACAACATCAAGGAATGGACAGGCAGCATCAAGGAATGGACAGACAACATCAAGGAATGGACAGACAACATCAAGGAATGGACAGACAACATCAAGGAATGGACAGACATCAAGGAATGGACAGACAACATCAAGGAATGGACAGACAACATCAAGGGATGGACAGACAACATCAAGGGATGGGCAGACATCAAGGGATGGACAGACAACATCAAGGAATGGACAGACAACATCAAGGAATGGACAGACAACATCAAGGAATGGTAAACAAAAACAAATATATATGAAGCACACACAAAATCCATCTCCAGAGAACTCTTCCACCCCTGATGCTGAAAGGCATGAAGGGGAATAAAGCGCAAAGAAAGAAAGAAAAGAAGAAGAATATTAATTAAACTCTATGATACAAAACAAGAATTGGTAGGTAGTTAATGAGTTTACCTCTCTTTTGGAGAGACGCGCTCCCTTCAACCAGCGGACAACAAAGTCCAATTAGGGAATATCAGGACACACTACTATAAAATATTAGAGGTAACAAAGACATTAAGTACAAGAAACAACACTGCAGATATAGATATTCGATAAATCAATCAATAAACCTGTAACCCTTCAGGGCCGTAGAGGTACCATATTGGATGCCTCAGCACACAGAGTCCTTCAGCGAATTCTATCCTTAGCGATGCGGATGAGTGTGGAAATATCTTGCCCTGTCCATTCCTTGATGTTGTCTGTCCATGTCTTTATTTGGCCCCCTCTGCCTCTTCCACCCTCAACAGTTCCCTGCAGTATTGTTTTTGACAAGAAATTGTGCCTGCATACATGTCCGAACCATGCTAGTTTTCGTCGTTTCACTATTGACAGCAATGGCTCCTGAACAGGGCCGGTCTTAGGCCATTGCAACCTATGCGGCAGCAGTGGGCCCCGCACTCCATAGGCCCATAAACTCATATTATAATTTATTTGTATTATCCTCTTCCCTACCCAGACTGGGCCCCGCGCAATCCGTTTCGCATTGGGCCCCCAATTGTTAGGGCCGGCCCTGTTCCTGAACTCCTGCACACATCTCTACTTTATTTCTTACGTACACATTGGTCTTATGTTCCCTATAGGAAATTCATAGAATTCGTCTGTAGCATTTGTACTCCAAAGCCTGTAATCTTCTCTCCGTGTCCACAGTGAGTGTCCAACTCTCAGAACCATACAGCACAACAGAAAGCACCAGCGACTTATACAGTTTGATTTTCACTCCAACACTGATGTTGCTTTTCCACAGTTAGCCTTGACAAGGACGCTAAATCCATCTCCAGCTTTATTTTTAGTTCTGCTTTGCATTTACCATCGCTGCATATACTGGATCCGAGGTATTTGAAGGTAGCACCTCCTCAATCTTATGTCCATTCATCACGATAATAGTCTGGTTTTCTGTGTCTGCTGTTTACCAATATTTTGCTCTTATCTGTATTGATTTTCATTCCGTACTTGCTGGTAACTTTTTCCAACTTCGTTGTTAATTATTGCAATGATTGTTCTAACCCAGAGATAAGATCAATATCATGCAAATAAAGATATTATTAGCGAACGAAAGAAGAAGAAAATTATCATTCAATTTATCATATAATATTTTATTAACGTACATGTAAACAACAAATTATATCATAATAAGTAATAGGTGCCTATGTTTTCTGACTATATTTTTTATCATTTATGTACGTCATGAATTTGCTCTGTCGTGCAATTTTTTAAAAAGTGAATAATAATTTGTCCGCTAAAATTGTTTCAACTTTTACATGTTCTACGCGCACAAAATGAATTCTAATGTTTTTGCAATTTACTCTATAGCTGTTCATATCATTTTAAATTGATAAATACGAGGTATTTCAAAATTATTACTAAAATTACTTGTATAAATTGGGAAAATGGACATTGAAGAGAAGGTAGCAAACATATCTTTGAAGGAGAAGTCTAGAAATATGTCACCTGAACTTGGTAAGTGGGCCTAATTTATATTTATTATTTATAATAAATAATAGTTAATTAATTGTACTGACGTACTCAGGTCTAAGAAACACACTAAGAAACACCACAAAACTCAGGTTGTTTAACTCCAACATCATCTCTATTCTATCATATGGATGCGAAAGTTGAAAAGCCACAGATAAGAGACTAGACTCCTTTGAAAACAAATGCCTACGTACCATTCTGAATGTTAAGTGGAGTGACTTCTTTAAATCTAACGACACTACTATAATAAGTATAAGAGAGGAAAGCAAACAAACCTATATTATTTTCCTTCATTAGACAAAGGCGTTGGACTTACATCGGCCATGTTCTCAGAATGAACAGCCTAAGAATTCCCCAGCAGTCACTATATAATATTGGGTGCAACCTGGAGGAAGAGGGAGACTTAGAGAAACTCTATGAAGAACCATTAATCGAGAAGGCTTGTCAATGAACCTAAGCAAAACGCAACAATTGAAAGACCTGGCAACACAAATACAGAAATGGAAAGCTATGGTTTTTGCCCTATGTGCCGCCTATGGCCCTGGAGGAACATAACATAACTCAGGTCTAACTGCGCTCATCAAAAAAGTATCAGTATACTCGTATACTGTATAGCCTACTATAGGGATCCATGTTGAGTTAGTTTAAAATAGCCTTAGTTATAAGATAAAAAAATATTGTGTTATTGTTACAGTGATATTTGTAACAGTAACCAACAGTGTTAAATTGTTGGTATTTGGGCGCATCTTTCGTATCTACGGTCACAGTGATTAATAATTTGACCTAGTTTCGAGGTATTTCCTAACATGATAAGAATGATGATTCCCGGCGGAATGACAATCTTGTACCATAGCTTTTGGTAAAGGGGGGGGGGGGTTAAAGGATTAGAATTGGTTTATATATATTTTTAGGAGGGGGGGGGAGAAGGGTTAGAATCAGTGTTTAGAATTAATAATTAATTCTTTAAGAATTCTCGTGTAAGGGTGAATCGATATGATTTATAGCACAACGGCATACAATCGCTTGGCTGTCTGCGGGGTTTGACGTCACTGCACACGTCGCAGTGATTGGTTTTCTCATGGAACTCCGTGACGTCATCTGCTTAACATGAAAACAGTGTGCTATTTATAGCGCAGTGACCGTAGAAAAGAATTTACCAGTATTTGTTGTAAATGTTGTTCCTGTACGATCCCCAGGAATTACAAACTACAAATAAAGGGCAGAAATTTTATTTTTTGAATTTTTTAGCCTAAAAGACTAAATGTCACATTCAGAATTGGGTAAAATTACAGTTTAAGTCTTCACTGTTCTATAAATAACACACGTTTACATTTCTAAGTAGCAGACGTCACGGATTTCCGCTAACACCAATGAAATTAGTGAAATTAATGGATGCAGTGACGTCACATCTCCCGACACAAACATCAAGCACACTTATAATTATAATTTTTATAACTAAGTTAATTTTTCATTTATAACTGATCCTAACCCTTACCGCCATCCCTAATGTAAATACTAATACGAAATTAATATGCCTTTTCAATTAATATACCTTAATTTTAAATACAAATTCTACTAATCACGCTGCAAAGGTTAGGTAATACCTCAAAACTAGAACAAAGGCTGCAGTGAACTTATACCGTAGTTTCGCCCAAAACTGACATTCACAACCTATACAGGATACAGGCTATTGGGCTATTATTGGTTTAGTAAGGATAGTTTTTTTTTAAGCTTTATTTCAATTTCACAGTAGGAAATCGTATATAAGAAAAATAACTTGCCTTGTCCTTGTCTTCACTGAGTTACTCAGTGAATATAATTATCAGTAAATCTTTCATTCAGGCAGACACTGCGCTATAAATAGCACACTTTCATTTTTAAGCAGCCGACGTCAGAGATTTCCGCTAGAACCAATGAAATTTAAAGATGTTGTGACGTCACTTTCCGACCGACAGAAACATTTTTATGTGTGGCCGACATTTTCTTTAGATTCCATTAGTTCTACTTGGAGAATCCGTAGTCGTCTAATTAAAAATGCAAACAGTGTAAAATGGTTAAACACCTTATTCATCTGAATTGCCTAGTTCATCTGAAATACCCTAATTGCCTGAATTTCTGCATCATAATTATTGCAGAATGTTCCTATTGGTGTCCTGATCGTATCTCAATTGAAACATGACAGATTAAGCCTATAGAAAAGGGGAAGTGCTGTGTAGGGGGAATGTTCAAATCCCCACTTTAAAAATAGAACAAGGCTTGTACTAGGAAGTTAGCCAAAAGGTGGGTTTTAAAAAAAACCAGACACAAACATATTTTCAAACAAAAAGGTAAAAAAATGAGATCACACAGATCGACGACGTATCAATAGCCCCGTGATAGATATGAAACTAAAACAATGTGGTAGGTATAAACACATTTGAATTGAAAGAACATGGCAGGTATACAAATATTTCAAAGAATACAAATAACATCTACTGTAAACACATTAATGATTTACCATAGTGCGCTGCAATGTGCTATGCCCAATTTTCAATAGATGTTTTCAATGGTTATTTATTGTACACGTGTGGACATTATTTATTGTACACCTGTGGACATTATTTATCTTACACTTGTGGACATTATTTATCGTACACTTGTGGACATTATTTATCATACACTTGTGGGCATTATTTATCGTACACTTGTGGACATTATTTATTGTACACTTGTGGACATTATTGTACACTTGTGGACATTATTTATCGTACACTTGTGGACATTATTTATCTTACACTTGTGGACATTATTTATTGTACACTTGTGGACATTATTTATCGTACACTTGTGGACATTATTTATTGTACTCTTGTGGATATTATTTATTGTACACTTGTGGACATTATATGTTTATAGGTAACTCCTTACAAGTTCTTGGTTCTCACAAAGTTTCAACTGGATCAGAGTCGGATGGAGATTCAGTCATGCGGGAGAAATTTATGCAGCTTGTTACGAAAGCTCGGCAGCTTGCAGAAGTTGGAGACATCGAAAGTGCGATAAAACTGAATGAGGAAGCACTGTCGATTCGCTTTAGTGACAAGTTACAACGGAGAATTACAAAGATGAAGGTAACATAATGAAAGTTCTATTACGTTTTTTTGAGGATCTTCAAGCTTGTCAGTTAGCTAGTTAGTTGGTCAGTTACCGATAGTTAATTAGTCAGTTAGCTAGTTAGTCAATTAGTTGTCCAATTAGTTGATCAGTTAGCTAGTTAATTGGTCAGATAGTTAGCTGGTCAGTTACCGATAGCTAGTTAACCTTTAGGACCCTTAATTAAATTGAGAAATTTCTCCCCTGGGCCTGGCTTCTTTTTGGAAAATTTGCGTTATTGATGGTGAGTGTTTTGAAAACGCATAACTTTTTTGTTTTAGAAGATATCAATATAATTTTTGCACATCTAAATAAAGGAGTGAATAGTGAATATAATCGTGTTTTTGTTGTTGTTGTATGTGTGATATGACAGTTGTGAGCAAGTTGTGAAGAAGAAAATTCGGGGGGGGGGGGGATGCAAAACACCATTTTCAAAATCGCAAATATATCTTCTTGACGACCCTAATCATGAGCAATGTGTGGCAACATTGATAAAATCCTCATAAATACCTATACTTATTGTATATGTATTGTTTTATATCCAAACTAATATAATATGAACTAATAAAACGTGAAGAAATTGCATATAATGTCCGTCCGGTCAACACTAGGTCTAGGGTGACACATAACGTAATTATTGTCCATGCACACATTTGGCACCTCTGATACATATTATTTTTGTGTTTTTGAATGAATACACACACATTCTTATCAAATAACAACATATTAAACACAAAAAACAACAATTAGAACATGTAGTTACAATCATTTACCCATGCCACGCGGTACTCAATTTGATAGTAAAATACGGCCGAAAATGGCCAAAGTCACTCCAGAAAAGCGTTGATAACATTAGCCGGCTTTCTCCTTCTATACAACGCTAATGTGTAAAGGAATTTGACCTTTACACTGTGACGTATTCCTAGCTTCGTTTGACGGGCTTTATACGTCATTGGTTCATTACTTCGTGAAGTTCCGTTCTCGGGAATCGGGCGATATCGTATGGTGCGCGACCTCGCCCACGGGTTACAAGGGAGCATGTACTCCGGGTGCGTGACCTCGACCAAAGGGCCTAAAGGTTAATTAGACGGTTAGCAAACTAGTTAATTAGTCAACTAGCTAGCTAGTTCTTCTTCTGCTTTCATTCTCAAACTCCTGCAGATTAGCAGGATGTAGTCTGGAGAATGAAATGTGTTGTGCCATGGTTTACAGCATTACTATAATATCTGCTCCTTTCAGCCTGACACATTCGACTTCAGCATTGTTTTGGGTCACTTTGACCTGATATGGGATGGGATAGTCAACTCTACCCCATAAACTTCTAAGTCGCCTCTTATGACATGCATGGAAGGTAAACAGTGTTGCTATTCTTTGCTCTGCTCTTGGGCCCCACACGGGCGACTAACTAATTATTCAGTTAGCTAGCAAGTTGGGGATCTCCCTGGCCTAGTGGTTAAGCTGTTTGCTTTGTGCTCAAGATGTCACGGGTTCAAATCGCAATTACGATGCATTTGTGTATAAAGTGGATTTTTTTTAAAGATCCCTGCGGATTATCACTTGAAACTACAGAGTTACATGCTGTGAGTGGTGCTCTGCTGGTGGCGTGCTGCTTTATTATAGGGGCAAAGTACATATGAGGTAACCTGAGTACAATGAAGTCAGTCCTCAGTGCTTTTGCATGTTTGTATTTATTCTTTAGCTAGTTAGGTAGTTAGTTGTCAGATCATTAGCATTACACTCTGGATTCATCCATTGTTGCTGCAATCTCCTACTCATTATGTCCTTCAGTGTATGTAACGGAGTGTTCTGTTTATGTGGCTGTTAATAACTTTTGATTCTTATATGCTGCTTATTTATAGCAATCAAACGTCACAACCAGGTCCTGTATTTTGGTCTGAGATGCAAGAAGAAACACAACCTGCATCCCCGACCTGTTCTAATTCCATGATCCATTCATAATTTAACCTTAGGCATGCTGTGTTTACAATTACACAATTTCTCTTCTGCAGCGGAATTAGTTTTGGAAATGTTACGCAATCGTCAGTGGCTGTTTTGAAATTGCAATAACATTTTCATTGTTACAGATATTTAAATAATATTTGCACATATAATTAAAGAATAAACTCATATATATTGGTGTAAGTTTTGTTTGTGTGTGTGTGTGATACGAGACGTGTGAGAAAGTGATAAAGACGGATTTAGACCTATCTAGAGCTAGGTCTACCGTATTTTTGATCGATCGAAAGCTGTTGAATATTATATATTTTACATAGTGAGAACCTTGTGGAACCTCGTGGTCTATTTTAATTAAACAAATTGAAGTACTTACCTCTCAAGATTTCCACATTGAATTCGGAATAAATAATGATTTCACTGAATATATGATGATAGAAAAGTATAATAAACAAAATTCACTGTCATGTCGCTTCGTCGCAAAGCCGATGCTTAAAGATTGCTCAGATTTCCATTCCATAGTCAAACACTATTGTCTATCGCGATTTTGACAATAGAAACAGGAAGTTAGAGAAATTCTCTTCTCAATGTTGCCAAAACATATTGTCAAAAAGTTACAGATCTCAATTTTTTCATTTGGTTTCGGATTTAGCGAACCGGGCGGTGGATTTCACCTTCCGGAATCAAGACATGACACAATTCCGGCGTAATGCACCACCCGAATTGTAAACACAGTGTGCTAAAGGTTAAACATGGCCCGTTGAACTACTACTGGTCATTGTGACCATATTGAATCTGTTCGCTCTTATTCCTTTCATCAAGAATCCATATATCAAGATTCCTTATATTAGAGTTTCATACATCAAGAATCCATATATCAAGATTCCTTACATCAAGATTCCTTATATTAGAATTCCATACATCAAGATTCCATATATTGAGATTCCATACATCGAATCATTAAATAAAGATTCTATAAATTGAGATTCCTTACATCAAGATTCCATACATCAAGAGTCATTTAATCAAGATTCTATACATTGAAATTCCTTATATCAAAATTCCATACATCAGAATCAGTTCTATAAAAATTTAATATAACCCTTTCTCACCTCAGTTGACAAATGAATATTACATAGGATGTTCTTCATCTTGTGAAATGTTGCCTTTTCAGGCTTGTTATCATTAGTTAAATTCACTATCAATTCCAAGTTGAGGTTGCAGTTTCATGGTAGAATGTTAACTTTTCCAGGTTGGGGCACATTGGGGAGTTGAACTAAGTGTGTTGAAATGGCTTCAGGATCAGAAACGGTACATCATCCAATCTTTCTTCTCCCAGTTAAATTGTCATTGGTCTACAGTGTCACCTTCATTTTGACTGTGCCCGAAAGGAAAACAAAGTATAATACCACTGTCACATGCCATACATGTCACAAGGTGCAACTAAGAAGGTTGGATATGCGGTCATCTATCTGAGATAAAGTCACCTAAACTGTCACCAATTGGCACAGTGACAAAGTTGATAGTGAGTTCACCTTGTAAACCCAACTTGTCACACTTGGAGGCTCGAACACCGGCCATCTTTATTGTACTGGTGATACTTCTTCAGCGCTCATTCTCAAACTCCCACTGAATCTCTCTTGTAGCAGGACCATAGTCCTACTAGATTTCCAGCAGGTTTAAGTCCAGAGAATGGAAATGCGTTGTGTCACTGTTTTATTTGCGACAATGGCCCGTCACATCCGTCTTTATCCAGTGGGGATACCCTTCAGTACACACAATTATTAAGAGAAATTCTGCAATACCGGTAATTATGATGCAGAAATCCAGACAGTGTGGCAACTAAAAAACTGCTGAACTCCAACTCTGACCTACAGCCTGTGGTATTCCTGACAGATGCAAGGTCAGTGCTTCAAGCTCTCCAGTCTGGAAAACTAACAGACTTGCAAAAACTACTTAGTGAATTGTCTTACCAGTATAGGGTAACCATGCAGTGGATACCCTCTCACTGTGGAATACCAGGAAATGAAAAAGCAGATCAACTGGCTAAGGAAGGTGCTGCCGAAGACCAACCAGATATACCAATCACCTTCAATCAGAAAAAACAGATGATCAAGTCAATAAGAAAGCCACAAACACCAACACAAGATGACTATCACATTATGAACAGATCAGAACCAGTTATAATTCTATGCCTCAGAACAGGACACAACCAACTCTGCAGTCACATGTATACAAAGTTCAAGATTGGCAACACGGCCATGTGTACATGTGGACAGGCAGCACAGAGTGCCAAACATATACTTCAAGAGTGTTCTGAGTATGAAAGGCTGAGGCAGACATATTGGCCAGAGGAAACAACACTGGAATCAAAGCTCTATGGGCCACTGTATGAACTAAAAAGACAGTGAGTTTTATTGTGCTAAAAGTCACAAATATCACAGATCTTCTGCAAACCAAAAGTAATGGCAACCTACTGACTATTTATATTTGTTGTTCGTCCATCACAGGTGATGATGACTTTTTGTTAGATCCAATTTTGAAATTCAGTTTATATATTTTTTTTTATATCAGTCTTGACATTTTATTTTCAGGAATTTTTGACAGAACAAGGCAAAAATGATGCAGGTGGCGACGGAGATCAGATGAGATCTTTAGGTCAAGGTTTTATGTTGCATGCAAATCTTTGTGACAACATCTATTCGCATCAGAAGGAGGGAGTATTATGGATGTGGTCCTTATTCCTACTTGGCAAAGGTGGAATTCTTGCAGATGATATGGGGTAAGTCTGATACATTTTTACTTTTATAATTTATGATCTCAGTCAGTTCCTCTTTTGCCAAGTTTGACACATAGGGTGGGTGTCATAGTTCTCTATGCCTGTTGGTCAGTTGCTAGGGATTGCAGGTCTAGTGCATTTATGCCTGTTGATTTTAATTCATTCATAAATGTTCTTCTGAGCATTGTTTTTGGTCTTCCCAGTTGTTTTTTTCCCCGTCTGGTGTCCACATGAAGACTTGTCGTGGAATTCAGTCTTCTTCCTTCTAAGTACGTGGCCTATTATGTCCTGCAATGTTTTCCGATGATGTTCGTCACATATTCTTGTTTTCTCAATTAAATTTATGATCATCTGAAATGTAAAAGATAAAGTCTAGGAAATGTGAGGAAATTTCCACCATTATTCTTCTGTGTACGTTCTCAAACTCCTGCAGATTAGCAGGATTAATTTCAGTAGCAAGCATGGAGAATAAATGGACAAAAATATATTATTCTTACAGCTGATGAGAATTGAACAAGGTCCGCTCTATCGACACTGGATCACCTTTCCAACTTAAGTAAACAGGCTTTCTGTACTTGATCAACCACATCCCCAAAAGATGTGATCTTATCAAGATTTTATGCATGTGGTTGCGTCTGTGGGTCTCACCAATGGCCCACTAGACATACCACCCATGCAACAGAAAACCTTAGTGGATGACCTTAGTTATATTGAGGTTATCTTCTTAGAGAAGCTTCATGGCACGTCATCTATACAATTATGCTTGTATTTTTTTGTTGAAATGTGTTTCATGTTTACCTGAATATGTATATATGTATGTATGTATGTATGTATGCACCCTCTGTGGTTGAGAGGGAGCCAGAGATATACTGTGCAGCACTGGTGAGGAGGAAACTGACAGCACTATTTTTTCCTATGGCTGAAACCCATCATAGAGGCACAGTGACTCAGGACATCCTTTTGACTTGAACATTTTGACTTGACCTACCTTCCTGGAGGTGTGATAGTTATTCTCTGGCTCTGTCCCGGGGTGGGCCAAAAATCCACAGACTTCCCAGCAATTTAATGGCATTAGGTCAAAGGGCATTCCTCAAGTAGGAATCATGAGGATAAATAGCAGGATGTAGTCCGGAGAACGGAATCCACTGTGTCATGGTGTACAGCTTGGCTGCGATATCTGTACTTTTCATTCTCATACTTCTGACTTCATGGCCTCTGGGTCACTTTGACTTTTGAAAGGATGGTATAGCGAACCCCAATCCAAAACCTCCTTAGTTGCCTCTTGCGATGTGCATGACAGGCAGTAGTGTATTATTTTTTTTTAGCTCTAGCAACACACTGGTGACCAGTATTATCACCTATGTGGCAACTAAGGTCTGGATCACTAGTTCTGAGAACGCTCCTAGCAGAACGTGTAATCCCAAGATTACACTGAAATGCCCCCATTTGGGAACTAAACATGCATCCAGAAGCTTCAAGTTTTAAATAAAATCCACAATAAGCCTCAAGTTTGTATTAAAGAAATAATATTTTGGTCTCATTCACAGGTTAGGTAAAACTATACAAGTTATAGCATTCCTGGCTGGTCTGTTTGACATGGAGAAGATCAAGTCTGTGATGATTGTGGTACCCCTCAGTGTCTTGCCAAATTGGCTAAATGAGTTTAACAAATGGTATGTTTCACACTTATACATTTCTCTGTTTTCTTGTTCCATCCATCCATCATCATCAAGTATCATGACAACTTGTGTTCTTTGATCATTGATCTTCACAACTCTGTCTCCAATATCTTGGGATCCCAGCCGAAGATGGATATGTCAGACCATTTGCGCAAATAAAATATTCTCATTTGAGAATGAATGCTGAAGAAGAAACATAAGGACCATTATTATGTCTATGTTTGTCATGGCTCAAAAAGGGAAGCAAAGAATAGTACAATTTTCACCTACAATGCATGTCGTAAGATGCGACTAAGGAAGTTTTGGTGGTGGAATTGGCACTAGTAGCAAGAAATATAGACCTTTTCTTTCTGATGTTGATAAGTGACCTCTGTTTTGTATTTGTATATCTCGGCGCCTTCTCATTAGGTGGTCCATAATAATATCAGCATTTTTCTTTAAAACAACATCTCTGAAGCCTCTAATCTTCCACTTTCCCGTTTATTTGGTGTGCAAGCATTTCAGCAACATCAGACATACAAGGGAAAATCCAAGAAAGAAATGGATAGATAACATCAAAGACATTCTGAACAAACATGGATATAGTACAACGGAAGTGACGCATCTGGCTTTGAAACGTAAACCAAAGCTTCTACCCCTACACTTTACGTCAAGTGGTATTGCCACCATCCACCTGGGACGAGACAATCTATCTATCTATGGTTTCCTTCAGCTCCGAACACGATGCATAGGGCAGAAACCAGAGCTCTCCAGTTCGAGCTATGTGATGCTGGTTGTCATGTGACGTATTCCTTCCAGAACGTTGTCTTCCCAATGAACTCTCTGAACCTCTCTCTGTCTTGGGCGATGTGGCTTGCATTTTCTAGCGATGTATTCATATTATCTTTAATGTTGTCGGTCCATCGTCTTCTTGGTCTACCCTTTCTCCTCTTCCCAGGTACTCTTCCCTCCATTATTTGTCTTTCTAAACAGTTGTGTCTCTTTATATGACCAAACAGGCATAGTTTTATTTTTGTTATTGTGTTTAGTAACCAACACTCTGGAATATTCAATGTGTTTATAATATCTGAGTTTCTGATTTTTTTCCTTCCATGATATTCTAAGTATCTTTCTGTAGCATTTCAGCTCGAAGGCGTTGATCTTCTTTGCCGCAGTTTTACATAGGGTCCATGTTTCACAGCCGTATGTTGCAACCAGAAAAATAAAAGTTCATAACATTAACACTTTGGTTTCTATTTTGTTGTTTTTCCATATGTTTTTCAACCGTGTTATTTTGCAATATGCCATTGCCAATCTCTTCCTTATTTCTGCCATGCAGTCTCCTGCACCATTGACATTTGCTCCTAAGTATTCAAATTTATCCACACATTCTATTTCAGTATTGCCTATTCTGATTTTTGGTTGTTGTGTTGTTATATCTGTTGACATGATTTTTGTTTTTTGCGTGTTTAAATACAAGTTTTGTGATTCGCTATATTTCTTTGTGTTCTTGATTAGGTGTTCCAATCCCTTTATATCATTTGAAAGAAGCACTGTGTCGTCTGCGTAGCGTAGTTCCGGGATTAGGAATCCACCTATGTTTAAAGCGTGGTAGTCAGCGTTGTGTATGTGATGCTACTGTGTGTAATTCTCGTATGTTGTTGATACCCATAGTCATACCCTCTTTAATGATTGTTCTGTGAAGTCTCTCTTGATCTTTTTCCATCTGGTACCCATTTTGCTTGTAGTGACAATCTGTTTTCATTCATTCTAAGTACTTGTCCAATATAAGTCCATCGTTTACTTCTTATTGTTGTAAAAACATTGCTGTTTGGTGTCTTCTCTTACTGCTTGTTTGACTTGACAGACCCAACCAATATATAAGTCTTTTAAGACATTAATTTTCAAATGAGTTCAATAGGAACTGCATATTTGTTTGTTCATGTTTACTCTCATCATGAGTTTTGTTTGTTCACCATCATGAGTTTTCTTATGATTTATGCTGAAGTACATTATGCTACAGTCAAGTTGCTCCATATAGTCCTATCTATGAGACATGTCCTTTACAGAACTGTATCCTCACTGCCATTGTGTACGCCTCTCGGCTCTGTGCAAACTGTCCAGCCTCTTCCAGTGTCAGATTCAGGTCTTCTATATCCTGGTCCATCATAGAGATGATCTGCATCTTGTTCTCTTTCCTGGAACTTTTCCTTCCATGATTAATCTTTCAAAACCATTGTTGTCTTGTTATATGTCCGAAATATGTTTCAAAACCATTGTTGTTTTGTTATATGTCCAAAATATGTTTAAAACCATTGTTGTCTTGTTATATGTCCAAAATATGTTTCAAAACCATTGTTGTCTTGTTATATGTCCGAAATATGTTTCAAAACCATTGTTGTTTTGTTATATGTCCAAAATATGTTTCAAAACCATTGTTGTCTTGTTATATGTCCGAAATATGTTTCAAAACCATTGTTGTTTTGTTATATGTCCAAAATATGTTTAAAACCATTGTTGTCTTGTTATATGTCCAAAATATGTTTCAAAACCATTGTTGTCTTGTTATATGTCCGAAATATGTTTCAAAACCATTGTTGTTTTGTTATATGTCCAAAATATGTTTCAAAACCATTGTTGTCTTGTTATATGTCCGAAATATGTTTCAAAACCATTGTTGTCTTGTTATATGTCCGAAATATGTTTCAAAACCATTGTTGTCTTGTTATATGTCCAAAATATGTTTCAAAACCATTGTTGTCTTGTTATATGTCCGAAATATGTTTCAAAACCATTACTGTTTTGTTATATGTCCAAAATATGTTTCAAAACCATTGTTGTCTTGTTATATGTCCAAAATATGTTTCAAAACCATTGTTGTCTTGTTATATGTCCAAAATATGTTTCAAAACCATTGTTGTCTTGTTATATGTCCAAAATATGTTAGCTTGTATTTTTTTGATAGTTTTGAGAGTCAGTCTTCTTCGATGTTCAGGTACTTCCAGAATTTTCTCTGAATTTTCTCATCTTTCTGTGCATGATATTCTTAGGATGTTTCTGTAACTTTGATTGCTGCATGTTATACACAGCAAAGTGGAAGAAACAAATGGAAGGGGAATACGAACATGATGCAATACATCTCCTCCAAAGATATCAACAGACCACAATATTTCGCCTTAGAACAGGCCCTGCAGACTGTTGGGTCACCTTTACCGATTAAGGATCTCATACACAGATGAATGTACATGTGGATCCTGACCCCGGACCACATAATTCAGGACTGCCCAACATACAAAGAGCAGAGACAGCAGACCTGGCCAGAGGATATAGACTTGAGGCAAAAGCAATGGGGCAGCCGCTCTGACCTGGAGAAGACAGTGGACTTTGTCTTGACGACAGGCATGACAATATAGCATGACCACAGATGCTGAACGCAGAAGAAGAAGAACTGCATGTTTTTCTGTGGAGTTTTTTTTCGTATTTTATTTTTACACTTTTCCTATCCAACAAAAGTTGGACGGTTAGGGTTAGGGATAGTGTTAGCTAGTGTAACAGATATCTGCGATTACATTATTCATTTTAGCATTGACTTGTCTGATAGCTCTGATTGTCAAGTGACACCACAGAAGATGCACAATTTATAACAGATTTACGTGGCTCTGCACATAACATTAGAAAAGTTGGACTGTTGTGACGTGATTTGGTCACATCTGCCAATCATGTACCGTGTATATTTCTATTTGTGCAGGACCCCAGGCATAAATGTGATGCAGTTCCATGGAAGCTCAAAGAAAGAGAAGGAAAGAGCACTGGCCAGAGTTAGAACCAGGGGTGGTGTTTTAATGACAACATACGGTTTAGTGGTGACAACCAGAGAGACATTTGCAGAGAGACACGGTCAAGAGTTTTTATGGGTGAGTAGTTCTGTGACCTTCATTTATCTTATAAGACCAGGACTATAAGATAAGTAAATTATTAGAACATTTTGTCTTTCTATCTGTCGAAGACTAGACGAGGACCATATGAGAAGAAAATGATTGGGATGGCACAAGTAAATTATTAGAACATTTTGTCTTTCTATCTGTCAAAGACTAGACGAGGACCATATGAGAAGAAAATGATTGGGATGGCACAAGTAAATTATTAGAACATTTTGTCTTTCTATCTGTCGAAGACTAGACGAGGACCATATGAGAAGAAAATGATTGGGATGGCATTTTGTCTTTTGCTAGCTTGTTGATTATCTTCTTTTGCCATTTCTTTGATTGTTTTCTTTTGCCATCTCGCTGAATGTCTTCTTTTGCCATCACATTGAATGTCTTCTTTTGCCATCACATTGATTGTCTTCTTTTGCCATCTCTTTTATTGTCTTCTTTTGCCATCTCTTTGATTGTCTTCTTTTGCCATTTCTTTGATTTTCTTCTTTTCCTTCCAGGACTATGTCATCCTTGATGAAGGACACAAGATTAAGAATCCAACAAAGACCTCCAAGAGCATAAACCTAATTCCAGCTAAACACAGACTGATTCTTACAGGCACGCCTGTCCAAAATAATCTCAAGGTATGATAGATGCTGACAGAAACATCCTTTATTTTTTTACTTACTACTTCTTCTTCTTCAGCGTTTGCTCTCATATAACCACAACAAATATATCATTTGATTTATGCAGGGGAGTGTGAGTTGCGTTGTGCTGCAGGTTCCACAGTGAAACTGTTTTATTTGCACCTCGGTTGGCCATTCTTTGGTCTGGACGTCTGAGGTCCAGCACATCTGTTTTCGTCAGTCCTTTATTTCGGGTTTGGTCCCTAACTTACTACTATAACTTCAATGTTAGCATAAACTACTATTACTTTAGTTGTCAGACAATGAAAGGTAATACTGCTGTAAACCTGTTTGAAAATAGTACTTACATAGAAAGAAGGAGACAATAATTACTCAATGATGACTGACACACTACCACTGTCGAATGCTCACGTGAAATAATAATACACACCAACGCTTCGTGAATCAGGGGATTTTGAGATAAATTAGCATTAAACAATATTGAGAATGCTTGATTTGGGAATGTGGATAGGCGTGATTTGGGAGTGTGGATAGGCGTGATTTGGGAGTGTGGATAGGCGTGACCCATAGAGAGCACCTAACAGAGATTTATTGAACCAACATAGAACTGGAACCATCAGCGTTCTACCCCGAGAGTTTACTGAAGCAGGGATCTGAGCACCTATGGACATGTTCGGTGTGTGGAAAGGATAATCAACATATCTAACCTAACTTGTACTCTTCCTATAGGTAAAGCGTAAAATGGGGTAAGTACATATGGAAGTAAGTACAAGTGAGTACATATGGAAGTGAGTACATATGGAAGTGAGTACATTTTTTCGATTGTAATCTTCTTGGAGTTCAAACATCATCATCCAGTTGCTAGTTTCCCACTGAGAACTTTGTTTTGTATTTGTGACAGGAAATGTGGTCCCTTTTTGACTATGTCCATCAAGGATCATTGCTTGGAACTGTCAGGACCTTCAAGATGGAGTTTGAGACTCCCATTATTCGGGTAAGCATATGTCTGTGATGTCACGTCACTAATTGTGAAGTAGCCATGTCAGTGTTTGAAATGTGTGTGGTGGTTATATTTGTGATCATCTTCATATTCTTCTTCTGCGCCCATGTCATGTACATCGTACTGATTTCACAGTCACTCATCTTGGCTGATACTATAAGAGATCATTTGTCTGAGCGTATACTTTTTGTCAAGATAAGGTATCAAGATAGGTGACTGCATGAGATCAGCTCACAAAACTATCCTGGAAAGGACCTTTTTTCTAGCTATTTTGTTAAATTTGGACAGGAAATCCTGACGGAAGAAAAAAAGTGATTGGGTAGTTGATCCTTTGCTAATATACTGTATATAGATTGAACACATAGCGGAACAATCTCAATGTCTAGTTTATCATACACTTGTTCATTTCAGGCTCGAGAAAGGGACGCAACGGCAGTGGAAAAAAAGTTGGGACAGGAAATGGCACAAACGCTAAAGTCAATTATCCAACCTTATTTCTTGCGTCGTACTAAAGCTGATGTTTCAAAACGTGGCGGAAAAGAGAACCCCAATGATTTGAAGTATGTATGGACAAAAGAATATTTTTAGTTTATATTGTTTCATATTTCATGTTGAAATCATATCACATTTTTAAAGTTACCAATTGTCACAATTGTTGTAGACTTCATTATTCTTGATTAGAAACTGGCCTCACTGCACATGGGGCATTCCCTTAAGTGCTCCGACCTCTGTTCCAGCAGTCATTCGACTCGATGGTGTTTCGAGTTTAATGCTGCCGAAACAGACGTCGACATCAGGGCACAACTCTGGCACTTACGACAGGTTTCTCTGTTATTCCGCCCACCGACGCCGTGTCCGTAACTAGTTCAAGCACGTCGGCCTGTCGGAACAACATGGTATCTGTTATCGAAGGTTACAACTACGGGATTGTATAGATGACATGCCATGAAGCTTCCATAAGAAGATAACCTCAATATAAAGGCATGTCATCTGCTAAGGTTTTCTGTTGCATGGTTGGTTTGTCTAGTGAACCATTGGTGAGACCCACAAATGCAACCGCATGCGCATTTCATTATATTCATGTATAAGGAAGAAAATGTAATAATAAGGTGTTTTTTTTTCAATGTGTTTCAGCTTATAATATAAATAATATCAAATGAGCATCATGTTTTTTGTTTTGTTCTCAAACTCCTTCAGATCAGCAGGATGTAGTCCGGAGAACAGAATTTTTTGTATAGTGGGTTAAATCTCTTGGTCTTGTCCCTTGTTCTCTTTCCTGAAACTTTGTCCTCCATCATTAATATTCTAAACCATTGTGTCTCTTTATTTATCTGAAATGTGTTTGCTTGTGTTTTTTTGATAGTTTTGAGGAGCCAGTATTCTTCTATGTTTAGGTCTTTGCAGACACCTGCAATGGTTCATCTTTCTAGCCTTGATATTTTACATTTTATTTTTTAGTTTGCCTTTGGTTCTTAACTCTGATCATTCATTTGATTAAATATTGGATGGTGTGGTCCTCATTTATTGCTGTCCATGTTATTTTACGTAATAGTTATTCCATTCTATTTCCTTTGCCTTTTTAAAAAAAACCACTTCCATGACTGCATGTGTACATGTCATTGTCACTGTGGACGTTGTGCTGTTCAATGTATGCATTATAGTGCCTGTGTGATAGTTACCATTATTTTTACTGTTTTTAATTGTTTGTTCACTGTTTTTTTTTTTGTATTTTCGTGAAAAAAGACATTACAGTTGAAATGTTGTAAATATCTTGTATATTGTTATTTGTATGTTTTTATACTTATACCATGGGAGCCGCGTTAGCACAGTGGTTAGCGCACTGGCTTCGCATATGAGTGGTCCTGGGTTCTTTCCCCAGTTGAGGCGGAAATGTTTTTCTGATCGCAGCGGCTCCCGGGTCAACACAGCCTTAAATGGGTACCGGATTAATCCGGGAAGTAAAGACTGCGAGGGAGAGGAGATGGCTACCGCCCTCATTTGCAGAGCCTGTGAAATGTGAGATCGCTAACATCTCACACCCCTACGGCATTAATAAATGATATGTGTTACTTTACTTATAGCACACAGTCTGTTGGTCATGTTTAAACTTTGACAAAATGTGTGTTCTACCTAAGAACTAATGATATTCTTAGGACTTTTTTATAACATTACATTTATATAGTCTATTATATTTATAGAATTAGGATCGTTATTGATAACCTGAGTTGTGTGCTATGACATGCATGACAGCTCATTGAAACGATTAGTACTATAACCTGATGACTGAGATAGGAATGATGTCCATAATTTATTGGTTTATCTGTTTTCAGAATGCCGGATATGACCCGGAAAAATGATCTGGTCATTTGGTTGTACATGACAGAGACCCAGCAAAATATCTACCAAGATTTTATAAATCTAGATCAAGTCAAAGAGGCAAGTTAACTTTATGTAAATATCTAGATCAAGTCAAAGAGGCAAGTTAATTTTATGTAAATATCTAGATCAAGTCAAAGAGGCAAGTTAACTTTATGTAAATATCTAGATCAAGTCAAAGAGGCAAGTTAACTTTATGTAAATATCTAGATCAAGTCAAAGAGGCAAGTTAACTTTATGTAACTGAAACTAGTCCGACAGTAAGAGTCCATGTTTTGCACATAAAGTGTAGCTTGTGTGGCATTTATTTCTTGTGTACTTTGTAGTTTTATATATGTATTATTGGGTACTTTACATTGGGTACTATCTAGATCAAGTCAAAGAGGCAAGTTAACTTTATGTAAATATCTAGATCAAGTCAAAGAGGCAAGTTAACTTTATGTAACTGAAACTAGTCCGACAGTAAGAGTCCATGTTTTGCACATAAAGTGTAGCTTGTGTGGCATTTATTTCTTGTGTACTTTGTAGTTTTATATATGTATTATTGGGTACTTTATTACAGGTGGGAGTTTGATAAGAGCAAAAAATTTGCATATTTTGTGCATCTATTTTTGCCATGGTCCATGACTTGTCAATTTTTCAATTCGAAGAGGTCATGAAAGATACCTGTAAAAGTTCAAACATTCAAAAACACATTCAGGTTAACAAGAATTACTTTGTGGAGTTACGTAAGGGACTGTATTCAATTGGATATGCACAGGGGATTCAACTCACTTTGCGTTTAATTCTCTAGTTCAGGTCTGTTCAATGAAAAATATGTTGTTCTTAAGCAACCAATCGTAGAGCCCTGTTCTAGCCCTAGAATCAGGTAATGGCTATTTGTGGAGTTCGGGGCTACATATTTGGAATTGTTTTCTTTTGTATTTGTTCTCAAACTTCTGTTGATTAACCTTTAAGACCCTATGGGAGCAACATTGCACCTTGAGTGTGCGTCCCACCTTGACTGTGGTCACAATCATGCGCCATACGATATCGCTCGATTCCCGAGTACGGAACTTCACGAAGTAATGAACCGATGACGTATAAAGCCTGCCAAATTAAGCTAGGAATACGTCACAGTTTAAAGGTCAAATTACACATTAGCATTGTATAGAAGGAGAAAGCTGGCTGATGTTATCAATGCTTTTCTGGAGCGATGTTGGCCATTTTCTGCCGTATTTTACTATCAAATTGAGTGCCGCGTGGCATGGGTAAATGATCGTGACTACATGTTCTTATTGTTGTTTTTTTGTGTGTTTAATATGTTGTTATTTGATAAGAATGTGTGTGCATTCGTTCAAAAACACAAAAATAATATGTATCAGGGGTGCCACATGTGTGCATGGACAATAATTATGCTGTGTGTCGGCCTAGACCTAGTGTTGACCGGACGGACATTATATGCGATTTCTTCACGTTTTATTAGTTTTTTTAGTTCATATTATATTAGTTTGGATATAAAACAATATATATATATTAAGTATAGGTATTTATGAGGATTTATCAATGTTGCCACACATTGCTCATGTATTAGGGTCGTCACAAAGATATATTTGCGATTTTGAAAATGGTGTTTTTCGTCCGAATTTTCAACTTCACAACTGTCATATCACACATACAACAACAAAAACACGATTATATTCACTATTCACTCCTTTATTTAGATGTACAAAAATTATTTTGATATCTTTTAAAACAAAAAAGTTATCACATTTTCAAAACACCCACCATCAATAACGCACATTTTCCAAAAAAATAAGTCATGCCCATGGGGGGATAATGCGTAATTTAAAGCCAGCGCCCAAAAGGTTAACAGAATATAGTCCAGAGAACAGAATGAATTGAGTCATGGTTTACAGCTTGGCTGTGATATCTGACCTTTCAGCCTGATAATCTAATTTCAGCGTGGCTTATGAGCCACTTTGATCTATGAGATAGAAGAACATAACCCATCCCCAAAAGCTTAGTTAGTTGCCTCTTGTGACATGCATGGTAGACTGTGGTACTATATCCTGCTTCTTTTTGACCTCGATCACACTATCTATCGTCCTTTCTCTGCTTTTGCTGTAACGCGTCACATGATTGAATAACTAATGGTTTTCGGACTATAGCAGGTTCGGTTACTTGATATGCAGTAATATTGTGACATCTCAGAATGTTGGTAACTCCTTCAATCCACCTGCTTGGTCTTCCACTGTTTCCATTTTCATGTTGTATGCATTTGCAGCTGGCCAATAAGGGTTCATTCTCATTAAGTGGCCAAACCCTTTCAGTCTCTGTTTTTCCTTATATATGTCAGCAGATTTTGTTCTAAGAATTTTCGTAATCTCTTCATTTCTCACTTGATCTCTTCTTGTTCTTTTTGCTGTTTTTCTTAGACATTTCATTTCACATGTAGTAAGCTTGTTCTTTTGTTAGTATCCATGTCTGACATTGGTAGCACAATGTTGGTATGAAGGTTGAATTTATGATAAGCAACACACAGGCACAGAATTATCAATTAACCTTAAGCTGTGTTTACAGTTACGCAATTTTTCTTCTGCCGCTGACTGCAGCAGAATTGGTTTTCAGAAATGTTACGTAATCGTCGGTGGATGTTTTGAAATCACAATAACTTTTTCGTTGTTACAGATATTTAAATAATATTTGCACATATAAATAAAGAATTAAATTCTGCATATATTGGTATACGTTTTGTTTGTGTGTGTGTGATACGAGACGTGTGATAAAGACAGATTTAGACCTATCTTGATCTAGGACTACCGTATTTTTGATCGATCGTAATCTGTTGATTATTATATATTTTACATAATGGAAACACCGTAGCATAATTTAATAATCACATATGAAGAACTTACCTTTGAATTTGTTCGCTATTTAGTCTGTTTAAACGATGATTTCACTGAATATACTATTGACAAATAGTATAATAAACATGATTCACTGTCTTGTCACATCGCCATGGTGCAGAAGACTACAAATTGCTCAAATGCCCATTTAAAAATCACTTGAAATAGTTTTCCCCGCCATCTGCCATCTTAACAATATGGCGACAAATTTTCTTGTTGTTGTTGCCTAAACATTTTGTCAAAAAGCTACCGATCTAGTTTTTTTTTTCCTATTCGGGTTTACCGAATCGTGTGGTGGAAGATGCCTTCCGAAACCACGACATGACACAATTTCGACGTAAAGCACCGCCCGGTTTGTAAACACAGGGTGCTAAAGGTCAAACTGCTATAAAATATTTCATGTGACACTTTCTGCAAATTGAAAGATATTCAGCTCTTGTGGTGACTATGAATTGCAGAAATATCAATTACAATCAGTTTTCTTATATAAACATTGCACACTTTCTTCTTGTTTGTCCTGGGTGCGTCTTGTCTTGGTTCAAACTCTCGACAACTTTATTTTTGTTTGTCTATCTAGCTGCTAATGACAAAGAAATCCCCCCTCGTTGCTCTGACAGTACTAAAGAAGATATGTGATCACCCTAGGCTCCTGAGTAATCGAGCTTGTCTTCAGCTTGGGTTGGATGGTGACAGGTGAGTGACCCCATTTTTAAATGCATTGATTCTATCTATACACCTTTCAGCTTCCTCTGGAGCATAGTTCTTCAACAAACTTCCTCCATCTTGTCCTATCTTTAGCTAATGCCGCAAGTTCTTTCCATGTCCTACCAAGTTTTTGTCTCTACATCTAATTCTTTCCATGTCCTACCAAGTCTTTGTGTCTCTACATCTAATTCTTTCCATGTCCTACCAAGTCTGTCTCTACATCTAATTCTTTCCATGTCCTACCAAATCTTTGTGTCTCTACATCTAATTCTTTCCATGTCCTACCAAGTCTGTCTCTGCATCTAATTCTTTCCATGTCCTACCAAGTTTTTGTGTCTCTGCGTCTAATTCTTTCCATGTCCTACCAAGTTTTTGTGTCTCTGCGTCTAATTCTTTCCATGTCCTACCAAGTCTGTCTCTGCATCTAATTCTTTCCATGTCCTACCAAGTCTTTGTGTCTCTACATCTAATTCTTTCCTTGTCCTACCAAGTCTTTGTGTCTCTGTATCTAATTCTTTCCTCCAGGTATTTCTTGGTCTTCCTCTTCCATGTAGGCCCCAGAACATCACCTGTCGTAACAATACTTTGTTGGTCTTCTGAATGTGTGCCCTATCAGTATCCAGCACTATTTCCATAGTTCTTCCTCCACTGGAGTTACTTCTTTGCATGCATTGCTCATTGGTAATCTTATCAAAACATTTCATACCTTGTATTTTACACAGAATGATTCTACAAATATCATGGACAGAGAAAAAGAACATTGAAATTTTGAAATTACTGAAACTAAATGAAGGGTGGTTTCTAAATACCATCACAAGAAGGAAGCTACAGCATTTTGGACACTTAAAGCAACATGATGGTATGAAAAGGCTGATTCTGGAGGGTAGAGTACCAGGCGAGAGAAGAGGAAGACAAAGAAGATGATGGACCAGCAACATCTAAGAATGTATGCTCGTCTCTGGCCAATGCAGGCCTGCTTGCCCAGGGATAGAGAGGCGTTCAGAGTATCCACGATCAAAATAACATTCTGGAAAGCATATAGATTTTTGATTGTATATAAACATTTCTTTGTCAGTAGATATTTAATTGATAAAATAGAGATGTTTGAATGATAAACTAGAGATGTATGCAGGTCTACAAGAACCATTGCTTTCAATAGTGAAACGATGAAAACTAGTTTTATTTGGGCATGTATACAGACATGATTCCTTATCAAAAACAATACTGCAGGGAACCGTCGAAGGTGGGAGAAGCAGAGGAGGGCAAATAAAGACATGGACAGATTTCAAGAAATGCAGACATGTTTCATTATAAAAAACAATACTGCAGGGAACCGTTGAATGGTGGAGAAACAGAGGAGGACAAATAATAACATGGACAGACATCATGGAATTTACAGAACAGGATTTTTCCTCACTTGTCTGCATTGTTCAAGATAGAAATCGCTGAAGGACTCTGTGTGCTGAAGCATCCAATGAGGTCCCCTGACGGGTTGCAGGTTTATAGATAGATATTTGATAGAAACTAAATCTTTGTTGATATTTGTTATGAAGAAACATTTCTTTATAGATATTTGATTGTATATAAACATTTCTTTGCAGATATTTGATTGTATATAAACATTTTTTTTGTCCAGTTTTAATGAGGAAGATCTGGAGCAGCCAGAGATGTATGAAAGTGCTGTCACACAAATTAATACAATCCCCGACGATGTCCTTCTTCGTGAGTCTGGGAAGTTGCAAGTCCTGGTCAGTCTTTTAGATAGCTTCAAGAATGAAGGTCACCGGACGCTTGTCTTCTCTCAGTCCCGCAAACTCCTGGACATTATTCAGAAAATTATTACAAACAGGGTAAGCATGAACTAAAATCAAAATGTAAGTTAGCTGTTTATTTACCTTTCAAGAGGAATGCGGTAACCTAGTTGATAGTAAACTTGCACCAAGCTATCACTGGGTTACAGCGTGCCAGCTTTCAAACCACATCCAGACCAAAAAAATAGGTCCAGTTCATGATTTTCGCTTGATATGACTATCCAGTCGACCCAGCTGTAAATTCCACGATGGCAGGTTGCTGCCATGGGACCTACCTTGACCTTTACCATTTAATTCCCTGTGAAGAATAGGTCCTTCACAAATCTCTTATATCTTGTCCTATATTTGCCTGTGTGGCAGCAGCGGACTGGACTTCTAATTCACATTCAGGGTGCAAAGAATAAGACCACTGTCTTCTTACCAGATATGTCGTAGGAGGCAACTAAGGAAAGTTGAGGTAGGCTGACAAATTGTCACCCAAGAAAAAAATCATTGTCACATCTTGTCACAATTTCTTACTGTTTATTTTCTATCAAAGAATCACCGGATGATGACAAGATTTAGACCAGTGGACATTGTACCTTTGTTCTCCTGTGGCAGACTCCAGAGTGACGAGGTTTGCTAGATGTGACTTCACTGCGGATGGCTCAACAAATATGACAGAAGAATGATGAGATAGTTGGCCCACATGTGCTGAGCCTCTGGGAGGGCTTAGTAATCCTGGTATACTGGCCCACTGGGATGTCTCCATTCAGGGACTAGACAGCCCATAGCTTCTCTGACAAAAGCATATGTCCTCTTCAGTTGAGTAACCATGGTCATACTTAAACACATACAATTTGCTGTCTCTTTTTTATTTCTTCTTTAGGGGTTTATTCCATTTAATTCTTTTGTGCCCAAGTGAGTACAAGTGCTGAAGTCGAAGATACCAGGCCGTGAGGCGCAATAGCAACCATAATATCATGCAACCCGCCTATGTACCATATCTGCATGGCGTTCTATCACCTTTGTCAATGTGACCAGGCAACACAGACTGCGGAACATATCCTGCAAGACCGCATTACACTAAACCAGTGACGGGAGGAGCGATGGTCCACAGAGACAAATATCCACAGAAAGATATATGGAATACTAACTCAAGAAACTATTTGTAGAATTAGATTTCAAGTATCTGGTATACGCAGAAAAATTGTGTATGCATTTGTGATTAAAGATTCCTTGTGCTATTTCTTGCAGGGTCATAAAGTTTCCAGGCTTGATGGAACTGTCTCCAATTTTACAGAGAGAGATAAAATTGTGAAGAAATTCCAGAGTGATAATTCTATCTCAGTTTTTCTTCTGACAGTCCAGGTAAACAAAATCATTCTTTATTTATTTAATCCTTGCCAGGAGTTTGATGTATTTTATGTGATGTGATTTAGTTGTAATAACATTTCTACAGAATTTGTTTGTAATATTGTTGTGGCTATGTGATGTTTTGTTAATATTGTTGTGGCTATGTGATGTTTTGTTAATATTGTTGTGGCTATGTGATGTTTTGTTAATATTGTTGTGGCTATGTGATGTTTTGTTAATATTGTTGTGGCTATGTGATGTTTTGTTAATATTGTTGTGGCTATGTGATGTTTTGTTAATATTGTTGTGGCTATGTGATGTTTTGTTAATATTGTTGTGGCTATGTGATGTTTTGTTAATATTGTTGTGGCTATGTGATGTTTTGGTAATATTGTTGTGGCTATGTGATGTTTTTTACAATGTTGTCTATGTTCCAACAGAGAATTTGAATGTTATAAATAACAATATTTCATTGTTATAACTGTGCATCATTGTTATCTTAGATTGGCAAGAGGACTTAATTCTGCAGCCACAATTCCTCACTGAGAATCTCTATTTCTTGTAGGTTTTCCAATCACTGACCCCTAGTTCTTGTAGGTTTTCCAATCACTGAGCCTTAGTTCTTCTAGGTTTTCCAATCACTGACCGCTAGTTCTTGTAGGTTTTCCAATCACTGAGCCCAAGTTCTTGTAGGTTTTCCAATCACTGACCCCTAGTTCTTGTAGGTTTTCCAATCACTGACCGCTAGTTCTTGTAGGTTTTCCAATCACTGGCCGCTAGTTCTTGTAGGTTTTCCAATCACTGAGCCCTAGTTCTTGTAGGTTTTCCAATCACTGAGCCCTAGTTCTTGTAGGTTTTCCAATCACTGACCGCTAGTTCTTGTAGGTTTTCCAATCACTGACTGCTAGTTCTTGTAGGTTTTCCAATCACTGAGCCCTAGTTCTTGTAGGTTTTCCAATCACTGACCGCTAGTTCTTGTAGGTTTTCCAATCACTGAGCCCAAGTTCTTGTAGGTTTTCCAATCACTGAGCCCTAGTTCTTGTAGGTTTTCCAATCACTGACCCCTAGTTCTTGTAGGTTTTCCAATCACTGACCGCTAGTTCTTGTAGGTTTTCCAATCACTGACCGCTAGTTCTTGTAGGTTTTCCAATCACTGACCGCTAGTTCTTGTAGGTTTTCCAATCACTGAGCCCAAGTTCTTGTAGGTTTTCCAATCACTGAGCTCTAGTTCTTGTATGTTTTCCAATCACTGACCGCTAGTTCTTGTAGGTTTTCCAATCACTGAGCTCTAGTTCTTGTAGGTTTTCCGATAACTGACCGCTAGTTCTTGTAGGTTTTCCAATCACTGAGCTCTAGTTCTTGTAGGTTTTCCAATCACTGACTGCTAGTTCTTGTAGGTTTTCCATACATTATCTTCTTTCAGTAGCTGGCAGGTGAAGTTATGGTGGATGACAAAGTGATGAGAAGAAACAGCTGAAGTAATGAAAACAGTCATGGATACACTACAAAAGAAGAGGCTGCTGAAAGAGACAACAAACATATTCAGAGAGTGATAGAAATGGGAGTGGCCAGGAAAAAAAGGGAGTCCTCACTGAAAATACCCCTTAGAACAGACTAACCTGAATTAGTTCACTAGCCCGCAATTGTTGTCTACTTCTGTGCTAAACTCAGAACCTCAGAAAATAAACTGTTGTCCACATCTGTACTAAGCTCAGAAAATAAATAAAAAATTTGCTAATTTTTCTCTAGTGATGTGGTTGAGAGATAGTGTATGTCTCACAATCCCAACATGACCACAATGGACAGAACTGAGGCAAAAACTTTGGTGCAACCGCTCTGATCGGGAGAAGACTGTGAGCTTCGTTCTAATGACTGGCCTGAAGATCTAGCGAGACCAAAAGATTCCTGAATGCGGACTGGCCTGATGATCTAGCGAGACCAAAAGATTCCTGAATGAGGAAGAAGATGAAGAAAACTAGGTCTCTCATCAATAAATAAAATATACAAACAAATAGTTAACAATGTCTATTATATTTCTCAGGTTGGCGGTGTTGGTTTGACCATAACGTCTGCTGACCGAGTCATAATTTGTAAGTAGATTTATTTTATTTTTCTTGCGATTTTTAAAATCAAATTCATTATAATCTCTAAGTGAAACATCATTTGTAAGTATGTTCATAAAAAGTAATTAAATTCATTACTATATTCCTTTTGATTTGTTGCTGTGTGGAGCTGTAGTTGCTTTGATGGTTAATGTGTGGAGCTGTAGTTGCTTTGATGGTTAATGTTTGGAGCTGTAGTTGCTATGATGGTTAATGTTTGGAGCTGTAGTTGCTTTGCTAACTTGACTGACTTGTAATTTTTACGAGTATTTGAATGTCAGGAGACCTACTGCATAACAACTTTGATGTGTGATGTGATAAACTGGTCAATACCTAGGGTTAATTGGTCAAGTTGTGGCTTACAATGTCCATCTTCTAGAACATAAACAAATGTTCTGAATGAGCTGCTATTGTTTCCACAGATGACCCCAGCTGGAATCCCGCTACCGATGCCCAGGCTGTGGATCGTGCATACCGCATTGGACAAGTCAATAATGTGGTTGTCTATAGGTTGATCACCTGCGGAACAGTTGAGGAAAAAATTTACAGGCGACAGGTGTTCAAGGACAGCATCACTAGACAAACGATGGGTAATAACAGCAACCCTTATAGGTAAGTTAACAATTTTTGTCCACAGACAAATTTATATTTCAATTTAGATTGTTTTAACAAGAACTTGTGTAGGTTAACTTAGACTTTGTTAACACAAACCAGTATTGTATAGATTAACTAAGACTTTGTTAACACAAACCAGTATTGTATAGATTAACTAAGACTTTGTTAACACAAACCAGTATTGTATAGATTAACTAAGATTAACTGTGAAAATATCCATTATTATGAAAATAATTTCTGTGAAAATATCCATATTTATGAAAATAATTTATGTGAAAATATCCATTATTATGAAAATAATTTATGTGAAAATATCCATTATTATGAAAATAATTACTGTGAAAATATTCATATTTATGAAAATAGCTTCTGTGAAAATATTCATATTTATGAAAATAGTTTCTGTGAAAATATCCATATTTATGAAAATAGTTTCTGTGAAAATATCTATATTTAACAATATTTACATTTCTCTGTCAGATATTTCACCAAAATGGACTTGAAGGAGTTGTTCTCTCTGGATGACCCCAAATTCTCTAAAACTCAGAGACAACTTCAGAGCATGCATGCAGATCATAGAAAAACAGACACTGCCCTGGATGAACACATTGCATTCTTACACACACTTGGTGAGATCTTGTAACGCAGACATATGGTTATGTTTCTGTTAACTAAAGTTTCTTCTGAATTCTTACACACACTTGGTGAGATCTTGTAACGCAGACATATGGTTATGTTTCTGTTAACTAAAGTTTCTTCTGAATTCTTACACACACTTGGTGAGATCTTATAACGCTGATATGTGGTGGTTATGTTTAATATAATTGTTTCCTAATGCTGCAAGGTACAAAGGAGGTATAAAGCGAAAAGAAATTTTCTGTTAAAACAAAAAAATTCCATCTTCTGCATTCGTTCTCAATTAGATCTCACATGTAATGTGAGTCAGAGAGCATGAGATACACATTGCGCTGCTAGTTTTACAGCAGAACTGCATTATTGGCCTAGCATATCCGATTTCTGCAGGGGGGGGGAATAAGCACAGTGTTATTAATATGAATCTGTCTTCTGCCTTTGTCTCAAGAATCATTAGCCAGAATGTCGGAAAGAAAATTATGAAGAAAAAATATGAGACAATGTTGGTAGGCTGTAGCTGACTTTTCCTTTTGGCAAAGACAATGGCATGAAGTTTGAAATCTGATATACCCAGGCATCGTGATATAACCTACAAGAAAGGGGCATATAAGTTAGTAAAACTAAGGGTCACAAGTCAAACAAATACATAATACATATGACAACAGTAAACAAATCTAAAACAATTGTAAGGAGGAGTGACAAATATATGGACAACAGTAAAGACAGAAAGGCAACATTATTACCATCTAGAAAAAAGTGCAACCTTCTTGAACAGAAACAACAAACAGAAATAGATTACGAACAGAAAGCTGCCTGCTTAATCACCAGTGCAACAGAATCGACCCCACAAATAAGCCAAAATGCAGTCACTGCCATCACACTAGCAAAATAGTGTAACACCACCTGATATCCTGCCATGCTCTACAAGATAGAAGGCATACCCTTCTACCACAAATCTCAAACATTTGTACAGTTTTATACAGCAACCCCGAAAAACTTAGACGAACAGCACAGTTCAATATCAAGACATTGAAGTCATCAAGAGCTGACACTCAGTGATTGGTGAATCAAAGACAAGACATTGAAGTCATCAAGAGATATTACTCAGTGATTGGTGAAGCAAAGACAACTAGGGCAAATAATTATTTAACTAGTTAGATTTTTTCCCACTTTTGAGGCAGTTATTTACATTATTTACAGTTTTTATTTCCCCCAGATATATTCGGCATCAGTGATCATGACCTGATGTTTCAACAAACGTGCATTAGAGATGATGAAGAGGACGATGTCGAGATTATAGTTAGCGATGAAGTGGAGAGAAATGATGCACAATTTATTGAGCATCGGGTGAGTTAAAATGTGTTTATATGAAACATTGACATGGCTTTCTTATACATTAACACAATTTAGATGTTAGTTAGTCATGGGTCATCATTATTGCACTCCGGACAAGTCCATAGGTGATCAGATCTCTCCTAGAGTGTAGCCGCCATTACACGTTAACTGACGGTCCCAGTACGCAGTTGATTGACCATCACTCTTTCTTGCCCACGATACCGCTCCTTTCTAGCGACACCACATTTCAAACCAAATTCCTTTATTCTAGTCATGAAACGAGAGTCATCGTTGCTTATACAGTCATTAGCTCGTGCGTTTTCCCGTAGGGTGTTCAAAATGTCTGCTCAATTCATCGCTCCCCCAACTGCCGTAGTAGCAGCATGTGCGGCCAACCTATCTGCTCTCTCATTACCCCGGACATGTCCCGGCACAAAAATGAAAGTCACTTTACGTATGCAGCAATTCTTCACTGCATCCAGCCACTGTTCCCGAATGTACCCTGCCTGAACTTTCATATTCATGGTCATCGAGTCACTGAGTATGCAGGCATGCTCGCAGATAGTCTGCGAGCAGACCCAGTTCAAAGCTTTGGTTACTGCCACAACTTCCATTGTCATGCTGCTTGTCGTCTGAGCAAAAGTACCACTTTCCTCTCTGATGGTTTCCCCCCACCTTTGAGCCGTGAAGGCCCAGGCACATCTGGTGTGTCTCTCAACCAACCCATCTGTATATACAATCATATCACCTTCCCTGGAATTTTCACCAATTAGAGTGAGTACCTCCGACTCCACCACTATTATTTATTATAATAATTATTACTTTGAAGGCTGTCTGACAATCTAAGGGCACACGACTTCATTCCGCACCAAGTAGCACATCCTCTAATTTGCGCACACTCTGTATAATATCCTCTGCGCGCCCCATCCACGACTTTTCTCTCTTAAGTCGACTGCCTTTCACATTGAGAATTTCGGGCATAGAAGATGTTCTTTATCAGCGGTGATTTGTAGGTTGTCCAGCGCCCTGCAGATTTGTATTCTTTGCTCTGAAGTTGGGCAATCCAGTAAGTATCGCATAATTTGTGTTGACATACCTCTCGTACACCCCAAAATGATTCGTATTGCCTCATTCTGGATTCTATCCAATCTTTCTGTCTGAGTTAGTGTTAGAATCGCCAGTGCGTACTCTACCACCGCCACCACCAATCCCTGATACAGCAGAAATAGCAGCCTCTGTTCACATTGACCAGCAGCCATAATTTTCATCGCCGCAAGTCCTTTATAAGCCTTTACAATGATGTGGTCAACATGATCTTTGAAACTCAGACTGCGGTCCAACATAACCCCTAAGTATTTCATTGTGCTGGTTCTCTCGAGGACATCCCCTCTCAAAGTAACCAATAGCGTGGGCGTGTTTACTATGTGATTATTTAAGAAAACCATGTTATCAATGCCTTTGATGGATTAACAAAAGCTCCAGAATTACTGCATCAATCCCCTATACGATCAAGCTTCCTCTGCAAATTCCTGGTGATCGTTTCTCTATCTCTGCCATGCCTATATACCAAAATGTCATCAGCATAGGACATAGTTCTCCCCGGTCCTGAAATCTGACAGCTTGTAATTTGAACTGTATACACATTAAATAATACTGGGGACAGAGGTGACACTTTATTTAATTTAGAAGTGTTTACTTGAAACATTGACACAATTTAGAAGTGTTTATTTGAAACATTGACACAATTTAGAAGTGTTTATTTGAAACATTGACACAATTTAGAAGTGTTTATTTGAAACATTGACACAATTTAGACGTGTTTATTTGAAACATTGACACAATTTAGAAGTGTTTATTTGAAACATTGACATGATATTCTTATTAATTGATACCCAACTCCTTGAAGTGGAGATGGGGCTTAGTCCAGCCAACTGATGCTGAAAACTAAGATTGTTCAGGCCATCCCTGACATTGAGCAGGACCACAGTTCTGACAATCAAGCAAAGGTGCTGAAGTCAGAGATACCAGATCGACTGGCACACATGTAACCACGGTATCATGCAACCCGATTAGTTAACATTCATTGACACAAAGAAGTGTTTATTTGAAACGTTGACTTGAAATTCTTATACATGGATACTCAAATCAGAAGTGTTTATATTGAAACATTATCACTTTATATTTTATGTTTACCTACTCGAGTCCATTCATGTGCTAACTTGTTTCCTGAGGGGAATAACAACAAGTTCGCCGTATTTAAATGAGAAGAGTATGTGTTGTCTTAGACATTTGTTCTCAAACACCTGCTGATTAGCAGGTTCTGATCCGGAGAACGGAATGTGTTTTATCATGGTCTACAGCTTGGCTGCGATAGTTGTACCTTTCAGCCTGACACACCTGACTTTAGCATGGCTTTTGGGTCACTTCGACCTATAGGACAGCCAGCATTACCCATCTCTTTTCCAAAATCTACTTAATCATATCTTATGACAGGTCACATTTCTGCTATTCTTTGCCCCCTTTCAGACCCTGTCAAAGCATGGGTGAAATACAGTGTCATGTGTATATGTTAGTTTGTCTGTTCCTTTCGTGTCACAGGCGGCACATAGGGCAGATGTTGTGATTCTCCATATGTTGTAGTCAGCTGCCTGTACTTTTAGTTCTTGTACGGATTGCAACCTATTATTTCTCCTTTAGTATGGTGCTTTTTAGGGTAATTTTGGGTCTTCTTTTTTTTTAGGGTAATATTTATTCAGGGTAACATATTTAGGGTAATATATATATATAATATTTAGGGTAATATATATTTAGGGTAATATAAATATATATATATATAATATTTAGGGTAATATTTATTCGGTAATATATATATAATATTTAGGGTAATATTTATAATTTTAAGGTAAATTTAGGGTAATTTCTCCTTAAGTTTGGTGCTTTTTAGGGTAATTTTGGGTTGTTTTTTTTCTCTCAGGATTCCACATAACAGCTTCACACACACACACATATATATATATATATATATGTGTGTGTGTGTTTTGAAGATCTGCCCAACATATATGTACACATACATATTGTAGACCTGCCCAACATATGATGGACATATATTTATCATGTCTTGTAGACCTGCCCAACATTTGATGGATAATGAAAATTGACATGGCTGTATCCCGTCTCCTTTCATTAAAAAAACTCTACAGCAATGTTGTGAGTCTGGGGTTGACTGCTACCTCTCTTAGTCATCAATATGCAAGTGTAATAGCAAACGAAGACAATATACCTATATTTTTCTGTGACTATCAGTACATTAAGTGTGATGTTATCACCATCATAACGCACCCTTCTAACATTTATTTTGGTTTAAAGTCCTTTGTTTACACAGTATATACTCTTAACATCGCAGGTGAGGAAGGCACAAATGCTTATTGCTGAGGAATCTACTGGTGGCATTTCCTATGAGCAAAGGACTAAAGGAGCCATGAAATACCCTCCAACCAGTACCACGACTTTCACTGCTTCAGGAGCACCCAAACAAACCTCGTTATTTACTCAAGGTAAGATAGGGTCATCACATTTTGTCAACTTCCGTTGTCTGGTATTTATTGGTCTTACTGTCTGTTTCTGATCATATTTCTCAAGTATTTTCATCTCTCAACTATTTTTTCCATCGCTCTCATATTTGTTCTTTCATTTCTCTCATATTTGTTCTTTCATCTCCCTCGTATTTATTCTTTCATCTCTCTCATATTTGTTCTTTCATCTCTCTCATATTTATTCTTTCATCTCTCTCATATTTGTTCTTTCATCTCTCTCATATTTGTTCTTTCATCTCCTTCGCATTTGTTCTTAATTATCCCTTATATTTGTTTTTTCATCTCCCTCGCATTTGTTCTTTCATCTCCCTCGTATTTGTTCTTAATTCTCCCTTATATTTGTTCTTACATCTCTATTTGAATACAGTTCAGCTTCCATTGTTGTACCTTGTGTTTTCTACTCACACATTCCAGTTACAGGTACGTTGCCCGCTGAAAGTGAAGATGAGCAGTCAGATCAAGATATCCATGGCCAAAAATCTTCACCTGAGACAATCGATCTGACCGAATCAGATGAAGTTTCTCCACTAGAAAAAGCAACTAAAAGACAGGTCTGTTCATTGTAAATTAGATTGTCTTAATAATAGCCTTTGAAATAGACCACGATACATGGGAAGAACTTGCACAAAATAGATCTACATGGCGTTCTAAAATCAATAAGAGCGCATCTTCTTGTGAAAAGAGGGGAAATGCAGCAGCTCAACAGCGGAGAGCAGCAAGAAAGTCACGGATAGACCACGATCCATCTACTGTAGTCATTCCATGTCCGAACTGTCCAAGGACATTTACAGCTCGAATAGGGCTCATTAGCCATCTACGAACTCATAATCAAGGACATAACTAAAATTGAATTTTCAAAAGTGGATGTAACAAATGGTCATCATCACTTGTGATGGACGAACAACAGCAACAGATTGTCTTACTATGTAGATCAACAAAAATAAGAAGCAGAATAGGACAGACAAAAACAACATTCAGAAAAATGAAAAATATATTGTGTAACAAGACCTTGCCATTAGAGGTGAGAAAGAAGAGTTCTGCAGTGCTATATAACCCCTATACTAATATATGGGTGCGAGTCGTGGACAATAAACAAACTGGAAAGTGGGAAATTAGAGGTAACAAAGACGTGGTTCTAGAGAAGAATGCTGAGAATACCATGAACTGCCAGAAAATCTAATGTAGAGGTGTTGAATGAGTTTTTGGGCTCCAGCAACACACAGGCATCTTCTAAACTGCTGTTGAGCATTTCGTGTGTACGGAATAAAAAAAACTACTAAAAGACAAGTGACTAATATGCCTACTTCTGCGTTAATTCTCAAACTCCTACAGATTGGCAGAATGTAGTCCGGAGAATGGAATGTGTGGTGTCATGGTTTACAGCATAGCTGCGATATCTGTACTTTTCTGCCTGATATATCCGACTTGAGCATAGCTTCTGGGTTTCTTTTAATCACTTTGGGATGGGACATCCAACACCACCACAAAACCTAAGTCACCTCTGATGACATGCATGATGGATAACAGTGTTTGCTATTCTCTGTTCCCTTTTTAAGCTCTGCAACACGCTGCTAGCTATTTGACCAAAGTCCAATTATTATTGTCTTTATATAAAACTCATATTGACATTGCATACTAACCTAAAACATAAATATTTATTTTTTATTCAATCTTTAGCTGCAGCTACCACCTCCAAGAAGGATACTGAACTCTGGCAGTAACTCTCCAGTGATACAGGAAATTCGAAGAAGAGACCTCCAACTTTTGACAGATGATGAAATAGAACAATGTTCACCTCGTACTCCGACTGTAATAAGAGCTCTTCAACCTTTGACCGATGATGAGATAAAACAACGCTCACCTCGTACTCCGACTATGATAAGAGCTGAAGAGATTATAACTGAGGAGTTAATGATATCTCCGGACACTCGTAGCCCAATCGTTAGACTGGAGAAGAAAGTATTTGAACATAAGGATAGAAATGAGAAATCTAATATAGATTATAGTTTAGCTAGCAGCCCTGCACAATCTGGTCACAGCTCGCAAAAATTAAAAGCTGTAGTTTTATCTCCTACACCACCAAATTCACCCCATAGACATGTGCAATGTAGTCCTGGAAACTATTCTTCACATCAGCCAGAAAAAACATCAGCCAAGCTGGCTCCAAAGCTAGCCTTACAAAATGTGTTTTCAATACAAGAAACTTCAACACCTCAGAAAGTCCAAGATACGCCAACATCCCATACCTTCGGGGATGTGCAGAGTATGGAGATCTTTGTTGAGGAAACTCCTACCAGTACTTTAAAACCATCGAACTTCAGCAGCGATGTATTATCTCCAGTTCACAGAAATAGTCCAGATGCATCTCGGAAACTATCTTTCATAGTTTCTGATTCAGATCAAAGCGTCAACACAAGTATAGAAGAATCTCCTGCAGTTAAAAAGAAGAAACAACAAACAGCTCACACATCTTTCGTATCATGTTCGTCAACGCAAAATCATTATCAGTCTCCCATGGAGACTTCCAATCTCTCCCATGACCGAACTGAAAATGTGAGACCATTCCAGAATGTTTTATCTACCACAAGTTCAGATATGAATGCATCACCTAGGCACAATCTCAGTTCTAATTTGCATGAAGAAGGCACCAAAAAGGTCTCAAACAAAAGAAGAAGTGTTTGTATCCCGAGTAGATTTGTTGACAAGAATTCTGATGATGAAATTGATGACAGAAATGAATCAGATAAGAACAGCGATGAGGAGGTTCTGATATCTGAAGATGATAAAGAGAATGTTCCAGTATTTTTTAAGATGGCAGGAGAAAGGAAGGTAATTGTGTCTGACAGCGAATCTGAGGAAGGATCATGCTTTGTGGTTGAGGAGAGGAAGCAGAGTCAAGAGAAATTTCTGAAAGAAAACAGTTTGACAACAAATGCCCAAGGACAAGGTATGTTCTTTTTTTTGTAACAAGGTATGCTCTCATTCCTGTATGATTCTTGTAACAAGGTACGCTCTCATTCCTGTATGATTCTTGTAACAAGGCAAGCTATGCTCTCATTCTTGTAACAAGGTATGCTCTCATTCTTGTAACAAGGTATGCTCTCATTCTTGTAACAAGGTATGCTCTCATTCTTGTAACAAGGTATGCTCTCATTCCTGTATGATTCTTGTAACAAGGTATGCTCTCATTCTTGTAACAAGGTATGCTCTCATTCTTGTAACAAGGTATGCTCTCATTCCTGTATGATTCTTGTAACAAGGTATGCTTTCATTCCTGTATGATTCTTGTAACAAGGTATGCTCTCATTCTTGTAACAAGGTATGCTTTCATTCCTGTATGATTCTTGTAACAAGGCAAGGTATGCTCTCATTCCTGTATGATTCTTGTAACAAGGTATGCTCTCATTCTTGTAACAAGGTATGCTCTCATTCTTGTATGATTCTTGTAACAAGGTATGCTCTCATTCCTGTATGATTCTTGTAACAAGGAATGCTCTCATTCTTGTAACAAGGTATGCTCTCATTCTTGTAACAAGGTATGCTCTCATTCCTGTATGATTCTTGTAACAAGGTATGCTCTCATTCTTGTAACAAGGTATGCTCTCATTCTTGTAACAAGGTATGCTCTCATTCTTGTAACAAGGTATGCTCTCATTCTTGTATGATTCTTGTAACAAGGTATGCTCTCATTCCTGTATGATTCTTGTAACAAGGTATGCTTTCATTCCTGTATGATTCTTGTAACAAGGTATGCTCTCATTCTTGTAACAAGGTATGCTCTCATTCTTGTAACAAGGTATGCTCTCATTCTTATAACAAGGTATGCTCTCATTCTTGTAACAAGGTATGCTCTCATTCTTGTAACAAGGTATGCTCTCATTCTTGTAACAAGGTATGCTCTCATTCTTGTAACAAGGTATGCTCTCATTCTTGTAACAAGGTATGCTCTCATTCCTGTATGATTCTTGTAACAAGGTATGCTCTCATTCTTGTAACAAGGTATGCTTTCATTCCTGTATGATTCTTGTAACAAGGCAAGGTATGCTCTCATTCCTGTATGATTCTTGTAACAAGGTATGCTCTCATTCTTCTAACAAGGTATGCTCTCATTCCTGTATGATTCTTGTAACAAGTTATGCTCTCATTTCTGTATGATTCTTGTAACAAGGTATGCTCTCATTCTTGTAACAAGGTATGCTCTCATTCTTGTAACAAGGTATGCTCTCATTCCTGTATGATTCTTGTAACAAGGTATGCTCTCATTCCTGTATGATTCTTGTAACAAGGTGTGCTCTCATTCCTGTATGATTCTTGTAACAAGGTACACTCTCATTCTTGTAACAAGGTATGCTCTCATTCTTGTAACAAGGTATGCTCTCATTCCTGTATGATTCTTGTAACAAGGTATGCTCTCGTTCCTGTATGATTCTTATACACAATTCTTCTTCCAGTGACTTCATATAAACAGAAAGACCTTGTCTCAGACTTTTTGCCATGTTCGTTCCTAAAATTACAGAACTTTGTCTTAAAACTTCTTGTGCTCTCTTAATTCGAGAAATCTGTTTTAGTTACAGAATATGACCCCTTTTGTCACTGCATATCTCATCTCAATTTCTTACTTCTGTCTTACATATTTGCCCGCTGCCTTACGGGTTAGCGTGGGAGTGCCATAGGTCAAGGAAGTCAACTCCCTCAGAAAATCCCCACTGCCTAGTTGATTACCATGGTACTTCCTATAGTCAAGAGTAAACCTCTACAATTAATTTCCGGAGAGTAGACAATAAAGGTAGTAAACAGTGTATTAAACCATCTCCTGTAGTTTATGTTTGTTTCCAAGCGTATTTTTCCCTTGGAACTACATCAAAAGAGCCTAGAGATGGTTACTGCAAATGGACACAACACTTATAAATGTCAAATGGCACACAATCTTCTGCTGTCAGTAATTTACTGTCCAGATTACAAAGAACTGCAAGACAAGACCACACTGGACTGAATTGAGGCAAAAACTATGGAGTAACCACTCTGACGTGGAGAAGACTGGAAGCTTTGTCCTGGCAACCTGCCTGAAGATCTAGCGATAATAACAATTTTTTCCTTTTATTCTTTTCTGATGCAATGAGATGGAAGTTGGTGAGATCATCTCTTTGCATTGACAGTTTGTGTTTTTATTTCTCTATAAAGGTCTGTATTGAACTGTAACTTAAGAAAAAATTGTGTTGCTTTGTTCTTTTTTATTTCTCGACATTCTATTTTACTATTTATTCATTATATTAATTATCAGTAACAATTATACGTTTTATCTTAGTTATTATCACTTAGTTTTGTTACTGCAGTACTCTCCACCTTGCCAGATAACATCCAATGCAGGAGAAGACAGCAAATTTCTAATCGTCCTCATAATATATAATTTATGAGTGAAAACATTTAGTTTATAAGATGCTTTCAGCTTAACAATCACCTGAACAGAATACAACCACAATACACTCCAGGGTGCCGGCTGTGCACTCATCCATATGAAACTGTTGACCACCACCTTTTTGAATGTCCAGCGCTGGATGACATCAGGAAAATGCTTCTCCCTCCAGGGCCAGATAAATGGAACAAAACAACAACTCACAAACACATGCATATATCACACAATGCATTGGGTCACAGGGCATGAGCCCATGGACCGCTGGATCACCAACCAACCAACCATAAGATGCTTTTAAAACAGTACACTCACATGTTGTTCCTGAACGAAATACATGTGGTTTGTGACAACTTTCTGATATAAATAAATATGTGATTTCTAAACAAAAAGTATAACTAAAATAATTGCAGCTTATGAACTAAAGCAGATGTAGTTTATAAACGAAAACACATATTGTTTATGAACTAAAACACACACAGTTCGTGAACTAAAATTCATGCAGTTCATGAACTAAAAATAGCAGTATTAAACATGACATTCATGGACTAAAACATGTAGTTCATGAACTAAAACATATACAGTATTAAATGCATGACGTTCATGAACTAATACATATGCAGTATTAAATGCATGACGTTCATGAACTAATACATATACAGTATTAAATGCATGACGTTCATGAACTAATACATAAACAGTATTAAACATCACATGCATTAACTAAAACATATACAGTATTAAATGCATGACGTTCATGAACTAATACATATGCAGTATTAAACGCATGACATTCATGAACTAAAACACATGACATTCATGAACTAAAACACATGTAGTTTATCAGATGTGTCAGGCCGAAAGGCGCAGATATCGCAGCAATGCTGTAAACCATGGCACAACACATTCCGTTCTCCAGACTACATCCTGCCAATCTGCAGGAGTTTGAGAACGAACGCAGAAGAAGAAGAAGATGCTTCTGAAACAGTAAAATCATATGTGGTTCCTAAACTAAGACATGTGTTTTATGAGAGCTTTCTGCTATAAATAAATATGTGATTTCTTTCTGCTATAAATAAATATGTGATTTCTTTCTGCTATAAATAAATATGTGATTTCTTTCTGCTATAAATAAATATGTGATTTCTTTCTGCTATAAATAAATATGTGATTTCTTTCTGCTATAAATAAATATGTGATTTCTTTCTGCTATAAATAAATATGTGATTTCTTTCTGCTATAAATAAATATGTGATTTCTTTCTGCTATAAATAAATATGTGATTTCTTTCTGCTATAAATAAATATGTGATTTCTTTCTGCTATAAATAAATATGTGATTTCTTTCTGCTATAAATAAATATGTGATTTCTTTCTGCTATAAATAAATATGTGATTTCTTTCTGCTATAAATAAATATGTGATTTCTTTCTGCTATAAATAAATATGTGATTTCTTTCTGCTATAAATGAATATGTGATTTCTAAGAAGTATTTCATCTAAAATACATGTGGTTTTTTTTTCATGAGTTTCTGATCTAATTTCATGTGTGGTTTTCTCAAATTAGATGAAAGTCAACCAGAATCTGGAACAGACCAAGAAGACGATGAAGAAAGTGATGTTGATGAGGAACAAAATGAAAGATTTCAGAACCTGATTGTTGTAGCAAGGTGAGTTTTTTCTCTTCTTTTGCTCTGCACCACAATGTTTGTCTGTCACATGATGATGATGACCATATGTTACGTTCACTTTATAACCTTGGCTATAAATTTGTATGAACTCACATCAATCTTGAAGCACATATCTATCCCAATGATATCCAAAAGACAAATCATAAATTCAATCTTCAAACCAACATTGTGTTATCAATGTTAGCCATGGACACTAACAAAAGAACAAGAGAAAAAGCTTATCTGTGCTATGTATGAAATGGGATGTCTAAGAATGCCAGCAAACAAAACAAGAAGAGACCATAGGAGAAATGAATAGATCACAAGAACTGTTTGAATGAATGGAATGTCGTCAAATATATTTTAAAAACAAACTGAAATGGCTCAGCCACTTAATACACAACATGTAATGGGTGGTTTCCAGGAAGGAAAAAGCACATTAGCAATGTTCATTGTCCTTGAGCAAGCCTATAACAAAGTCTGGAGAAAGGGACTTTTGCTGAAGATGAACAGAATCTGAATTTGTGGGAAGATGTTTAAATAGATACATGTCTTCCTGACAAACAGAACCATGGCCACTAGCTATGCCGGTACACTATCCTAGAAAATAACACTGGAGGAGGGACTGCCACAAGACTCCCCTGAAAGCTGCACACTCTTCGTTATTTTCATTGATGATCTAGCCAAACATCTCGGTGTGTCAAAACCATTGTTTGCTGACCACCTTGCCATCTGGACAAATTATAAATATCCCATCCTGACAAAAGCAAAGATTAACAGAGCTCTCATCACAATCTAGGTATATTGTGAATTGTGGAAACTAAAAATCAATCCACAGAAAAATGCTTACGCTACTTTCTCACAAAGTCACAAAACAGCCAAAAGATCTGTCAACATATAAATGAGTGGGGAAATATGAACAAAGGAAGAAACCCCTGTATACCTTGTAGTAAAACTAGACAGACAACTAACACTAAAAGATCACATAGAAAATCTCAGAGGAAAAGCAAAGAAACACCTAAACTTCATTAAGAGACTTGCTAGTACAAACATGGGGGCAGACAGACTCTCCTTCAACTGTACTGTGGCTATGTGAGATCAGTAATGGATTGCAGCTTTTCTCTCCAGACCATTGTGAGCAATACTACTATCTCATCCCTGAATAGGGTACAGAACCGAGCTCTGAGACTAATTTGTGGAAGGATACAATAAACACCCATAGCAGTATGGGAGATAGATGAAAATATAGAACCGCTGGATATCAGATAAAAAGAGAGCACTGATGAAAGTGGTAGAAAGGTATAAGAGACAAAAGAATGACCATCCTTATAAAATACTTATTGGCACTTGGAAACAAATAAAAAGACTAAAACAACTGTCTATACTTGATATATCCGGAGAGGAAGATGACAAACACCATCTACAACAAGAGAGAACTAAAAAACAAATACCTCAGACCACCCCCTTGGAAGAACCTGCACCAAACAACTATCCAAACAAAATTACTAGATATAACAGCCAATAAGAGAACACTACCAACAATCCTGAGGACATGTGCCCTAGAAACTATAAACAGCTACCCATCATCAGCAGTCAAGGCCTACACTGATAGACCAGCTTTCATGGCCACCTATTTTGCAGGATATGGCATCCATATACGATGCCCTAATGTATCTGCCTGCGAGTTCTGTGACTTTTGTGATGAAAATTTCTTAAATTTGAAGCAGAAATTCATATGAAGCAGAGACTGAGACCATTAAGACAGCTATTGAGTTTAACACACCAGCAGTTTGATCTCATGGAACAATAATCATCATAGTCATTTTTACAGACCCCCATGTCAGTTTTGGAAGCATTTTAAATATATCCCTGGACATAGTGATATAGCAGGAAACAAAGTAGTGGACATGCTTGCAAAAAGAGGCGCCTCAAAACAACTAAAGCAAAGACCTTGCAGTATTGGAACTCTCCGAAAAAACACAGGAGAAATCTGGCTAAACAGATGGGAAAATTGGCTGCCTGGTCGAAATGTATTTAGTGAAATGACACGGCAAAAGGACAATGACAACATAAACTCTGCAGGAGAAATCAATACTTTATTTTTCAGTATGGAACAGGACATGCAAGGATCAATAGCCATTTAAACCGTATCAAACCCCAGCAAATACCCATTTGTAGACACTGTTCTCATCCCAATGAAACAGTGGAACACCTCCTTATTGATTGCCCTTACCTTTCAACTGCCAGGAAAAAACTTCTACAGACACCCTAAACAGTCACTAACATAATGTATGGATCACTAAGTCAACTTCAGAAGACTAGCACTTTTTTTAAGAATGACATTGTGCTGACAAGAGGAGAACACTCATCAGCGTTTGGATATCCACAACAATAACATCATGGTGTGATATCTCATGGTGTAGTTTCTCATTGTGTGGTTTCTTCTTCGTTTGTTCTCAAACTCCTGCAGATTAGCAGGATGTAGTCCAGAGAACAGAATGCGTTGTGTCATGGTTTACAGCATTTCTGCGATATCTGCACCTTTCTGCCTGACACATCCGACTTCAGCATGGCTTTGGGTCACTGACCCTATATGGGATGGGACAGCCAACTCCATCTCATAACCTCCTTAGTCGCCTTTTACGACATGCGTGGAAGGTAAACAGTGTTGCTATTCTTTGCTCCCCTTTCTGGCCCCGGCAACACACGGGCGGTGTGGTATCTCATGGTGTAGTATTCTCATTGTGTGGTATCTCATGGTGTAGTATTCTCATTGTGTGGTATCTCGTGGTGTAGTACTCTCATTGTGTGGTATCTCATGGTGTAGTACTCTCATTGTGTGGTATCTCGTGGTAGTATCTCGTGATGTATTTATATATTTATCTTTGCCTTTTCATTCATTTCTGCATCTCTGTTTTTGCAGGTCGTTGTACAAGGAGAAGAACTTCCAGGAATCTTTAATGTACGTGAATGAAGCTCTGACTATCTTCTACGATCCAGACTTGGAACAAATGGCTAACAAAATACGCAGCAAGATTCAAACTCCGCAAGATGCTTAATACAAACATGTATGATGATGCAAGCGCAACAGTGCAAATTTTCTTTTTATATAACTTGTAATTTATATTTTTCAATATCCACAATGCAGGAAGTCTAAAAGGTCTCCCAAATTTGGCCGTCAGACTAATCACCTCGAAACAGTAAACTCTGAGTTGATGACATTCTTCTATAGTGAGGCTTTTGTTTTTTTGAAAGCCCCTCAGAACTTATATCTATATAATTAATTTTTTTACCCCTCTGAGTTGGAGGTTTCTTCTCAAAGAATGGCACAACATGAAGAGTCTGATCCTTTTGGGTATGAAATAACCTCCCTATTACACAAAAGTATGCCTCCGAAGATGGAGGTTAATTTAAGAGCTACATGTCGGGCCATTGGCCCAATAAAATGATGGCAGAACATATTTCCGTTCCCTGGACCACATCCTGCTGGAAATCTAGTAGAATCATTGTCATGCTACAAGGGAGATCCACAGAAGCTTGAGAATAAACGTTGAAAACAAAAGGATACAGATACTCAAATACAAGCTCATAATTCCTGTAGATCCATACCAACAAACATTTATGTTATCTATTAACCTGTTAACTTTCTGTGGAGCACAGGTTTCAGCAAAATGTCTTTCATTTCTTCCTGGCCCTTCCATTTCTTTCCATTTTTACTAATCAATCCTGCGACTGTTTCTATTTTCTTCTGAAGAAATAAAAATAATACTTCGTGTTCTCAAACTCTGTCAGATTAGCAGGATGTAGTCCAGAGAACTGAATGCTTTGTGTCATGGTTTACAGCAGAGGGTTCTCAGCCTTTTCAGACGGTGAGCACTGCCCACATGTAATCGTTAATGCTCGCAAGTACTTTTTAACTAGTATGATGCGAGCACATGTCCTTACCAGAGCATCAAGGTACTTTCATGAACACCAGGTTGAGAATGCCTAGTTTACAGCTTAGCTGCAATATCTCACTTTTTGGGTCTGATACATCTGACTTAACATGGTTACTGAGACCCTGTATGGGATGGGACAGTCAACTCCACCCCTAAACCTCCTTAGTTTCCTCTTATGTCGCATGCATGAAAGGTAGAGTGTTCTTTGCTCCCCTTTCAGACTCGATAAACACACAAGCATCAAAGATATTCATTGTCAATTATATCAATTACTGTTCAGGTTTAAGTTGTGATGCTATAAATTTTGGCACCTTGGACAAGTTTGTTTAGGTTTCAGCTGTTCCGATACTGTGAATTTTTGGACACTTGGACAAGTTTTAGTGCTTCCCCCACACACATAAACAAACTTCATTTTATTTGGTTAGGATATTGTCTTAGAGTATTGATTTTGGCACTTCTGACCTGGACAGTCGCAATATATGTAGCACTTGATAATTATTATATTTAATATATTTGTAGCACATGTGTTACCATAGTCCCAAAAGGGAAGCTAAAAATAGCGACACTGTTTACCTTCCATGCATGTCAACTAAGGAGATTATGGGGTGGAATTGGCTGTCCATTCCCATATAAGGTCAAAGTGATCCAGATGCCATGCTGAAGTCAGTCCAAAAGACACAGATATCTCAGCGACATTGTAAACCACAACACAACTCAGAAGAATATATATTTGTGATTGTTTGGATGTTTGTAGTTTATCAATTTTAATGAAAGTATTCATACCCCAAATTGTGATTATTTTCATCAGTTTCTGCTACACTAGCGCCCAAATCTTGTGCTGCACGACTTGTCAGAAAAAATGTGCATATTGTAGGATCCCTTTATTTATATATATATATATATATTAGGTGACATATTCTTTTCAAAACTTAATATTCTGAATGGATCTTTTGAACTCCTCATGATTCTGGGCAAGTTGACCTGCCAGGGGATTGGGTCAAAGGGCATGAGCCCAAGGACGGCTGGATCAGCAACCAACCAACCACCTGCCGGGGTATGTTTAACCTTTAGGACGCGTGCGGCAACTTTATTCACTGATATTTCCCCTTCTCTGGTTAGCGAGCGGTGAGTATTTTTGCTGCAATTGCTAGGTACACTTCAATCAATTAAAAATCTCCAATATTTAATATTTTTTTCACCATATTTGTTAAATGTGGCATTTTATTCAATTGACTACCTTTTCCAGCAGTTTTAGTGGCAACCATATGCCTAATGTCATATAAATATTGATATTTTCGCAACATATTGATAATTTCAAACAAAAGCATGGCCATGATGGTAAATTCTGTTTTATAAACGTATATTTTATCAAATTTTCATTAAAATTATTATGAATTGTGATTCAAATGATTATTTATTGAGAGATAAGTCATTTCCACAATCGAAAATTAGTTACACCACACTGTTTGATCTAATTTGATATTAAAACATCAACCAAGCTCGAACTAAACATTTCTGGACTAGATCTAGGTTTATAGAAGGATTTTAAGACATACCTGAAGTTGTAATCCGTGAAATTATAACGATTAATCTGTGAATGGCACGCTAACCTGGTCTATCTTATACTGTTTCCACTCTGGAATATTTAATAAACTTCGTGCATTGTATTTTCGTTCTAAAGGTAAATAATCGCTGGGTTTTTGTGGAAATTGTCTAGGACTGTCTTACATGTTTTGTATCACACACACAAACAAAACCTACAACAATATATGCAGAATTCAATTCTTTATTTATATGTGCAAAAATTATTTAAATATCTCTAACAACAACAAAGTTTTCGCAATTTCAAAACAGCCACCGACGATTGCGTAACATGTCCGTAAATTAATTCAGTGGCAGGACGGAAATTTTGTAAATGTAAATGCAGCGTTCTATAGGTTAATGAATCTGATATATCTCTTATTTATCCTTATTTGGGTGCTTTCATTATTAATTCTTCCATTCTGTTATGTCTCTTTATATTGCCAAGAATTATGTTTTCTTATTATAAAATCATTTAATGTTTTTATCACTTCATGATTATTTGTTTCTGCTGACTGGTATTCTCAAAATTGTTCTGTAGTAAATCTAATTTTGAAATCAGCTATTCTCTTTGTCACTAGTATTAAGTGTCCATGATTCACAACTATAATTTGCTACTAGAAATGTACTTGCTCTAATCAGATGTAATTTAGTTTTACTTTTTGTGCTTTGCCAGTTTTTCATTTGTGTAAGTTTTTAAGTTGCTATTACAATTCTTCTCTTTATTTCTGCAGCACAATCCAATCAACTGTTTATGTTTGCACTCAAATATTCAAAAATTCATGACATCTTCTAGTTTATGATTATCAATTGAGTTTTGACTTTATTTGCTGTCATGATTTGTTTTATTTATGTAGGTTTATTGCTGCATACAATTGATGACTGTACCAGTAGCATGTAATGTTTTATATGCACTCCTAAGTGTTTTGTTATACATTGAGCATGTTTTTTATACAGGGTGTCTATAAAATCTCTATGCACTCATTTATATGAGTGACAGGACGTCATATGAGTGACAGGACATCATATGAATCATGACCGGGCTCCAGTAAAAATCTGTATACAGAAAGTAATTATGGCCTAAAAAACTGATTTTGTTTATTATTTCTGTGATTTTCGTTGGTCTGCATTGGTTATTTTTGGCATGTGACTCAATATATAAATACCGGTAGTGACCAAAAAAATAATAATCAAAAACCTAACGGGTGACGGCTGGTTTACTTTCTGTACAGTGGTCTTTACTGTCGACGGCCTCGTATGAATTGTATTTAGTGCAGATCTGTGACATTAACACTACAACAGCTATGATAGAACAATACTGCTTATGTCACTCAAGTATTGGGTAAAGTAGCTCATAGCACAATGAAGTTATTTCTGCAGCAGATACTAACCGTGGCCACTAAAGGTCTCAAGACATGGAGTAAAGAGTTACATGGACTTCGACTAATTTTATTTTGGATAGTAATAAATGACCACAGGAACAAGTTTACAAACAGCACACAGGAAGGCCATCTTCAGAGAACTCTTCTATCCCTGATGCCGCAAGGCAAACAAGGGATAAAGCGTATAGATAGATAACAATACATGTTTCTTCTGAAATTGTATGATGTCCAGATCTGTGTCATCCTGCACACTAACTGTATCACAAAACTTGTTTATCAAATTTCTAACCATGTTGCTGTGGCAAATTTGTGCTTGAGGAAAGATCTACACAAATTTTGTAATAGCGACTTCCATATATTTCAATCAATCAAGTGCCATGCCAAGTGGAGGCGATCATGTTTCTCCACAGCTCTCTGTCTCTTGTATTGTTAATAAGTTCAGTTGGTGACTTCTTTTTGTGCCACAGTGACAACCCATCCAGAAATTTCTCTCTTTATCTTCTCTGTCTCTCTCTTCCTCCCTGATCTTTCGGTGGTTACTAAATGTTCAAGTTTTTCTTTTCTCATCACATGCCCTAATATCTTGACTGTTTGTTTTTGCTATAATTTGTCATGTTACTCCAGCATCTCTGAGAATCTCAACATTAGTTTTCTTGCCTGTCCATGGAATTTTCAACATTTTTTTCAAAAACCAGTTGCCTCCAGCATATATTTACCCTCACTAAACACTTGTTCCACCACAAATAGTCTTTATTAAGCAATTAGCCAAAAATATTCTTATTCTGCGTTCGTTCTCAAACTCCTGCAAATTAGCAGGATGTACTCCGGAGAATGGAATGCATTGTGTCATGGTTTACAGCATCACTGCAATATCTGCGCCTTTCGGCCTGACACATCCGACTTCAGCATGGCTTTGGGTCACTGGCCCTATATGGGATGGGACGGCCAACTCCATCCCATAACCTCCTTAGTCGCCATGTAAGACATGCGTGGAAGGTAAACAGTGTTGCTATTCTTTGCTTCCCTTTTGCACCCCGGTTACACACGGGTGAAAAAAAAAAAATTCTCATCCAGCATATAAAAGTTAATGGTTCATGTTTGGGTAATGGACCTACCATATTTGCTGAAAACGAAATGAAAAAAGTAAAAACAAACCGTTTTTCAGCAATTATTTCCATGGTTATAATTACCCATCAATGGGTGATGGTAGAGATATTTATTTAAGAGAGTTGTATGGGTAAACTCTCAGTGTGTGATGCGCACATCTGGGCATCCGGCAGCAATCCTCGCGACTACATGTCTATCAGTCGCTGGTAAGCTAAAAAAAAAAAAAAGTTACAATCACATTAGCCATTGTGTATGAGCTGGCAGTTAGTGATGTCACAGAATTACACACAATTTGTGATTGCTGCAGATCTTATGAAAAGTTGTACGGTAGGCCCTTTAACCAAACATGAACCCCTTAACTCTGCAGAGAATAGCAATCTGCTGAGTCAAATAGTACACTGGACCATATAAATACACAACTTTTAATGATGTCATATTGAACACATTTATTTCATTTTAAATTTGGTGCATAGCACTGTTGCACATCCTGTGCATGTTGATGAGATACAAACATGTTGGTCAGGTCATCTAGTTTGTATGAAACACCCGTCTGCCAAAAAAACAGTTATTTAGAAAACTCCTGATTGGATTCACAAGGACAGTGAAGCATTTTAAAGACACATTTAAAACATTGTGTGAAATGAAATGAAATGTGTGAGACGTATGATTGGAGTTAGCTTGAGAGACAAAATCAGGAATGAAGCACTAAGGAAACAATTAGGGATCAAGCCAACAATAGAATACATACAGAAACAACAAGTTAAATGGTACGGCCACATAACCAGACAGAAAGAGCAAAGTATCATCCAAAAAACACTTAACAAACGATACGAAAACAGGCGACCTATTGGACGCCCTCGTAAAAGGTGGATAGATAGTGTATTAGAGACACTCGGAAATATAACAGCAGAGGAGGCAAATAAAAGGGCAAAAGACCGTACACTCACTCTCCCCTCAACACCGAAAGGTACATGAGGACAGAAAGAAGAAGAAGATAAATTTATGGGAGAATCTGGCATAAAAAAGACTTTTCCGTCGCAGACTCAGAGTTGGTGCTGCTGTTGCAGAGAGCTTCAGTGTTGGTGCTGCTGTTGCAGAGAGCTTCAGTGTTGGTGCTGCTGTTGCAGAGAGCTTCAGAGTTGGTGCTGCTGTTGCAGAGAGCTTCAGTGTTGGTGCTGCTGTTGCAGAGAGCTTCGGACAAGCTGTTGCAACAAAAGCATGCTAGAAGAAAGACGAGCAGATCAGTGTCTCACACTCTTCCCACATATGTTCAGAGTGTGGACGGAAATCCCAGACACTCACAGGACTCATTCGGATAAACCGCAGTCATCACCTTTTCTATCCCAGTTGAAACCAAATGGTTTTCATTGGCTGGCAGACAAATAACACACCTGAGTGAACCAAGATTATTTAATATTTGTGTGTCTGTTTGTAACCAGCAAGGATATCCGTGCGATTTCTGCCGCGAGCGTAATTACGTTGTGCCACCGTTATGTGCCTTGCACATCTGATTTCTGAAAATATTTGTGTATTTTTTTTTCTTCTTGTTTGTTCAGCATCTGTGGTCATGCTATATTGTCATGCCTGTCATCAAGACAAAGTCCACTGTCTTCTCCAGGTCAGAGCGGCTGCCCCATAGCTTTTGCCTCAAGTCTGTATCATCTGGCCAGGTCTGCTGTCTCTGCTCTTTGTATGTTGGGCAGTCCTGAAGTATATGTTCCGGAGTCTGGGTTCCGGATCCACATGGACATTCATCTGTGTATGAGATCCTCAATCAGTCTGCAGTGGCCTGTTCTAAGGCGAAATATTGTGGTCTGTTGAAATATTTGGAGGAGATGTATTGCATCATATTTGTCTTCCACTTCCATTTGTTTCGTCCACTTTACTGTGTATGTGTTGTGGATTATTGTTTTTGCTCCTCTGTAAGACAGTGGGTGTCTATGTTGCTCCATTTCGCTTCCTGCTTCTGACAGAGCATCCGCTTTCTCATTTCCCATGATTCCACAGTGTTATCGTATCCAATGAAGAGCAATAGCTGTTGATTTTTTTATCTGTCTTAGCTCATGTCTGATGTTGTGCAGAAGGCTTTCATTTCTGTTGCTCTGAATTGATTCCAGTAGGGATCTGTGAATATGGCTATCTTCTTTGGTCTTGGCAGTCCTGGTTCGGTGACGGCTTTCAGTGCTTGATGAAATTTGTTTTCATAATTTTCCTTTTCTTGTTTGTCTTTTCTTCACTATTAGCCACGACTGTAGTATAACACTTAAACATAATAAAATTTAAAGATTCTATGTTTGCCTTCATTAGTTGTCTGCAACATTTTATGGGTTCGTTTGTTGTTACTTGTTTGTATTATTACTCTCACAAGCTAGCATGAATTTTTTATTTCCGCCAAGCCACACAAAGTATGGTGCACTATATTTCAGATGACTTATTCTTTTGAGAATATGAGAAGTGAGCATCCAAAGAAAGGTAGTACTACAGTGGATACCATGCCACTGGCATACCGGGAAATAAAGCACAAATGCTATCAAAAGATGGAGAAACAAAGAAGTCAAGAAATCACCAAGAAGAGAAGGCCCCTCACAGCTATTACGTTGAAGCTGGGTGTGTATGGCTTTTTGCGTCTTCTTCTTTCCTTCCTCTTTTACCCGTTACGGGTGTCGAGGGAGATACAATGTTCTTGTTCTCGTTTTTCTTGCAGCTTCAGATAATGTCTCTTTCATGTTGTCGATCCAGCGTACTCTAGGTCTACCCCTGGCTCTTCTTTCTGCTTCTCCTCTCTTCGTATATGCTTTATAAATTAATAAATCACACGACATTCTTTCCAGATAACCAAACCATTGTATCCATTGGTTTTGTAGAATTGATATGACATCCACTCTTTCTCTTATGACATCGTTTCTAATTTTGCGTCTTGCAGGCGATAATTAAGGGGAAAAAAGACAAGCATTCTTTTGAACATTTTCTCAGGAATTGGGACTTTGCAAATGTTCATGTCACAGTAACATAATATTTTTGTTTACATTTTTCTCTTTCTTCTTCCATACCTTTAAACATATTATTTCTGAACAATGTTGCTTCCGCACGCAGGTTATGTCTCCAGACTGCCCAATTTTCGGTCGTGTTTCCCAGATTTTGGATTCATGAAAAAGCCTGTCATTGGAATTTACATATTTCAGAATTGGTCCACCTCGGACCCACTGGCATTTAACCAGTTCTCCAAATAGTATTTGTTATGGGATGCGGCAGTTTGGCATTCTGTGGACGTGACCCAACCAACGCTATCTAAAAGGACATTCTGGGTTTATTTGTTTGCTTGCATTCATTCTCAAACTCCCACTGGATCTCTCTTATTGCAAGACAATGGTCCTACTAGATTTCCTCAGGATGTAGTCCTGAGAATGAAAATGCGTTGTGCTTCCATTTAATTTACACCAGTGGCCCGGCATATCCGTCTTCAGCATGTCTTTAATTCTGTTTGGTTTCCCTATCCTGTGACAGCCTTCTTATCTGTCGCCAGGCGGCGAGTGTGTATTGGCTCTACAGCGAGACGGTTGTAGTTCACGTTTATCTTGCACGAGATGTTCCGCAGCCAGTGAACTTGTCTCGTGTAATTAAACGTATTGTGCCTGCGCCCATAGTGTACTTAACCTTTTCTTATCCACGAACCTGGTTCCAGTAGAACTTCATAGAAGAGTTGAACCGGCCTCATTAATATTCTTAGCCGAAGTGTCATTCACTGATCTCGTGAACCTCTCTTCCAAGTCTGCGTCTCACCAAACGTTTAGGAGCACCTGGGACTAGAAACTTGTTCTCGAGCTGAAATATCTTGTCAAATTTGACGTATTGTGCCTGTGTTCATCGGGTACTGATCTATTTCCGCGAGCATGATTCCAGTATAGGAAACACTCTACATTAGAGTTGGGCTCGGGCTGAATTCTTAACCGAGCGTCCACGATTGGGTATCTGCCCGTAAACACCGGTAACTAGAAGTTTGTCTCGAGCTAACAGAACTTTATTTCAGATTTCCTTGTTTTTCCGTTCTATTTGCACATGGCGATGCCCTCTGGCGCTATGCTGCACTCTCATTGTGCGCAATATCTTTTCGACACTCACTATACAGCTATACCAGATCCTAGGACAGATGACATGTATTTTCAAGAACAAAAATGTAAACATAGACACTAAAGTTGCATTATATAAGACTATTATTATTCCATCACTGCGTTACCAGTGCCAAACCTGGACAATGACAGCTCAAGACAAAAGAAAAATAGTGACAACAGAAATGACATGTCTACGAAGAATACTCGGAGTGTCATTAAGAGATAGAATTAGAAACAATAACATCAGACAGATAACCAAAACAATACCAGTATTGAAACATATCAAAAGATCAATTGGTTTTCACACGCTTCCAAATTACCAACAGATAGCATGCCACAAATGGTCATGACACATAGACATAACGGTTATAAAGCCAGAGGCAGATCATGTAAAAGATGAATCGCAGGAACAAGCTTACAAACAACACACAAGAATGACATCTCCAGATAACTCTTCCACCCCTGATGCCGCAAGGCAAACAAGGGTCACAGCGTAAAGAAAGATAGATAGATAGACTATACAGCTGCGACAGGATTAGCAATCCGACAGTGAGAACTCGAAGTTATTGTAGTAAAACGGAGTGTTTTCCGAACATGCTTACGCAGAATCCTAGGAGTATCGCTAAAAGACAGCGTGAGGAATTAGACGAAGAACCGGCACCACCCCAATCTTGTAATATATTAAGAGACAATATATAAAATGGTTTGCACACATCAGCAGACTACCACCAGACAGCATACCACAGCAAGCTATGCTACACAGATACAGTGAAGGCCGACCACGAAAAAGATGCATCACCGAAATAAAAGAGGTGACAAATTCCACAATATACTCAGCACACATGAGTTCCGTCTCCAGAAAACTAGTCTACCCTAGACGCTGAAAGGCAACAAAAGGTTTCAGCGATTAGATAGATAGGACTATACATCTTGATGTCTACCCATTTCGTGACAATTGTATTGACCGCCTCTCTAATGCTCGGGCCAGACTGTCTTGAATCACTGTGTGTCGACAATAACGTTGTATGTATTGGCACAGAGCTGTCGGAGATATGCTATTCCTTGTTTTTGCAGTCAAATATCATTCCGTCTGCAGCCTCCACACTCACAGATACGAGTCTAAATGTGTTGGCCAGGAATACAGCAAGAACTGCAGCATTTCTGTTGCACCACAAGGAGGTGCTTTTAGGATTGTGGTTATTTGCTAATCTTGAGTCCGTACGAGAGCAATGTGAGACGCTTTGCACTCCATTCTGGGTTTGAAGCCGGGTAGGTCAATAAGAAATATCATGGCAGCGATGTGCGTTTTTCTGACGCAGAACTGACCTTATGACCCCATTTTGTACTCAGTGTTTCTCAACGTGGGACCCACGCCACACGGGGGGGGGGGGGGGGGAGATCGTACAAGTTGTAATTAGGCTTCAATTAGGAAATAATTCAATTTTGGAATATACAAAAATATGTATATGTTACGAGGGGGGGGGGGGACCTTCCGAATTTTAGAAAGACTTAGGTGGGGCATCGTAAAAAATGTTGGGAAACAGGCTCTAGATTATCAACATGTGTCTGCGACAGTGCGAGTGCTCATAGTACATAATAGGGCCTATAGGCCCTATGTATATATTAAGTATAGGCCTACTCGTGCCTCCAACAGCAGAAAAGGGTCCGCTGTTGCATCAATGCGTGTGCAATGACATTACATGCATGGATAATCATCTTTGCTTTGTGAATGCCATTGTTGACATGTAACGTAAAAGAGAAACTTCCGTTGAACGTTATTTCTATAAATATATGTTTCATTGCCAATTCCGACATTGCAAAAATCGCCAGTTTCTCGCTGAATAAGATAATCACAGACACACTGCCACCTATGTGGACAGCAGCATCGACGACAAGGATTTGAAGACCAATCCCTACATAGCAAAAAAAGTCGTCTGGTTCTCCGTTGAATAAGACAGTACCGCCGAGACGGATGTGTCGGGCAATGCCACAGACAAACTGCCAGCTTCATGCTCTATTTTATTAAGGGAGGGTTTGAACCATAATATAGGCCCATTCCTCCACCTTATCTGTTGGCCTGAATTAATTTGATGTCCATATAGACTATTTCCTAATGTAATCAATGCTATTATAGTAATATTACTCTTATCTGTGTATTTCTATCAGGATGTCTGCCCCCCCCACCAAATAATCATCATCAGGTGCCATGCCGACTGGCGTAGGCAGTAAAAAAAAAAGTAAAGTAACCCATAGCATTTATTAATGCCGTAGGGGTGTGAGATCATAGCGATCTCACATTTCACAGGCTCTGCAAATGAGGGCGGTAGCCATCTCCTCTCCCTCGCATTCTTTACTTCCCGGATTAATCCGGTACCCATTTAAGGCTGGGTCGACCTGGGAGCCGTTGCGATCTGAAAGCATTTCCGCCTCAGCTGAGGAATGAACCCAGGACCACTCATATGCGAAGCCAGTGCGCTAACCACTGCGATAACGCGGCTCCCAAGTATTATGTATCAAAGTAGTTGTTGTGCCTTGCCGTGCCAGGTTGTCAAACTGTCTAATATTTTCTCACGTTGTCGCCCTCTGTCTCTGTTGCCTTCAATTTTGCCTGTTGTGACTATGTTCTCCAAACCTGCCTGTCTCATGAAGTGTCCAAAGAAAAAAGATTGCATTTTTATTATATTGTTGATTAAGGTCCGTTTCGCATTTGACTCTTTCAATACCTCTACATTAGTTTTTGTGGTTTCCATGGTATTCTTAGCACTTAGTTAGTTAGTTAGTTAGTCGTCGGATCATCATCACTGCAAACTGGACACATCCATAGTTGCTCCGATCTCTCCTTGAGTGTATCCGCCATCACACTTCTGCTGACAGTACCGGTCCTATGCTGGTTGACCATCATTCTTCTGCGCCCTCCAAAATGTTCACCTCTAGCAACACCGCATTTCAATCCCTGATCTTTAATCCTAGCCATTGAAAAGGAATCATCATCCACATTAGTCTCACTCTCGCGTGTTATATCTCTTAAGGAGTTCAAAACGTCAGCGCGATCCATTGCCCCATCGCCCTTTGCCACAATCGCACACGATGCCAGTTGATCCGCTCTTTCATTGCCTCGAACGCCCACATGTCCCGGCACGAAAATAAATGTAACCGCTTTCAAGCTCGCATTTCTCAAGGCCTCAATCCACTGTTCGCGAACGAGACCCACTTGTACCTTCTTAATCATACTCATAGTCACTCAAGATGCAGACCTGCGTTACTTTCTGTGTGCGAAGCCACTCAAATGCCTTGGTCACCGCCATAGTCTCCATGGTCATACTACTCGTAGTGACCGCAAAGGCACCACTTAGCACTCTTCTGTAGAACCACATCTTTGTTTCTCCCCACCCTTATAAATAATTAAAATACCGCCGAAGACGGATGTGTTGGGCCATTGGCGTAAATAAAACGGCAACACAACGCATTTCCTATCTCTGGACTACATTCAACTGGAAATCTTGTAGGATCATTGTCCTGTTACAAGAGAAATCCAGTGGGAGTTTGAGAATGAACGCTGAAGAAGAAATAATTAAAATAACACAATAATCTAATCCACCTTTATTTTCATAGATCAACTCGTACACATCTGCTGGCACTAAAATGAGAATGTCTTATAATTGTATGTCCTCGTTTCAACAGATCGGTATCTCATGTATGTAATACTTCACGTTAATTGTATGTAACCATACACAACTGAACTTTGGTTGTTCAGTTTACTTTTGTTTATTACTAAAATTATTTGCGCATGAAGATCACGAAACGGCTATGGAACGTATGATGTCGATGATATTCAACTTCAAGTTTAGTAAGACCTCAGCCTAAGTAATCATGATATCATCATCAGTTTGGTGAATGGTGGTGTTAAAGTTTAGTTCTAGTTCTGGTGTGTGTTTTACTGTTTACTTATGTACCCACACAAAAATAGTGGCGGAACTTAAAGTCTTTATTTGAATTTCAGTTAATTTTTGAAGTGCATTGGAGGTAATGTTTTCTCACTTTAACTAGCGTAGGAGTGTAGTAGTGTAGTGTACTGTTGGTAGATTTAGATATAATTTAGTAGTACTACATTTTCAAAATGGGTTTATTATTTATTTACACTACAGCATTAAAGTTTAAACACGACACCTAGATAGGCCTTTTGCCCACCGAAGACGAATGTGTCGGGCCATTGGCGCAAATAAAAAGGCCAGACAACGCATTTCCATTCTCTGGACTACATCCTGCTAGAAATCTAGTAGGACAATGGTATTGCTACAAGGAAGATCCAGCAGGAGTTTGAGAAAGAAGAAGATAGGCATTGAACTTTGTATTTCAAATTCAAAGATACCTCAACCAAGTCTGTAGGTCAATTCTGAGAAAAGTTATGCATTTTTGGCTGTAAATGTGAGGAAAAGATAATTACATGAGAACATATAAGTAAATATGAACTAAGTGGTGAAGAATGTTGTGACCAAGAATTACACCAGAGTTAATAATTTAATAGGCTACTAAAATCTAAGTTGAAAGATAGGGCATAATTAAATTACTTAAATAAATCGGGCCTAAATATGAATAGTTAGACCATAAATAGGAATAATTTGCAAATATTTATTATCTATCCTATTTAACAATAAATTATGAATCTAAGATTAGGTCTAAACATTACAAGTACAAGTCTACAGGTAAAAAAAGGCACAGAATAGGTTTATTTGCAGCCAGAATAGGTTTATTTGCAGCCAGAATAGGTTTATTTACCATCTACGAACTCATAATCAAGGATATAACACTTAACTGAATTTCAAAAGTGGATGTAGCAAATGGTCGTAATCGCTTGTGATTTACAAACAACAACTAAGATAATAGACATAGTGCTATAGATATACAGATGCTAGAATTAAACTAGTGAGTATGCCTATATTGGCGCAAGTAAATTATAAGTCTTCACTGTCACCTTTGCTCTAGTTTCTAGGTATTTCCTACCTATTAGGTGTGCTAAGGTTAGGATAACTACACATAGTATTTTGAATTAAGACAATTTTTATCTTAGCTGGTCAATCTCGCGCCCCTCTTTCAGTGTGTAGCGGACAGATATAATGAAAGCGCAGTACAAATTAGTGGAAAAGAAACAAAAAAACTTGTAAAATCTCAAATCTAATGAATGTGTCTTGTGTTGTGTAAGTAGCCGACAACATGCATAGCAGCTGTTGTTGCGCATGCGCATTGGGCATAAGTTTACGGAAATCTGTGACGTCAGCTAGTTAAAAGTGTAAACAGTGTGCTATTTATAGCACAGAGAATACTTATTCTTTACTTTTACCACCTATATTATATAAATATAGCAAATTATTTACTTAATTATTTGTTTATGTAATTATGCCCTACTTTTAAACTTAGTCTGAATAGGCCTAAAAATTTTAATGTCAATTGGTTTTTTTGGCTATGGTGCATTTGGTCGCTTAATATGCAGTAATGTTGTGACATCTTAGAATGTTTGTAACTGCTTCAATCCTCTTTCTTCTTGGTCTTCCTCTGTATCTTGCTGTTTCCATTTTCATGTTGTATGCTTTTTTCACTGATCAATAAGGGTTCAGCCTCATTAAATGGCAGACCCATTTAATGTTTTTCAATATATTTGACCACAGATGTTGTTCCAACAGTTCGTGTAATCTTTTCATTCTTTACATGATCATGGCTAGTTCTATTGCTGCTTTTCTTAGACATCTCATTTCACACTTTGAAATGAGCTTTCTCTCTTGTTATTTTGTTAGTCCCCATGCCTGACAGATAACACAATGTTGGTATGAAGATTGAAATTATATTTGCCTATTAGTTTCCATCAGGATAGATTTGTGTTTCAAAATTACTGTAAGTTCTGTTATTCCCATTATGGAAATCTTATGTTTAATCATGAATTTAACTATTTCTGGTTCTTTATTGCTGATGCCACAGACATTTCATGTACCAATTTTAACTGTTGCTGTGTTGTTTGATGGTGGATTGATACTTGTGCCCTGGAACTGTTGTTATTCTGATTTTTGATAGATTTTCTAATATTCTTAAGTTCTAGCACGATATTGAGAGAATCCCCCACTGATTTGCTGGACCTGTTGTAGTTTCATCCTTGTATGAACTCTCAAAATATCACAATGAATACTGGTACTTCCTCAGAATTTATCACTCTGTTTACGTCACCATCTCTAATACATTCTTTATATTTATATAAATTATAAATAGCTATGATGACTAGACTATGATGACTAGACTAAATAATACTTGACTATGACTATACTAGATGTTATATCGAACCAATTCTTTTTTTGGATGTAAAGCATGGACTGTAAAAGAAAATTCAAAGCGAATTAGAGGCTACAGAAATGTTGTTTCTGAGAAGAATCAGGAAAATACCATGGACAGCAAAGAAAACTAATGTAGAGGTTCTCATTGATGCTGGCATAAAAAGATCAAACATTAGGGGCAGACAGTCAAGGTTTCTAGGGCATGTGCTGAAAAGAACACAGCTGTTGAATCACGTGGATTAAGTATGTATGTAAGTTAAAATTCAAAATATGTTTTTTTGTAGCTGAACTAAAACTGAATTTCATTAATTTGTTTCAGAAATTCAGTGCGTTTTTTTTTAGATGAACTAAAACTTAATTACATTAATTTGTTTCAGGAACTCTCTGCTGTATTTTAAAATGAACTAAAATTGAATCAATCATATTTTTCAGAAACTCTGTGCCATACATGTATCATTTTCTGAAATTAGGATATGCACCATAGAAAGCTGACATCGAAACGCAAAGAAATGACGAATCAAGGAAATATCAGTTCGAGTTATGGAAGTTTGTCAGGCACAAGTTCATCATCCAAGACTGTCGCTGCCATCCTCAAGCAAGTTATTGAGAAACAAGCTTCTAAAGAGATAACGAGAATACAACAGGAACCTAAAGTCAAGAAGATCTTACATGGAACAGAACAATCTTTCAACTCTTCTAATATATTCAATCAGCTGAATATACCTAAAGACAGTACACTAAATAATGTAACTTCAGCTTCAGTGATTTCTGATTCTTCATCCAACAGTCATAGTGTGTCACCAATAATGAAAGAGCACAACCATGCAGCTAACTTGAAAAATTGTCCTACAGGCGATAATATATCATGTACCACTGTGCAGCTCATAAAAGGTACTACAGCAGAATCAATTGCAGTAACAAAGGTACCTAACTTACTGAGATCAGTTCTGCAAGGTAACTTACCAGACCATATACTTAATTCTAAGACAGATGGCGGATTGGTCACAGTTGTAACATTTGTACCTGAAACCGTTAATAACTATAACCAGGTGACCATGAAATCACCATTAAGTCATAGATTAATGGATGCAAACAGTGTTTCAAACCCTCACCATCCTGGTGGTACACTTAAGAAAATACAGACTACCGTTACTGGATCTGGAGGTTACTTATTTCAGAAAGAGATTTATCAAAGAGACTCAAAGTCATCTACTGTTGAAAACTTGCTGGCCTCTACAGACGGAGCCATTCAAACTATTAATGTTTCTCACATTCCAAAGTTTATGAGCAACAGCACTAACAATAGATCATTGTCAAGTAGTGTTTCTTCAACACAGTTTGCTACTGGTCGTCCCTCCCAGGTTAGTGCCATGGAGATTGCTCAGCAGATACGTATTGAGGCAAATGGGCAAAAGTCAAATGCCCAATTTGCAGCTGCACGACCAGGCACACATCAGCAGTTAAGAAGTCAGATTCAGAGCTCACGTTGTATTGATGCACATCACACCCATCAGTTAAATCATGTAGCTTTCTTTCAAGGAACGTCTTCCAAGGAGACTGAACAAAAGGTAAGTTTTTATGTTGTTTGTTTTGAACATGTAATGAGACACAACTCACTTTCTAAAATTATTTTACAAGGAGCAATCAAGGATGGAATGATAAGAGGCAAACAAAGAGAATCGTGGATTGATAGAATCGTGGATTAATAGAATTGTGGATTGATAGAATCATGGATTGATAGAATCGTGGATTAATAGAATCGTGGATTGATAGAATCGTGAATTTATAGAATTGTGGATTAATAGAATCGTGGTTTGATAGAATCGTGGATTGATAGAATCGTGGATTGATAGAATCGTGGATTGATAGAATCGTGAATTGATAGAATTGTGGATTAATAGAATCATGGTTTGATAGAATCGTGGATTGATAGAATCGTGGATTAATAGAATCGTGGATTGATAGAATCGTTGATTGATAGCATTAAGGAATGGTTGGGACAATTTGTTCAACTCCTCCGAATGGCTGAGGACGAGGATAGAAGTGTTTGGCAGACATTTTTTACTGATGTATCCAGTGTGGCACCCCTGATGTATCCAGTGTGGCACCCCTACAACCCTGACAGGTTATATGTCTTATTATTATATAAGTTCATTTTTATTTCTTTTCTTCTTCTTCTTCAGCGTTCATTCTCAAACATCAGCTGCATTTCCCTTGTAGCAGGACCATGGTCCTCCTGGACTTTCAGTAGGATGTAGTCCAGAGAATAGAAATGCGTTGTGTCCCCATTTTATTTGCGCCAATGGCCCGACACATTCGTCTTCTGCTGATTTTATTTCTTTTGATCTCTGGGAATTACAAGTAATAGAGCTCTCGTCCCTGTATACAATGTGGAAAGTTTCTCCGGTGCAACTCTCAGCAGTGTACAATACTTGGAAAAGAACTCTCCTACTCAGAAGGGTTAGAAACAAAGTGTAAGTTTATATAGACACTTCTACTGAAAATTATCAGTTTGAATGACATTACCTGAATCACGACCTCTCATTATTTGTTTTTATCATCACAGCTCAGATATAACCAAATCGAAATAATAATAGGTACCCGCCGAAGATGGATGTGTTGGGCCATTGGCGCAAATAAAACGGCGACACAACGCATTTCCATTCTCTGGACTACATCCTGCTAGAAATCTAGTAGGACAATGGTCTTGCTACAAGGGAGATCCAACGGGAGTTTGAGAATGAACGATGAAAAAGAATAATAATAATTGGTAAACAAAGATAACGATGGATAAACCACATTGAGATAACCTTGAACAAACATGGACTCAACACTACCAAGGCTACACATCTGGCCTGGGAACGACAACTGTGGCTGCCACCCCTATGCTTAACGGCAAGTGTGGATACTATCAACCAACATTCACCTGGGGAAAGACAATAGGCAATACAAATAATAATATGCCTCATCATGGTCGTACGGCGTCACTTTGAGACATTTGATGCATCTCTGCCTGCCTCTTATTTATTCTTAAGTAATGTCTTCAACAATGTATCATGTCTTTTAGTATATACTTTATTTGTTTGATTTTTATTTCTTTTAATAGATGTATTTTCACCCGTGTGTTGTCGGGGCCCGAAAGGGGAGTAAAGAATAGCAACACTGTTTACCTTCCATGCATGTCGTACAAGGCGACTAAGGAGGTTATGGGATGGAGTTGGATATCCCATATAGGGTCAGTGACCCAAAGCCATGCTGATGTTGGATGTGTCAGGCCGAAATGTGCAGATATCGCAGCAATGCTGTAAACTATGACACAACGCATTCCGTTCTCCGGACTACATCTTGCTAATCTGCAGGAGTTTGAGAATGAACGCAGAAGAAGAAGAATACCTGTTTTGTCCTGAAATAGTTGTATAATTGTCTTTTCTCTTTTCTTTCAGTTGCAGAATGCAGCAGGGCTTTTGCTAGCATCAAATGTAACCACATCTGCAGTAGCAACAACGACATCTGTACCATCTCAGATCATACAAGTGCAACAACTGAGAGGAGCTTCATCAATAATACCACCAGCATTATCTGTTACTTCAAATCTGTCATTATCATCATCGCCATTGCTGTTCACCTCTGCTTTAATAGGAAGAAAGATGTCTCGTAATGACTCTCCTAACTCATCACTTAAGGAATCGCTAATGCAGCAGATCAGAACACAACATGACGTCAAAGATGAGAATATTACAGATGCAACAGATCATCGTTCAGAATCTGTCATATCAAAAAACAGTTTTCAGATTCTTCCACAGTCAGGGCAGACAATTCAGAATTTAGATCAATCATCAATGAGGACACAATATAGAATTTGTTCTGGGTTGGATCAACAGAAAGTTCTGGAAAGATTTGTGCTACATAAAAATGTAGATAATATCGTGACAGATACAATTGCTCAGACAGAGATGCTTGTCAAGGATGAGATTAACTCTCCAACATTTGCTAAAGAACTTCAACATATTCCTCAGGAGAGAAGCACCGAGTTGTCTACTGGTAATATATTGGATAGGCTTGAGGAGAACTTTACCAGGCATACCACACAAAGAACGGAGAATAGCAGACATTATTCTGAACTTGTCTATCATACATCTCCGATGGTCACAAAGGATGGGCTACCAAAATTCACGCTAAAAGTATCTGATGTAAATGTGAACATCGGACAATATGCATCCACAGCAAACAATAGGGAGAGTATACAAACTAACCAGACATTCACATCGTCAGATTTACTGTCTGCATCATCTTTATCTTATACATCTACACCTGCGATGAACATCTCTTCATTGTCATCATCTGTGGCTTACACTGTTTCTTCATCTCTACCAGACTATACGTCACAACCATCTGACAATGTTAAACAGACTTATCAGAAACAGCATCTAGATCTGCATTATCAGCCTCTAGATAATCATTATCAGCCTCTAGATAATCATTATCAGCTTCTAGATCATCATTATCATCCTCTAGATCATCAGCATCAAGAGAATCAAAATCAGCAACATGAAGATCAACATCAGCCCCAAGATCTTCAAGGTCAGACTCAAGAGCATCTTCCACACAGTAATCAACATCTGTCTCTAGATCATTACCTTCGAGGTAATCAATATCAGCCTCAAGATAATCAACCTCAAGGTAATCAATATCAGCCTCAAGATCATCAACCTCAAGGTAATCAATATCAGCCTCAAGATCATCAACCTCAAGGTAATCAATATCAGCCTCAAGATTATCAACAGCAAGTTCAAGGTAATCAATATCAGCCTGAAGATTGTCAACAGCAAGTTCAAGGTAATCAATTTCAGCCTCAAGATTGTCAACAGCAAGTTCAAGGTAATCAATATCAGCCTCAAGATTGTCAACAGCAAGTTCAAGGAAATCAATATCAGTCTCAAAGTAATAAATATCAATCTCAAGATCATCATAATCAGCCTCAAGAAAATCAATATCAGCCTCAATGTAATAAATATCAGTCTCAAGATCCTGAGCCTCAAGATAATCAATATCAGCCTCAAAGTAATAAATATCAGTCTCAGGATCAGCGTCAAGATAATCAATATCAGCCTCAAAGTAATAAATATCAGTCTCAAAATCCTCAGTCTCAGCCTCAAGATAATCAATATCAGCCTCAAAGTAATAAATATAAGTCTCAAGATCATCAGCCTCACTGGAATCAATATCAGTCTCAATACCATCATGAGCCTCTAGGTGATTATCAACATCATACAATCACAACTAAGGAAGTCCAGACAGAAAAGAAATTGGCTGAAAACCCATTCACATTCCAAACAACAGGTGTCAAAGTTCACACAAGCCATGACATTAATGACCCAATATCCTTCACCTTTCTCCGGGATAATATCTGTAACATATCTAATAACATCAAGGAAGAACTTCCAAATAATTGGGATGAACCACAAGCAGTAGTTGATTATCCTAGCATGGGCCAGAAGATGACATTATCAAGCAGCAATGATCAGGGGACCAAGTGTCATTATTTGAACAGTGATGTTACAGGCATGAGCTCTGATCAGTGCCATGTGTCAGAAGTGAACAGAGACTGTGACCATCTCTGTTCTCAAGGGAATACAGAAATTACACAATCAATGGTAATGGCATAATGATTTTGTTACTTATAAAAGTTATTGTTTCGATTTCCACATGAAATTTATTTTAGCGAATTACTTGTTATTAACAGAAAAAGCCACAGGAGTGACCAGAAGACACAGAATTAGAAACAATGTCATAAGAGAAAGAGTGGGTGTCATATCAATTCTACAATACATACAAAACCAACAGATACAATGGTTTGGTCATCTGGAAAGAATGTCGTGTGATTCATTAGTTTATAAAGCATATACAAAGAGAGGAGAAGCAGAAAGAAGAGCCAAGGGTAGACCTAGAGTACGCTGGATCGACAACATCAAAGAGACATTACACGAACACCAAATAACATTATCTGAAGCTGCCAGAAAAGCAAGAACAAGAACATTGTATCTCCCTTGACACCAGTAAAGGGTAAAAGAGGAAGGAAAGAAGAAGATTGTTTCGATCTCCAGGATACTGTATGCGTGTGTCACCTCGGTACTTGGAGGTGGACATAAGCTCTTGTCAGAAATGTATGGGCAGTTAAGAGATACCTGCTCACAGCTAAAGGAATTATTTCATCTTTATCATTGTCAATCTCCAGGAGAAACAAGGGATTAAAAAGAGATGTGTTGGACCATTGGTGTATTTCTGCAACAACGCAGTTCCCTGGACTACATCCTCCTGGAAATTTAGGAGAACCATTGTCCTGCTACAAGTGAGATCTGGTGGGAGTTTGAGAATGAATAGCCAAAAATATGTGATGAGCTCTTGCTTCTTCTGTGCAATGGGGCAATTTCTCCATAATTTTTTGTGTGTCTAGGAGGGCCCACTCTTTGTTGGGTATGAGATACATGAAACAACCCTCCTACTTTGAGAAAAGTTTGTATCAGTGAGAAGTTTCTCTCGCTGTCCATGGTTTACAAGCGTATTAAAGAGATTACTATCTCTTTTACATTATTTCCTCCTGTCTGGGATTTTTTTGAACAACCTCACTTGTTATGGCCTTTCCTTCTGGTTGTCCAAGCCTGAACTTTTCGCTCCATTTTGCTTTTACAGTTTCATGGACTGAGTTGGTCAAGAGGTACCAGTTAGGGATAAAGGTTGTCTGGTTGTAATCAATTCTCATTTAATTTGCAGCCGTAGCTATGTCTTACATGATCCTAAAGCGTTAATCGGGTAAACCGCCAGAGCTATTGTACACATATTACCAGGATGCACCATGGGAAGGGACTTTTAGGGTCATGTATCTACTAGACATGAGAATAGCACAAGAGCAAAGTGAAATCCTTTACATTTTGAATGTTTTGTTATAATCCTCCGGAATTAGAACTGACTATCTGTTGAGTATATTAGTCAGGACACCTTATTGAAGACCTTGCTTGAGGGTAAAGCCCATTTGAGGTGAGCAAGAGGTAGGTAGAGATACAAGTGAGAGAGGAACATTACGAGATGGACAGGTTACAGTCTAGCAGAGTGCACCACCTTGGTAAGAGACATTGAATGTTGGAAGTCTGTTGCAGTCAACCTACGCTGCAGACATGGCACATAATGATGATCTGTTGAGTGGGGTGGTTTCTCCGGAGTTTTCATTCAGTAAAAGTATAGAAGATTTTGATTCTTGGCAGCCTTAAGGTTTCCTTACGTGGAAATCTACATAGAGGCGGTCTTGCATTTTGAATAGAAAAGTCAGCTGAAGACTGATGTGTCAGGCCATTGGTGCAAATAAAATGATGTCACAACGTATTACCAATAAAATGCATCAACACAGACTTACAGAAAAACCCATCAGGGTTGTACTTAGTTATTCCTCTAGGACCAAAGACGGCACACAGGGCGGATGTCATAGATTTTCATGTCTCTCGTTTCATTGCAATTTGCTTTGATCTTCGTTGTTTCTGATACCGATGGTGAAACGTTCTCTTGTAATAGTTCTACGTAAAATTTCTTTTGGTCTTCCTCGTTTTCTCTTGCCTTTTGGTGGCCACATCAAAGCTTGACAGGGGAGTCTATTGGTATCCATTCGTAGCTTGTGTCCGATATAATTCCAGTGACTCTTTCTAATATATGTGGATACATATTCTTGTTAGGGTACAAACATATTAAGTGACATTTATATTATATTTGTTGCATACATAATATTTGTAAATGAAATGATATTCATAAATTTGAAACTGCGTCGCCCGTGTGTTGCCGGGGCATGAAAGGGGAGCACAGAATAGCAACACTGTTTACCTTCCACGCATGTCGTAAAAGGCGACTAAGGAGGTTATGGGATATAGTTGGCTGTCCTATCCCATATAGGATCAGTGACCCACAGCCATGCTGAAGTCTGATGTGTCAGGCAGAAAGGCGCAGATATCGCAGCATTGCTGTAAACCATGACACAACGCATTCTGTTCTCCGGACTACATCCTGCTAATCTGCAGGAGTTTGAGAACGAATGTAGAAGAAGAAGAAGAAGAATGAAACTGCGTCAGTGAATTGTCTACAAAAGAGCGTCATTGAATTGTCCCAACATCTTAGTTGTGACTAAATATTCAACAATGGTTGAATAGCAGTCCTATATGAATACTGTAAATAACAGTCCTATATGAATACTGTATAACAACAGTTCTATATGAATACTGTATAACAACAGTTCTATATGAATACTGTAAATAACAGTCCTATATGAATACTGTATAATAACAGTCCTATATGAATACTGTATAATAACAGTCCTATATGAATACTGTATAATAACAGTCCTATATGAATACTGTATAATAACAGTCCTATATGAATACTGTATAATAACAGTCCTATATGAATACTGTATAATAACAGTCCTATATGAATACTGTATAATAACAGTCCTAAATGAATACTGTATAATAACAGTCCTAAATGAATACTGTATAATAACAGTCCTAAATGAATACTGTAAATAACAGTCCTATATGAATACTGTATAACAACAGTCCTATATGAATACTGTATAATAACAGTCCTAAATGAATACTGTATAATAACAGTCCTATATGAATACTGTATAAAAGTAAAAAAGTAAAGTAACCCATAGCATTTATTAATGCCGTAGGGGTGTGAGATGCTAGCGATCTCACATTTCACAGGCTCTGCAAATGAGGGCGGTAGCCATCTCCTCTCCCTCGCAGTCTTTACTTCCCGGATTAATCCGGTACCCATTTAAGGCTGGGTCGACCTGGGAGCCGTTGCGATCTGAAAACATTTCCACCTCAACTGGGGAATGAACCCAGGACCACTCATATGCGAAGCCAGTGCGCTAACCACTGCGCTAACGCGGCTCCCGAATACTGTATAACAACAGTCCTATATGAATACTGTATAATACCGGGTTTTGAAAAAAAATGTTACAGACATGTATTATATATCTATTACACAGAACATAAAACCAACATAAATGTGAGAAACAGAATAAATAATCTTGCAGTCCAACATCGCAAACTTGTGTGGTTTATCCACGTTTTGAGACACGGTTCTCTTTCCACAAATATCTTGCAGGGAACAGTTGAGGGTGGAAGAAGAAAGGAGGATGAAGAAAGTATGGTTTGATAATATTAAAGACAGGATTCAGATTCTCCACACTTAAATAAAAAACTGATAACAGAGAGGCATAGTGAAATTTGTGTGTTGATGTTTCCATAGCGACACCCCTACTAGCCTGGATGGTCAAGGATTTGATGATGATACAGGATACTGTTAAATTAATATTATTAATCTATGTATAATTTTTGAAGCGTAAAACTAAATAAAAATTCTTGTCATTCTCAAGGTGCAGCCATTCAATCAAAGGATCACCAACTTGTCATGTTTTCCCATCAAGAATTCAGCATACAGAACTTCGTACAAAGCACACGTGGTAGCAGTGCAGAGAGCAAAGTGAGTTTTGTCTTGTGTTATTCGCATGTTTGTGTCTTCACCATGAAATAGCACAGTGGGTTTTGTCTTGTGTTGTTCGCATGTTTGTGTCTTCACCATGAAATAGCACAGTGGGTTTTGTCTTGTGTTGTTCGCATGTTTGTGTCTTCACCATGAAATAGCACAGTGGGTTTTGTCTTGTGTTGTTCGCATGTTTGTGTCTTCACCATGAAATAGCACAGTGAGTTTTGTCTTGTGTTATTCGCATGTTTGTGTCTTCACCATGAAATAGCACAGTGGGTTTTGTCTTGTGTTGTTCGCATGTTTGTGTCTTCACCATGAAATAGCACAGTGGGTTTTGTCTTGTGTTGTTCACATGTTTGTGTCTTCACCATGAAAGAGCACAGTGGGTTTTGTTTTGTGTTGTTCGCATGTTTGTGTCTTCACCATGAAAGAGCACAGTGGGTTTTGTCTTGTGTTGTTCGCATGTTTGTGTCTTTACCATGAAAGAGCACAGTGGGTTTTGTTGTGTGTTGTTCGCATGTTTGTGTCTTCACCATGAAAGAGCACAGTGGGTTTTGTCTTGTGTTGTTCACATGTTTGTGTCTTCACCATGAAAGAGCACGGTGGGTTTTGTCTTGTGTTGTTCGCATGTTTGTGTCTTCATCATGAAAGAGCACAGTGGGTTTTGTCTTGTGTTATTCACATGTTTGTGTCTTCACCATGAAATAGCACAGTGGGTTTTGTCTTGTGTTGTTCGCATGTTTGTGTCTTCACCATGAAAGAGCACGGTGGGTTTTGTCTTGTGTTGTTCGCATGTTTGTGTCTTCACCATGAAAGAGCACAGTGGGTTTTGTCTTGTGTTATTCACATGTTTGTGTCTTCGCCATGAAAGAGCACAGTGGGTTTTGTCTTGTGTTATTCACATGTTTGTGTCTTCGCCATGAAAGAGCACGGTGGGTTTTGTCTTGTGTTATTCACATGTTTGTGTCTTTACCATGAAAGAGCACAGTGGGTTTTGTTGTGTGTTGTTCGCATGTTTGTGTCTTCACCATGAAAGAGCACAGTGGGTTTTGTCTTGTGTTGTTCGCACGTTTGTGTCTTCACCATGAAAGAGCACGGTGGGTTTTGTCTTGTGTTGTTCGCATGTTTGTGTCTTCATCATGAAAGAGCACAGTGGGTTTTGTCTTGTGTTATTCACATGTTTGTGTCTTCACCATGAAAGAGCACAGTGGGTTTTGTCTTGTGTTGTTCGCATGTTTGTGTCTTCACCATGAAAGAGCACGGTGGGTTTTGTCTTGTGTTGTTCGCATGTTTGTGTCTTCACCATGAAAGAGCACAGTGGGTTTTGTCTTGTGTTATTCACATGTTTGTGTCTTCGCCATGAAAGAGCACAGTGGGTTTTGTCTTGTGTTATTCACATGTTTGTGTCTTCGCCATGAAAGAGCACGGTGGGTTTTGTCTTGTGTTATTCACATGTTTGTGTCTTCACCATGAAAGAGCACAGTGGGTTTTGTCTTGTGTTATTCACATGTTTGTGTCTTCGCCATGAAAGAGCACGGTGGGTTTTGTCTTGTGTTATTCACATGTTGTGTCTTCACCATGAAAGAGCACAGTGGGTTTTGTCTTGTGTTATTCACATGTTTGTGTCTTCACCATGAAAGAGCACAGTGGGTTTTGTCTTGTGTTATTCACATGTTTGTGTCTTGTGTTATTCACATGTTTGTGTCTTGTGTTATTCACATGTTTGTGTCTTGTGTTATTCACATGTTTGTGTCTTGTGTTATTCACATGTTTGTGTCTTCAACATACAATTGTTCAGAGAGCTTTACAATGTATATATTTAGCTCCATAGAGTAATATTTAGTTCCACAGAATAATGACAGGTACATGAGGACAGAAAGAAGAAGAAGAATATTTGGTTTCACGGGATAATATTTAGCTTCAGTAATATTTGGTTTCACAGAGTAATATTTGGTTCCGTGAGTAATATTTTGTTTCACAGTATAATATTTGGTTCTGCGAGTAATATTTGATTTCACAGAATATTTGGTTCTGCAAGTAATATTTGGTTTCACAGAATGATATTTGGTTTCGCTGAGTAATATTTAGTTTCCAAGTAACATTTGGTTCCACTAACATTTGGGTCAACTGAATAACATTTGGTTCCACTGAGTAATATTCATAAAAGTGCCAATTTACGTTCTCTGCACAAAATCATTGAGCTCAGAAAGAGTGCAGGCGTGATGAATGTGCATATTAGGTTACGGAAAGTACCAGTAATAAAAATTGTCAGCCGTAGCCACAAGGAGTGAGGTCAGTCAGTTTCCAGAACTGTTTTAATGCTATACGTTTTAACATTTTAAAGCTTATGGACATTTAATAATATGTATTTAGGTGCAGAGAAATTGATACAACTGATTTTTAAAGTCATATGGTTTTAGACCAGACTTGATATAAGTACTTGGCTTTTTCTTTATGTACACTGCAGGTTAGAAGTTACAGTTTTTGTTTGAGGACTGGTGTGGTGGATGATTTGGGCCGACCGGCTGGGTCTGGCCTGCAGATCCTAGGTTGCTAAACCCCCGCCATAGAGGTCAAAGTAACCCAGAGGTCATGCTAATATCAGATGTGTCTGGCCAAAAGGCACAGATATTACAGGCAGGCTGTGGTTCCTGTCCGTTCTCTAGAATAAATTCTGCTAATCTGTAGAAGTTTGAGAACAAATGCAAAAAATCAAGAAGAATAAGCACAACACTACCTTGAGTAATATTCTGTTGCATTGAAGTAATATTTTGTTGCACCGAAGTAATACTCTGTTACACTAAAGTAATACTCTGTTGCACTGAAGTAATCTTCTGTTGCACTGTAGTAATCTGTTGCACTGAAGTAATCTTCTGTTGCACTGAAGTAATCTTCTGTTGCACTGAAGTAATACTCTTGTACTGAAGTAATACTCTGTTGCGCTGAAGTAATCTTCTGTTGCACTGAAATAATCTTCTGTTGGATTGAAGTAATACTCTCTTGTAGCAGGACAATGGTCATACTAAATTTCCAGCAGGGTGCAGTCCAGAGAATGGAAGGTCGTTGTTTTACCGTTTTATTTGCCTCGATGACCTGGCACATCCATCTTTGGCCGATATTTGGATAATGTGCAGTATTTGGTTCCATTGAGCACAATTTGTTTCTAATAATATTTATTTCCCATGTACAATATTTGATTTGTACTAATTTACTATGCAATATTTGGTTTATTTTCAAGGTCTGGTGTGGTCACTGATGCGTCAAAGTCTCTGAGTATTCTTAGACAGAATTTGCAGCACAGCATTAACAAGGAGCTTTCTGGTGTCATTAAGAGATACACAGACGTAAGTGCCCCCATTGAAAGTCCAACAGATGGTCAGTAGTAGTGTAACCATACGTACCCTTTTGGATAATCTGCTGAAAATAGAACTGCCTAATGTACCATACAACATGAAGAAAACCATGGCCATCTGAAAAATCTCTGGCAATGTCTCAGAGCTTTTAATCACATTTCAATTCATTGATTAAATCCATATCATAATATGATTACAACAGTAAAATTAAGAAGATACAGGGTTGTATAAGGGCTAAGTAGGCATGGCAAATTATCTCATATGAACCCCAAATACAGGGTTGTATAAGGACTAATTCACAAGGCAACAAAATAAAACTTTTTTTAATCATCTGAAACCAAAATACACTTTTCTAAAGGATTTTTTGGCGCTGATTTCAGATCTGGTATCAGTTTTTTTCTATCACGTCAAGTTTTAAAGTTATGAGTGATGTTAGTTTTCACTGAACTTGGCTGTATTTTTTCGAGAATCGCAAACATCAATTAAGCAAATGATTCACATCTTCTAGACTAAATCAAATATACTCACATCACAGCATAGATATGTAGAATGTTTCTTCAAAAATGCTTGGAATTTGATTTTCTGTTATATTCTTCGCCTGGATTATCACGGAATAGCATCCAGCAGAAGTCGGCCATCATACTCTCATTCCACAAACCTTGATAACGGCGCTCCATTAACTGAATGTCCTGGTGAAAACGTTCTCCTTGCTCTTCACTCACCATACCAAGATTTTCTGGAAGAAATCTACATGGGAGTGCAAGAAGTGCACTTTTAATGACATGCGACAGCCAAGGTTCTGGTAAGAATCTATTAGACGCTGAACTCCTTCCCTGTACGTAGGGGACTTATGATTACCAAGAAAGTTTTCACAGACCCACTTGAATGCCTCCCAGGCTTCTAGCTCAGCTCCTGACAGAGACTGTTTGAAACCTTCATCTTGTAAAATAGATCTGATTTGTGGACCTATAAATATCCCTTCCTTCATTTTTGCAGCAGTGATGTTTGGGAATTTATTAACAAGGTACTGAAAACCTTCTGAGTTTGTCTTACCCATGGTCTTCACAAGGGTTTTCATCAGTCCTAGCTTAATATGGAGAGGTGGCAGAAATATTTTCTGTGGATCAACAAGGGGCATATTTTGGACACTGCTTGCTCCTGGCGTATAGATATGCCTGGGCTCCCAGACACGTTTGACATAATGTTCCGCTGTTGCTCGACTATCCCATAGGCATAGGAAACAGCAGTATTTAGTGAATCCTCCTTGCATGCCCATCAACATGCCAATGACCTTTAGATCACCACAGATGTTCCACTGGTGTGTTTTATAATGGATAACTTCAAGCAAACTGTTCATGTTGTAATAAGATTCTTTCAGATAAACAGAATGTGCAACTGGTATGCTTGGTTTTAAATTTCCATTGTGCAAAAGAACTGCCTTTAAGCTTCTTCGCGAGGAATCAATGAAGAGACGCCATTCTGATGGATCATGCACTTGTGATAAACTGTTGAAGAGACCATCGATGTCCTGACAATAACTCAATGAGCCGTCAACATTGAAGAACGTCGTCATGTTGAGATTTCGTTTTCTATAATAAGTTATGTTAACGTCCCTTGCAAGCAAATGCTTTTGCTTAAGCCTTGAAGCAAGAAGTTCTGCTTTATCTTTAGACAGATTTAGATCACGAATAAGATCATTCAGCTCTTCCTGTGTAAAAGTCTTAGGTTCTAAACATTCATCAACAGTATAATCTGGATCAGTTGAGTCTGCATTGTGAACAGCTGTGTTTTCACTGCATTCCTCCCCATCTTGCATAGATACGAGTCCACCAGAAGGAGGTAAAGGAATAGGCAATGAATCATCATGTGGAACAGGCCTGATGGCAGAATCTAAGCTAGGATATACATTGTTCTGTTTATTTTTAGCAGAGAATCCATTTGTGTTCACCAGACAAAAGTAGCAATCATTGACATGGTCTCGCGGTTCCCTCCATAACATTGGAATTGCAAATGGCATAGCTGCCTTGCGGCCATTTAGCCAGTCACGTAGTCCGCTTGAACAACTGGTACATATGATATGTGGAGCCCAAGATTTATCCTGATCACCCAGTGGACAGCCAAAATACAATATGTATATCTTCTTTAGATCATCTGAAATTGTGCGCCGCTGTGATTTCGTCACAAATGAACCACACACAAAACAGAAACAGTTTGGATGATTGATGCATCTTCTAGGCATGATAATAAGTTAATAAGTACACAAAATAAGTTATCAAGTACACAAATGCAAGGTTTTTGCAACCTTTAAAATAAAAGAAAGTACAAAACAACGAAATCTCATAATATACTTGTCGTAATTACTTTAAGCAAACACCACACGTGTATAAATGGATTCACTATCCTATCGAATACACAAAAATGGTAGCATCGATACTAAATCATGTGACCCGAAACTGAACAAAATTGTAACAGCCAGTAATAAAGTATCGATACCAATCTAAATAAAACATTGTACTCGATTTGTGGTCATAACCACTGTTGAAAGATATTATAATTAGCTATTACAAAAAAATGTTACGTGGTAGAAAAAAACTAAAGACAGATTTGAAATCAGCTAACCAAATACTACAAAACCCATATAAAATTATCTGTGATGATTTATGTGTGTTGCCTTGTGAGACATGGAATATTATCTCATACGAACCCTAGATTTTTCTTGTGAGTTCATTCTTGTACTCCGGTCAGTTAGAAGAATATAATTTGGAGAATGAAATGTGTTGTTATGGTTTACAGCTTAGATGCCTTCTTCTTCAGTGTTCATTATCAAACTCCCGCTGGATCTCCCTTGCAGTTGGACCACAGTCCTACTAGATTTCCAGCAGGATGTAGTCCAGAGAATGGAAATGTGTTGTGTCGTCATTTTATTTGCACCAATGGTCTGACACATCCGTCTTCGGCGGAAGCTTGGATGCCATATCTACACCATTTGGCCAGACACTTATAAGGGAGATGGGGGATTGGATCCCAAAATCCATATCAATACATAAAATCTTCACTAGTTGACACCTATGGATACTATAGTAAGCAATTGCTGGGGACTCAGCTTAACTAAGACATCAAATAGTAAAACTGTTTTTCATTCTCAAGCTCCAGCTGGAGCTCTCTAGTAGGACAATGGTTCTATTAAATTTGCTGCTATTAACAAACTATTAACTTGTATAACAAACTATTAACTTGTGTGACATACTATACAATTTGTGACAAACTATTAACTTGTGTGACATACTATACAATTTGTGACAAACTATTAACTTGTGTGACATACTATACAATTTGTGACAAACTATTAACTTGTGTGACATACTATACAATTTGTGACAAACTATTAACTTGTGTGACAAACTATTAACTTGTGACAAACTATAAAACTTGTGACAAACTATTAGCTTGTGTGACAAACTATTAACTATACTTTCAGAAATACTTCCAACCTGCCTTGGAGAATATTAAACATAATAACGGAGATATGTTTGTATCGGAAGAACATGTCAGTTCTGTGTGCCGCCAGATCCTGGAACAGGTAGCAATACATCTTGTGGTTTTAAAGTTGGAGGGTGTGTAAGAGTGAGAGAATGTATACTTGTATGAGAGAGAGAGAGAGAGAGTAAAAGAGAAATAAATATGTCTGACAAATATTTTAGAACTGACCACATTTGTCTTTTTCTCCCTTTTTTTCTTTCTCTCAGCTTAACTCATATCATATTTTTTTTCATTTTTTTTGTTTGTTCCTCACTTAACTCGTGACTCTTTTGTAATATTCCTTACTGGTTGTTTGTTTTTGTCCTGACGAAGAATTTTCAGTCGAAACAACATTTGTTTCCGTTGATGTCATTAGTGCTTTTTGTATATCACTGCAATGCTCTCTACTTATCTCTTGATATCAGCGTATAAATTGAAATTTGTAAATATTTATCAGGCGAAAGTTCTCTACATGTCTGACTCTGGCAGACAGAGTTCTGTGCCATTGGGCATTCCTCATGACGTCTCAGAACCTGGGAATCTTAGAAGCAAACGTGTGGTAAGTGCAACTAATATGGGTGCTTGCTTATTCTGATCTGCAGTGAATTTAACACTTTTTGAATGTGACGTGCTGAACAGAATATGCTGTGTTATGTTTTACAGCTCTGCTGTGATATCTGTTTCTTTGGTTGGTTGGTTGGTTGGTTGCTGATCCAGCGGTCCATGGGCTCATACACTTTGACCAAATGCCATTAAATGGCAGTATATTGCTGGGAAGTCTGTTGATTTTCAGCCCACCCTGGGACAGAGCCAGAGAATCCCTCAACACATTAACTATGTCAGATCAATACATTGATGTACCTATTGATTCTTTGGCTATGATGGCCATTGTATCGGCCAACTCATTACCCTCAACACTCGCATGTCCTGGTACGAATATAAAGTACAATGGTATCTGCTCATTACCATAACAAGAGAGAATGTGCAAATGTAAACACATGTCAAGTGAATGAGAGAAGAAAGAAAAGACAGTTACAATGTTGACAGTAATAGTAATTAAACACTTGAAATTTACATTGCAGGTTTTGAAGCGCAGAAGAATGTCAGACAGTGACTTAGAGAAGAGTACTGGGTCTAAGAGAAAAGCTGGGACAGTGAGTATATATATTATATTTATATCACTCATTGATTTAAATATTTTAAGTTTGATATTTGTAAAGTAAAATATAAAACATTGGTTGGACAGTGCGTGGCTTAATGGCTAGAATACTTGTCTTATAACAATAAGGTATCAGGTTGAAACCATTTTGGGATTTGATTTGTATTTTTGTGTGCCTGTTGACCAGTCTGTGTTCTGCAAAACGTCACTATTTTGTATCAGAAAATACATGCAGTGACGCTCATCTGTTGCCTGGCCTGAAAAGAAAGCAAAGAATAGTGACACTTTTTCTTTTATGCATGTCATGAGAGTTTCTTAAGGAAGCTGTGGGGTGTAGTTGAATAATGCTATCCCATATAGGGTCAAAAGGACCCGAAAGCCATGCTGAAGTCAGATGTGTCAGGCTGAAAGGCACTAATATTGCAGCTAAACTGTAAACCATGTCACAATACATCCCGCTCTCCTTACTACATCCTGCTAATTTGTAGGAGTTTGAGAGTGATCAGAGAAGAAGAAAAGAAGAAGAAGAAGATAATGCAAACAACTGGCAAAACAAAATAGAGCTAGTAATAATAGAAGAGACATGTGGCAAAATTATGAAGATCACTGAAGCAACCATGTTCTGATAGAGAATAGGCATTGGAAGATCTAGCAATAATAGACGAGACATGTGGCAAAAATATGAAGATCACTGAAGTTCTGGTAGAGAATAAGTGTTGGAAGATCTACAAAGGCAGATTTTGTTATGAATAGGCCCGTGTTACAGTGACCAGAAAAGGGAGCAAAGAATAGTGGCACTGTTACCTGCAATGACCATCATAAGAGGCGACTAAGGAGGTCTAGGTGGGGGAGGGTGGAGTTGGCTGTCTCATCCCACAGTGGGTCAAGTACCCAATAACCATGCTGAAGTCAGATGTGACAGGCCTAAGATGCTGATATCGCTTCTACGCTGTAACCCTTGATCCAGAGCATTCCGTTTTCCGGACTACATCCTGCTAATCTGCAGGTGTATGAGATTAAAGAAAAAGGTATGAATAGATGACAAACCTAGATTCTTCTAACCTTTAGGGTTCCACCAACATCTGAAGATCTCAACACTGGCTGATTAGTCCAACAAACATGAAACAGTAAACCACATCTCCTGCAGTTCTGCTTGTTTCCAAGCGTGTATTGATGTTGCCTTTCCCTTGCAACTGATCAATAGAGCTGAGAGAGGGTTAGTTCAAATGAGAATACAGGTTCTATATAAAACAGCCAGGGCAAGCAATGATGTGATGTTCTGATGTCTTCATAACATATTGTAATTTTTTCGCTAAATTGTCTCCTGGCTGTCTGTAAAGATGCAAAAGGCCATGGCTTTAGAATAAATGACAGCAGACTTCTGCTGCAAGCATTAAAATGGGTACCAGATAGCAAAAGAAAAAAGAGGAAGACTATGAGAAATTATTTGCAGAGCAACCATGAAAGCAGGTATGATTGTGTCTCAACATGCTAGAACAACACACAGTAGCTTCACAACGCTCAGAGGGTCCAGAAAAGGGAGAAATGAATAGTGACACTGTTGCCTGCCATGCGGGTCATAAGAGATGACTGGGAAGGTTTTGGGGGTAGCATTGGCTGTCACATCCCATAGTGTCAAAGTGACCCAGAAACCATACTAAAGTTGCATGTGTCAGACCAAAAGTTTGAGATATCACAGCTAAGCTGTAAAACATGGCACAATGCATTCAGTTCTCTGGACTACATCCTGGTAATCTGCAGGAGTTTGAAAATGAACTCAGAAAAATGAATAGGGTTTTGAAAATATTTAGTTGAAATTGTACTACAAAATTACTTGTGTGTTTTGGGGCCCAAAAGAGGAGTAAAGAATAGCAACACTGTGACGTGCCATGCATGTTGTAATAGGCAACTAAGGAGATTTTGTTTTGGAGTTGGATATTTAATCCGATAGAGTATTTTTTCTTAAAGGTGGTGCTTTCTCCACTGTTGAACATTTTGGAAGCAGCCTTGAGGGGGGGGGGGGGTTGATGTTGTCATTGCTATAGAACATGCTGAATGTGACACTGGTCAGTTTCTGGCCAAGTACAAGTATCACTGAAGAATGTTTTTGGATCGCTTTGACCATCTATAAGATGGGACAGCCAACTCCACCCACTTAATAATCTCCTTGGTTGCCATTTACAACATGCATTGCATGTTACAATGTTGTTATTCTTCTATCCAAGGCACCATACAGGCAATACTCATTCATAAATAATAATTCATTGTTCAATTACTTATTTACTTTTATCTAGTAACATTAGCAAGTGTATGTGAACTGCTGCGAGTGTGTGTGAACTGCTGCGAGTGTGTTTTTTATAGTAAATTGTTTTATCTAGTAATGATAGTGCACGTGTGTGTGAACTGAAAGTGTATGAACTGCTGCGAGTGCGTGTGAACTGCTGCGAGTGTGTGTGAACTGCTGCGAGTGTGTGTGAACTGCTGCGAGTGTGTGTGAACTGCTGCGAGTGTGTGTGAACTGCTGCGAGTGTGTGTGAACTGCTGCGGGTGTGTGTGAACTGAAAGTGTGTGAACTGTGAGTGTGTGAACTGCTGCGAGTGCGTGTGAACTGCTGCGAGTGTGTGTGAACTGCTGCGGGTGTGTGTGAACTGCTGCGAGTGTGTGTGAACTGCTGCGAGTGTGTGTGAATGGCTGCGAGTGTGTGTGAACTGCTGCGGGTGTGTGTGAACTGCTGCGGGTGTGTGTGAACTGCTGCGAGTGTGTGTGAACTGCTGCGAGTGTGTGTGAACTGCTGCGGGTGTGTGTGAACTGCTGCGGGTGTGTGTGAACTGTGAGTGTGTGAACTGCTGCGAGTGTGTGTGAACTGAAAGTGTGTGAACTGTGAGTGTGTGTGAACTGCTGCGAATGTGTGTGAACTGCTGCGAGTGTGTGTGAACTGCTGCGAGTGTGTGTGAACTGCTGCGAGTGTGTGTGAACTGCTGCGAGTGTGTGTGAACTGCTGCGGGTGTGTGTGAACTGCTGCGAGTGTGTGTGAACTGCTGCGGGTGTGTGTGAACTGCTGCAAATGTGTGTGAACTGAAAGTGTGTGAACTGTGAGTGTGTGAACTGCTGCGAGTGCGTGTGAACTGCTGCGAGTGTGTGTGAACTGCTGCGAGTGTGTGAACTGCTGCGAGTGTGTGTGAACTGCTGCGAGTGTGTGTGAATGGCTGCGAGTGTGTGTGAACTGCTGCGAGTGTGTGTGAACTGCTGCGGGTGTGTGTGAACTGCTGCGAGTGTGTGTGAACTGCTGCGAGTGTGTGTGAACTGCTGCGGGTGTGTGTGAACTGAAAGTGTGTGAACTGTGAGTGTGTGAACTGCTGCGAGTGTGTGTGAACTGAAAGTGTGTGAACTGTGAGTGTGTGTGAACTGCTGCGAATGTGTGTGCACTGCTGCGAGTGTGTGTGAACTGCTGCGAGTGTGTGTGAACTGCTGCGGGTGTGTGTGAACTGCTGCGAGTGTGTGTGAACTGCTGCGAGTGTGTGTGAACTGCTGCGGGTGTGTGTGAACTGCTGCGAGTGTGTGTGAGCTGCTGCGAGTGTGTGTGAACTGCTGCGAGTGTGTGTGAACTGCTGCGGGTGTGTGTGTGAACTGCTGCGAGTGTGTGTGAACTGCTGGGGTGTGTGTGAACTGCTGCGAATGTGTGTGAACTGCTGCGAGTGCGTGTGAATGGCTGCGAGTGTGTGTGAACTGCTGCGAGTGTGTGTGAACTGCTGCGGGTGTGTGTGAACTGCTGCGGGTGTGTGTGAACTGCTGCGAGTGTGTGTGAACTGAAAGTGTGTGAACTGTGAGTGTGTGAACTGCTGCGAGTGCGTGTGAACTGCTGCGAGTGTGTGTGTGAACTGCTGCGAGTGTGTGTGAACTGCTGCGAGTGTGTGTGAATGGCTGCGAGTGTGTGTGAACTGCTGCGAGTGTGTGTGAACTGCTGCGGGTGTGTGTGAACTGCTGCGAGTGTGTGTGAACTGCTGCGAGTGTGTGTGAACTGCTGCGGGTGTGTGTGAACTGAAAGTGTGTGAACTGTGAGTGTGTGAACTGCTGCAAGTGTGTGTGAACTGAAAGTGTGTGAACTGTGAGTGTGTGTGAACTGCTGCGAATGTGTGTGAACTGCTGCGAGTGTGTGTGAACTGCTGCGAGTGTGTGTGAACTGCTGCGGGTGTGTGTGAACTGCTGCGAGTGTGTGTGAACTGCTGCGAGTGTGTGTGAACTGCTGCGAGTGTGTGTGAACTGCTGCGAGTGTGTGTGAACTGCTGCGAGTGTGTGTGAATGGCTGCGAGTGTGTGTGAACTGCTGCGAGTGTGTGTGAACTGCTGCGGGTGTGTGTGAACTGCTGCGAGTGTGTGTGAACTGCTGCGAGTGTGTGTGAACTGCTGCGGGTGTGTGTGAACTGAAAGTGTGTGAACTGTGAGTGTGTGAACTGCTGCGAGTGTGTGTGAACTGAAAGTGTGTGAACTGTGAGTGTGTGTGAACTGCTGCGAATGTGTGTGAACTGCTGCGAGTGTGTGTGAACTGCTGCGAGTGTGTGTGAACTGCTGCGGGTGTGTGTGAACTGCTGCGAGTGTGTGTGAACTGCTGCGAGTGTGTGTGAACTGCTGCGAGTGTGTGTGAACTGCTGCGGGTGTGTGTGAACTGCTGCGAGTGTGTGTGAACTGCTGCGGGTGTGTGTGAACTGCTGCGAATGTGTGTGAACTGCTGCGAGTGTGTGTGAATGGCTGCGAGTGTGTGTGAACTGCTGCGAGTGTGTGTGAACTGCTGCGGGTGTGTGTGAACTGCTGCGGGTGTGTGTGAACTGCTGCGAGTGTGTGTGAACTGCTGCGAGTGTGTTTCTTATAGTAAATTGTTTTATCTAGTAATGATAGCGTGTGTGTGTGTGTGACCTGGTTGATTTCAAGTTGCTTATAATAAATTGTTAAACTCTTTACAGAAGAAAGGAAGTCCAGTATTTCAAGGTCGCGGGTGAGTACCTTTACAGTTGTACTGGGGTCAATCCCATAAGGACTCAAATCTAACTCATCATCCAAGATTGTGTGTTGCAGGGGGCCTGAAGAGGAAGTAAAAAAAAAATAACCCCAAACATGAGAGTGTCTAAATTGATTGAAACATTCTCAATATTGATTCAAACTATGTCTTAACCCTCTGACCGCATATTTATTTCCAGAAGTTCTGTTTAAAAAATGTATTGGCAGGCACGTAATCGCTATCATCATCAGATTCCCTTTCAATTTCATTAGTCCTTCAAATACATACCCGGTATATAGCAACTCTGTTCTTACCTCAAAGCAAAATTCTGAATATTATCAGTATTTTAAATCGTGGTATAGCAATGAAAAGAAACATAAAAAATTGTGAGCATGCGGAAATCGTGGGATGCGTAAAATTAAGCCTGTAGGTGCTGAACGGGGAAATCGCAGAATACCCGGTCGGAGGGTTAATTGATCCAATGTCAAAATTGATCCAATCATTGTCTAAATTGGTGCAAACATTGTAAAAATGTATGCAAACATTGTCAACGTTAATTCAATCATGCTTGACTGTAGTTAGCTTTGAGCTTGACCGAAGTTGGATGTGTCATGCTGTACGTTCAAATAAAATGATGACACAATACATTTCCATTCTCTGGATTACATCCTGCTGGAAATCTAGCTTGACCATTGTCCTGCTACAATAGATCTGTGGGAGTTTGAGAACAAACACACACAAAATCCAATCGTCAAAATTAATCCAATCATTTATCATTGTCAAAATTAGTGTGTTTTAAATTAAAATTAAAATTAGTGGGTTTTAAGTGTCAAAATTAGCCCTTGATATTTTAAGATTGCTATAGGGTGCTGAGGCACGTAAGGTTTTTTTAGTCACAATATTTTTTTTAATTATTTTTTTTTCATGTTTTCCCCCCTCTTTTATAAGGAGCATTCCACCTATGAAAACTTTCAAGTCAGGAGAGTTACTCAAGTATGAGGGTCCTAAGGTAAATGAATGTATCCGTTGACGTAAATGAGTTTTCTGTGTGCTATTTATTTTTATTCCCAGGCATTATGGGTATTAGAGTTGTGCCATGACTGAACTTCTAAAGTAAAGTTGACACATAGCAATTAACTGCCGTAGTGATCTGAGACGTTAGTGATCTTACATTTCAGTGACTGCTATAGCAGGGCAGTAGCCATCTCCTCTCCCTCTCAGGCTGGGTCGACCCAGGAGCTGTTGTGGTCTTGAAAAACATTTCTGCCTCAACTGGGGAAAGAACCTAGGACCATTCTTATGCGAAGCCAGTGCACTAACCACTGCGCTACACAGCCCCCTAAATTTCTAGTTTAGGGCGAAAAGAATAGGTCTACTGTCTTCTTTCCAGGAATGTTATAGGAGGAAACTAAGGAAAGTTGGGGAATAGAGTGACGACCTGACATCTATGGAAAAAAATCATCACTCCATGTCTCATCTCAATTTATTACTTGTGTCATCTATCAAATGGTCCAGATGGATGATGAAGAGATGCCGGCCAGCAAACATCTCACTGTTTTCCTTCTGTGGCAGACTACTAAGTTGCGAGGAATGCTAGATGTGCCATACATCTGACAGAAGAATGGTGAACTAGTTGGCCCAAAAATGCATGCTACTCTACAGGTAGAACATGGTGATCCTGGCTTACCACTGCCACTGTGATGTCTTCTTTTTAGGGACTAAATATGGTTGGTTGCTGATCCAGTGGTCCATGAGCTCATGCCCTTTGACCTAATGACATTAAATGGCATTATATTGCTGGGAAGTCTGGATTTTCTGCCCACCCAGGGACAGAGCCAGAGCATAACTATCACACCTCCAGGTAGGTAGGTTTCAACCTATGCACTGCTCCTAGCCACTGTAGACAAGATAGGGTTCACTGTGCTCATTCCCCGCCACCAATTGACTACTGGTTATGCCGAACTTCTCTATTGCTCCAGGCATGCAACCAAATGTTCAAGTCAAAAGGATTGTCACGTGAGTCACTGTGCCTCTATAATGGGCCTAAGCCATAGGAAAAACAGTGATGTCAGTTTCCTCCTCCCCAGTGCTGCACAGTACATCTCTGGCTCCCTCCCAACCACAGAGGGTGCATACATATATATTCAGGCAAACATGAAACACATTTCAACAACAAAATAAAAGCATAATTGTATAGATGACATGCCATGAAGCTTCTACAAGAAGATAACCTCAATATAACAGCATATCATCCACTAAGGTTTTCTGTTGCATGGGTGGTATGTCTAGTGGGCCATTGGTGAGACCCACAGACGCAACCACATGCGTAGGACTAAATATGCATTCATAAATTTCTCTCCCCCTCCAACAGGACCATGCCTTTGAGACAACCTTGTGTGAGTCTGAGTATCACCTCAGTTACTCAACTAAGTAGAACCTGTATTTTTTTCAGAAAGGCTATGGGCTGTCAAAAGCAACCATGCTTTGCCCGTGTATTGCTGGGATCAGAAAAGGTGTAAAAGAATAGCAAAGGATGGAAAAGAAATAGTTTTCCTTCCATGTATGTAGTAAAAGGCTATCAAGGAGGTTTTTGGGTGAAGTTAGCTATACCATCTCATATAAGATCAAAGCGACCCAAAAGCGATATCGAAGTCAGATATGTCAGGCCGAAAGGCACAGATACAGCTGTAAACCATAATAACGCATTCTGCTCTAAGGACTACATCCTGCTAATCTGCAGGAGTTTGAGAAGGAACCTTAGAAGAAGAAGAATAAGAATATCTACCTTCTCACAGCTAAAGGGATTCCATCATCAACATCTAGACAATGTTCAACAAACAAACAATACAATATAGAATCATTGAGGATTTATTATTCAAGAAAAATCATAATGCAACAAACGGGATTTGATCCCAGTCCTCGCAGATAGCACCTACTTGCCTTGCAACTTGAGTTAACACATTTTCTGTCTTCGACCAAAACCGCATCCCTAAAAAATGTGATTTTTGTCAAGACTTTTAACATTATATTCCCAAGCTACTACGAATATGGACCAGTCGAACAATACATATGTTACTAACAACACACACTGCACAGGTATGTAAATTCCTTGAGTACCACAAACATTTTAACATCAGCACATGCCAGATTGCCTCATTGTTACACTGACCAATTAGGCATGAATGACATCATGCAGTCAGGAAGACAGGAATAATCATCGCAGTCCTTGTCAGGGCTACAAGATTACTAGAATTACATTACAATTTTTTACCATTTATCTTCTGCGTTCATTTTCAAACTCCTGCAGGTTAGCAGGAAGTAGTCCAGAGGATGTAATGCACTGTGTCATGGTTTACAGCTTTTCTGCAATATGCTTTCTGCCTAACACATCTGACTTCAGCATAGTTTCTGGATCAATTTCACCCTGTATGGGATAGGACAGCCAACTCTGCCCCAAAACCTCCTTCGTTGCCTCTTATGACATGCATGGAAGGTAAACAGTATTGCTATTCTTTGCTCCCCTTTTGGGACCAACAACAAAGATGCGAACCCAGACCCTACTAGAATTAACAGTCATGATTTCACAATCGTGACACAACACACACTCCCTCCCACTTTTCTGTGTTCGTAATTTACATTTTCCTAATTTCATGAGTAGTGTCATTTGTGGAGAATTTTGCAATAGTGAAATAATAAAAAAATTTTTAGAATAGCAGTGCACAAGTACTGAAACCTCTGTTGAATGTAGCTGTGACATATACAAAATGATTACTCAATATCTGCAGCAGTGCCCAGCTTATGTTTAATAGAGGTGCCCAGCTTATGTTTAATAGAGGTGCCCAGCTTATAATGAACAGAGGTGCCCAGCTTATGATGAACAGAGGTGCCCAGCTTATGTTTAATAGAGGTGCCCAGCTTATGTTTAATAGAGGTACCCAGCTTATGTTTAATAGCGGTGCCCAGCTTATGTTTAATAGAGGTGCCCAGCTTATGTTTAATAGAGGTGCCCAGCTTATGATGAACAGAGGTGCCCAGCTTATGTTTAATAGAGGTGCCCAGCTTATGTTTAATAGAGGTACCCAGCTTATGTTTAATAGAGGTGCCCAGCTTATGTTTAATAGAGGTGCCCAGCTTATGTTTAATAGAGGTACCCAGCTTATGTTTAATAGAGGTACCCAGCTTATGATGAACAGAGGTGCCCAGCTTATGTTTAATAGAGGTGCCCAGCTTATGTTTAATAGAGGTACCCAGCTTATGATGAACAGAGGTGCCCAGCTTATGTTTAATAGAGGTGCCCAGCTTATGTTTAATAGAGGTACCCAGCTTATGTTTAATAGAGGTGCCCAGCTTATGTTTAATAGAGGTGCCCAGCTTATGTTTAATAGAGGTGCCCAGCTTATGATGAACAGAGGTGCCCAGCTTATGTTTAATAGAGGTGCCCAGCTTATGTTTAATAGAGGTGCCCAGCTTATGTTTAATAGAGGTACCCAGCTTATGTTTAATAGAGGTGCCCAGCTTATGTTTAATAGAGGTGCCCAGCTTATGTTTAATAGAGGTACCCAGCTTATGTTTAATAGAGGTACCCAGCTTATGATGAACAGAGGTGCCCAGCTTATGTTTAATAGAGGTACCCAGCTTATGTTTAATAGAGGTGCCCAGCTTATGTTTAATAGAGGTGCCCAGCTTATGTTTAATAGAGGTGCCCAGCTTATGTTTAATAGAGGTGCCCAGCTTATTTTTAATGGAGGTGCCCAGCTTATAATGAACAGAGGTGCCCAGCTTATTTTTAATGGAGGTGCCCAGCTTATAATGAACAGAGGTGCCGAGCTTATGTTGAACAGAGGTGCCCAGCTTATGTTGAACAGAGGAAGTTTATATGGTTATTGCTAGTGACATTTTGCAACAAGCAGTTTAGGTGGTATTTTTAACCTTGGATTGACTCAGTTTTCTTTGAACTTATTAAAGTTGACATCTGAGAGGTTACAAAGAATAATTCAAATAATATTTGTGTCTGTTCTGATGTATAAGTTGTGCTTTTGATCTTTATTTTTAGTGGGATTCTGAGAGGATCAGGCAAGACACATTATTTGTGATGGGGGCTCGAGCTAACAAGTAAGTTTTAAAACAATTTATTATTTGTAATAGGGGCTTGAGCTAACAAGTAAGTTTTAAAACAATTTATTATTTGTAATAGGGGCTTGAACTAACAAGTAAGTTTTAAAACAATTTATTATTTGTAATAGGGGCTTGAGCTAACAAGTAAGTTTTAAAACAATTTATTATTTGTAATAGGGGCTCGAGCTAACAAGTTAAAAACAATTTATTTGTGATGGGGGCAATTTATTTGTGAAGTGAGATTGCAGTAAAACTATAACCAATAAGGTACTTATGCAGAACACAAGTGTATATACTATTGAGTATAACATGGGGGTTGACAAGGGCAGCAAAGAATAGAAATAATATTACCTGCCATGCATGTCACAAGAGGTGACTACGGTGTTGTTAGGTATTTTATCCCAAATATCATAGCAACCCACAAGCCATGTTGAAATTGGATGTGTCAGACTATAAGGCACAGATATTGCAGCCAATTTTAAAATATGTTCCGTTCTCTAGACCACATCCCACTAACCAACAACAGGTTAAAAGAAAATGCAGAAGAAGAAAGGTTATGGAAAGCTGAGTTATGTATCTGCATCACAGCACATGTTTTCTCATAAGTATTAGTTTAGTCAGTAATTGACCAGAAATCTGACTAGCATCATTTGCTCAGTAGCAATAGCTCTATTTCTTGACCATCTCAGAGCTTGAGTCTTGGTGCCCTATTTCCTGGTGTTATTGAACCGTAGGAGACATTTTTTTTTCAAACGACGGATAACGAATAGCGAGTGAACTCAAAACCCGGGTCTGCTTGTGAGCGAGCGAGAAACTACACTACTGTGAGTCCCAGAAGAAGGAAAATGTATCAATATTCCATGTTGTTGTCCTTTATGTCTCTTTTCATATTAGCCCAATTTTCATATGAGCCCAATATTCATATTAGCCCAATTTTCATATTAGCCCAATTTTCATATTAGCCCAATTGAGGTATTTGGTATAAAACATGAATTCAGTTCATTATTTGCTATCTGTGACCTACCTATACCTTAACCCATATTGTAGAATCATAAGATAAAATAATTTTGCATGTTTTATAATTAATTTTTAAAAAATCTGTCCTCAGAGCTCTAGGTCTGGGAAATATGCGAGGGAGATTGTACATACGTCACCCAGACGTATTCAAGGTATTTGTTATTGAACTTTGATTTCTCATAACTCTGGGAATAGAAAACAAAAAGATGTTATATCACCTTATGATCTCTTTTTGAAAATTGATTGCTGAGCTGATCTGTCTATCTATAAACCCAGAACCTGTCAGGGTTGTACGGGTACTTTATTGGATGCATCAACATACAGAGTCCTCCAGCGATTTCTATCTTCCACAGTGCTGACAAATGAGGAAAAATCTTGCCTTGTCCAGTCCTTGATGTTGTATGTCCATGCTTTTATTTGTCCTTCTCTGCTTCTTCCGCCTTTGACAGTTCCCTGCAGTATTATTTTTGACAAAGAATCATGTTGGCATACATGTCCAAACCATGCACTGGGGCTGATTTGTGAGCAAATAATAGGAACACTTTAACCTGCCATGCATGTTAAAAAATATGGGTGAGGGAGGGTTGGCTCATATAGTTTAGAGAGTGGAATGTGTTTCGCCATAGCTTACAGATTTGCTGCAATATCCGCACCTTTCAGCCTCACACATCCAAATTTAGCAGTATGTGATATTATTTTTATAACATTTAATTTCAAATGTCTATATTTTATTTTCCATTCTGGATGTCATTGCCCATTTCTCACAACCATATGCTACCACTGGATACATATAGTTTCATAATAGTTGTCACAGGTGCTTTATTTATCTGTTGTTTTTTTTTGGTTCTGAGGATCAACCTAAAGAATATGTCCTGTCTATGAAAACAAAAATTTAAACGGTGAAACACTCGGAAGGTAATCTCATCTATTTTTGTCAGTTTTTGTTAAATGATCAAGGACATTGACATATGGTATAGGCCTGTCCTGCTTAAATATCGAATTATTTTATTTATATTTATTGCTGATCACGCCCACTTTCCCATGGTAGTAACATTGATAAAAAAAAGTTAGTCTCTCATTTAGAAATATCTTATTTCACTTTTTACAAAAACTGAACTATTAAAACGGTGTCTTTTGTCATTTATACAGTTCTGCTGATTAATCAGGATTCATCCTTCTAAAGTGATGCATTTAACATCTCCTGTGATTTTAATTTGTCACTTTGTAACTACTTTGTGTAAACAGCAAAGAAAACTATGATAACAGTCACATGCATCACTTTATAAGGATGAATCCCAGTTTAGCTTACAAGTCTTGTAATGCCAATGGTGACGAGCAAAGGAATGTTGCTCCACAATTAGAAATCAGAAGAGTACATTCTAGGAGTTTTGTGGCTTTTCTACTTTTCCACAACTTGCAAAGTTGGAGTCATGGGCTTCAGCTGTCCTGCCAAGAATTTCTTCTTATTAGTTGCCCATAGCAATGTAGCTCTGGACCATGATCACTGGTATGGGTGGAGCAGCCAGCTATGCATTCTCCACCATCCAATAGGGATCTCCAATTATACAGAGCTAATATGTTTGCCTGATTCTGCGCTCTCCCAGGGAATTGTCACATACTGCAAAGAGTTGTTTTTAACCACACACCATGTACCACCTGTTTATAGCCAGGACACCATGTACTCCTTAACCTTTAGCACCCTATGTTTACAATTACGTAACTTCTCTCCGACCACTGACTGCCGCAGAATTAGTTTTTGGAAATGTTACGCAATCGTCTGTGGCTGTTTTGAAATCGCGATTACTTTTCTGTTGTTACAGATATTTAAATAATATTTGCACATATAAATCAAGAATTAAATTCTGCATATATTGGTGTAAGTTTTGTTTGTGTGTGTGATACGAGACGTGTGAGAAAGTGATAAAGACAGATTTAAACCTATCTATATCTAGACCTATTGTATTTCTGTCGCTCCATATCTGTTGAATATTATTTATTTTACATAATGAAAACCTTGTGGAACCTCATGGTCTATTTTATTTAATCTATTTGAAGAACTTACCTCTCAAGATTTCCACTTTCCGATCAGAATGAATAATGATTTCACTGAATATACGATAAAATAAAAGTATATAAAACTCGATTCACTGTCATGTTGCTTCGCCTCTATGCCGATGGCTATAGATTGTTCAGATTTCAAAATCATAATCACATGACATCTGCATCTATTTTAGCAACAGAAACAGGAAGTTTAAATAATATAGGTAGTTCCAGTTGCCATAATATTTTCTAAAAAAAATTACAAATCTGGCTTTTTAAAAATCACATTCCACGTGCTGGGCAACGGATTTTGCCTTCACGATTCATAAACTTGGGCTAAATTTTTACTCCTATAGGATGCTAAAGGTTAACAGCTTGGACCATGGTCAGAATTGTAGTCCATTTGACTCCACCAACGTGATCATGATGTGCAATGGTGGGTCCTCTGAATGTTGCACCACAAAGGGAAATGTAGTTGTATGGATGAAATGCTGTAGGCTTGCACAACAGTAAAGCCTCACTATATTGGTGTATCATCTAGGAACAGTTTAATGTTGTTTAATAGTTAGACCTTCCGCACGCTGGATCTACGAACAGTTTAATAGATAGACCTTCCGCACGCTGGATCTACGAACAGTTTAATAGATAGACCTTCCGCACGCTGGATCTACGAACAGTTTAATAGATAGACCTTCCGCACGCTGGATCTACGAACAGTTTAATAGATAGACCTTCCGCACGCTGGATCTACGAACAGTTTAATAGATAGACCTTCCGCACGCTGGATCTACGAACAGTTTAACAGTTAGACCTTCCGCACGCTGGAACATACACTGTTATATTCACATTTAGAGTATATTTCTGGTACTATATGATCACAATCAAACCCCTGTTACGCCTACTAGCGCCTACCTCTGTAGTTATTTCCCTTGCCAATGCTTATCAGTTTATGTTTATCATTTATTAATTTAAATATAATTATATTTAGGATTAGTTGAGTAAAAAAATAACTAACCCTAACCCCTAACAAATGAATATTTCAATTATTCATTGATTTAATATTGAGATCAATTAACTACAAAATATGTTGGTAGGCACTAATGGGAAACAAGAAAACAGGGGTTGGACTGCGATCATAGTACCATATTTTTTATATATATTTAAAAAAGTTCTGTTGAGAAATACGAAGTAAATGCTGTTCTGTCTTGCAGTACGTTGGAGATCATGAGGACAAGCAGTGGCTAAATGAGCAGAACCTCATGCCAGCGGCAGGAGGCAAGGCATACATGCTCTTGTTGGAGGACATTCAAGACCTGAGTCGCTCTGATGAATACAAGTTTGTATTTCATATACTCTTTATTCACCTGTTTGTCATTTCTTGTGTTGCTCTTTTATTAATTTCTTCTTCTGCGTTCGTTCTCAAACTCCTGCAGATTAGCAGGATGTAGTCCGGAGAACGGAATGTGCTGTGTCATGGTTTACAGCATTGCTGCGATATCTGCGCCTTTCGGCCTGACACATCCGACTTCAGCATGGCTTTGGGTCACTGACCCTATATGGGATGGGACAGCCAATTCCATTCTATAAATTCCTTAGTCGCCTTTTACGACATGCGTGGAAGGTAAACTGTATTGCTATTCTTTGCTCCCCTTTTCAGGCCCCGGCAACACATGGGCGTTTCATTAATATTATTTGTTTGGGTTTTTTTCTTCTTCATTTCTTCTTCAACTCACCACCCAATTCCTTGCTGACAACAACGTACAGACCATCAGTGGCTAGCTATGTCATCAGACATGAACCTCATAGAACACTTATGGGATGAACTCAACAGATGACTCCGCCAACAAGATGTGACTCAAACCATTCTCCGACATTTGTCTCTTGCACTATGGGAAGAGTGGGCAGCCATGCCACAACAGATCCAATGATTAATCGGGTCCATGTCAAGGAGATGTCGTTCTCTGATACATGTCAGAGAAGAAACCAAACTGAAACGGAGGCCTCAGTTGCAAAGAATAAACGTTCAAACAAATTTAATTAACATCATTTCATTGTTAAAGTTTGAAAGATTATTAAAGCCAAGGTTAAAACATTAATTCCATAAAATAAAATTTTGGTACACGTTTGAAATATCATGTCCATTAGCACTGCAATAATGTTGTGTTTCTTTTTTTGAGCAGTATAGTTCTTCTAGTTAAATCTTCTAGTTATTATATCTTCTAGTTGTTATATCTTCTTGTTGTATCTTCTAGTTGTTATATCTTCTAGTTTTTATATTTTCTAGTTGTTATATATCTTCTAGTTATATCATCTTCTTCCATTGAAGACGGATGTGTCGGGCCATTGGCGCAAATAAAACAGCGACACAACGTATTTCCATTCTCTGGACTCCATTCTCATTCCTACTGGAAATCTAGTAGGACAATGGTCCTGCTACAAGGGAGTTTGAGAATGAACGCTGAAGAAGAAGAAGAAATATCATCTTCTACTTGTTATATTTTCTAGTTGTTATATCTTCTAGTTATAATTTCTAGTTATATCTTCTAGTTGCTATATCTTCTAGTTATATCTTCTAGTTGTTATATCTTCTAGTTGTTATATCTTCTAGTTGTTATATCTTCTAGTTGTTATATCTTCTAGTTGTTATATCTTCTAGTTATATCTTCTAGTTGTTATATCTTCTAGTTCTTATATCTTCTAGTTATATCTTCTGCTGGTAAATTTACTTACCTTTATGCAGACAAAATTCACATAGGCAGAACAGGTTTTGTAGCCTTTTGTACTTTGTTTCCTTCTCAGAGACAGTCCGGGTCTAATGATGCATGAGTGTGTGAGTTTTACTGTGCCGGGTTGGATGCTGGTCAAGATCAAGGATCAGATGAGCTCACTCTGTACCAACTCTAGGAAAAGTCTTTCTCATTTTCCATCCACGGTGAGCACAATCTGTGACATTAACACAAACTGTAACATTAACAAACTGTGACGTTAACCTTTACCAAGCCTATATCAACCCCGGCCGCCGAAAAACAAAATGGTGGCGCGCGCTGTTGGCGGCCCGTCCCACCCAGCGAGAATATCGTGAGATTTACACGTAGTTAATGCACATAGCTAGGGACATGCGCAATCGAAACCGGAACATCTCCACGTTCGCCCTGTCCATTTGAGAAAATTCTGTGTACCAGCAAGACGTTGCAAACTGTAATTTTGTACCGACACCCAAACCTTCAATCATGGATGCGATTTATTTTGAATTCGTAATGGATGATGATTCCGATGAGGAAGAAACTGTGCCGCTTACCGATGCAGATATAGCTCCCTTAGATAATGTGTGGTTAGATAGAGATGATATAAGTGACACTGATTCTGTGGGCAGCGTGGAAGAAGACATTTTGGAGGACCAGGTTGTTGAAAACTCAAGTGTCCCTTTGGGGTATAGCAATGATTGGCTTAGAAATTTCGATGAAATTGTTGGACCTATAGGCCTAGCTGATAACCTTAGTGAGGTAGACGGGTTTCGTCTGTTTTTTACAGATGATATTCTTAACATGTTGGTAACTGAAACTAATCGGTACGCTAAGCAGGTTAGTGAATCGAAGGGACAGGACACCGGCTATGCATCTCGTGTGAAGTTGTGGAAGGAAGTCACAGCTGATGAGATGACAGCCTTTGTTGCTTTGGTCCTCTTGATGGGACTGACCAAACGTTCCTCCTATGAATTGTATTGGTCTAATGATGGTCTCATCGAGATGCCTGGATTTAGGAATGTCATGAGTAGGAATAGGTTTTTAGCTATTCTTTCATTCCTGCACCTTGTAGACAACACAACAGCTGTTGCACGAGGGCAACCCGGTCACAGCAAGGCATTCAAGTTACAAGGGTTTGTTGACAAACTTATTCCTCTGTTCCAACAATATTATGGCCTCTCCAAAGAAATCAGTATCGATGAAAGCATGATGGCTTTCAAGGGTAGGACTAGTCTTATGCAGTACATGCCCAAGAAACCCTCAAAGTGGGGTATAAAGTCTTGGGCACTGGCTGACTCGAAGACTAGTTATCTCTGGAACTGGAAGCTGTACCTTGGGAAGGAGGACATCTATGACAAAAAGAAGGGATTGGCTCACTGTGTTGTGAGTAATTTGTTGGCCACAATGCACGGTAAGGGCCATATTGTCTACATGGACAACTTCTTTTCCTCTCCAGCCCTTTTCAAGGAGCTTGCCGAGAACCAGATAGGCGCCTGCGGACACTACAATTGAATCGCAAAGGGGTCCCCCATGCGTTGAAGGGTCTAAAACTCCTGAAAGTGATGACATCATTCTCTACCTGTCATGGTACAACAAGAGGCAAGTTAATCTGATGACATCTGCACACGATGCGCAGACCTTCAATAGGAAGGTCTGTTCCAAATGCAATGGTGGTAATGTGAGGGATGTGGTAAAACCATGCGCAATACAGGCCTATACCCGTCATATCGGAGGCATTGATCGTGTTGACAAGCAGCTAACATATTATATGTTAGGCCACAGGTCCTGCAAGTGGTGGAAGAAAATTTTCTTTTACTTGTTGGAAGCTTGCTTTGTCAATTCATCTGTTCTGTGGCGGGCTAAACATCCTCGCCGAGTCAAGGCGGAAAAATTTCGCTTGCAGATAATTCATGGGCTTCTTGAGGGTTGCTACTCTTGGTCTGCGTCTTCCAGTTCCGGAAGAAGAACAAGCCACCCACCGGATAGGATGACACTAGCACCAGCACACCACATTGCTATAAATCCTAAACGGTTGTCCAGTGGCAGGCATTCATTTCCTGACTGTGTTGTCTGTTCAGATTGGTCAAAGAAGCGCCACCAGACTCAGTACGTGTGTGCAGCATGTCAGGTCACTCTGTGCCCATATCCCTGCATCCATCGATACCACACATTGTTAAATTTCAAGACTGAGTGTTCATCTGAGCTGCACAGCAAGTAGGAGAACTGCACATCCAGTGGGTAAGTCATTTGTGTTTGTTGTTTTTATGTAATTTTAAAATATAAATTGTCTTCACCTCTTGCGAAAACCTCGGGTAGGATACATTAAAAAAAAACAATTACACACCCGTTTGCAGTATTCAATTCTGCATTTAAATCTGTGGAAATTATTTAAAAAGCTCTAATAACAAAAATGGTATTGAGTTTTCCAAAACCCATGTCTTGTTGTTTTTGTTGTTTTTTTTTGCGAAAAAAAGGTCTTCACCTCTTGTGCAAACCCCGGGTAGGTTACGTAAAAAAAAAAAATACACATACATTTGTGGTATTCAATTCTGCATTTACATGCGGCAAAAAAAATTTTTTTATTTAGAATAACAAAAAAGTTATTGCGTTTCCGTAACACCAACCAGAAAAGATGAAAATTCTCAAAAAAGAATCCGGTGGCAGAAGATGTTTTGTATTTTTTAATCCGGCTTGCTAAAGGTTAACAGAGTGACATTAACACATACTGTGTTATTAACAAACTGTGACATTAATGCAGAAACTGTGACTGTGACACAAGATGTGGATAGATGATAATTTTTAGATGTGGATAGTTATGTTTTACAGAACTAACCCTAACCCTAAATACAAATTATATTTAAATTAATAAATGATAAATATAAACTGATAAACATAGGCAAGGGAAATAATCACACAGGCAAGGGAAATAATCACACAGGCAAGGCAAATAATCACACAGGCAAGGGAAATAATCACACAGGCAAGGGAAATAATCACACCTGTAGGTACTAATTGGTTCAACAGGGGTTGGATTGCAATCATAAATACCAGAACTACTCTAAATACCATATACTCTAAATGTGAATATAACAGTTTCTTCCCGCATGAGGAAGATCTAACTATTAAACAACATTTAACTGTTAGTATATACTAACATATACTAGCTAAGTTTGTAGCATATACCAACTGTGAGGTTCACATACAAACTGTAATGTTCACATACAAACTGTGACGTTCACACTTGACATAGAATCACATTCTGTTATCTCTCAGTGCAGGTACCACCACTCTACCATGAACTATATTTATTGTACCGGGTATATTTTTCAAAATCTGGTTTCACGTACAGTGGAATCCCTTTATATCATATTCTTTTATAACAAATAATCCTATATAACAACACTTTTAAAAATCCCCAAATATATTTATTGTATATTGTGTGAACTGTATATAGCAAATTTCTGTTATTACATATATATTTTGTTGTGTCCGAACCAGAGTTTTATAACAGCATTCCACTTAATTCTCAAATTTCATCTTTATTTTCAGGAATTGCTAGAAAACCCAGAACAAATAGATTTACTGTGTGGAGCAAACAACGGCAACTCACACACCTCGGCCACCTCACTTTTCACCACAATGGATGAATTTGAGGGTGGAGATTCTCAACTGTCATCTGCCCTTATACTTTTAGAAGCACCACAACCAGATACCATATTTTGTTCTTAGCAGTGAAGGGTGATACTATGACCTGCCATGCATGTCATAAGAGGTGACTCAGGAGAAATTGGCTGTTCCATTCCATGGAGGGTCTAAGTGATCATAAAGGCACTTTTGTGAAGTTGAATGTGTCAGGTAGAAGGTGCACATAGCACAGCCAAGCTTTTAACCTTGACACCATACATTCCGTTCTTTGGACTACATTCTGCTGATCTGTAGGAGTTTGAAAATGAACAGAACAACTTAGTACACAAAAATCTGGTGCTTAAATATAGCATCTCATTTTTCTGCAAAGTATACTGCATCTGACCGAACTCTTCAGATATCGCAGCCAAGCTGTATACACTGCAATACCATAGTCTGTTCTCTGGAATACATCCTGCTAATCTGCAGAAATTTTAAAATGATTGCAGAAGAAGAAATATGTTGCTGATTTGTTGGTTGTTTCTACTAATTTCTTTCAACGACTGTTTCCCTGTGTAAATTTATTTTACCATCTATTTGCTCACTCTTGGTTGAAATTTTATGAATTATGTTGGTACAATACCGTTAAACAGGACAACATTTTTTGCTGAAATCAAAACAAAGTAAATGTCAAGGGGTAGGCACATCTTTGTTCTTCGTTTTTGTCAGCGATCATTTCCCTTGGCTATAATTAACCATCAGTGGATGGAGGTAAAGATTATTTAGGAGGGGTTGTATTGGTGAGGCTGGGGGCTCTCTGTGGGAGGTACACACATCGTTGCATTCAGCGGCAGTTCCAATCACTATAACAGACATACTACATCTTTAGTTGTCTCAAGTAATATCAATTAACATTATTTTATTAGCCATTTTGTATCAAGGACCCAGCCGGCAGTCAGTGATATCACAAAATTTGTGATGCCACAGATTTTATAATAAGTTAAATTGTAGTCCCGTCTACCTGTAAAAGGTAAAGGTAGGTCCCATGGCATCTGCCGTCGGGGATGAAGATAACTCTTCATGTACTAAGCCGCAGCAACTATTAGGTGGGGTGGCCAGTTCCCTTCCTTGCTGTTTTTTTACCTTCCCTTACTCATGCGTCAGGTACTCATTTACAGCTGAGTCGACTGGAGGAGTGGTCGTGTCAAGTGAGAAATCACAACCCGGACATATTTTTTTTAATGTCCGGACGTGGTTTCGAACCTGGCACGTTGTAACCAGATGATAGCAAGCAAGCTCACTATCCACTAGGCTACTGCACTCCTGTACTGTACTGTCTACCTGTACTGTACCATAATTTTTTTTCCGTATCGCACACTAGAAAATGTTTGTATATAGTGGAACCCCTCTATAGCGCTTTCTTTTATAACAAATTTCCCTATATAACAACTATTCAAAATCCCCAATTATATTTATTCTATATTGCTTGTACTGTATATAGCAAATTTCTCTTATTACATAATATTTTGTCGGTCCTTGACCAAGTTGTTATAACAAGATTCCACTGTATTCTTTGACTACTATAATACTAACACAGTAACGTGTCATTCATATGGGACTGACCACGTACGGTAACTAGCGTCAACCAGAATTATAAACACTAGAAAATGTCATCTTTGTCATATTTTCATTTGTTTAACCATGCCTTTATGTGAAGTCCAGTGCTCTTAATAAATGTATCAAATGTATGTCAATTGTTCACAAAACTGGACAGATTGATAAATTATAAACCATAGATGTTGACACAGACAATATACATGTACAGAGAATAATAGAAATAGGAGTGAGCAGGGAAAAAAGTGTACATGTACAGAGAATGATAGAAATAGGAGTGAGCAGGGAAAAAAGTGTACTTGTACAGAGAATGATAGAAATAGGAGTGAGCAGGGAAAAAATGTACATGTACAGAGAATGATAGAAATAGAAGTGACAAGGAGGGAAAATGTACATCTATAGAGAATGATAGAAATAGGAGTGACAATGGGAAGAAAGTGTACAGAGAATGATAGAAATAGGAGTGACAATGGGGAGAAAATGTACAGAGAATGATAGAAATAGGAGTGACAATGGGGAGAAAATGTACAGAGAATGATAGAAATAGGAGTGACAATGGGGAGAAAATGTACAGAGAATGATAGAAATAGGAGTGACAATGGGGAGAAAATGTACAGAGAATGATAGAAATAGGAGTGCCAATGGGGAGAAAATGTACAGAGAATGATAGAAATAGGAGTGACAATGGGGAGAAAATGTACAGAGAATGATAGAAATAGGAGTGACAATGGGGAGAAAATGTACAGAGAATGATAGAAATAGGAGTGACAATGGGGAGAAAATGTACAGAGAATGATAGAAATAGGAGTGACCATGGGGAGAAAATGTACAGAGAATGATAGAAATAGGAGTGACAATGGGGAGAAAATGTACAGAGAATGATAGAAATAGGAGTGACAATGGGGATAAAATGTACAGAGAATGATAGAAATAGGAGTGACAATGGGGAGAAAATGTACAGAGAATGATAGAAATAGAAGTGACAATGGGGAGAAAATGTACAGAGAATGATAGAAATAGAAGTGACAATGGGGAGAAAATGTACAGAGAATGATAGAAATAGGAGTGACAATGGGAAGAAAATGTACAGAGAATGATAGAAATAGGAGTGACAATGGGAAGAAAGTGTACAGAGAATGATAGAAATAGGAGTGACAATGGGGGAGAAAGTGCTCATCTGGAAAGATCAGAACAGTTGTAAGTTATTGCTGCAGGTTATCAACGCACACCGGACAAGTTCATAGGTGCTCGGATCCCCGTCTCAATGAATTCATCAGAGTATAATGGTCGACAGTTGCAGTTCAATGCTGATGTATCAGTCACTTTGTATATCTGTTATATTTCACTTTGTGGACTGTTCCAATCTCTACACCAATATCACGCATTCTTGAGATTGCCGCCTCATCACTAGGACTATCTACTCTAAAGATCAATGATGGTTGTTACTTTCACTACTAAATACTAAACTAATTCCCCTTCAATGTCTGATTCATTCACATTCTCTAAGATTCCATTAAAAATATTGCCTATCAACATCATCTGAATCATAAGTAGGTCTATTCTTACCAAGTTTTGATGAAATTTGAAGGTCATATGTGATAACCCACAGCTCCTATACGACAGCTGTTAGAAATGTAGGAAAAAATATACTGGAAGCCACCATTACTGGTAAATTTAAAGCGCTAAAATAGTGCTACATTTAGCATGTCTATTCACAAGGCAACTGTGGTGCACAGCAGTTTAGTGCCCCGTGTGTGCTGCAGGCACGGAGCGTGTGTATATATATATATATATAGCGAGCGGGTTTGGAGGAAAAGGGTTAATTCATTAACTGTGTCATATCTATCCATCAATGAATCTATTGACAGTGTGCTGATGATTGCCAGTGTATCGGCTCGTTCATTAACCTTAACACCTGCATGTCCTGGCACAAATATATAGGTACCGGTAATCTTTCTGGTCATGGATTGTGACAATAACTCCACCCATTGACCATGAATAACTTTCCTTTCAACTTTGTGGAAGAACCCATGGCTGATATCTGACAGGGACACTGAACTTATATACTTTAGATGGTTGGCAGAATGACAAGAAGAGCACTTATGGGAATGCCCCTTGTGCAGTGAGACTGGTCTCTAATCAAGAAACTATAGATGCTGAAATTAATGCAATTGACATGCAGAAAACGGATGTGCTGTGCAAGATTAAGAAGAACGCAGTTGACCACAAAAGTATGTTACCAGGGTCTGAAATAGAGCAAAGAATAGCAACACCGTAAACTAACATGAATGTGGTAAGAGATGTTTAAGGAGGTTCTGGTGGTCAAGTTGGCTTTCCCATCCTTTGGAAAGTCATAGTGATCCCCTCAAGCTATGATGAAGTTGAGTGTGTCAGGACTGGACTACGTTTGACAAATCTGCAGGAATTTGTCATCAGTCTCAGAAGAAGTAGTAATATTTATAACGTAAGCTGCTGTTTGTACATTGCATGTTATGTGAATCACCCTGTATAATATATACTATTTTATATTAATATTCCTAATTTCAGAAAACCGGCACTTTTTTTAAAAAAATGGCTTGATCTGCCAAGAGTAGAGCTAATCAGCAGCAATTGGGTAGAGCTAATCAGCAGCAATTGGGTAGAGCTAATCAACAGCAATTGGGTAGAGCTAATCAACAGCAATTGGGTAGAGCTAATCAGCAGCAATTGGGTATAAACAACATAGCAATAATCACGTACGATTGCATTTAGGGTGACATCTGGTAGTTAGGCACAGTCCTCAACTTTGTGTAGCAGTTGTAAAGAGAATAAAATGTGGTTATTCTCCAGAATGGGTTTTTCTGTAGATAACGTCTATGAAAATTGTACGGTCAAATCCCATTAGAACTTGGTCTGGGCAGACAAAATATTTATGTAATATAAATATAATTGGGGATTTTGAAAAGTGTTGTTAAATAGGGAAATGTGTTATTAAATTATGTTATAGAGGGATTCTGTTCGACTCTGTGGCGGCGTAGTACAGATCTCATCTGTGAAGGCCAAAGTGCTGGGTTCAAATCTGCTGCAGGCAATTGTGCATCCGGGCTGTTCAGAAAGCAATGACAAATTACTGAACATACTAATTTTACCTAGACCCCCTCTGAGTAGAAGGCTCCTTCAATAGGCATTGCACAAAGCTGAAGTGTTCTGGGTATAAAAAGAAAGCTCAGAAAAATCACCCGACTGCACATAGGAAGTAAGAGCTAATTGCTGGCAATTCCTGGGATTCTCAAACAAACAACAAACATTAATTTGACCTATAAAATCACTACAGTCCATAAAATTCTCTATTGGTGGCTACATTCTGAATAGTATACGCTACCAAAAATAAAGGAATTCTACTGTATAATGTAGGTCACTAACGCAGAAATGTGTGGTGTGTGAATAGTGTTGTGTACGTTCAAGAGATGCTTGTGGAATTGTGACAGTTACATTCACTTAAACCATATAATGTATTTCACCCTAATAGTCAGGATTTAACCTAAAATCTCTATCATATTAATTTTCTACTAATAATACTATCGAATGCCCTTGTTAAAATAACCAAAATGAATATAGAGTATCATGTTTCTGAGGTAACTATACATTTATCTTTGGCAAGGTGTAGGAAATCTGGATTCATTTTTTTTTAGCTTGCATTCTCAAAATTCGATCATCTCTGGAGATGATGACGTCAATGTATGAACTGATGGGGTCTGCGTTTGAGCACAAAGTCTGGATGAGGTTTTACTAATAGTGTGAGTAGAAGGAGTCATTGTTGAATACATTGGAACTTACAGAAAAACCACAGCCCACGTGCAGGTAAAATTGGAGGCGGTTACCGCTGCCCTCAAGTTTGAACTTTTTTTACTACGGCAGTTATTGTGTCAAGACTCTCAGTTCATTCTGCGTAAGATCCAATATAGCCAATATCTTCTTCTGCGTTCATTCTCAGACTTTAACGAGGTAGACATTTTAATAATGAATAGTGATATCATGAACTTTGTGTACCAGAAGTAAACATCACTACACATGTTTACCATGCAATGACATCATCTTCAGTGACCTTTTTATTCTGCTTCCCATCTCAAACTCCTGCAGATTATCAGGATGTAGTCCAGGGAACGGAATGTGTTGTGTCATGGTTTACAGCTTTGCTGTGATATCTGCACCTATCTTACCAGCATGGCTTCTAGGTCACTGTGACCCTATATTGGATGGAACAGTCATCTTCACCCTAAAACCTCCTTAGTCACCTCTTGTGACTTGCATGAAAGGTAAAAAGTATTGCTATTTTTTGCTTCCTTTTCAGGCCCCCCTGTAACACAATGTATTCAAAAACTTATTTAGTGGAATAACATCACATTTTTTACTGTGTGGATGACCTGGGTGTACCTATCTGAAATTCACATTATCACGTGACACCAGTTATTAGTGTGACTATTTGGTTCCTGTTTGGTTAATACGTCTACCTTTCAACTGTTTATAAAAATCTGCGCAGATCACAAATGTGTTAAAATTCTGTGATGTCACTGATTATCAGCTGATACAAAATGGCTAACATTATCGTAAGTTTGTTTAACTTAACTGCTAAAGATGTACTACGTCAGTCAGTTACAATCGTATGCACAGATGTGTGCATGACACACTGAGAGCCCCACCCATACAACCACAATCTTCCTAAATAAATGTCTCCACCTTCACCTGCTGATTGATAATTATAGCCAAGGGAAATAATTGCTGAAAAACTTGTCATTTATTTTATTTTGCTTTCTGCAAACAAAAAAGGTAGACTCATTATCCCAACATGAACCCATTATTTATTTGTCTGCTTCAGATGCTGATAAAGATTCCAGATTTTGTTTCATGATTGTTTTTGGTTTTTATTTTAGCAACATTCCATGTACTGTTTTTATTTTGTCATGTTTTTTTTCTTTGACCTTTGTTCTTAAACTCCTGAAAATTAACGGGAGTTAATGCCATCATCAAAGCAGGTTATGGTGTCTATATGGGTCAAAGGGCATGAGCCCATGGACTGCTGGATCAGCAACCAACCAACCATATAGAATATCCAGACAAAACATCGGATGAGTTGTTTGATGCCTCTGGGGAGATACGTTCTAAATATGAAGCTGCCTTGTACCACCTGATGCCATATTTGATGCCTTTTCATCAAGAATCCAAAACATTGTGATTTTTACAGACTCTATGTCCGCTCTTCAAGCACTAGAATGTGATGGACATTGTAAACCTGAGCTAGTTGAAATATATCACCATGACAACCAGCTATTTACATCTTATGAAGTCAGCATTGTTATGCAGTGGATTCCTGGCCACTCAAACACACCTGGCAATGACAAGACAGACAGACTAGCAAAGAAAGGAGCACAACAAGAACAGCCATATACACAAACGACCATGCACACAGTTAAAATGATGTTGAAATCTGTTAACAAATGGAATTGGATGAACAGATGGGCCATGAGTAACATTGAGAGGGAAATCCATAAATATATGTCCAACACAAATCCTAAAGACAACATCAACCTCCTGGAGAGGAAGGACCAGAGTATCAACTTCCGACAGCGCACACATGTACAGCTTAACACATGTACAGCTTAACAATCACCTGGAAAAAAAATACAACCACAACACACTCCAGGGTGCCAGTTGTGTACACATCACTAGGAAACTGTTGAATGTCCAGTGCTGGATGACATCAGGACAATGTTTCTTCCTCCAAGGCCAGATCGTTGGTTGCTGATCCAGCGGTCCATGTGCTCATGCCCTTTGACCCACTGGGGAGTCTGTGAATTTTCGTCCCACTCCGGGCCAGAGCCAGAAAACAAATATCACACTACTAGGAAGGTAGGTTTCAACCAATGCACTGTTCCTAGCCACTGCAGCCAAGATAGGGTTCACTGTGCTCATTCCCCGCGATCAATTGACTACTGGTTATGCCGATCTTCTCTATTGCTCCAGGCATGCAACCAAATGTTCACGTCAAAAGGATTGTCACATCCTGAGTCACTGTGCCCTATGATGGGTCTCAGCCATAGGAAAAACAGTGCTTTCAGTTACCTCCTCCCCACTGCTGCGCAGCAAATCTCTGGCTCCCTCCCAACCACAGAGGGTGCATACATAAATACAAAAAAAAAGAAAACATGGCATAAACTACATTGTAACAAAACAAAAAAAAGTATGAGAGGCATAATTGTATTGATGACATGCCATGAAGCTTCTATAAGAAGATAACCTCAATATATAACAGCATGTCATCTACTAAGGTTTTCTGTTGCATGGTTGGTTTGTCTAATGGGCTATTGGTGAGACCCACAGACGCAAACCATGCGTACCAAGGCCAGATAAATGGTACATATTATATGGACCAAAATCCCCCCCCCCCCCACAACGCTTACCGACAAAAGTGGAAATAACATAATAGATAGATGACTGCACAAGGGACATCTAAAAGTATTTAACATTAGTATTTAGGTAGTGCACTCATCATCATCAGGTGCCATGCTGGCTGGCATAGGCGGTCATGGCTCTCCACAGCTCTCTGTCCACAGTATTATGTATCAAAGTAGTTGTTGTTTCCTTGCCGTGCCAGGTTGTCAAACTGTCTAATATTTTCTCACGTTGTCGCCCTCTGTCTCTGTTGCCTTCAATTTTGCATGTTGTGAATATGTTCTCCAAACCTGCCTGTCTCATGAAGTGGCCAAAAAAAGAAGATTGCCTTTTTCTTATATTGTTGATTAAAGTCCGTTAAGTAGTACACTACCAGCAGAAATACCACCTTGATGATGAAGTATATACAAGGAAACTAAGACAAGTGGCACTTTCGGTAGACTACGCAAATGTATGGACTAGAAATGGCATTAACTTACAGATAAAGCTGAAAATGTACAGAGCAGTGGTACTTCCAGTGCAGTTATATTCTAGTGAAACATGGACTGTGTAAAGACGACATGTGAAAAATTTGACCACTTTCACACAACTTGTCTCAGAAATGTTATGAACATCAGATGACAAGGAAAGATTCCACTGTTCTTGACAGATCTGGTATCCCTATCATTGACAATATTCTGATGCAGACACAGATTTGCCGGCAGGTCATCTGGTAGGTATGCCAGATCATCGCCTGCCAAAGATACTTCTCTATGGTGAGTTGCAGAAGGGCATATGTTCTCAAGGTGGCAAAAAGAAGCGCTACAAGGACTTGTTAAAGACTTCACTGAAAGCCTTTGAAATAGACAAAGATACATGGGAAGAACACACACAAAATAGATCTACGGGATGCTCTACAGTCAAAAAGAGCACATCATCTTGTGAAAAGAGAAGAAATTCAGTAGTTCAACAACGAAGAGTAGCTAGAAAGTCACGGGTAGACTAAAATCCATCTACAGTGGTCATCCAATATCCAAACTGTCCAAAGACATTTGTGGCCATAATAGGGCATATTAACTGAATTTCAAAACGTGGAAGTAATAAATGGTCATCAGTAACATACTTGTGATGGACAAAAAGCTCAGTGCCCTAGTCAGTTGTTGGTGTGTTCTTTTGATCCTTCCAATGAGGTTGCACTTTCTCTTCTGGTCACTTCCATTTGTATCATTCTCTGAACATGTACATTTTCATTTTTGTGGCATCCTCTTCGTCATTTTGTAGTGTATCCATGACAACATCATGTTCATCATTGTGTAGTGTATACATGACTGCTCTAAGTAACTCTGTTATGTCTCTTCTCATCACTTTGCCGTATAGATTTACCCGCCAATATGTCCGCTCTTTCATTGTCCCTGACTCCCGCATGACCAGGACAGTAGATCCATGTGATGCTCTCTGCTTTGTTGAGAAGAGTGTTTTGCTCGTTGCTTATCGCATTTTTTCCTATATTGTACAGCACACTCTGTGATGTGTTTTCAAGCAAGTTAAATATGAACAAACTGAGACATAGAATGAAGCGTACTGTGTTCCTATATAACTTTGTTCATGATTGTCTTTGGTTTTTGTCCTAATGAAGGCGTTCTAGTCAAAACGCCGCCATCCTTGTACTTCAATTCTAGTTTGTCACACTCACAATTGATAACAGGAACCTACTTCCGGTTATACCCTCATTTACATTGTGTTTCCGCAGCCTCCACATTTCCAGTGCGTTGTGTTTGTGTATGACACTAATAATTTATCTCTTGGTTACAACAGCATGATTATGACACATTCTTAAACCACAACTCGGCATGGTCTTAAGGGGGACCACATTGGATGCCTAATACAACCTCCACCAGCGATTTCTATCTCCAGCGATGCGGGTGAGAGCACAAATTTTGACCTAATCAGTTTTTCTTTTTCAGCGTTCGTTCTCAAAACTCCTACAGATTAGCGGGACGGAGTACGGAAATCGCTGTGCTATGGTTTACAGCATCGTTGCGATATTTGCTCCTTTCGGCCTGACACATCCAACTTAGCATGACTTTGGGAAGATTGACTTGGAATTTAGCATTTTTAGGGCATTTATATGTGATGGGACAGCCATCTCTACACTATAGGGCCTAACCTCCTTAGTCGCCACTTACGACATGCATGGAAGGTAAACTATTGGTATTCTTTGCTTCCGTCCCAGGAAAACACGGACGCTATCCAGAATGTAATGTTGTTTATCCATAACTTTCTCCCCCCCCCCCCCCCCCCCCACTTCTTCCTTCAACTGTTCCCTGTAGTATCGTTTGTGGCAAGGAATCATATCAACATATTATATCCAATCTGTGCAAGTTTCTGTCCATTCACTAATGACAGTAGTGTTTCTTGTGAACCTGTATGCATCTTTATTTTATTTCTTACCTATAGGTCTAAACTTGTCTGGGTGAATGCCATGGACTGCCAGGAAAACTAATGTGATGTTGAAAGAGTTAAATGTGAGGCGGAGCTTAATCAATAATATAAGAAAAAATGCAAATCTTTCTTTTTTGGCCACTTCATGAGACAAGGAGGTTTGGAGAGCATCAGGCAAGATTGGAGGCAACAGCGACACCGTGAGAAAATATTAGACAGTTCAACAACCTGACACGGCAAGGAAACAACAACAATCCTGATACATAATACTGTAAATACAGAACTGTAGATAGCAACACTGTTTACCTTCCACGCATGTCGTAAAAGGCGACTAAGGAGGTTATCGGATGAAGTTGGCAGTCCCATCCCATATAGGGCCAGTGACCCAAAGCCATGCTGAAGTCAGGCCTAAAGGCACAGCTATCGCAGCAATGCTGTAAACCATGACACAACGCATTCCGGACTACCTCCTGCTAATCTGCAGGAGTTTGAGAACGAACGAAAAAGAAGAAGAAGAGAACTGTGGAGATCCACGATCGCCTACGTCAATCGGCATGGCACCTGATGATAATGCATTGGTCTACTTTTGCTCTCAATGTGAGATTGTCTGCATTTATACATTATTGTTTTTCCTAGCTAGAACATTATTTTATTTATTTATCTAAAACGTCCCCTACTTTGTCATTTAGTCAAAGTTGCATAGTCGGTAACTGTTCTGGGACATGAATGAATAGTTGGATTGACGGATAGATAGATAGATGCCAGGAAGGTATGCTGTGCAAGTATGCTTATTGATTCACGCCACAATAAACTGTCCACTACCAACAGTTTACCAGTCTGGCAGACGCTAACGTCACATTCACTTGTCGATAGGAAAGCGATCCGCGCTCGCTGTGTGGAATATATCGACTCGCTTCGTCGACACTAGACTAGCTGGTAGAGATAATTTCGCTGGCTGGTCGTTTTTTTCCCCCAAGTTACACAGACCGGATGAACAGGTTTACACCTCCGTTTCTAGCATTCCCACCCCAAGTGCGTGATCGTATCTTGAGTAGAAACTGGCTTCACAGCACGTGAGGCATTTCCATAAGTGCTCCGCCCTCCGTTCTAGCAGCCATCCCAGTGTATGTAGACTCAGAGTCCGGGTCAGGTGTTGATTGCGTGATCTTCTGATCCTTCAAAAAAATTACTTTTCCTTTTCTTCCCTCTAGATACAACCATTTCTAACATTCTCTGTATGTGTACGTTCTCAGCCTCATTGACATCATCTTCATCTTGAAATCTATCGCCGCATTGCCTGCCAATAAGTCAGCTCTCTCATTTCCTCTGACCCCAGCATGACCAGGGCAGTATATCCATGTAATTCTCTGGAAATAGTAATCACGTTGGAAACGTAATGAAGTTTTACGGGACAACGACTAACACACTATACTATCACTATCGGATGCTTACGTGAAATAACAACAAAATACAGGATATAATCATACAAATAACAATACACAGGACATAATCGATGTTTCGAACCAAAAGGCCTTCATTAAGATACGCACATAACATAAAAAGACGATAAGTAGAAATGACTACACCACAACAAACGTGTCCGAGTGCAGATATCTTCTATATTGCTGATGTTCAAGCCCCAGTGTTATAAGTCTGGTGGCAGACATCTAGATGTATACGGTACATACTTCATTCCGTAGTTCTGTAATTATGCATTCTCATATCTTACGAGTCATATAATCATCATCCGGTAGCAGGATATTATGGGCAGTGTCGCAGATATGTTCTCTATAAGGAATTTGGGGGGGGGGGGTTGTTTATATATATATAATAGCCGGGGGTGGGGCGACCATCCCCTACCAGGCGCGTCCACAGGTGTCGGATCATGGAACAGCCTCTGGATATGGAGCCTCCATATCTGGTAGTTGGTTGCAATATAAGACAGATCTCTGGACGAATAATCCAGATTTCTGGACGAATAAGCAGTCGCGGACAAACTGGCGATGTTGCCCAACAGGACGGGGTGAGATATCAGGTGGCACTGATATCTCCCCTGAAATACCCCATGTGTCTCGTGACGGGCAGCATCATGCGAGTATGAGCCGCTATAAGCTCAAGCTAACAGCTGGGGTCATTGACCCCAGCATGCGCGTCCCCAGGGTTGGGGGGGGGGACCTTTAAAATAGGGGAATATAGGAAACTATCTTCTAAAACATACAATGGGAGAAGTCAGTAAAACATTCCTTGGGCCCCAATCAGCTCCATCCCATAAAGGAAAAAGGCAGGAAAACTTAGAAAATTCCCCTAACTGCTGGGCAGGTGGCGCTCAAGAGTCCAGTAAGACGGCCACCTAGGAGATGGAAAACTCTACACAAAGCCTGGACAGATGGTGCTAATGATCCCGGGAGGGCAGACCATCTAAGGAAAGCAAACCTGACAAAAATAGCTGGCGGAAATCGGATGCACTTGGTCATATGGCGCATAACAAAGTGCAACGTACCTCATATACACTCACGCAGATTGATATATAATATTTATTCTATATTGTTTTGTACTGTGTATAGCTAATGTCTGTTATTACATATATATTTTGTCGATCTGAACGAAGTTGCTATAACGGGGTTACACTGTACTAATAAGACACATAAGCTGTCAGGGTCGCAAGGGTACCACACTGGTAACCTCTTCTCCTTCTACCCTCGACAGTTCCCTGCAAAATAATTGTAGAAAGTGAATCGTGTCTCGTTACATGTCCATACCAAACACGTTTACGCCGTTTCACCACTGCCAACAGTTATTCTTGATAACCTGCAAGTTTGTTTTATCTGCTGCCGGACGAACACATTCGTCTTGTCTTCTATATAACTAATTCTTAACATACGTCTGTTGTACTTGTATTCAAAAGCCTGTCATACAATGGCATTGAGTTAAAGGGTGTGAGCCCATGGACCGCTGAACCAGCCATAAATCGCAAATCGAAACATGACTTTTAGGACTAGGAACTTGAAACTTAGCCAAAAGGCGAACAAAAACCCCACAAAATCCTGCTTTATCACACACAAAAAAGCCCACAAAACCCTGCTTTATCCCAAAAAACCCCATAAAACCTTGCTTTATCACAAAAAAGGTCATCACAATTTTGTATCAAAAACACCATCTGACAGACGAAAACGCACGAATGATCTTTTTCAGACCCCCCCCCCTCGGTGAGGATATCATATCTACAATTCTTTTTGAGGTGAAGTATGCTGTTCCATCCCATAGAGGGCCCAAGTGACAGCAGAAACTATGCTGAAGTCGAATGTGTCAGGTGGAGAGGAGAATATCGCAGCTAAGCTGTAACTAACCAAGATGACACATTGCATTCGGTTCCTGCTATTCTATAGAATTTCAGAACGAACAAAGAAGACGATATAGACCAGGCTACTCAACCTTTTTTGGACCCTTGCCTCTTTTGAGACACACCCACCGGGGAAGAGGGGGGCAGCATAAACCAGTTATTTTAATTTTCTCCAGAACTTTCTATATATTTCTTTCATCATCATTAAGTTCCGTCTCCGCAACGAAGGTTGGCTGCAACGTATCTCCAACATCTCCTGTCTCTTGTCTTGGTGGTGCACTCTGCTAGACTGTAACCTGTCCATATTTCTTTACATATCATTTAAAAAATCACCTTATTCTCACTCCCACCCCCCACCAGTTGGGTATGTGGCCTCAAATTAAATTGTTTCCTGTGTCTTCCCTAAAAATTGTTTTGGTCTCCCTCCTGGATATCTATATGCAGCGCTGTATTTAGACTTGATAAGGCCCTAAGCTATTTGAGATATAAATAAGTCCAGCCCTTTATAAGTCCAGATATTATATGCCAGTGCCAAATATAATTTTTGGGGCCCCCAAAACAGTGGGGCCTCACTTTCAAGATTGTTCTATCGTTTTTGGCTAGGAGAAATCTGTTGAAGTGGAAAGAAAGTCTTGAGATGATGGAAATCTTTCTAGATTGTTCTATCGTTTTTTTTCCTCTTTTTTTAAAATTACCTACTTGCAATATTCTACTCTTCTCAAAGTGTCAATGAGTCAACAGAACTGTATTGACAAGAACTCAAAGTGTCAATGAGTCAACAGAACTGTATTGACAAGAACTCAAAGTGTCAATGAGTCAACAGAACTGTATTGACAAGAACTCAAAGTGTCAATGAGTCAACAGAACTGTATTGACAAGAACTCAAAGTGTCAATGAGTCAACAGAACTGTATTGACAAGAACTCATCTTAGCCTTGAAATATCAAGTGACGTCTCGACAACGAAGGTTACCTGCATCGGACCTCAAACCTCTCTCTTGCTTGGTGGTACACTCTGCTAGAATGTATTATGTTCATCTCGTGATGTTTCCTGCCCAATTGTATCTTTTCCTAACTGTTGCTCAATCGCCTTCCCTCTCCCTTCAAGTAAGGTCTTCAACAAGATGCCATGTCTTTTCAAAGCAGTATACGGACCCTTAAACGGACCTTAGTCAACAATATAAGAAAAAGGCAATCACCCTGTTTTTGGCCATTTCATGAGACAGGCAGGTTTGGAGAACATAGTCACAACAGACAAAATTGAAGGCAACAGAGACAGAAGTCGACAACGTGAGAAAATATTAGACAGTTTGACAACCTGGCACGGCAAGGAAACAACAACGACCTTGATACATAATACTGTGGACAGAGAGCTGTGGAGAGCCATGGCCGCCTACGCCAGCCTTTATAGCACCTGATGATGATACACGTATTTAAAAAAGGTCATTCGCGCGTTATTACCTTTTTTATGAGGAATGTGACGACCTTTTGTGAAAAATCGTTAAGGGATGGGTTTCACCAACCTTTTTTCTAAATCATAGTGCAAAAAATAATTTTCTGATTTGCTAAGGGATTGGGTATTAAAACCCCCTTATCTACGGCAGTACGTATTTAAATGTCCAAAATATTACATTTTCTTTATTTGTATTTCCTTTAATTTGTTTTTTTCACATGCACCGTTGTCAGAACCTCTTTGTTCAATGAAACTGTTTAACCAAGCAACGAGAGGTATATCGCCTCAAGCCCTCATCACTCTCTCGTTGCGCGCCGGCACATCTGCGGTACTGACACCAGGAAATCACGTGACTCCCTATCGATGTCGAGCACTGTGACCGCTTGACTCATCCGGGCATCTGTTCCATAATCCCTGCTCCAAATCTATTTTTATCCCGTGAGATCTGCCGTGTCGACGTCTGCAGTTAGGCTGTTAAGGCACCAGTCTGTGTACGTTGATTACGATCACAAAAGCAAGTTTTCCACATGCTGTCTCGGTCAGGGAGAGCAGAAACCCGCAGTCGGGCCAAAGAGGACATCAAACGGGTAATAAACGCGATCGATCGAGTCAGGAAATGGTAAGGTCGTGTTTAGTGTTTCTTTGTCTGTTCGTCAAGCTTTGATCGAATTGTAAATTCCCTTCGGGACATTGTTTTTATATCGTGTACAAGTTAATTTTCTTGTTGAATGATGAGTTTTGTCTTCGTTTCATGGTTAGGTTTTTGACGCCGGCACGTGCGTTTGTTTACATTAGCGATATTAGCTCTTTCAAGTGTAGGTCGAAACACAAACCTCCCTTGTGTGTAGACTATAGAGTAGAGGCCTAGGCTAACATGAAATCACCAAACTTCAAGATCGCATCAGCTTTCTTTCATAAGCCTAAGTTAAAGTGATCAGATCATATCCATTTATACAGAAGACTAAGAAAGGATAGCGAAGTACAATTCTAATAATTCTGTTCTGTTAGCTAGTTAACGTCAAGTTTGGAACGTAAATAACGGTAGGTAGTTAAGGTAGACTTTAAGACTATCTCAACTGTGTTTTAAGTTAATAACTAGAGGCCTAATCTTAATGAAATGTTTAATTAAAGAAGTTAATAACTAGGCCTTATGTTTGAGTTTGTGTGTAAATTAATAACTAGGCGTAGTCTATTTTTGTTTGTGTGTTAAGTTAATAGCTAGACATATCACCCCAAATCTTAATGTTAATAATAATAACAATAACTATAGGCCTAATCTTAATGTTTAAATGTAAGGAAAAATAATAAAACAAGAAAACTACGAATGTATTCTCAATTCTGGAATTCAGGGCAAATATTTATTTCCACTTGAATTAGCAAGCTTGAGCTTTCATCAAATCAGCAGAACTTTGAAATATTAGAGCATACACTTCAGAACAGAAGCTCAAGAGGTAACAAATATCTAGAGCATTGTTTCCCAATTTGTGGCCTATGCCCCACCCTGGTAATTTGATTGTTCAGATGTGCAATTTATTCCCTAAAATTTGGAATAGTTCAATTTATGAATATAAATGTGTCAAAAAAAAATGTTGGGAAACACTGAACTAGAGTAAGAGTCACTTCAGATTCTGTCTACTTAAATTACCAAACCTCAACAATCTCCGAATACATTTTATCAATCAGGAAAACTTTGAATAATTAACCTCACAATAGAAGTTCTGGGATAGCAAATATGTAGAGTGATAAGAGTCACTTGAGATTGTATCCAAATCACCGAATTGAAAAAACATTTTTATTTGTCATTTGTGTCCTGGAAGTAGGGAGTGTTAAATAGAAAAATTACATCTCATCTCTACATACGACCAGCCCAAATCCTAAAGATAACATCAACCTCCTGGGAAAGAAAACCATAGTATCATTTTCTGACTTTGCATGCAACATGTACAGCTTAACAATCACTTCAAAAGAATAAAACATCACACTCCAGAGTGCCGGCTGTGCACACATCCCTTTGAAACTGTTGGCCACTACATTTTTGAATGCCCAGCGCTGGATGACATCAGGAAAATGCTTCTCCCTCCAAGACTAGATAAATGTAACACATTATATGGAACAAAACAACAGCTCACAAACACATGCAATATATCACATAATGGCATTGGGTCAAATGGCATGAGCCCACGGAGCATTGGATCAGCATCCATCTCTACATACTACTGACTACTAGTACTGTCCGTATGAGGAAGATCTGCGGCTCTTGCCTGTGGCCCACAAGACAAACTACCATGCAACAGTATACTTGTATTAATGACTGTATAATAAAATTGTTCTTCCACTGAAGATCCCCCCCAAATTCATCTTTACAGTTATAAATATTTCCTATATTCATGTTTGCTTAACGGACATACATATTTTACGGAAAGCGAAATGAAATAAATTGAAAGGGGCAGGCAAATCTGTGGTCTTCATTTTTTTCAGGAATTGTTTCCCTTGGCTATAATTACTGATTGGAAGGTTTAGATATTTATTTAGGAGGGATGTGTGGGTGGTGCATACATGTTTCTCTCAGTGCGTGGCGCGCACATCTGTATATCTGGCAGCAGCCCTAGCACCTGTAACATATGTACTGCATCTTTATCGGTAGCAGGTAGGCGTAGAAGACTTACGGTAGCAACTTTGTATCTAGAACTTCGCTGGCAGTCAGTGATGTCATAACATTTAGCAAAATTTTAGATCTGTGCAAATTTTATAAATAGTTGGATGGTAAAGTTAGCCAAACAAGCAAGTTACCATTTTATGTTGTATATTCTGTTCCAATCGCACGTTAAATGCATGCCTCTTCATATGAGCTTGGATGTCACCTTGGTTACTCAACTGAGGACCTGTTCTTTTGTCAGAAAGGATTTAGGCTGTCTAGAGCCTGCTCACGGCTAAAGAGATTATTTCAGTATCATCATGTGGAGAGCTACCTTTTCACAGCTAAAGGGATTATTTCAGCATCATCTTGTCAAGAGCTACCTTCTCACTGCTAAAGAGATTATTTCAGCATCATCATGTGGAGAGCTACCTTCTCACGGCTAAAGAGTTTATTTCAGCATCATCATGTCCAGAGCTACCGTCTCACGGCTAAAGAGATTATTTCAGCATCATCATGTCCAGAGCTACCGTCTCACGGCTAAAGAGATTATTTCAGCATCATCTTGTCGAGAGCTACCTTCTCACAGCAAAAGGGATTATTTCAGCATCATCTTGTCGAGAGCTACCTTCTCACAGCTAAATGGATTATTTCAGCATCATCTTGTCGAGAGCTACCTTCTCAAAGCAAAAGGGATTACTTCATCATGTGCTCTAGTCAACAACAAAAAAAAAGGAGCATCATCTTGTGAAAAGAGGAGAAATGCAGTAGCTCAACAGCGGAGTGTAGCTAAAAAGTCACAAGTACAACAAAAACCATCTACAGTGGTCATCCCATGCCTGAACTGTCCAAGGACATTTGTGACCAGATAGCCATCTACAAACTCATAATCAAGGACATAACCCTAAATTTCAAAAGTGGATGTAACTAAATTTCAAAAGTGGAAGTAAAAAATGGTCATCATCATCATGTGATGTACGAACAGCAACTCATCATCATCATGTGATGTACGAACAGCAACTCATCATCATCATGTGATGTACGAACAGCAACTCATCATCATCATGTGATGTACGAACAGCAACAACTCATCATCATCATGTGATGTACGAACAGCAACTCATCATCATCATGTGATGTACGAACAGCAACAACTCATCATCATCATGTGATGTACGAACAGCAACAACTCATCATCATCATGTGATGTACGAACAGCAACTCATCATCATCATGTGATGTACGAACAGCAACAACTCATCATCATCATGTGATGTACGAACAGCAACAACTCATCATCATCATGTGATGTACGAACAGCAACTCATCATCATCATGTGATGTACGAACAGCAACAACTCATCATCATCATGTGATGTACGAACAGCAACTCATCATCATCATGTGATGTACGAACAGCAACAACTCATCATCATCATGTGATGTACGAACAGCAACAACTCATCATCATCATGTGATGTACGAACAGCAACTCATCATCATCATGTGATGTACGAACAGCAACTCATCATCATCATGTGATGTACGAACAGCAACAACTCATCATCATCATGTGATGTACGAACAGCAACTCATCATCATCATGTGATGTACGAACAGCAACAACTCATCATCATCATGTGATGTACGAACAGCAACAACTCATCATCATCATGTGATGTACGAACAGCAACAACTCATCATCATCATGTGATGTACGAACAGCAACAACTCATCATCATGTGATGTACGAACAGCAACAACTTATGATAAGTTACAGTTTTTCTGAAGTTAGATAATGAGTGAGCAGTGAATCTAGAGAAGATAAAGTATTAATGTGTTTGCATGAAGTCAGTATTACTGTATCCCAATCAATGTTTTGTTGACAGGGAGAAGAAATGGGTGACAGTAGGAGATACATCAGTAACAGTCCTCAAGTGGGTTCCAGTTACAGCTCAGGAAAATCCTGGGGTAAACAAATTATCTCTCTCTATTTCTCTCTCTCACTCTCTCTTCAGATATGCTAGAGTGAAAGGCGCAGCCAAGCTGTAAACCATGACAATACATTGTTATCTGGATTACATCCTGTTAATCTGCAGGAGTTTGAGAATAAATGCAGAATAATTATATTAACGTACTTGCTTGTCAGAATGGGTCAGCTCTGTAGCAGAGTTGATTGTGAGCTCACCTTGAAAACTCAATATTTTGAGTTAGCTTCCACCGAAGACATATATGTTGGGCCATTGCCACAAATAAAACGATGACACACGACATTCCCATTCTCTGGACAAAATCCTGCTTGAAATCTAGTAGGATCATTATCCTGCTACAAGAGAGAACCAGCGGACATTTGATAATGAACGTTGAAGAAGAAGAATTAGCTTGTGGCTCCAATGCCTGATACCCACACTGTACTTGCAATACGATTGGATGCACTTCAAAATCCAACAATTGTTGAATAGCAATCAATACAGGATATAATTCCAATTTTTGAAAATACCAGAATGGCCTTTAATATTGGGTATCAATTAAACGAGTGGAGTGGGTGTCAAGAGAAGTAGATGAGTGGAGTGGGTATCAAGAGTAGTAGATGAGTGGGGTGGGTGTCAAGAGAAGTAGATGAGTGGAGTGGGTGTCAAGAGTAGTAGATGAATTGTTGAATAACAATCAATACAGGATATGTTTCCAATTTTTGAAAATATCAGAATGGCCTTCAATATTGGGTATCAATTAAACAAGTGGAGTGAGTGTCAAGAGTAGTAAACAAATGGAGTGGGTGTCAAGAGAAGTAAACAAATGGAGTGGGTGTCAAGTAAAGTAAACAAATGGAGTGGGTGTCAAGAAAAGTAAACAAATGGAGTGGGTGTCAAGAGTAGCAGATGAGTGGAGTGGGTGTCAAGAGTAGTAGATACGTGGAGTGGGTGTCCTGTGTAGGTAATGAGTGGAGTGGGTGTCAAGAGTAGTAGATGTGTGGAGTGGGTGTCAAGAGAAATAAACAAATAGAGTGGATGACAAGAGAAATAAACAAATAGAGTGGATGACAAGAGAAGTAAACAAATGGAGTGGGTGACAAGCGTAGAGTTTTGCTTCTGTGTGTGCTGGTGTGTAGAATATGGCATAAAGAATAGAATGTTTTATATCTTACAGTCTGGATACATGCAGCATTTGGCAAGAACTGTATAGAAAAAAAAATGCTACATCCAATATTCTGCTTGACCTAAAACTGAGCCAGAAAAGAGACAGATGAAACTATTGACTTCCTGTGTTTCTGTGGCAACAGACCCTTAGCTACAAAAATGTTAAAACCATAACAATTGAAACTGATTGATATTTAGGAATTGAATATGGAATCCTTGACATATTGTCAGTGTGTTTGCTCAAATGTTGCTGGAGTTCTAAAGGTGACTAAAGCATAGCAACAATAACCTGTCATATTTGGTGTAAGAGGTTAGGAAGAAGGTTTTGTTGGAGTGTGCTGTCACACCTCATAATTCAAAGCTGTGCTGAACTCTGAGTTGTTTGACTGAGAGGTGCAGATACTGCAGCCAAACTGTAAACCATGACATAATACATTCTGCTTCCCCAGACTACATCCTGCTAATCTGCGGGAGTTTGAGAACGAATATAAGAGATAAAATGTTAGATATGTAGATATTTAATTTATGAATGCTGTCATTTATGAAATATTTTTGGGGTCTGCGGGGAAAAGAAATATGTGTAAGAAGTCTGCAGAGAAAAATATGCCCTTAATGTGTCAGTGGTAGCGATAATGGTAAAAACTACATTACTAGCTTACTGCTCTTTAGGTGATCAGCTGACTTTCCAATAAATTTGTACTATCAACTTCCATCAAATGAAAAATATTGTCCTCTTTTGTGTTTGCTCTTGTCATTTTTCAACCACGTCATAATTCTGAGAAACTGAGGATGCTACATGGGGAAGGAAACTTTGCTCTTTTTATTAGTACAAGATTTGTATGAGTCAAATTAGCTGTGGTTATACTAAATATTTGCTTTTCGAACATTAGTAACAAGTTCTTTTGCTTTTTCTTAAATATATTTTTTTTTTAAATATGCTTATAAATTAAACTGAAAATCAATCATGCCTATAATGCACTAAATTCACAAATGTCTCACCCCCTCCCACTTTGAGAACCACTGATATATAACAGCAGGCAAACTCTGCATAGAAGATTGAAACTGGACATGAACAGTAATTGAGGTGATGGAGGGGGGGGGTTGTGATAAAATTGGTAACATGACAAATCTGATTTTAGCGTTTGATTTCCCTTGAACAATTAACAAACTACATGATGTTTTAACAATGCAGGCATTAAGAAAAATACCTGGAGTCAAGACAAAAACATATTCCAAAGCAAGAGTAGACAGAGAAAGAGAGCTCTATACAGGTATGGGCATTGTTTTTGTTGTAGAATTGTATGAAACTACGACCTTGTCTAACATGGTGGGGGGGGGCGATAGAGAAGCAAAGAATAATATAACACACATGCCATGCTATGCTAGTCGCATGAAGAGATTTTAGGAAACTATGACCTTGTCTAACATGGTGGGGGGGGGGGGCGATAGAGAAGCAAAGAATAATATAACACACACACACACATGCCATGCTAGTCGCATGAAGAGATTTTAGGAAACTATGACCTTGTCTAACATGGTGGGGGGGGCGACAGAGAAGCAAAGAATAATATAACACACACACATGCCATGCTAGTCGCATGAAGAGATTTTAGGAAACTATGACCTTGTCTAACATGGTGGTGGGGGTGGGGGCGATAGAGAAGCAAAGAATAATATAACACACACACATGCCATGCTAGTCGCATGAAGAGATTTTAGGAAACTATGACCTTGTCTAACATGGTGGTGGGGGGGGGTGATAGAGAAGCAAAGAATAATATAACACACACACATGCCATGCTAGTCGCATGAAGAGATTTTAGGAAACTATGACCTTGTCTAACATGGTGGGGGGGGGGGGGGCGACAGAGAAGCAAAGAATAATATAACACACACATGCCATGCTAGTCGCATGAAGAGATTTTAGGAAACTATGACCTTGTCTAACATGGTGGGTGGGGGGGGCGATAGAGAAGCAAAGAATAATATAACACACACACATGCCATGCTAGTCGCATGAAGAGATTTTAGGAAACTATGACCTTGTCTAACATGGTGGGTGGGGGGGGGGCGATAGAGAAGCAAAGAATAATATAACACACACACATGCCATGCCATGCTAGTCGCATGAAGAGATTTTAGGAGTGTGGTTAGCTGTTCAATCCCATAGATTCACTTTGAGTCAGAAGTTGTGCTCAAGTCAGATGTGTCAGGCAGAGAGGTGTAGATATAACGACTTCATTTAGTGTTTAGCTCACTTGTGTAATTGTGGAAAGTGACATTCTTGTGTGTGTCATGTTGTTTTTGATAAATATCTTTTAGTAGAAATGCAGATTTCTGTGTGTTTCCAGTTATTATATCGACACATTCTTTCCAGAACTTTGTTGTGGATACTCTGAACGCCTTTCTGTTCTGAGTAAACAGGCTTGCATTGGCAAAGAGACATGTGCATACATTCTTAGATGTCGCTGGTCCATCGTCTTCTCCTTCTCTCGTCTGGCACTCTGCCCTCTAGAATCAGCCTTTCGATACCCTCATTTCACTTTAAGTGTCCAAAATACTGTAGCTTCCTTCTTATGATGGTATTCAGAAGTCACCCTTCATTTAGTTTCAGTAATTTCAAAACTTCAATGTTCTTGTTTTTCTCTGTCCATGATATTCGTAGGATCTTTCTGTATCACTTCATTTCAAATGAATTTATTATTCTGGATATTGTCTTGTTTAACGTCCAAGTTTCACCTCTATATGTTGTCACTGGGAAAACACATGATCTTAAAAGGGTTACTTTAGTGTCGTTATTACTACTTTGCCATAGCTTTCTCATTTATGTTAAATTTGAGTGTTGCAATTTCGGGTCTTCTTTTAATCTCGACTGAAAATCTCAGGAACTGTTTATATCTCCAGTGATTAGCAAAACCTAATTATCCTGTTTTCAATTTTCATGTTTATCTTTTGTTATAGATTAAAAGGGATGTAAATTTTTGCAGACAATGTGTAGTTTTTAAAAGTTATTTCCCTTAAATTAAAAAAAATTTACTCTGCATTTCTAAACTGGACAAATTGTCATCTTTTAGAATATATTTGTACAATTGAACAAATTTCTAATTTCTCTCTATGTATTTTTATATGTGAAGAAATCATATATTCATAACATTTCTGAGGCAAGCACCATAGAGTGTAAACATTAGAAAAATAGTTTGAGAATTCAAACATTAGTTAGAAAAAGTTTGAGAATTCAAACATTAGTTAGAAAAATAGTTTGAGAATTCAAACATTAGTTAGAAAAATAGTTTGAGAGTTCAAACATTAGTTAGAAAAATAGTTTGAGAATTAAATAAACTGCAATATACTCCTGCAGGTTTATATTATTATTTTGTCTTTCTACAGCGGAGGCTGATGCCCATGTTAGATCGATGTCACCTTCCAACAGCAACACCAACACCTCCTCAGCCAGCAGCCCCTCATCTAAGAATCATCATAATCCTCACTCAAATTCTGTCCACAAGAGGAGAAAGTCTAGACAGGTCACAAATAGTCATGGCAAGTGACCTCTGTGTCATGTGTTTTTGTAGAAGTATATAATCTAGGGCCTCATTTCAATCCATGTTAGACAACTACCACCATTATCTTGACAGAACTGAGCAGATTATCTTCTGCATCAGGGCAGACAGATTAAACAGCAACTTAAATAGACTCAGATTGGTCCCATCACCTCTGTGTCCATGTGGGCAAGCAGAACAGACCACTGAACATATCCTGCAAGACTATTACACTAAACCAGTTACGGGAGAAACACTGGCCCACAGAGACGGATATCCACAGAAAGCTGTATGGGAGCACTGAGGAGCTTTCAAGTACAGCAGCATTTATTAAGAAAATGTGTGACTTGCCGTGTAGACATGTTAAACTACTAACGAGTAGAAGAAGAAGACACCATGTGGGCATGTTAAACTGTGAACTGGAAGAAATCACCATGTGGGCATGTTAAACTGTGAACTGGAAGAAATCACCATGTGGGCATGTTAAACTGTGAACTGGAAGAAGAAGATACCATGTGGACATAATGGGATACAATTGTAAATAAATATATAGCTTTAATATCAGTGTGTTGCCTGAAAGGGGAACAAAGAGTGGTACCACTTTTTACCTTCCATGCATGTTGTAAGAATCAGGAGGTTATGATGTAGAGTTGGCTGTCCTATCCCATGCACGGCCAAAGTGACCCGGAAGTCTGATGTGTCAGGCCGAAAGGCGCAGATATTGCAGCTAACCTGTAGACCATGATAACAACTTTTTTCTCTCTGGGCTACACCCTGCTCATTGCAGGGGTTTGAGAACAAATGCTGAAGTGACCAGAGTATGTATATGTGATCTATGTATGTATATATACCTGTGGCAGTGGTACACTGTTATTGCATAGCTTTAAAAAATTTCCAATATCATTGTTTATTATGTCACAGGCACAATTGTGTACACTGAAGAGAATACACAGCAATCTACAGGATCTTTTGGATCTGAAAATCTGAATGAAGATTCCAATTTGTCATTTGCGGAACACAGTGAGCCAAGCGAACATAATGATAACACAACAGAGTTTTCTCATGACAGCAATGATGCTGACCCACGAATGCGAGTTGGTAAGTCTGCTTGTATAGTTAGGTAGTTTATCACTTCAACTGTTTCTATGTCTACAAGTTTTAACATACTAACATTAAGAGTGGGAGTTGGTTGGTTGGTTGCTGATCCAGTGGTCCATGGGCTCATGCCCTTTGACCTAATGGCATTATATTGCTGGGAAGTCTGTATTTTCAGCCCACCCCGGGACAGAGCCAGAGAATAACTATCACACCTCCAGGAAGGTACGTTTCAACCTATGCTCCTAACCACTGTATCCAAGATATGGTTCAATGTGCTCATTTCCCGCCACCAATTGACTACTGGTTATGCCGAACTTCTCTATTGCTCGAGGCATGCGACCAAATGTTTAAGTCAGAAGGATTGTCACATTCTGAGTCACTGTGCCTGTATGATGGGTTTCAGCCGTAGGAAAATAAACAGTGCTGTCAGTTTCCTCCTCCCCAGTGCTGCACAGTACATCTCTGGCTCCCTCCCAACCACAGAGGGGCATACATATATTCAAGTAAACATGAAACACAATTCAACAACAAAATAAAAGCATAATTGTATAGATAACGTGCCATGAAGCTTCTCTAAGAAGATAACCTCAATATAACGGCATGTCATCCACTAAGGTTTTCTGTGGTTTGTCTAGTGGGCCATTGGTGAGACCCACAGATGCAACCACATGTGTTGTGGGTGTTGGTAAGTCTGCTTGTATAGTTAGGTAGTTTATCACTTCAACTGTTTTTATGTCTACAAGTTTAAACATGCTAAACATTAAGAGCAGGAGTTACTAGTCGTTGCTGGTTCTAGACTGTCATCCAAAGGTTCCAGGTTCAAGTCTTAGGATTGTCACTCCTTAGTTTTCCAAGTTGCTGTTCTGCTTTGAGTTCGTTCTCAAACTCCTGTAGATTAGCAGGATGTAGTCCAAGGGCAGATACCTCACTTGTCATGGCAGAAATTATACCTTGCATTGATACCTTGTCCCTTTAATAAACTGTCTAATATCTGGAGGCCAAAGTTGATAAGCACACTCGCGAAAATGTGCTTATTTAATTCCTGCATCATTCCAGTGCTATCATATGGATGTGAGAGCTGGAAAAGTTGTTTATCTTCAGAAAAGAAACTATTGAGTTTCGAAAACAATTGCTTTCGTAGGATAACTAACACCTACTGGAGCGAATTCAAATCAAACGAAAAAATCTGAGAAGAGACACATCAAAACTACATCACACAGATGTTATTAGAAAACGCATTGGGTCCTACATAGAATATGTCTTATGCTCAGACGATAACAGAATACACCACCAATCTCTTGCATGGATACCAACAGGCAGAAGAGCCAGGGGTAGACAAAGGAAACACCCAGAAGAACAATACTTAGAGAAATTAAAACAAACAATATACATACTATTCAAAAACTGCACAGAATAGCTTGAAACAGACAGAATTGGAGAGATCTGCCTATAACTTCAGCTATAAGGAAAATGAATGTACCTTGCTGAGATGAACAGACATCTGAATATATTCTACAAAACTGCGGAAGTTTGAGATTGTAAGAAGTCCCCAGTATGAACAATTGAGAGAGGCGTACTGTCCCAACGGCATGACCCTACAAGCAGGGATATATGGAACCAAAGAAGAGCTTCAGCCGACGTTGGAGTTCATCCATAAGACTTGTCTGACGGCATAGACATCAAATAGAAAACATAAGACTTGTCTGATGGTGTAGACATTAAATAGCAAACATAAGACTTGTCTGATGGTGTAGACATCAAATAGCAAACATAAGACTTGTCTGATGGTGTAGACATCAAATAGCAAACATAAGACTTGTCTGACGGTGTAGACATCAAATAGCAAACATAAGACTTGTCTGATGGTGTAGACATCAAATAGCAACAAAAGAAGGGATATATGGAACCAAAGAAGAGCTTCAGCCGACGTTGGAGTTCATCCATAAGACTTGTCTGATGGTGTAGACATCAAATAGCAAACATAAGACTTGTCTGATGGTGTAGACATCAAATAGCAAACATAAGACTTGTCTGATGGTGTAGACATCAAATAGCAAACATAAGACTTGTCTGACGGTGTAGACATCAAATAGCAAACATAAGACTTGTCTGATGGTGTAGACATCAAATAGCAACAAAAGAAGGGATATATGGAACCAAAGAAGAGCTTCAGCCGACGTTGGAGTTCATCTATAAGACTTGTCTGATGGTGTAGACATCAAATAGCAAACATAAGACTTGTCTGACGGTGTAGACATCAAATAGCAAACATAAGACTTGTCTGACGGTGTAGACATCAAATAGCAACAAAAGAAAGAAAGAAAAAATTACCCTAGTATTGGTACCATGTCCACTTTTTATTCAAAAAATAATATTGTATACTTTTCCAGACTCAAGTCCTCTAGAAGTGGAGCCAGAATCCTCATCAGACGAGCCAGTTTTGAAGAAATCCAAATCGAAAAACCACTCATAAAACAGTTGATACTAGTGCATGCATTCCTATTTGATGTTTCAATGCTATTGACATTTATTGTACCCCTTGAAATCATGTCATTGTGTCTGGTGTGTTGTTTTTTTCTACTGTAACTGCATCAATGTTCTCATTATTATTGGCTTCTTTAAATGTTCAATGGTCACGAATTGTATATGGTTTCTTGAATGGTTTGGTTGCGTAATAATGGCTAGAGAACTAGAATTTTATATGGTTGCTTGAATGGTTTGGTTGTGTAATAATGGTTAGAGAACTAGAATTTTATACGGTTGCGTAATAGTGGTTAGATAACTAGAATTTTATATGGTTGCTTGAATGGTTTGGTTGTAGAATTTTATACGGTTGCGTAATAGTGGTTAGATAACTAGAATTTTATATGGTTGCTTGAATGGTTTGGTTGTGTAATAATGGTTAGAGAACTAGAATTTTATATGGTTGCTTGAATGGTTTGGTTGTGTAATAATGGTTAGAGAACTAGAATTTTATATGGTTGCTTGAATGGTTTGGTTGTGTAATAATGGTTAGAGAACTAGAATTTTATATGGTTGCTTGAATGGTTTGGTTGTGTAATAATGGTTAGAGAACTAGAATTTTATACGGTTGCGTAATAGTGGTTAGATAACTAGAATTTTATATGGTTGCTTGAATGGTGTGGTTGTGTAATAATGGTTAGAGAACTAGAATTTTATATGGTTGCTTGAATGGTTTGGTTGTGTAATAGTGGTTAGAGAACTAGAATTTTATATGGTTGCTTGAATGGTTTGGTTGTGTAATAAAGATTAGAGAACTAGTCGCTCTGTGTGTTGCCAGGTACAAAGGGGGAAGAAAGAATGGCAACATTTTACCTTGCATGCATGCAGTAGGAGACTACTAAGGAGGTTATGGGGGTGGATTTGGATGTCCAAGTGACCCAGAAGCCACGCTGAAGTCAAATGTGTTCAGGCGAAAGGATCAGATATCGCAGCAAAGCTATAAACCATGGCACAATGTATTCAATTCTCTGGACTACATCCTGTTAATCTGCAGGTGTTTGAGAATGAACGCAGGAGAAGAGAACTGGTATCATATGATCTGATTGATAGCCAGCAGGACAACTTAAAATGTGATCTAATCTGTGAATAGTGAAAACATGTGGGCAATGAATTGTGACAAGTCACTAACAATCAGTGTTTTTACCAAAAAGCCGTTATCAAGCACCAAACACACAACATAACAGATAGACAACAGCTCTGTCCAAGAAGACAACACAGAGAAGTGAATGTAAATAGATGGAATGATGAATGAAGGAGATAAATAATAAAAGAAAAGCTGTGAAGGAATGAAGATGAAAGGGTGATAGAGTGCCAGGCATATATATATGTGTAGGATGTTGAAACTGTGAAGTGTTAATGTGTAAGACATAATTTACATGTCCATATAGAGAGATGTAACAGTTCTCATGTTGGATGAGATCAGGTTCCCCTTTCAACCTAGGAATAAATTCCTTTTTGGTTATATCTGGGCACCAGCGATTCCCAACATGTGCCATATGACCCCACTGGGAACCACCGAGTATTGATAGGGGGAGGGAGACGGGGCACAGAGAAAGATTTTGAAATTCGGGGGTCACAGGATGGTTGAAAAGGCATAGAAGATTGTGCTGCTCAGGTTTTTCTATATGTGCTATATCACTCTCAGGAAAATGGAATGTGGCATGTTGAGAGCATTACTCATTGTGGTAACTCTGTAGCTTTAGACAAGAGCTCTGAGAAAAATCCACTTCATAAACATGACATCATGGATGAAATTCAAGCTGGTCACTTCTTGAATACTAAGTGAACTGCTTAACCACTACACTGGGGAGATTCCTGATTTTATTTACTGCTGTTATTTTCTATACACTTTTAATGCTCAGCATGATGTCATTATTTTGTGAATGGTGGGGCTCCTGCCTACCTGTTGCTGAAATCAAACCATGTGTCCTCCCGAGATAAGTTCACAGAGCCAGAACATATGGGGACAAAGAATAGCAACACTTTGTTTTTCCATGCATGTCATAAGAGGCGACTAAGGAGATTTAGGGATGGGAGCAACTATCCAATTCTGTATGTCAAAGTGACCCAAAATGATTCTGCAGTATGGCTTATCAGTGCTAAATATTGTTGGAAATCTGTAAACATTGACACAATAAATTCTATTCTCTGGAATACACTCAGATACATCAGGAGTTTGAGATCAAACACTGAAGTCATGTTACTGGGACGGAAGGGGCAGGTGGGAACATTTTTTAATACTTATTTTTGTATAACATCTTGAAGTGAATCTTGTTTTTTTTTAAAATTTACTTGGGGGTGGGAGGAATTGAACAAAAAACTTGCATCTACGTCCATGTATAAGTATTGCATCTAATGATCAGGTGGATGACATCTGGTAGCCAGTCAAAGTCACACTTCTGCTAGTTGCGTAACACTTGAATGACCGAATAAATAAATGTTTATGAACCTCAGTATTAGATATAATGGTTGGGTGAGCACATGGTAGCCAGTCAAAGTCACATTTCTGTTGATTATTCAGCACTGAATGAATTAATCAATAAAATTTACTTGCACCAGAATGACATTTATAGACTTTGTTAGTTTTTTTTATGAGTCATGTGTGACTTAAGTAACAAGTGGTTTTACAGCCTGTGTAAGATGGTCCTGTCCACCATATATCCTAGGATGAATAGATGCGTACAGCCTGTGTTTAGTAAGAATGCAGAAGTCTTGTTTTATCTGTGATAGACTTGTCCACATATATCCTAGGATGAATAGATACAGGACCTGGTGGCAACTAGTTCCTGGACTTGTAGTTCAGAGTGAACTTTCCTTAGTTGCCACCTATGACATACATGGAAAGAAGACAGTGCCCTATTCTGTTAACCATGAACTGGAAGTTCATGCCTTGTAGTTGCCACACTGTCACATCACAATTACTTGATAGAAGACACAAGTCAGAGGTTGCCACACTGTCGCATCAGAATTACTTGATAGAAGACACAAGTCAGAGGTTGCCACACTGTCGCATCGGAATTACTTGATAGAAGACACAAGTCAGGTATTGAGACACTGCATGTCATCACAAACCATCATGTGGAATGTCTGAGAGTCTTACTGTTGACTTACTGGACAAACCATCACGTGGAATGTCTGAGAGTCTTACTGTTGACTTACTGGACAAACCATCACGTGGAATGTCTGAGAGTCTTACTGTTGACTTACTGGACAAACCATCACGTGGAATGTCTGAGAGTCTTACTGTTGACTTACTGGACAAACCATCACGTGGAATGTCTGAGAGTCTTACTGTTGACTTACTGGACAAACCATCACGTGGAATGTCTGAGAGTCTTACTGTTGACTTACTGGACAAACCATCACGTGGAATGCCCAGTAGTAAGACTCAGATTAGATTGTATTAGTTCTTTAGGTATGCTGTCTATTCCTGGTGCTTTGTTATTTGGCGCATGTTTAACTGGGTCTTCAATTTCAGGATATATGGTCCTATATCCATTTCAAAACAATAACAATGTTTACGGGCTCAACACTCTTTAAAAACCGTGTACATCAAGTAATAAGGGGTATGCTCTGCGACCATACAGAGACAATTGTTCAATGGTGTCTTTCGTACCCGAGAATTATTCACCATCTGCGAAGCTACTCGTTCGAAATAGGTAATCCATACATTTCTTTGTGTCATAAATGCAATAAAGAAGAGTTAAAACACTGGCCGTGCTTGGCGCTGGATTGGAAGACCACTACAGTCGGACGAGGTGAGTACGTCGGAGGAAAGATATCAACTGTCTTTCCGCGATGTTATCAATCTAGTATTTTTGACTGCCTCTTCTCTCTCAAACTTCTTTGCAAAAAATCTTTAGAAAGCGAGTATCGTCTGGTTACATGTCCAAAAAAAAACACGTTTACACCGTTTCACCACTACTATATAACCTGCAAGTTTGTTTATTTGTTGCTCGACGAATATGTTTGTCTTGTATTCTATATAATTAATTCTTAACTAACGGCTGTAACAATTGTTTTCAAAAGCCTAAATCCTTCTTTCTGTGTCTTCATTGAGTGTTGCAGAGTTCACATCCATATGACAGTATACTTAGCACTAGCGATCTGAATATAGTCTATTACTTACTTTTCCCAATCTTATTCAACTTCGCCATTTAGACACAGAGTTACCATCATCATATATTTGAAACCCGATTAGAAAGTGGTAAGTTTATGACCGTTTAGCCAGATATTCGTGAGATCTTGGTATCACTAATCATCAATATCCCACTTTTATCAATGCCATATTTCCGACTAACGTCTTCCAACATTGAGGTGAGTTCCTGAAGAATGTTATGTTATGTTCCTCCAGGGCCATAGGCGGTGCATAGACCAGAAACCATAGCCTTCCATTTCTGTCTTTGTGTTGCCAGGTCTTTCAATTGTTGCGTGTTGTTTAGGTTCATTGACATGCCTTCTCTATTAATGGTTCTTCGTAGAGTTTCTCTAGGTCTCCCTCTTCTTCTTACTCCAGGTGGCACCCAATATAGTGATTGCTGGGGAATTCTTAGGCTGTTCATTCTGAGAACATGGCCGATGTAAGTCCAACGCCTTTGTCTAATGAAGGAAGATATATAGGTTTGTTTGCTTTCCTCTCTTATAGTAGTGTTAGATTTAAAGTCACTCCACTTAACGTTCAGAATGGTACGTAGGCATTTGTTTTCAAAGGAGTGGAGTCTTTTATCTGTGGCTTTCCAACTTTCGCACCCATATGATAGAATAGGGATGATGTTGGAGTTAAACAACTTGAGTTTTGTGGTGTGTTTGACGTCCATATGTTGCGTAGTTTATTGAAAGCACCCGCTGCAAGGGCAATACGGTGTAATATTTCTTTTGATGAGTCTCCATCCAATACTAGATTGGTGCCTAAATATGTAAAATTGTTGACTTTTAATAATGGAACATTTTGAATTTCTATGTTGTCGTTGGATCTCGTAAAATCTAGTATATGAGTTTTTGATGTGTTGATTTTCAACCCTATCTGATTTGAGTAGTGTTGGAGACTGTCCTGAAGAATAGCGACAAACAAAACACGCATGTGCACTGACACGTGTTATTGAAGCCAACACAGTGTTGCCACTGTTGTTCGTCAATCACGAGTTAATATTTAATCCATATTAATATTTACATCCACTTTTGAAATTTCGGTTAGAATTATGTGCTTGATTATGAGTTTGCAAATGGCTAATAAGCCATATTCGAGCCGCAAATATCCTTGGTAATCAAATCAATCAATAAACCCATAACCCTTCAAGGTCGTAGGGGTACCACATTGGATGCTTCAGCACACAGAGTCCTCCAGCGAATTCTATCGTCAGCGATGCGGATGAGTGTGGAAATATCTAGCCCTGTCCATTCCTTGATGTTGTCTGTCCATGTCTTTATTTGCCCTCCTCTGCTTCTTCCACCCTCGACAGTTCCCTGCAGTATCCTTGGTAATATGTAAAAATTAATCCATAGCATTTTTTAACGCTGTAGAGGTGTTAGATGTTAGCGATCTTACATTTCAATGGCTTTGCATATGAGGGCGGTAGTCATCTCCATTCCCTCGCAGTCTTTACTCACTAGATTCATCCGGTACCTAATTAAGGCTGGGTCGACGAATGAGTCGTTGCGATCTGAAAGACATTTCCACCTTAATTGGGGAATGAACCCAGGACCAGTTATATGCGAAGCCAATCCTGCGCAAAACTGAAATCTAACAGGTAAAACTTTAAACAGGGTAATGAAGTTTTTTTAATAACTAGAAACACACATAATCACGCACACAAATCGACGTTTCGACCAAAAGGCGTTTGTCAATGTCGAGGTAGTCGGAAGGATAGAAATTAGGTCAAAAGCGATACAAAGAAGTGGTGTTGTTGTGTTAACGGGATAGTCCCCTATTTGTGGGATCACAATCCCTATTTGTGGGATCACAATCCCTATTTGTGGGATCACAATCCCTATTTGTGGGATCACAATCCCTATTTGTGGGATCTTTGTATCACTACCGCCAATATCTCACTTTTATCAATGCAAATTTAAGTAGCAAGCCAGAGGACAATTGAAAAACTCTTGAGACTAAGGGGAATTGAACCAGTCCGTTCAACGGCACCAAATCGCCTAGTAACTATTGCACGCGCTTTCTTCCGTACTTGACTAGCCGCATCTCCAAAAAAATATGCGATTTTGTCAAGCCATTAAAACTGTGCTCTCACCAGAACGGACCAATCACGACAAGGACTATTAACTTATACGGATATTATATGTTTGTTGTTACTGGGGATATTTCAGTACCTGTACCGGATGTTTGTTGTTGTTGTAATAGTCCTTGTCTCGATTGGTCCGTTCTGGTGATTTTGAGTGCACGGTTTGAATGGCTTGACAAAGTCGCATCTTTTTGTTTAGATGTGGTTAGTCAAGTACGGAAGAACGCGTGTGCAATAGTTACTAGGCGATTTGGTACCGTTGAACGGACTGGTTCAATTCCCGTTAGTCTCAAGAATGTTATCAAAACACGCATGTACACTGATGCATATTATTGAAGCTAACAAATATCGTTTGTATCATCTCTGACCTAATTTCTATCCTTCCGGCCACCTCCGTATCTCGCTAGACATGTGAACGCCAGTTGTGTCGTTCCTGCTCAGCGCATTTTGATGTATATGTGTAGCCTATGTAACATTGATAAAGGCGTTTGATCGAAACGTCGATTTGTGTGTGTGATTATGTGCGTTTTTAGTTACTAGCAAAATTTAATTACCCTTTTTCAAGTTTTAAATGCCATTGGATAGTTCGAGCATGGAATAATCACCATAGATGGGTTGCTTTGTCTACCTGTGACTTTCTAGCAACTCCGTTGTTGAGTTACTGTACTCCTCTTTTCACAAAATGCTGCGCCTTTTTTTTTTTTTTTTTAACTGTAGATCGCAATGTAGCTCTATTTTGTGCACGTTATTTCCATGCATCTTGGTCAGTTTCAAATACTTTTAGTGAGGTCTTTAATGCGTCCTGTAGCCCTTTTTTTATTGGACCTCTTTGAGATCGTATGCCCTTCCTGTAACTCGCCACTATGCTTACGACTACGAACAAACACATATTTGAGAGAGCAATTTTTAAAAGAAATAACAAATATGAAATAATGACTAGACATTTGACAAAAGCAACGAGTAAGACTGGATTTTTTCTTCTCTATATTTAACTTGTTTTTCCGTGTTATGACTTTATCGTCCATGATACACTAGCCACTTAATAAGATTCAGCTGAACTTGTATTGCCTCTATTTGCTATGCTTGGCATCAACACGGGATTTGATGACGTCAATTTAATTATCCCACTTCAAAGTTGTAACCGAGTCTCTCATAAATTACGGTCCCGTGGACTCATGAGAACTATTCTCTAAAGTTATGTTATTTGACCTTTCCCATAATTAAATTCTGTCGAAATAGAGTATACACAAAATGTCCAATGAAAATTACGGGGGAAAAATAAAACCGTCATTTTAGAAGACTGTTTCTTATGTCTCCACAGGACTGTAATACAAGAGACGCTTGAAACTCTCCAAAACAATGAATATTTTGACGTCAGTGTCGGACATGTTAAAAGTACAATGTATATGATTCAGACAACTTAATTCTAAGTCATGAAATAACAGGATGTTTTGTTGACATCGAGGAGTTGGTGAATTATTTAGTGTACAGTTACGTAAAATTTTAGACATTATTTAGCTTACATATTAAGAACTCTAATAGAAGTGATGGCGTTTTATAAGCAAAAACAAAACAACAAAAAACCACCAATTAGTGATTGCTATATTAGACAGTCCTACTTCATAGACACTACACTAGAGTGCTAAGTAATGTTGAAAAAGGATGTGTCAAACCAAAATGTGCAGATATCGCAGGCAAACTGTAAACACTGGCACACGGCATTCCATTCTCTGGATTACATCATGGTAATCTGCAGGAATTTTAGAACAAAAGCTGTTCGCCAGAGATAAATGATGATCATGAAATAATTCCTATGTCTGTGTGAGAAGGTAGCTCTTAAAAGCTCATAGCTTTTCAGACAAATGTATAAGTCCTCGTCAGTTGAGTAACAAAGTTACACTAAGATTAACCACAGTTACACTAAGATTAACCACAGTTACACTAAGATTAACCAAAGGTACACTAAGATTAACCAAAGTTACGTTAAGAGTAACCAAAGTTACACTAAGATTAACCAAAGGTACACTAAGATTGATGTCTCATAAGCATAGATGTGTTGATAGTGGTTTATGAATGTGTTAACTATGATTTGTTTATGAGTGTGTTAATGATGATTTGTTTATGAATGTGTTAACGATGATTTGTTTATGAATGTGTTAATTGTGGTTTATGGATTCATGTTTAGTCCCTGAATGAGGCATTCCATTTTGGCAGTATCCAGGATCACGCATCCTTCCAGGAGTTAAGCACATACGTTTGACAAACTAGTTCATCATTCTTCCATCAGATGTGTTGACCCATCTCTGGAAATGGCACACCTAGCATTTCTCACCATTTTAGAGTACTCTATGCCACACAATGACAAAGATACAATGTCTACTGACTTGCATATCTCTATCAACAATGGGGACTAAATGAGACAAAAGTAAAAGAAGTTATGCAGTGAAATTAGAAGCTCTATAAATTTTGGTAGAAGGTTATATTCAATGATTTGTTTGTAGTTTTTCAGACAACAATAATAACAGAATATCAGTGGTTCGCCTTCAACTTGCAGACTTGGGGGTCTCCCACTGCCTTTGGGGGCGAAATGGCCATTGTTTTGGATAGACAAGAAGTGGAAGCATGAAGGAGAGAGGTTTGAGAGTTGATTTTTTTTCAATTAAGATGATTGAACCTTCACTGTTATTTTTATTGTTTTGAGTTTGTAATCTTAGAGTTTTTAATAAAACAGTGGCAAAAATAATTGTTTCAAAAATTGTTAAAGAAGCATATGGAGATATCATGAATAGAATATTGCACTCCTGGCAAACTCATAGGTTCTCAGTCTCTTCAAGCTATTATCTAAGTGTATGCATACTGATGGTTCATGTGGCTCGCAGGTTTAACGCATTCCTTAGTCTGCACCTCAGATGCCCAGTCCTACTCGTAGCCCACTGAACACCAAATTATCTCAATTGTATCCTAGGTGTATTATCTATAGTAGTGTCTACATTCAATAGGTGCCCACCAAGCAACCGAAAAATGCTTCCCGTATCCATTCTCAGTGCACAAACTATAGGTGCAGTATACGCAATCCTATCTGCTCTCTCATTTCTTCAGATGCGAGGATACCCCAGGCAGCAAATACATAACACCCAGAAGGTTAAAACAAGCTGAAAATGTCACCAACACAGAGCATTATCAGAGCAAGTACTGAGAATCAGGCACAATAACTGCTCTGGTAAAGTCAGTCTTCAAGAGCAGCAATACCAACCTCGACCTCCATCCTAACACTGGAATAGCTGTCCTATATACTCCGCTGAACTTGACAATAATTGTGCTACTGTCCTATAAAACCCCAGCCAGACTTCTCACATCGACGGACAGATCCATCTCTGAGCACTGTGACATCATCATCTCATGAGTTATCAGCAATCAATTGATTAATATGAAGGTCTGTTATTCCACTGCCCCACTACCAACATACGCCGTTGGTCCCACATCGGGTGTGCCCTACGCGCAGACATCAACAGAATACATCACCAATCTCTTGAATGGATACATACAGGCAAAAGAGCCAGGGGTAGACCATAAAAACACTCAGAAGAACAATACTTAGAGAAGGTAAAACAACCAATATTTATACTATTCAAGAACTGCACAGAATAGCTGAACAGACAGAATTGGAGAGATCTAACCTCTGCCCTATGCGCTAACTTCAGCGCAAAAGGAAAATGAATGAATGAATGACTACCAACAGGCTCTGCCAAGGGTAATTATGACCATATGATAGTTTGTCATTGCATTATCAATAAACAGATCAATATATTTATATTGATCTGTTTACTCACCGCAGAGATGAAGAAACAAATACAGGCCCATGTACATAAATGTTGGAGTCAAAATCTACTTATTTCCTGAAGGGGAGTATAAGACACAATAAAAATGTGTACATGAGAAGTAAAATAGAGATGCATACAGGTCCACAAGATTGACTGCTTTTAATATTAAAATGACGAAAACTGGCAAGGTTTGGACATTTTTGTTGACAAAGAAATTCTTTTGAATATTTGAATGTGGAAGGAACAGAGAAAGACAAAAATCATGGACAGGCAGCGAACGGTGATCTTGTCATGATTTCTCAACAATCATCTACGTCACTGAAGATAGAAATCGCTGGATGAATGCTCCCAATACGGTATCCACATGACCTTAATGGGTTATGTGGATATGGATATATCTTACCAGAGCAAGTTGAGTGTAAATGGATGAATCAATTGTCGTGAACATTTGTACAACTCAAGAAACACGAACCCCACACACGCATACATATAAGCAAATACACATGAATAAATATAAACACAAACTTTCGTTACTGCATGTTTTCCTGTGAAGGAGTGCAGGGGGGCTTTCTATGGGCTGTTTATAAACATAAAAACATGCATAAATATAAACACAAACATGCATAAATATAAATACAAACACATGCATAAATATAAATACAAACACATGCATAAATATTAGCACATACGCATGCATACATATAAACACATCTATTCTTCGGCTTCGTTAACTATTTTTTTCTCTCAACAAGTTTTCAATATGTTTTCTATAACAACAGCATAAGTTCTGTGACCAGTTTCCTGTACAGATGTTCCAAGAAGACACACTTCACTGCATCCAACTTGTAGAGAATGCTTTCAAGTTTCTTCACACTTTTATTTCCAATTACCAAAGTTATGCTTTTCTCAATATTTTGTAAGTCTCCCGTGTCAGAATATTCATGCATGTTGTTCCAATAATGTAGATTATGTCATTAATGTTAATGTTGGGTTATGTCTAATGTTACTGTGGGGTTATGTCATTAATGTTAATGTTGGGTTATGTCTAATGTTACTGTGGGGTTATGTCATTAATGTTAATGTAGTGTTATGTTACTAATATTAATGTATATTTTATGTTATGAATGTTAATGTAGGGTTATACCATTAATGTTAATGTAGGTTTATGTCATTAAGGTTAATGTATATTTTATGTTATGAATATTAATGTAGTGTTATGTTATAAATGTTAATGTAGTGTTATGTTACTAATGTTAATGTAGGCTTATGTCATTAATGTAAATGTAAGAGTTATGTTAGTAATGTTAATGTAAGGTTACGTTACTAATGTTTAAAAGATTTTGAAGAAGAAAAAAAGCATTCCTTTACATAGAACAGATTACCCTACCTACTTTTGATGTAGTTAATGTCCCATCCCATATAGGGTCCATGATCCAAAGCCATACTGAAGTCGGATGTGTCAGGCCAAAAAGCGCAGATATCGCAGTTTTGCTGTAAACCATGACACATCGCATTCCGTTCTCCGGACTACATCCTGCCGATCTACAGGAGTTTGAGAACGAACGCAGGGCTCTTGCTACTGTTGATGAACTACACAGTTGACTGCCTTAGCCCCTCCCCCGACTTTGGATTATATGTACTGTAGGGGTTTATTCTCTTGGTCTGAGGCACTCCCATGCTAACCAGCTAGGCAGTGGATATTTTCTTTAAGGGTCGACTGCCTTAGTCTAAGACATTACCAGGCTAACCCATAAGTAAGGAAGCGGTTGAATAAGTCAGAAAGATGACAAAAGTAAGAAATTGAGACAAACATTTCAATGACAATGATTTTTTCACATGCGACAGGTTGTCAGATTGAGACAAGACATCAGTGGCAAGGATATTTTCACAGGTGACATGTCAGATTGAGACAAGACATCTAGTGACAAGGAAGGATATTTTCACATGTGACAGGTTGTCAGATTGAGACAAGACATCAGTGGCAAGGATATTTTCACAGGTGACATGTCAGATTGAGACAAGACATCTAGTGACAAGGATATTTTCACATGTGACAGGTTGTCAGATTGAGACAAGACATCCAGTGACAAGGATATTTTCACATGTGATAGGTTGTCAGATTGAGACAAGACATCCAGTGACAATGATTTGATCACATGTGACAGGTTGTCAGATTCAGACCAGACATCCAGTGACAATGATTTGTTCACAGGTGACAGGTTGTCAGCCTATTCTCCCAACTTTTCTTAGTTGCCTCCTATGACATGACTGACAAGAAGAAAGTGTTAACATATACTGGACCTATCCACAGAATTCTTGGACTAAACATGACACTGTTATGGATCGTCAACTACAGAGTACACAAGAAGAGAAGCCAGCATGAATCTCTGATGAGAAGAAGAAAGAGACACAAGGGGCTCAGCAGACCAAAGAATCCGTACAAGTTGTACAGATCCGGACATTTGCCTAAAAAGGTGCGTAAGACTAAAGTTCTATTAAAATTAAATTTGTAACGTATCCTGTTCAGGACGTAGCCATCAACCCAGCATGTTTTGGCTGTAATGATTTTCTAGGCAATGTAAATACGTTCAGTAGTTTGTCATTGCTTTATTGACGGTCCAGGGGCTCAAATGCTTGTGGCGGGGATCGAACTCGGTACGTTGTCTGTCACAGACGCGCCGTGTATCACAGAGCCGGAAGTATATAGAAGTTCTATATACTGTTAAATCCCATTATAAAAATGTTGCTTGGATTGACGAAATATGTATGTAATAAGAGAAATTCACTATATACAGTACAATTAATATATATAATTGAGATTTTTAAATTTATCATTTTCATACATTACTCTATCTACTTTTTATCCATACATTACTCTGCTTACCTTCTTTTTATCCATAAATATGGCTTCATCAGCCAATTCCTATCTACAAGTTCTGGATAAGTTTCACAATAAAGCACTATGCCTTATCACAGGTGCAATGAAGACCATTCCCATAAACGAAATAAAACAATTACAGGAATCACCCCCTTATCATACAGTGGAGAAACTAAGACTATGATTCATGCAGGAAAAAGTACAAGAACATGCTAGCACATCCAATGAAGACCAGATTCGATGACCTAGCCAGTGGAAGGCTGAAGAGGGGCAGTTTTTTTTCACCGATCCAAAAAAACTAAACAGAGAAAATAAGGAAGAACTTCCAGACATAACACCAAAACTTGTCCTAGTTCTGTGGGAACAATATCAAAATCTCACTATCAGAAACACCATAAAAAACAACTAGATTATGATAGAACTGACTGCTCTACACAGTAAAACAATAGTATGCAACATGACTGAAGATATATACCCTAGGGAGGCATGGATACAAGCATATACCGACGGAGCTTACATAAAATACCCAGAAAAAGAAAATGAATCCACATGTTCACCAACTAGAATATTTCGCTCCAACTACTCTGCAGAAGTAGGCCCCTACAGGCTCTAAACATTGCTGCAGAAATGTCAGAAAACACAAGAAGCCAATGTCAACAGGTGGTGTTTCTTATTGATGCTATGTCTGTCCTACAAACTCCCAGAGCTGAAGGAAGCCATACGATAAGAAAACATCCACAGAAGGGTAGTACTACAGTGAATAGCATCCCACTTAGGCATACCATGAAATGAAGAGGCAGATAGGCTGGCAAAGGATGGAGCAACACAGAAACAAAAAGACCAAGAAATCATCTATCAAGAAAAGAGGGCCCTCATTAAAGCTATCAGGAAAGTCTACCACCCAAAAGACAACTATGACTATCTCGACAGAACTGAGCAGGTTATTATCTTCCGCCTCCGAGCAGGACACAACAGACTAAACGGTCACTTAAATAGACTAAGACTGGTCCCATCACTTCTGTGCCGATGTGAGCAGGCAGCTCAAACCTCTGAACATATCCTGCAAGACTGCAATACACTAAACCAGTAAAAGGAAGAAAACTGGCCCACAGAGATGGATATCCACAGAAAGATGTATGGGAGCACTGAGGAGCTTTCAAATACAGCAGAATTTATAGAGAAAACTGGACTTGCTGTGTAGACATGTCAAATTGCGAAAAAGAAGAAAAATATCCATAAATGTATCCATTTAGAAGCTTTTTTTTCAAAACAAATATCGTATCCAATGTTCATCCATACATGTGCCTACTTATCCATTATTTCTTCCATCTATCTACTTGCATATCGTTGTACAGTACTATACAGCTACCGACATGATAGCCATCTATCTACTTGCATATCGTTGTACAGTACTATACAGCTACCGACATGATAGCCATCTATCTACTTGCATATCGTTGTACAGTACTATACAGCTACCGACATGATAGTTGTACTGTTATACATATCGTATTTCTGGACCATTAGAATCAAATATTCATGTATAATGAACGATGATGTTATCTCACTTCCCATCCAGAAACAAGGATGTACACAAACTAGTGCCATCATGAAAAGTAACATCTGTTTGTTTATTTGTTCTTTAAACTGTTTCGTCTCGGATTTATTTCATTGTAGTTTTGGTTCAATTTGTGTTTTTTATTTGTTTGTTGAATTGTTTTTCTTCTGCGTTCGATTCAAACTCCTGCAGATCAGTTGGATGTAACCCGAAGAATGGAATGTTATGTCATGGTTTACAGCGTGACTGCGATGTCTGCGCCTTTAGGCCTGACACATCCAACATTAGCATGGCTTCTGGGTTCTTTGACCCTCTATGAGATAGAATAGCCAGATCCACCCCGAAAACCCCCTTAGTCACCTCTTATAACATGCCTGACCTTTTGTGTCTTGCAGACGGTCATTCAGCAATAAGAAGAAGCAATCAGTTGAATATTTTCTCAGGAATGGGGGACTCCTCTAGCGATCATATCACAGCAACGGAAGATTTTTATTTGCATCTTTTCTCTTCCATAACTTTAAACATATTATTTCTGAACAATGCTGCTCCCGCACATAGGTTCTGCCTCCAGACATCCCAAGTTTCAGTTGTGTTTTCCGTTTTTTTTAATTCTATGTGGAAGCCTTTCACTGAGGAACTACAGATGTCACTATACCTCAGCATTGGTCTACCGCGGGCTCGATGACCCTCAGCCAGCTCCCCGAATAGCACATGTCCTGGGATGCGGCAGCTTGGCACCCTGTGGACGTTACCCAGTCAATGCAATCTATTTATATTTAGTGACTCTAATGACAGATTGTAGCCAACCGTTATGTCATACATCGCAGGTAACAATGCCACTATTTCTATTCCGTCCCCTACAACACACAGATGTCAACAGCAATATCACTTCCTGTATTTGAATATTTAACGTTTGCTGTTCATTTATTTTATAGGTTGCCATTATCATCATCAGATGCCATTCCGGTTGGGGTATGCGATCATGCCTCCCCACAGCTCTCTGTCTCCAGAAAATTATCATAATTCTCATGCCAAACACAAATAAATTATCAGAATCCTCATGCCAAACACAAATAAATTTTCAGAATTCTCATGCCAGACACAAATAAATTATCAGAATCCTCATGGCAAACACAAATAAATTTTCAGAATTCTGATGCCAAACACAGAATCCTCATGCCAAACACTATTAAATTATCAGAATTCTCATGTCAGACACAAAACATGTGTCAAAAAAATGTGCTTGAAAGATGAAAAAGGCAGATAACTCATAAATTATCTGTTTTGCTGTAGACAGAGCCAGGACTACTGAATATTTATATTGTATTTGTCAATGCAATGATGCAAGTGATCATTCTCATATTCCCTGTGTGAATGTGTTGATACACAAAATTATAATTATTTAATATTAATGTCTGTTTATTGCCCGTTTGGCAACCGCGGCCTGGACTTCTAGTTCAGGGAGCAAGGGATAGGGCTACTGTCTTCTTTCTAAGCATGTTCTAGGATACGACTAAAGAAAGTTGGGGGATAGGCTGACAACCTGTAAAAAAAAATCATCTTTGTCTCAATTTCTTACTTTTCTATCAAATAATCTCCATGGATGATTAATATATGCTGGCTAGTGGACATTACATCTTTGTCCTTTTTGTGGGAGAGTGATCGGTTATGGGGAATACTAGATGAGCCATCTCTGCGGATGGGTTAAAAAAATCTGACAAGAAGAATGATGAATATTGTTGGCCCAGAAGTGTGGGCTATGCTCCTTGAAGGATGTGGTAATCCAATCCTGGGATACAAACACTCTGGTATGTCTCCCTTCACGGACTAAATTTGCATCCATCAAACACCCCCCCCCCCACCTTTACACATCCATGCCTTAGACACATCTTTATATGAGTCTGGGTATCAGTCACTTCTGTTACTCAACTGAGAAGTTACACAACTGAGAAGTTACTCAACTGAGAAGTTACACAACTGAGAAGTTACACAACTGAGAAGTTACACAACTGAGAAGTTACACAACTGAGAAGTTACACAACTGAGAAGTTACACAGGTGAGAAGTTACACAACTGAGAAGTTACACAACTGAGAAGTTACACAGGTGAGAAGTTACACAACTGAGAAGTTACACAGGTGAGAAGTTACACAGGTGAGAAGTTACACAGGTGAGAAGTTACACAACTGAGAAGTTACACAACTGAGAAGTTACACAACTGAGAAGTTACACAGGTGAGAAGTTACACAACTGAGAAGTTACACAACTGAGAAGTTACACAACTGAGAAGTTACACAACTGAGAAGTTACACAGGTGAGAAGTTACACAACTGAGAAGTTACACAGGTGAGAAGTTACACAGGTGAGAAGTTACACAGGTGAGAAGTTACACAACTGAGAAGTTACACAGGTGAGAAGTTACACAGGTGAGAAGTTACACAACTGAGAAGTTACACAGGTGAGAAGTTACACAACTGAGAAGTTACACAGGTGAGAAGTTACACAACTGAGAAGTTACACAACTGAGAAGTTACACAACTGAGAAGTTACACAGGTGAGAAGTTATACAACTGAGAAGTTACACAACTGAGAAGTTACACAACTGAGAAGTTACACAACTGAGAAGTTACACAACTGAGAAGTTACACAACTGAGAAGTTACACAACTGAGAAGTTACACAGGTGAGAAGTTACACAACTGAGAAGTTACACAGGTGAGAAGTTACACAGGTGAGAAGTTACACAACTGAGAAGTTACACAACTGAGAAGTTACACAACTGAGAAGTTACTCAACTGAGAAGTTACACAACTGAGAAGTTACACAACTGAGAAGTTACACAACTGAGAAGTTACACAACTGAGAAGTTACACAACTGAGAAGTTACACAGGTGAGAAGTTACACAGGTGAGAAGTTACACAACTGAGAAGTTACACAGGTGAGAAGTTACACAGGTGAGAAGTTACACAACTGAGAAGTTACACAGGTGAGAAGTTACACAACTGAGAAGTTACACAACTGAGAAGTTACACAACTGAGAAGTTACACAGGTGAGAAGTTACACAACTGAGAAGTTACACAACTGAGAAGTTACACAACTGAGAAGTTACACAACTGAGAAGTTACACAGGTGAGAAGTTACACAGGTGAGAGGTTACACAACTGAGAAGTTACACAACTGAGAAGTTACACAACTGAGAAGTTACACAACTGAGACGTTACACAACTGAGAAGTTACACAGGTGAGAAGTTACACAACTGAGAAGTTACACAGGTGAGAAGTTACACAGGTGAGAGGTTACACAACTGAGAAGTTACACAACTGAGAAGTTACACAACTGAGAAGTTACACAGGTGAGAAGTTACACAACTGAGAAGTTACACAACTGAGAAGTTACACAGGTGAGAAGTTACACAACTGAGAAGTTACACAACTGAGAAGTTACACAACTGAGAAGTTACACAACTGAGAAGTTACACAACTGAGAAGTTACACAGGTGAGAAGTTACACAACTGAGAAGTTACACAACTGAGAAGTTACACAGGTGAGAAGTTACACAACTGAGAAGTTACACAACTGAGAAGTTACACAACTGAGAAGTTACACAACTGAGAAGTTACACAACTGAGAAGTTACACAACTGAGAAGTTACACAGGTGAGAAGTTACACAACTGAGAAGTTACACAGGTGAGAAGTTACACAGGTGAGAAGTTACACAACTGAGAAGTTACACAGGTGAGAAGTTACACTACTGAGAAGTTACACAACTGAGAAGTTACACAACTGAGAAGTTACACAACTGAGAAGTTACACAGCTGAGAAGTTACACAACTGAGAAGTTACACAGCTGAGAAGTTACACAGCTGAGAAGTTACACAACTGAGAAGTTACACAACTGAGAAGTTACACAACTGAGAAGTTACACAGGTGAGAAGTTACACAACTGAGAAGTTACACAGGTGAGAAGTTACACAGGTGAGAAGTTACACAACTGAGAAGTTACACAGGTGAGAAGTTACACAACTGAGACGTTACACAGGTGAGAAGTTACACAACTGAGAAGTTACACAAATGAGAAGTTACACAAATGAGAAGTTACACAACTGAGAAGAACTTGTGGTTTTGTCAGAAAGATTATGGGCTGTTAAGAGTTATCTGCTCACAATTAAAGGGGTTATTTCATCATCATCATGTGTCAGAGCAACTTGCTCACCCTTAAAGGGTTATTTCATCATCATCATGTGTCAGAGCAACCAGCTCACCCTTAAAGAGGTTATTTCATCATCATCATGTGTCATAGCAACCAGCTCACCCTTAAAGAGGTTATTTCATCATCATCATGTGTCAGAGAAATTTGCTCACAACGAAAGGGGTTATTTCATCATCATCATGTGTCAGAGCAACCAGCTCACCCTTAAAGGGGTTATTTCATCATCATCATGTGTCGGAGCAACTTGCTCACAACGAAAGGGGTTATTTCATCATCATCATGTGTCAGAGCAACCAGCTCACCCTTAAAGGGGTTATTTCATCATCATCATGTGTCAGAACTAACTGCTCTCAGCTAAAGGGGTTATTTCACCACGATCAGCATCATCCTCATCTTGTCTGTCCATGCCGTACCGTATAGCGATCGTTCTCATACTCCCTTTATTAATGTGTTGGCACAGAAATCACAGTCACTAATTTAATTCCTCTTGTAGATAACCCGACTACTGGACCCGACCAACACGCTCACATAACTACACCTAAGCCAGCACATGTTCAGAGACGGGAACATGTGGAATCACCAGATATAACTACAGTACTGTCTCCAAAGAAATTGTCAGTCCATTCTGAGGAATGTGATGAGACCCTGGACGAGATTACCTGGGGATACGATGATTCAGTGTCACCAATAGTCAGACCTGATTTCGTCAAACGCAGTGAACGTTTTGTTCAAAAGTCACCAGAAAAGGCTATCAGTGATGAATCGAAACGAAAAAAAATGCTAATTCATAAAAAGAAAAAAAGTTGTGATATGTGGTCGGAGAAAAGTGAAAATGTTACTGATAGACAATATTTAAAAGGAAACTTGGACTTTCGAAAAAAAGCTCATAAAATAACACCTTTGATTTACAAAGCTGAACAGAGAGAAAAATGTGGCAGCTTGAGAAAATCTAACATTAAGACAAACAAACTTGACCGGTTTCAGTATAAATCAAAACAGAATGCAAGAGTCAAGAATCAATTGAAGCAACAGGGTAACAAACAGAGTGAAGATCTGACCATGCCTGACTCTGGTGCATTGACATACTCACTGAGGGATAGTAGTAAGAAAAGCCACGAAACAAGCAAGAGCTCCGGTTTGGTTAAGGATGTACTTGGACCTTCCAAAATTATTCAGAGATCACTGAAGCATGACAAGAAGAAAGCACAGTCATCTGAAGAGGTACAGTCTATGTTTTGTGACTTTAATTTGAGTAATTCGTCCGTGCTGCCAGAGTATGAAAATAGAGTACAGAATAGCTATGCTGTTTGTCTGCCATGTATGTCGTAAGAGGTGACTAAGGATGTTTTGGGTGGAGTTGGCTGTCCAGATATCATATAGGTTCAAAGTGGTCCAGAAGGTATGCTGAAGTATGCACATGTTGCTCAAGAAATGTGGTGTGTTATGTCTTACAGCTTGTCTGTGATATCTTCGCCTTTTGGCCTGACACATCCTACTTCAGCATGGCTCCTGGATAACTTCTACCCTCTATGAGATTGAGCAGCTAACTCTAACCCTAAACCTCCATAGTCACCTCTTACGACCTGCATGGCAGGTAACAGTGTTGCTGTTCTTTGATTCCCTGTGGGCCCCGACAACACAGGAGCGCAAATTAAGTAATACTTATTGCTTTGTGTGAATTGAAATTTGATCAATTTGTATTGTGTTGTGTTGTGTTGTGTTGTATTGTATAACTTGCAGCAGTTGTTCTCTGGAAGCTTCAGGGTTATGTGATGATAGTGGTATTTTTGACAGGCGTTGAGAGGGGCCGAGAATAAATTAAAAAACCAGAGTATAATGAAGACAATCCTCTACGACTTTTAGATGTGTACACATAACCTTCTCGCATTACTCTGATAGATTTATTGATGATAACCTTCTCTCATTACTTGGATGTATTTATTGATGATAACCTTCTCTCATTACTTGGATGTATTTATTGATGATAACCTTCTCTCATTACTTGGATGGATTTATTGATGATAACCTTCTCTCATTACTTGGATGGATTTATTGATGATAACCTCTTATTACTTGGATGGATTTATTGATGATAACCTCTCATTACTTGGATGGATTTATTGATGATAACCTTCTCGCATTACTTGGATTTATTTATTGATGATAACCTTCTCTTATTGCTCGAGTGTAATGAGAGTTCACATTTACTCGGGAACCGGAGCTTAGACTTGTGGCAACAAGGCCTGGACTTCTAGTTCAGTGTAACAACCAGAGTTTGGCCTTCTAGTTTAATGTGCAACCAGACTCTGGACTTTTATTTCAGCGTGACAACCAGAGCGTGAATTTCTAGTTCAGGGTAGCAACCATGGACTGGACTTCTACTTCATTGTGACAACCAGGACCTGGACTTCTAGTTCAGTGTGACAACCAGAGCCTGGAACTCTAATTCAGGGTAGCAACCAGAGCCTGGACTTCTAATTCAGTGTGACAACCAGAGCCTGGACCTCTAATTCAGGGTAGCAACCATGGCCTGAACTTCTACTTCAGTGTGACAACCAGGACTTGGACTTCTAGTTCAGCGTGACCACCAGAGCCTGGATTTCTAGTTCAGGGTAGCAACCATGGCCTGGACTTCTACTTCAGTGTGACAACCAGGACCTGGACTTCTAGTTCAGTGTGACAACCAAAGTCTGGACCTCTAATTCAGGGTAGCAACCAGAGCCTGGACTTCTAATTCAATGTGACAACCAGAGCCTGGACTTCTAGTTCAGTGTGACAACCAGAGCCTGGACTTCTAATTCAGGTTAGCATCCAGAGCCTGGACTTCTAGTTCAGTGTAACAACCAGAACCTGGACTTCTAGTTCAGTGTGACAACCAGAGCCTGGACCTCTAATTCATGGTAGTAACCAGGGCCTGGACTTCTAGTTCAATGTGACAGCTAGTCTAAAAAAAATAGGATATGAGAACACACATAGAAAAATTGGATGATTATAGTGATTAAAGATGACGACAAGGATTGATGATAATGGTTGGTGATAATTGCTACGTTATTTATGTGGTTTCTAAACAGAACTCTTCATATGAAATGTTCAACTAACAAGCTGTGTATTGACTTCATTCAGAAATCATACACTTGCTGTGAGCCAATCAACTCCGAAAATGAAAGCCAGAGCTCACATTGTCAGCCGGAGACAGAAGTGGACATGTTGGATAAACATCTTGTTAATCGTAGCGAATCCAGCATCGTCTGTAAGAGGGATAGCTGGATTTGGTTCTCGCCTGATGCTCGTCCTAGTGTTGAAAACTTTGCTTCAAGGCAAAGAAAGTTCAACAGTCAGGATCCGAGAGTGACAGCCCTCGCTGCAGAGATCAGGTATGGTATTGTTTCTTCTTCTTCTGTGTTCGTTCTCAAACTCATGTATATTAGCAGGATGTAGTCCGGAGAATGGAATACATTGTCATGGTTTACAATTTTTCTGCGATATCCGCACCTTTCAGCACGACATCTAACTTCAACATGGCCTCTTGGTTTAATTTGTCCCGATATGAGACAGATAACTTCACAATATTACCTATTTATTCGCCTCTTGCGACATGCATGGAAGGTAAACAGTGCTGTTATTCTTTGTTCCCCTTTTGGCCCTAGAAATACTTGAGCGTTACTTATTTTATTTGTATCTATTAAAATTCTTCTTGTAGTCCACTCTGTGTCATTAGTTATGTCATGTTATCCAATTTTGTCTCGTGTACTGCAAATCATTTCCGATTCTAATATTTTGCCATGATTGATACTTGATTAGTAACCAGCATCCTGGCACTCTAAGCACTCCCATAAGTCCTGTAGTTGTAAGTCCATCAGACCTCTAAGCGTATACAGTGGTGAGACGGCGTAAACGTGATTGGTTCGGACACGTAACGAGATACGATACGCTTTATAAAATTATTTTTTGCGAGGAACAGTTGAGGGTGGAAGGAGGAGCGTTGACAAGAGAAAATACTGGATTAATAACATCAAGGATTGGACTGGGCATGATTTTTCTACACTCCTCCAAATGTCTGAGGATAGAGTTGTTTGGAGAACATTTTTGTGTGTAACCATTGTGGCACACTACGACCCATTGGGTTGTATGTATGGCCTTTTGCTTCTTGCAGACAATCAATACAAGGTAACTGCGTGAAACGTAACAACAATTAGACTTACGTAAAACACAGGTTTATATATCGCTTCAATGAGACACGACAAACTATAGCTAAAACTAGTAGGTAATGATGCGCACACAATAAATCATACAAATTACAATACACAAATCATATTCAACGTTTCAACCAAAAGGTCTTTATCAAGACACAAACAAAACATCAAAAGACGACGAATGGAAAAAATTATCACAACATCCAACGGAAATATGGAAATGAGATGATTATATGATTCTTCTTGCAGACGGTCATTAAGAAAACAAAAATCAATCCGTTGAATATTTTCTCAGGGATGGAAACTCCCCAGGTGATCATTTCACAGCAACGGAAGATTTTTTTGTTTGCGTCTTTCTATTTTTTTCTTCCATATCATTAAATATATTATTTCTGAACAATGGTGCTCCCGAACGTAGGTTTTGCCTACAGACCTCCCGGTTTCGGTCGTGTTTTCCAAGTTATTGAACTCTTTGCGGAAGTATTTTACTGAGGATGTGCAGATGTCTTTATACCGCAGCATTGACCTACCGATGGCTCGCTGGCCTTCAGCCAGTACTTATTTTGTGATGTGGCATTTTGGAATTCTGCGGACGTACCCAACCACAGCAATCTATTTATATTGAGTGTTTCCGTGGCAGATGGTAGCTAAGTGTTTCCATGGCAGATGGTAGCTGAGTGCTGCACAACGCTTCCATGTTGGTGATTTTATCATGTCATTTAATGTCTAAGAATTTGCGGAGACATCTTAATGACAGAAATGAAGTCTCCTCTCATGTTTGATGTAGGTAGTCCATGTTTGTGATCGGTAGTATAGTATACTCAGCATGCATGTTTGATAAATCTGTATCTTTGTTTTCAATATTAGGTTATGGTTTTTCCAAGCTCGTTTTTTTTTGGTACTCTAGATCCTTGACATATTGCCACAGTTTCAGCGATGCTTATTGTTATAGAGAACACCTCGCAGGTCTTTGTCATGTTGTCAATTTGGGACTTAAGGTGGACTCACTGTGTCCCCCTAGTGCAGCATCATCTGCGAAGAGAAGTATTCTGATGAGCATTTCTGATGTTTTCGTCTTCGCTCTGAGACGCGCTAAGTTAAAGAGTGATCCACCGTAATGGGTGCGGATGAAAACGTGACCTGTTGCATCTGCTAGAGCATGTTTCAGAAGAGCCGCGAAAAAGATTAAGAAAAGGGCGGGGGCTAGAACTCACCCCTGATTTAATCCAGTCTTTACTACAAAGCTATCAGACGTATTGCCCTCGAAGATACGTTTGCATGCATGTCTTCATGAAGGGAAGTAACCAAGTCTAGTAGTTTTGGTGGACAACTAAGTATTAGAAATTTGTATAGAGCTGGTTTTCTAGCCCTGACGGGTTATGGGTCTTAGTATGGGTCTTACTAAGCTCAGTGTACCTGTCAATTGTTGATTGTGGGTTATTCAGATCATTCGAGAAATGACACAATGTTTCCCCTGGTCACGCCCATGTCTATTATTCAGTGTTTATCATAGCACATTTCCAAGCTCTCCAGATGGATCTACTAAATGTCCAATAGGAAGTAGTCCTGAGAATGGAGATGCGTTATCATCGATTTATTTGTGCTAATGGTCCAACACATCCGTTTTCGACGAAATTCTTTATTCAAAAATCTTTATTATATCTTTACCAGTCCACAGTTGTTCTGTCGAGACGGATGTGTCGGGTAATGGACGCAAATAAATCGGCGACATAGTTAATTAACATTCTCTGGACTACATCCTGCTGGAAATCTAGTGGCACCATAGTCCTGCTACAAGAGATATTCAGCGGGAGTTTGAGAATGAACGTTGATGAAGAAGAACAATCACCCCATTGTGTTCTTAACATTCTTCTGTAAAAATTACTCTCTCTACTTTCTCTACATAGTTTAGCTAGTGACCTTTAAAATCAAGTCTATCTAAACATTTGATTATATTGTTTTCTGTGGCTATACTGTCTGTCTAAACATTGTGTTAATGTTTCTGTGACTATACTGTGTGTCTAAACATTTTGTTAGTGTTTCTGTGGCTAAACATTTTATTATATTGTGTTTTGTGAATATAAAGTCTGTCTAAACATTCTGTTAGTGTTTTCTATGACTGTATCGTCTGTCTAAACATTTTTTTATATTAGTTCTATGAATATACAGTCTGTCTAAACATTTTCTTATATTGTTTTCTGTGTCTATATAGTCTGTCTAAACATTTTGTTATAGTGTTTTCTGTGTCTATATTGTCTGTCTAAACATTTTGTTATAGTGTAGTGTTGTTTCTGTGTCTATATAGTCTGTCTAAACATTCTGTTAGTGTTTTCTGTGACTATATCGTCTGTCTAAACAATTTTTATAGTGTTTTCTGTGACTATATTGTGTCTAAATATTTTGTTAATATTTTCTGTGACTATATTGTGTTTTGTGATATACAGTGTTTACAACTAATGACAAGTGCAGTTTAATTGTCTATATAACAGGCGGCAGGAAGAATTAAACAGAGATATAGAGAAAACTGCCGAGTCTTTGATAGACAACTCATCACCTGCTACAAGCAAATCTCAAGGGTTATCCTCTTTTTGCATGGGAGACGACTATTGTGTTGGTGGAAACAAGATATGTAGGAGATCTAGACGAGACCCTTATACGAGACCTATTAAGCTGGGTTGGAGGAGGTCACTACCAGGTCGGAGAAGTGATCATAGAAGCCCTGTTAAACACAAATTATCTGATACGAATAAAAAGCTTCCGTATTTAAAAGCATCTTATTGTAATCTACACATAGCCAATAAGATACAAGCAAAAAAACACAGCACATTAGAAGAAAAACAGGACGAACTAACACAAAATTATAGCACACTACCAGAAAAACAGAGCAAAATAGCAGAAAAACAGAGCGCTGAAACAAAGATGAAAAAAATATCTCGAGATAAAATCAGAAAAGGTAAAACATACCTGAGAAATGTATACAACAAACAATTACAAATAATAAATGGAAAACGCTTGCATAAACCAATGTTCAGAAGAGCTAGCATCAAATCAGCGATGAATAAGGAAAATATTGATTCAAGTGACAGAGAGCGCAAACTAAATACAGACGGTAAGACACAAAACATGGAAAAATCAATTCTGATATTTAACAATCCAGAGCACGAGAAAGATTTAAACAAGTTGAAAAGACCTTCAAATGAGCAATCAAAGTCCAATGAGTCTTTAGCTGCTGCAGATCAAAGCAGTTCCTCACTTAGTTTGCTCTCACAACCAATATTTTATTACGATTCAACAGGAACTGTGCTAAAACTGTCTCCAACGCCTACAAAGGACTCGATTGCTTCAATCTCCAACACCCAACATATGTTGTCATGTCTAGAGAATCAACTCTTAGGATCAATTAATGTTGGACAAAATCAAGAACGAAAAACAAGCATTCCCGTTGTCAAGTGTGGCCATGCAAAACTAAAACCAACCATGTCTGAACCTCACGTAAGTTTGAGTGTACCAAATACTCTTGCAAGTTATTCAGAAACTATGGTAAAACGAAAGAAAAGATTGATTTTGTGTACAAAATTAACAGTTCCTGATGATGTAAGCCAGATTCAAGCTGTACCGGATATTTCTAGCAGTAGTCACCTGGGGTATAATTCTAAGCCACAAGAAAGTACATTATCAATATTTCCATCAGAGACTTTGAACAAACAGGCTGCTAGCATTAATCAGCCTTGTTCTCTGACAGAGATTAGGAAAAAACAGGCTGCTAGCATTAATCAGCCTAGTTGTCTACGTGTTTCAATGTCATATTCTAAGATATCACATATTAATCCTGGTGACGTTGGTATGAGAGACAAGGATGAGGTTTCTATGAGGAACCAGAATGATGCAAGGCAAATCAGAGATGATTTTGCCACGAGAAACCAGAATGATGCTAGGCAAATCAGAGATGATTTTGCTATGAGAAACCAGAATGATGCTAGGCAAATCAGAGATGATTTTGCCACGAGAAACCAGAATGATGCTAGGCAAATCAGAGATGATTTTGCTATGAGAAACCAGAATGATGCTAGGCAAATCAGAGATGATTTTGCCACGAGAAACCAGAATGATGCTAGGCAAATCAGAGATGATTTTGCCATGAGAAACCAGAATGATGTTGAGATAAGAGGCCAGGAAATGGAACAAAAATTTCATAAGTTGAAATTTGAGGCTGAGAACACAGAGAACATGGAGTTTGAAGCAAGTTGTTTGGAAGATGTTATCAGTAAAGAAGTCAACACAACAGTTCACAAAATCTTATTTAATACAGAGAAATGTTCATTTTCTCCAATCAGCTCCCCAGAAATAAACTGGCAAATGTTGAAAGACAACGACCAATGCATTGATCAACAAATTACGGCGAAAACAAATGAAATGTTTATCGCCGATAATAATGTTCTAAATAAAATGAGTGTTGATAATTCTCATGAAGATTTTTTGCAACAAGACTTAAATCAGATAAGTCCACAAGACGCGAAACTAGTTGAGGAGTCATGCTCTGATACATGTATGTTGAATTCAGTTCAACCCAAGCATGATAGCGCATCTCAGCCTAACCAACATTTAAATTCAGCTCAGACCAAGCATGATAGAACATCTCAACCTAAGGAACTGTTAACGCCGACAAATCCACGTCGTACAAATATCTACACACGAGATTATTATTTAGGAAAGAGGGCAACAACTCTGAAGAAAAAACAGGAAACTGTTAAATCGCCCCTGCAGACGCCAACGAATGCCTCCCTCTCGCGCTGGAAGAAAACTTTCATAACATGGTCAAAAACAGTATCCTTACGCTTGTATTCCCCATTCACAAAACCAATATCACCAATCGCTCACAACAGACAGACAATTCATAAACAGGATATTAGAAAACTAAAACCTTGCTTGAAAGCCACACAAAGTCTAATTGAACAGTCTCCTATATTCAATTCACTTTCTGAAGATTCGCAGCGTCTTCGAAATTGTGCAGGAAATGACTTGAAAGCTTCACAAAGTCTTACTGAACAGTCTCACATATCCAATTCACTTTCTGAAGATTCGCAGCAGTTTCAAAAGAGTACAGCTAATGACTTCAGCATTGTGGCCTCTGACTCCATTATAATGCGGAAGTCAGACTGTAAAAAGTGTAGGCACAGTGAGAGCACTTATTCTGTGGATTTGTCCCACACGTCTGCTTATGTTGCAGATTTACAGCTTCAAAGCATTCCGTTCTCTGAACTATATCCTGCCAATCATCAGGATTTTGATAATGGACACCAAATAGACTTGCAACTACCTGAAAATACCAAATGGTCTTCCAAAAGAAGGTTAAGTTTGCCACGCTGTTCTACACCGAGAAAAAATGAGCAGTTGGAATGTCTCTCATTGAATAAAGCTCAGAGGAAGCTTTCCTTAACTAAAGGTCACCCACATGACCAACATATTGCACGCCACAAAGAAACATCGAAAGCATCAAACAGTGAAACGTTATCTAATTTCAAACGAAGAACTAGTTCTCTCCGTCAGAATTCTAACAAGCCTGTGGTCACAGTCTCCAAAAACAACTCATCGAGTACTGCACCTTACAGACGTTGTAAGCCATTGACGTCTGCTAGGACTCAACTACCTACACAGATTGCCAAGCTGGTTTTTGTAAATGAAGCAGATGCGTGTCCAGACAAAACGTGTTATGAGAAAGATAATTGTGAAACGATTGAACTGTCTAGAACTAATCATCCCATAATATCGGACTATACCCAGATGTCCGTGTGCTCATCAAAGCTTTGCTCATTTGGGAACATTTACAGGCCATTGGTGAACTCTCACAATTTCAATTTGGTAAATTACAATTATTTAGACTCGCAGAAGGCAGGTATCACATCACCTTTATTGAAAGCAGATATCACAGCACCTTTAGTGAAGGCAGGTATCACTGCACCCTTAGTTAAGGCAGATATCACAGAACCCTTAGTGAAAGCAGGTATCACTGAACCCTTAGTGAAGGCAGATATCACAGCGCCTTTAGTGAAGGTAGAAGATTTAAAGCCATACGTATCATGGCAAACACAATCAAAAAATAAACAAGATGTGCTCATGCTATCATCAACATTTGAGCTGCCTCGGACTTCCTCAGATGAAGACGAAAGCTCACAAGATTGCCCAGGGAAAAATAATCAAGATTATGTTACCTGTAAAACAGAATGCTCAAAGTTAATCACTTCAGGAATCTATAATTTCGATCCGGTTAAGCGTTCAACCAGCATCAAACCAGTAGTGGTTAAGAACACATCAAATGCAGATTCTGGTTTTGATGACTCTTCCTCAGATACTGCCTGTCTTGACCACACTTGCCAGCTGCCCATCAGGGAACAGAAAGTGTATGATCACCGTCTATGTTGTCCAAAGAGACTGGTGTCTGGTGTCAATCACTCATGTATAGAATTTCAAGGTTTGAATCCCGACCGTTCAGAGTTTCTTAGAAATGGTTTCATTTCAAACACATGCATCTCTGAATTTCACACTTCAAACGCAGTGTCATCATTAGTGAACAACTCTGTACAATATCTAACGAACAACACTTACAACCCAGTCCCGTCACTAGTACAGAACAGTTGGGACAAGGTCTCATTACCAGTACAAAACACAGTCCCATTAGCGCTACATGATACTCGTAACATGTCCCCATCACTAGTACAGAATACTTGGGACAAAGTCTCATTACCAGTACAAAACAAGGTCCCATTAGCGATACAGGATACTCGTAACATGTCCCCATCACTAGTACAGAATACTTGGGACAAAGTCTCATTACCAGTACAAAACACAGTCCCATTAGTAGTACAGGATACTCGCAACATGTCCCCGTCACTAGTACAGAATACTTGGGACAAAGTCTCATTACCAGTACAAAACAAGGTCCCATTAGCGATACAGGATACTCGTAACATGTCCCCATCACTAGTACAGAATACTTGGGACAAAGTCTCATTACCAGTACAAAACACAGTCCCATTAGTAGTACAGGATACTCGCAACATGTCCCCGTCACTATTACAGAACACTAGTAACACAGGCCCATTACCTGCACAAAATACTAGTAACAGAGTCCCATCACTGGTACAGAAAACAAGTAACATAGTCATGTCATATGGAAATATATTTAATTTTAGTGAAGATATGAAAAGAAGGAATTATGAAAATTATTATCACGAGAGATTGCCTTCAGGTAATTTTATAAATCTTCCAGCCAGCAAACAAGATATGTTTGCCAACGGTTATGAAATAGATTATATCAAGGAGGGGCACAACTTAGATATCAATATGAAATCACCGAATAATATAATGGAAATAAAGAAATCAAATCTGTCCTGCGTCCATGGATCTGTAACACCAGATACACAGACTAAACGCATCTGCTCATTTGGCACTCTTCTTCCTTTACCACCTACTTCTGATGATCATATTGATAGTCCATTAGTTTCAGACCTGACTCTTCTGAAATTGAACCACACAAACACTGAAGACATATTCAGAAATTCCTTAGAATCTCACGAGACTAGTATATGTAGAAGTAAGGTAAGCTCTTGCAAAGATCTCCACTGCCCAGAACATAATCAACCAGAGAAAGGCTCCACCCAAGAAACACCGTCTAGTTATATATCTCAGTCAGAGGCAGCCATTTTGGACTTTCCAAGTGCATGGTCAACTGAGTCAGACATTGAAGGGTTAACTTCTTTAGAATTTCAAAGTAATTTCAGTTCCCAGCTATCTAGAGATATCTCTCTTTCACCAAATTCAAACTCTTCGTTAGGAGCAATTTTAGATGAGTTTGCTTTTGGTCAGCCATATATTCAGGAACCATGTGAATTGTGTAGTTATGGTTCAACGAAACAGGCAGTATATATTTCAAAACACAGTTTGCCTGCAGAAAAATGTTCTCTTGATGGAGTTCATAGTTGCCACAAAGAAATTCTTCATAGTTGCCACAAAGAAATTCCACAAACCATAGCAGTTGTATCTGAATACAGTCACCCACACAATTTGCAGCTTCCGTCATCTTCATCTGATGAAGATGACTGTGGAGACAACATCCATTTTAATAATTTGTTCACACACACCTCCTGTGATCAGGCAAACATCACACAGATACCAACAAAAATACCAAGCAGATCTTCTCCATTCCCAGACAGAAACCAGCATTGGAAACCCCATTCAGATACAATTCAATCTCTGTTTCAAGGTGCACATACAAAAATAAAGTATCCAAAAAATGCCAAATGTCAAAATACAACTGAATCAAAGAGCAGACTTATTATACCAGATAGAAGTGTGGCTTTTTCGGAATTGATGAAGAGATTCTGAATGGACATGTTAACTTATACTGCTTGTCAAGTGTGCATCATTCAGGATTAATTTGCATTGAGATGTGTTTTGAATTTGCTTCGAGAATTTTGAGACACTGTGTCATTGAGTAATGCCTGACTTCAGCCTAACACCAACACGCCTCACGTGTATTCATTCTGTACCGTGTACACTGTACATTAGATTGGCTTAATGGCAGAGGTCAAGTACACTCCCATAGATCTACGCTTTGACTCGACTGAGCTTCATGTTTCAAACATGTTCCAAACACAATTACATCTATAGTATGTAGTATGTCCACCGGACTACATTCTGTGAATCTGCAGGAGTTTGAGAATGAATGCGAAGAAGAAGATATGGCTCCATATCTGTTTATTAGCACTAGGTCTGTTTATTAATACACGTTTTGTTTATTAGCACATGATCTGTTTATTAGCACATGAACTATTTATTAGCAAACAATCTGTTTATTAGAAATAATCTGTTTATTCGCACATGGTCTGTTTATTAGCACATGATCTGTTTATTAGCACATGATCTGTTTATTAGCAAATAATTTGTTTATTAGCACATGATCTGTTTATTAGCACATGGTCTTTTTATTAGCAAACAATCTGTTTATTAGCACATGATCTGTTTATTAGCACATGATCTGTTTATTAGCAATTGATCTGTTTATTAGCACACGATCTGTTTATTAGCACATGATCTATTTATTAGCACATGATCTGCTTATTAGCACATGATCTGTTTATTAGCACATGATCTGTTTATTAGCACATGATCTGTTTATTAGCACATGATCTGTTTATTAGCACATGATCTGTTTATTAGCACATGGTCTTTTTATTAGCAAACAATCTGTTTATTAGCACATGATCTGTTTATTAGCACATGATCTGTTTATTAGCAATTGATCTGTTTATTAGCACACGATCTGTTTATTAGCACATGATCTATTTATTAGCACATGATCTGTTTATTAGCACATGATCTGTTTATTAGCACATGATCTGTTTATTAGCACATGATCTGTTTATTAGCACATGATCTGTTTATTAGCACATGATCTGTTTATTAGCAATTGATCTGTTTATTAGCACACGATCTGTTTATTAGCACACGATCTGTTTATTAGCACATGATCTATTTATTAGCACATGATCTGTTTATTAGCACATGATCTGTTTATTAGCAATTGATCTGTTTATTAGCACACGATCTGTTTATTAGCACACGATCTGTTTATTAGCACATGATCTATTTATTAGCACATGATCTGTTTATTAGCACACGATCTGTTTATTAGCAAACAATCTGTTTATTGGCACATGATCTGTTTATTAGCACACGATCTGTTTATTAGCACATGATCTGTTTATTAGCAAACAATCTGTTTATTAGCAAACAATCTGTTTATTAGCAAACAATCTGTTTATTAGCAAACAATCTGTTTATTAAAACAATCTGTTTTTTAGCAAACGATCTGTTTATTAGCACATGATCTGTCTATTAGCACATGATCTGTTTATTAGCACACGATCTGTTTATTAGCAAACAATCTGTTTATTAGAAATAATCTGTTTATTCGCACATGGTCTGTTTATTAGCACATGATCTGTTTATTAGCACATGATCTGTTTATTAGCAAATAATTTGTTTATTAGCACATGATCTGTTTATTAGCACATGATCTATTTATTAGCAAACAATCTGTTTATTAGCAATTGATCTGTTTATTAGCACATGATCTATTTATTAGCAAACAATCTGTTTATTAGCACATGATCTATTTATTAGCACATGATCTGTTTATTAGCACACGATCTGTTTATTAGCAAACAATCTGTTTATTAGCACATGATCTGTTTATTAGCACACGATCTGTTTATTAGCACATGATCTGTTTATTAGCAAACAATCTGTTTATTAGCAAACAATCTGTTTATTAGCAAACAATCTGTTTATTAACAAACAATCTGTTTATTAAAACAATCTGTTTTTTAGCAAACGATCTGTTTATTAGCACATGATCTGTCTATTAGCACATGATCTGTTTATTAGCACATGATCTGTTTATTAGCACATTATCCGCATCCATCGATTTGTGCGCAATGCACCGAGATCCACTCCCCCTGGATGACCCTGTGAGGTGGGGGCCTCTCAGTGTGTTGCGTGCAAATTATTCATCGGCAGCAAAAGTTGCGTCTTTTTAATATCCGAATCGCGGAAACGGTATGACCTGACCTGAGTTAGGGGAGGTAAAGACTGTAAGGAAGGGAACTGGCCACCCCATCTAATAGCTGCTGCGGCTTAGTACATGAAGAGTTATCTTCATCCTCGATGTCATGCTGCTGCCATGGGACCTACCTTTACCTTTATAGAATTTCAACGGAGACAGATTTATTAAATATGATTCCAGCTGTGATTATAATATTAGATATAAACCCAACTTGTACCTGCAACATCGGGAAAAGGATTGTCTCTGAAGTCTGGGTCAGTCGGTCCAGGGTACGAAGCGGGAATATATTGGACGAGACTGTCCCTGCTAACTAGCCGAGTTCGGAATGTGGATTCAACTTTCCCGTGGACAGCATCAGCTATGAGGCACAAAAATATTTTCACAAAATTAGATATAATATTATTCTAGATGTGATCACAAAATTAGATATAAGATTATTCTAGATGTTATCATGGTGTACTTGTTCTAGATGTGATCACAAAATTAGATGTAAGATTATTCTAGATGTTATCACAAAATTAGATGTAAGATTATTCTAGATGTTATCACAAAATTAGATGTAAGATTATTCTAGATGTGATCACAAAATTAGATGTAAGATTATTCTAGATGTGATCACAAAACTAGATGATAATATTATTCTAGATGTGATCACAAAATTAGATGTAGGATTATTCTAGATGTTATCACAAAATTAGTAAGATTATTCTAGATGTTATCACAAAATTAGATGTAAGATTATTCTAGATGTGATCACAAAACTAGATGATAAGATTATTCTAGATGTTATCACAAAATTAGATGTAAGATTATTCTAGATGTGATCACAAAATTAGATGTAAGATTATTCTAGATGTGATCACAAAATTAGATGTAAGATTATTCTAGATGTTATCACAAAATTAGATGTAAGATTATTCTAGATGTTATCCTGGTGTAATTATTCTAGATGTGATCACAAAATTAGATGTAGGATTATTCTAGATGTTATCACAAAATTAGATGTAAGATTATTCTAGATGTGATCACAAAATTAGATGTAAGATTATTCTAGATGTTATCACAAAATTAGATGTAAGATTATTCTAGATGTTATCAGGGTGTAATTATTCTAGATGTGATCACAAAATTAGATGTCAGATTATTCTAGATGTGATCACAAAACTAGAGGATAAGATTATTCTAGATGTGATCACAAAATTAGATATAGGATTATTCTAGATGTTATCACAAAATTAGTAAGATTATTCTAGATGTTATCACAAAATTAGATGTAAGATTATTCTAGATGTGATCACAAAACTAGATGATAAGATTATTCTAGATGTGATCACAAAATTATATGTAAGATTATTCTAGATGTTATCACAAAATTAGATGTAAGATTATTCTAAATGTTATCCTGGTGTAATTATTCTAGATGTGATCACAAAATTAGATGTAGGATTATTCTAGATGTTATCACAAAATTAGATGTAAGATTAGTCTAGATGTGATCACAAAATTAGATGTAAGATTATTCTAGATGTTATCACAAAATTAGATGTAAGATTATTCTAGATGTGATCACAAAATTATATGTAAGATTATTCTAGATGTTATCACAAAATTAGATGTAAGATTATTCTAGATGTTATCCTGGTGTAATTATTCTAGATGTGATCACAAAATTAGATGATAAGATTATTCTAGATGTGATCACAAAATTAGATGTAGGATTATTCTAGATGTTATCACAAAATTAGATGTAAGATTATTCTAGATGTGATCACAAAATTAGATGTAAGATTATTCTAGATGTTATCACAAAATTAGATGTAAGATTATTCTAGATGTTATCATGGTGTAATTATTCTAGATGTGATCACAAAATTAGATGTAAGATTATTCAGGATGGGATCACAAAATTAGTAAGATTATTTTAGATGTTATAACAAAATTAGATGTCAGATTATTCTAGATGTGATCATTGTGTGATTATTCTAGATGTTAAAATAAGATTATCCCAACTGTGGCTATTTATACTTTAAGACTTTGACAAATTTATGACTACAATTTACTAACGGTACAGACTAGAGTTTATTTATGACTACAATTTACTAATGGTACAGACTAGAGTTTATGCTGATATTTTTCTGGACATTTTACATATAGAATAAATATATGATGTTTGTAAGTCAATTTGTATCAATTCTTGATGTTTGTAAGTCAACTTGTATTAAGTGTGGATTCTTGATGTTTGTAAGTCAACTTGTATTAAGTGTGGATTCTTGATGTTTGTACGTCAATTTGTATAAATTCTTGTATCTTGATGTTTGTAAGTCAACTTGTATTAAGTGTGGATTCTTGATGTTTGTAAGTCAACTTGTATTAAGTGTGGATTCTTGATGTTTGTACGTCAATTTGTATAAATTCTTGATTCTTGATGTTTGTAAGTCAACTTGTATTAAGTATGGATTCTTGATGTTTGTAAGTCAACTTGTATTAAGTGTGGATTCTTGATGTTTGTAAGTCAACTTGTATTAAGTGTGGATTCTTGATGTTTGTAAGTCAACCAGATATGCACTGTTAGCCGATCTGCATTCCTTCATCATCCATGAAGATCATGTGATAGACGACAAAAGTAAGAAAAACGGAGATCATGTGAAGACACAAGTAAGAAACACGGAGATCATGTGAAGACACAAGTAAGAAACACGGAGATCATGTGAAGACAAAAGTAAGAAACTCGGAAATCATGTGAAGACAAAAATAAGAAACTCGGAAATCATGTGAAGACACAAGTAAGAAACTCGGAAATCATGTGAAGACACAAGTAAGAAACACGGAGATCATGTGAAGACAAAAATAAGAAACTCGGAAATCATGTGAAGACACAAGTAAGAAACACGGAGATCATGTAAAGACAAAAGTAAGAAACTTGGAGATCATGTGAAGACAAAAGTAAGAAACACGGAAATCATGTGAAGACAAAAGTAAGAAACACGGAGATCATGTGAAGACAAAAGTAAGAAAAACGGAGATCATGTGAAGACAAAAGTAAGAAACACGGAGATCACGTGAAGACAAAAGTAAGAAACATGGAGATCATGTGAAGATAAAAGTAAGAAACATGGAGATCATGTGAAGACAAAAATAAGAAACATGGAGATCATGTGAATTATATTTCGGGGCCCGAAATGGGTGCAAAGAATAGCAACACTGTTTATCTTCCATGCATGTCGTACGAGGTGACTAAGGAGATTATGGGATGGAGTTGGCTGGCCCATCCCATATAGAGTCAGTGACCTAAAGCCATTCTGAAGTCGGATGTGTCAGGCCGAAAGGCGCAGATATCGCAGCAATGCTGTAAACCATGACACAGCTCATTCCGTTCTCCAGACTACATCCTGCTAATCTGCAGGAGTTTGAGTACGAACGCAGAAGAAGAAGAAGATGTGAAGACAAAAGTAAGAAACACGGAGATCATGTGAAGACAAAAGTAAGAAACACGGAGATCATGTGAAGACAAAAGTAAGAAACACGGAGATCTTGTGAAGACAAAAGTAAGAAACACGGAGATCATGTGAAGACAAAAATAAGAAACATGGAGATCATGTGAAGACAAAAGTATGAAACTAAGACACAAAAAAACACTGATGATTTTTGTTACAGGATGTCGGCCTACACCAACTTTCCGTAGATTTTTGTTACAGGTTGTCTACCTATCATCAACTTTCCTTAGATTTTTGTTACAGGTTACAGGTTGTCAACCTATCACCAACTTTCCTTCGGTTTTTTCTTACAGGTTGTCGGCCTAGCACCAATTTTCCTTAGGATTTTGTTACAGGTTGTCGGCCTAACACCAACTTTCCTTACATTTTTGTTACAGGCTGCCAGCCTATCACCAACTTTCCTTAGGTTTTTGTTACAGGTTGTCGGCCTAACACCAACTTTTCTTTAGATTTTTGTTTCAGGTTGGCAGCATATATCACCAACTTTCCTAAGGTTTTTGTTACAGGTTGTCAACATATCTCACCAACTTTTCTTAAATTTTTGTTACAGGTTGTCAGCCTATCACCAACTTTCCGTAGTTTTTTGTTACAGTCTGTCAGTCTATCACTAACATTTCTTAGAGCAGCCTCCTAAGACATGCCTATAAATAAGACAGTGGCCCAATTCTGTTCACCCTGAACTAGAAGTCCAGACGCCGGTTGCCAAATGGGCAATGGAACAGAGGAAGACAAGAACAATTTTTGTCCCTACCCAAAAAAACTGCAATGAGAGCCCTCCCCCGGTCATTCGGGCAGGGGGTTCCAGTGTGTAGCGTGATGATCGTTGTATGCAGACACATCTCCCTATAATGAGCCGCGCAAGCTAAAATATTATGGACATATGAAAGGTCACAATGGGTTGGAAAGAAAAATCACGGAGAAAAAGGCGCCGATGGATAGAAAATATCAAACATACCTTTTGAATTACACTGGAAGAGGCTGGGCAGCTTGGAAGGAACCAGGAGGTTTATAGAGTGGCAGTTAGGATATCATACTTCAAATGATATGTCCAGGGCCGGATTTAGACTTGATAAGGCCATAAGCTATCCTGACGTGCGACAGTGGGACAAATAATGCTGCAATATATTTAAGTATATATGACAATTGCTCAGAAAAGTGGGGGCCCTAAGCTATAGCTTGTGTAGCTTATACGTAAATCCTGCACTGGACATGTCACATAAGAGAGAACGTGTTGCTGACTCTTGTTGTTGAGAATAGTGTCCGCTGAATGATTATGGGTTCAAATCTCGTCTGCTAATTTCTCAGTTTCTTCTGACGTCCATTACAGCTTCTGTAATCGAAAGAGAAGAAAAGAAACAAAGATGTTTTAACAACACTTCGTATGAAATCAAATAGGGCATACAATAGGTCTTTTTTGAATATGTTAAAAGACACGACACCCTGTTGAAAACCTTACCTGAGTGCAAGTAGAGGGGAGGCTAGCAAGAGATAGGTAGAGATACAAGTGAGAGAATAACATCACGAGATGGACAGGTTACAGTCTAACAGAGTGTATCCAGAGCCGTCTTTACACCAATTTGGGCCCCTGGGCAAAGAAAGAGTGCTGCCCCCCCCCCGGAATAAAAAATAAATAGTTGATAATATTAAAAATAATGTATTATTTATTTTATTATCACTATACTAATTTCAACAAATTGTTGTTAAATCATGCTGTTCTGCTGCAACTATAACCAACATTAAACATGAAAAACAGAGAAAAGAGAATGTATTTACATGTTTTATAGTATTACATGCGATATTTACAAAAACAAAAAAATTTAAACACAAAAACAGATATTTGCATATGTTTTTTTTAATAATAAGCATCTAACATATTACATCTATTACACAAGGTCAAACAAAGGTATTAAAATTCGTAATGGAAAACAAATACTTAGATTAGAAAAATTTCAGTACGGTACTTTATTATAACAAGTGTTTGCGGCATTTATTTTCAGAAAATTAAATTGTTTTATTATCGGCTTGAAGTCAATGGTCTTCAGGATGTCATTTTCTATGCTCATTAGTGAAAGCCAGTTCTAACGATGCTGTTCCATTGTTCTACGAAGCTGATTTTTTATAAGTTTAAGTCTTGAAAAAGAACGTTCTCCTGTACAGTTGCTCACCATCATGCACATGAACACTCTGAGTGCAATTTCAATGTTCGGAAAACAGATTTCAAATTGTCCGAAATTATTTTTCTGTACAGTGCAGGGAGAGTCTCGCAATTTTCATCAAGAGCCATGTAATGCGTGAGATGCTCACATTCATTTAAAAGGTCGTCATAACTCAAGTCCTTGTGGTACCACCTATTGGCAAGATGTTCGCATTATTTTCTTTAGTGCATCAGAAGTAATGTCTCTAATGATTTTTAATTCACTCAAGAAAGAAAGATTTCCAATTTCTGAATACGCCTCTGCACGTCTTGTTAGTTCAACGATTAAAGTGTCCAGAATAGGGAAGATAGGGATAGATAGTTTCTACCTTGAACTTTTCGGACAAATTTAGAAGTAACTCTTCTCCTGGCCTATCATACCTACTAAAACGCACACTTCGGGTTCGTTCCAGTTTTTTTTCCCTCACTGTAATCTGCATCTGGACACATACTCCTGGCTTTGAATTCATATTCAGTGAATTTGTCTCTAGTTTCCTGAAGATAGCTTTTTAGCGACTCAAGAAGATTTGTGACAACCAGGATGTTCACATCCTTTGATTGTAAAACTTTTCTTGTTGTATTCATTTAACATTGGTCCAGGTTCAAGGTTGAAAGTGATTGACAAACGTAAAGGGCCTGTTCGCATATAAACACAAAATTATGAGATTTTTATAAAATAATACTAAATTGTATACGGGTTTTCCGAAACCCTACAACATATTCGCATGGGGCCCCTATGCTCGTGGGCCCCCGGGCAAATGCCCAACGGGCCTATGCGTTAAGACGGCATTGAGTGTATCACCAAGACAAGAGACAGGGGATGTTGGAGGTCTATTGCAGCCATCATTACTGAGACGGCACTTAATGATGATGACTGCTTCCGGTAAAGATCGACAACTTGCTCTCCATTTCCGAAAGTTCCATCACGTTGGTGAAATTGACAATTTATTTACGGCAAAGTGACCGGTTCATACCGTATATATTCATAGAAAATGGTACGATTTTTCTTTTTTTCTAAATCCTAGGTTTTTCCATTAATGTGTTAAAGTCAGACCTGTTACACGTGTTCTGCTGACATATAGTTCACACCACATGAAGAAAATTTATAATTATATCAGATATGGAATCATTCATCAGTTATTTTATAATTTAAGTTTAGTGACAATCGACATCCATTAATTTCTTCCAGTCTAAATCAAAATGATCATCAGACTAAGAGTCTATATCTAGGAAATTGTTGACGATCTCAATCTGTCAAATTACTCAAATATTGATATGACAAAAGTCACTGAAATCAGGTGCGGATCAGGTGCGAAAAACACAGAAATGGCATCTCGCCATCTGTGCATTGCCGTAGACCTACATAAAAATTATTTTTTGCAATAACTTTATAATTTGAAATAATAACCACCCCTCCCCAACCTGCCTTGTGTTTTTCTTTAGAATAATATGAGGGGTGTTTGGCATTAAATAGCCTCAACTCCCCATTTTTCTTTTTTTTTCTCTTTAAAAAAAATAAAAATTACCCCCAATTCCAACCTACAGTGTGTTTTTCTTTGACTTAAAATGAGGGGGGGGGGGCAAGCCCCCCTCAACCCCCATTCTGTATATTTTAGCCAACAATAAACAAATCCATTGCAAGTCTCAAGATATGGCGCAAATCTCACTAATATGTTTAATTTTTTCCTTCTATTTTTTATTCCTAAAACATAATGGGGGGGGGGGGGAGGGAGGGGAGAGACCCCTTTCATTCTTTTCCTATTTTTTTAAATTAAAAAAGTGACCGTCATTCTGCCTAGGACTGCCATTCATGTCAATCAAGCGCCACCTGGGAGAAGCTTCAGATCACGTGACCCTAGGAAAGGTTAGGAAACACCTCGCAACCAGAGCAAAGGTCACAGTGTACACTCGAATGAAAAATCTGCCAAATAAATTAGTTATCAAAATTATAAGTGTGCTTGATGTCGTTTGTGTTGGGAGATGTGACATCACGGCTTCCATTAATTTCAATACTTTCATTGGTGTTACACGGAAATCCGTACGTCTGCTACTTAAAAATGTAAACATTGTGTGCTATTTGTAGCACAGTGAAGACTTAAACCGTAGTTTTACCCAATATTCATCCCAACATTATTATGTTTTCAATGTCTGACATGGACTCATAACTAAAGAACAAAAGAGAAGGCTTACCATGTGTGATGGGCCAATTTCTAGTATAGGAATAGGTCTCCGTTGTGACCTTTGCTCTACTTTTGAGGTATTACCTCCCCTTTGCCGTGTTAGATAAGTTGCATAAGATTATAGATTTTGAGAAAGGAGGAGCCATCTCCAGAGAACTCTTCCACCCCTGACACCGCAAGCCAAACAAGGGCCACAGCGTATAGATAGATAGACCAACAATGACCATCACCTCTTAAACTAATCTCTAGACAACACAAAAGGAAGGCGTATCAAGAGAGGAAGGTCTTGGATGGCAGAAGATACCCTACTCAGAAATGGTGAGCTGGAGGAAGTGGAAAGAGGCTGTGAATGGGTGGCATTTAGCTAAGATAGAGCATTATTGACAATAATTGTGATACAGCTGGGAAGAGAGTGCCACGAATGGGCTGCCAATAAAACAGAGGTAATGATCTAAGAATTCATCCTATAGCATTTGAAGCCACTCGATATAATAATTTACACAGACGCAGTGATTCAATTGGATTCTCAAAGTATGCTGCGCAAGATAGAAAAGTGTATGATAGTGGGTCACTCTTCTCAACAACGAGCAGAGTATTACATGGATTTAAAGTCCAGGTCATGCTGGAGTCAGGGGAAGCAAAAGAGCCGATGTGTTGGCTGATAAAGATTTGGTGAATGGCACTGAGATAAGAAGATGAGACAGGATTGAATTTATAGCAGTCATGGATACCCTACGAAAATATGAGAATGAGACAATGTACATATTCAAAGAATGGGAGGGACTAGAGGCGATGTGAGAAAGTGCTCCCTCTCCTGAAAGATCAGAAGAATATGCAATCAGCAACTGACTGGGACCCTGAACTTTTTGATGGAATGGCAAGCAGAGCATATATGGCAATGTCCCCAGTGCTGTGACACTTGTTCCTAATCAAGAATCTTCTTCTGCGTTTGTTCTCAAACTCCTGCAGATTAGCAAAATGTTGTCAAACGGAATGTGTTGTGTCATGGTTTACAGCATTGCTGCGATATCTGCACCTTTCGGCCTGGCACATCTGACTTCAGCATGGCTTTGGGTCACTGACTTTGTAAGGGATGGGACAGCCAACTCCATTCCATAACCTCCTTAGTTGCCTCTTATGACATGCATGGAAGGTAAACAGTGTTGCTATTCTTTGCTCCCCTCTTGTACCTGGCAAGACACAGATGTATCAAGAATGTTCCATACACTCATAGGACTCATTAGTCACATCTGGGTCAGTCATTATTATGACTTTATCTTAGTCATTATTTTCATAATCATTTCAGCTAAATGGTAATCAATGATTCCTATAAACAAACATGCAAAAAATGGATCTGAATACAGTGGAATCTCCCTATAGCGCATTCTTTTATAACAAATTTCCTTATATAACAACACTTTCAAAATTCTTAGTTATATTTATTATATATTGTTTGTACTGTATATAGCGAATTTCTGTTATTACATACATATTTTGTCTGTCTAGACCAAGTTGCTGAGATTTGAATTTGACTATATGTTTCATACATTCAACTTCTCTTTATTTTATTAGCACTGATTAACATCCTTATGTGTAAAATAAAAATTATTAAGGAACGCCCAGTTATGTACTAATTGTAACACATTTTTTATTGTATTCTAGAAACCAATTATGCTTCACGGACATGAGAGGTCGATTACCCAGATCAAGTACAATAGGGAGGGAGATCTGATCTTCTCGTGTGCAAAAGACCCCCAGCCAAATATTTGGTACTCACTTAATGGAGAACGACTGGGAACGTTTGTTGGTCACAATGGTGCTGTTTGGTGCATTGATTGTAGCTGTATCCTTCAACAGAATTTATCATAATTTAACAGTAGAATCCCTCTATAACACATTCTTTTATAACAAATTTCCCTATATAGCAACACTTCAAAATCCTCAGTTATATTTATTCTATATTGTTTGTACTGTATGTAGCGGATTTCTGTTATTTCAGACATATTTAGTGGGCCCAGACCACGTTATGAGATTTGACTGTATTGTATATAACCGATTTCTGTTATTACATACCTATTTTGTTGGTTTGGACCCAGTTGTTATAATAGGATTGTACTGTATTTCCAAGCAATTTTAGAATGACTGCAGCATTTATGGCACTAGCTGAGTGTATCGCTTGTGGTGCCGGGTCCAACAGGGGAGCAAAGAATAGTGGCACTGTTACCTGCCATGTATGTTGTAAGAGGCGACAAGGAGTTTTTGGAGGGTGGAGTTAGCAGTCCCATCCCCCACGAACGTAGAATAATATCTATGTGTATTGGGAAAACTTAGAAATTTCTTCGTTGGGTCTCATTCTTACCGATGTGCATAAAGTAGGATGTGCTGCCATGGATGCCCTTTGATGGACACGACTTCATAGCTTTTGGGTTACTGGGACCTCTCTGTGGTTGGACAATCAATACCATCCCTTTAGATATTTCTTATTTTGTGGTTGTTTCTTGACAGGTGTAAAGGCTGAAATATCAAAATAATCTTTTTTATTATTTGCATCTATTACAATTTGTACACCCGAAGTGTGATGTGTCAGGCCTTTAGCGCAAGTAAAATGGCGACAACACATTTCCGTTCTCTGGACTACATCATGTTGAAACTCAATGTTTATGTATCTTGCTAAACTGAAACACTAAACTGAATACTCTTCAATGTTTATGTATCTTGCTAAACTGAAACACTAAATTGTAGAATTTAGATTTGCTAAAAACAAGTGTCACAGTTTGTCAGAGACCTTAATTGAACTTCAGGGGATTCAACAAAAGTTTTGACTGGTGCAGCTGATAACACATGCAAACTTTGGGATTGTGAGACAGGTAACATGTTTTTAAAAAAAAATGTTAAATTGGTATACGAATGTACTGTAGTGTGTTTTGTTATAGCAGCATTAGGGGATTTTGAGTAATTCCTGTCATTTTACATTCATCATCATCATCAAGTGCCGTCTCCGTAACGAAGGTTGGCTGCAACATATCTCCAACATCTCTTGTCTTGGTGGTGCTCTCTGCTAGACTGTAACCTGTCCATCGTGTGATGTTACTCTCCCACTTGTATCTCTGCCTACCTCTTGTTCGCTTCTCTTTGACTTTACCCTCAAGTAAGGTCTTCAATAAGCTGTCATGTCTTTTAATGTGTCCAAAATAATTTATTTGCCTAATCTTTATTTCTCTTAGTAGTTCTTTCTTCATATTAAGTGTCTTTAGCACCTCTTTATTTGACAATATACAAATATTGAGTGATTCCTGTCATTTTACATTAACAATATGCAGAGACTGAGTAGTCATTCTTGTCATTGATACTGTTACAATATGCAGAGATTGAGTCATATCTTTCATTGATACTGTTACAATATGCAGAGATTGAGTCATTCTCATGAAATTATAATTGTTAATAAAGTTAGTTATGAGTCAGGTATTAATAATTAAGAAAGCAAAAACTCACATTTATTGAAATAATTCATAGTCCAGGCTAATGAAAGAAGAATATATTTGCTGTGAATAAAACATTTTCAGTCAACAAAAGGCATATTTCAGACAAATGAAAAATGTATATTCTTGGTGAACAAAAGGGGTATATTTCGTGTGACCAAAGGGGGCATATTTCAGATGAACCAAGGAGCATAATTCAGTAGGTGAACAAAAGAGGCTTCATGAAGAATGAATGGGGTGGTAGTATGTGAACAAAAGAGGCTTCATGAAGAACGAATGGGGTGGTAGTATGTGAACAAAAGAGGCTTCATGAAGAATGAATGGGGTGGTAGTATGTGAACAAAAGAGGCTTCATGAAGAATGAATGGGGTGGAGTTTGAACTATTTGCAGCATCATCTTGTAGAGGATGATGAAGAATTTCTGTTGTGTATATTCACAGGCAATGATTCTTCTTCTGCGTTCGTTCTCAAACTCCTGCAGATTAGCAGGACGTAGTCCGGAGAACGGAATGCGTTATGTAATGGTTTACAGCATTGCTGCGATATCTGCGCCTTTCAGCCTGACACATCCGACTTCAGCAAGGCTTTGGGTCACTGGCCCTATATGGGATGGGACAGCCAACTCCATCCCATAACCTCCGTAGTCGCCTTTTACGACATGCGTGGAAGGTAAACAGTGTTGTTATTCTTTGCTTCCCTTTCGGGCCCCGGTAACACACGGGCGAGGCAATGATTCATGATGTCACCATTGAGTTATACAGCAAATCAGCCGGCATGCAATGGGAACATGCTGGATCACCAAAGAGCACAAAATTCAAATCACATATTTCTACCCCATCGAGGTGAGCACAGTGAAGTGGTGATGGGGCTTAGTTCAGCCATCAGGGGCTGGAAACTAAGACTGGTCGGACCACAGTCCTGCCCAAGTAAGCAATTTGCTGGGGATGGAGGCAACCAGCCAAAAGGTGCACAATTAATCAGGATGCCACGCATAAAACACAATGGGAACATGTTTATATCTATTAATAATCATGGTTCCTGCCCCGTGGCATCCTGATTGCTGTAGTGACCTATTGGCTGGTTGCCTCCGTCTTCAGCACCTGTACTTGCTAGGGCAGATTGTGGTCTTGCTAGATTTTAGAAACGCCTGTCCAGTTTTGGTTTCCAGCCTCTGGTGGCTGGACTAAGCCCCATCTCCTCGACCTGGAGCTGTCTTCGATGGGGTTTGATAGTCTGATTGCCTTCTCATTGCCAGGTGTGTTTAAGTAGCCAGGAATCCACTCCATAACAATATTAACATGAGATGTGCGCAGCTTCGTAGTTTCATGAGTGCACTGCTGACATACACCCTGGAGTATATTGTGATTGTTTTCTTTTAAGATGAACTTATTATTGAAATGTGAGTAGCCAGTTAGCATGGTAATATATTTGAGCTAGTTCAAGCTTACAGTGTCCATCATGTCGCACAGCTTGAAGAGTGAACATAGAATCAGTAAAAATTACAATGTTTCGACTTTTGGTGGAAAGGAATCAAATATATTCTTCAGGTGGTACAAGGGAACTTCTAGTGCTATTATTTCAGCTTAATTGAACACTGCTTGTATAATATAATACGTGTCTCTTTGTCTACACTGACTTGCGTGTACTATTTGATTTTGTAAAAGCACAAAGGGAGTGCTGTAATAGCTTTCCTAGCATATATCTCATTTCCTCTACAGGAACACAGATTAACTCTGTTGAAACCAATACAGCAGTCAGGACCAATGGTTTCTCATACAGCGGCAACTTAATCATGTACACCACAGACAAAACCATGGGCTTTCCTTGTGAGATTAGCGTGTTTGACATCCGAGAAAACTTGGGTTTGTATATTGAAAATTTGATGATTATTATATGTTAGCCTTTTTATGATTTGATTTAAAAAATAGTCTGTTATAATAATTTGTCTCAGTCTGCCTACCTCCAACCTTGCTCAGCCTGCCTACCTCCAACCTTGCTCAGCCTGCCTACCTCCAACCTTGCTGAGTCTACCTACCTCCCACCTCTCTTAGCCTGCCTACCTCCCACCTCGCCCAAACTGCCTGCATCCTATCTCTCTTACCTGCCAACCTATCTCTCTCACCTGCCTACCTTCCACCTTATTGCAAAGTACCAAAATGAAGATATCGTGTGTTATCAGGTCCCAATGGGGAGCACAGCATAGCTGTTTCCTGCCATACGTGTCATACGAAGTGACAAAGTAGGTTTTGCTGCACCCAGTTGCAGCCTAAGACCTGACAGAGGAATAAAAACCAAAGCAGAATCAGCCTTCTAACATGATATTTTTTAATTATTGCTGTGTTTTCTGTTGGTCACTTTATATACTGGGTGTCGCTACTTTCCTTCTTGACATGATATTCACCAATACAGAGTCTGGGTTTTTCTTTGTGATCATGATATTAACAATCTCATTTATTTCAGTTACTTTCCTTTTTTGGAACTTTTCTACTTGTTCACTACTGAACATTTGTGTGAACAAATATGTAGTTCTTATTCAAAGAACTTGATGCATGAGATATCGACTTCATGCTGAAGTCGGATGTGTCAGATTAAAAGGTGCAGATATTGCAGTAAAGCTGTTAACCATGACACAGTGCTCTATTCTTTGGACTACATCCTGCTAATCTGCACGAGTTTAAGAACGACCGGAGAATAAGAAAGATATTTTGAAAAGTGAATATTCTCTTAAAGTTCATGAAAAAGAAAAGATAATGGGCACTTGGACAGATCAGAACAGGGGTGTAAGAAATTTAGTCCAGACATGGTGCACACATGAACACAATTACTTAGACTTGCCTACATCTGTCCTAGTTAGTAAATTTGTCATACGGTCCATAGTTAGTAGTCAGATCATCATCATGTCACTCTGGACAAGTTCATACATCCTCCAGTTTCATATTCAGTATGTCCTTCAGCGTGCGGTAACTAACTGTTCTTCTTCTGTGTTGGTTAACTCTTCTTTTGCTTACTATATGCAGCTCATTTCTTGCAATACCACGCTTCACTCCCAGGTCCTGCATTCTAGTCATAGCTTCCTGACATCTCATATCAGCCAACTGGTCTAACTCTTTGATTATATTCACAATATCAAGACAGTCTATTGATCTGGCACATCTGTCTGCTCTGTCATTTCGCTTGAAATCTACATGCCTAGGTACAAAATTGAAGGTAACTTTAACACAGACATATTGACTCCAGCCACTGACTGTGTAAATAGCCTGATTTCCAAGTACAAAAAAGAAGATAAATCAAAGATAAATATCAACTCTAACTACCGATGGCATAAATAGCCTGACCTAATCTTTCAAAGCATACTTATAGAATCAGTCAGGGGCCCAGAGATGACATGGACACCAGAGTGCACAGGCCGGCGCTCTATAGCTGGTCGAGCATCAGGGTCAGCGAAACACAGCTGGCCAAAACCCTTAGTACACTTCCACGCAGTGGGTCTGGAGACAGGATTGCAGCAACCCTGCTGTAGCCTGGCCAAAAAAATGCTGGCGGAAGACGGATGTGTCAGGTCGAAAGGCGCAGATAACGCAGCTTGCTGTAAAACATGACACAACGCAGATCACCCTCATACGTCCTCAGGGCAATCAGCGGAATGCTTTCAGAGGGTCCGTCGCAAGGCATAAGAAGAAGACGAATCAGTCAGAAAACAGACACCTGTTAAGACTCCAGCCTTATTCTAACCCTTGTCACCTTCGTCATACTACTAGTGGTGTACAGACAGCAAAGATTGATCACACTCATTTCCCCTCACAAACTGAGGGGTAAATAGAAATTTCTAATTTTATTACAAAATAATTTCCTAATGCCTAACAGCGGTAGTGACACATTTTTATGGGCCTGATAGCGAATGTATTTAGTAATGCATCATTAAACATTCCATGTTGCTGTTGTCGATATCCAAGTGCTGATGAGTAATTCTACTCTTGTTAGCACAATGCCATTCTTAAACAAAAGTGTTGATCTTCTGAAGTTGACTCAATGATCCATACAGTAAGTTAGTAACTGATAAGGGTGTTTTAAAAGTTTTTCCTAGCAGTTGAAAGTTAAGGGCGGCCAATAAGGAGGTATTCCAATGTCTCATTGGGATGAGAACAGTTTCTACAAATGGGTAGTTGCTGAGGTTTCATATGGTTTAACCTGTAACAACCCATAGAAAAAAATAATACATACTTCCTATGGCACTCTGCCATTTTTTATTACTTCTGGTTTTTGCATGTGTTTGCTTTTTTTTGGCATAACTATTTTATTTATTGAGTTATTGAGTCCACTCATGGAGCCAAGGTTGATGATAGGCCTAGACTAGACCTAGTCCACTCACGGAGCCAAGGTTGATGATAGACCTAGTCCACTCATGGAGCCAAGGTTGATGATAGACCTAGTCCACTCACTGAGCCAAGGTTGATGATAGACCTAGACTAGACCTAGTCCACTCATGGAGCCAAGGTTGATGATAGGCCTAGACTAGACCTAGTCCACTCACGGAGCCAAGGATGATGATAGGCCTAGACTAGACCTAGTCCACTCACGGAGCCAAGGTTGATGATAGACCTAGACTAGACCTAGTCCACTCACGGAGCCAAGGTTGATGATAGGCAGAAAGCCTGGACTACTAACAGCATTTATATCACTTATTATGATATATTATCAACATTTCCATGATTATACTTTGATCTACTGTAACTAACACCAAAACCTTCAAAATCTTGTTTGATCGAATCAGCACCCAAGAAGAAAAGGCCTACATGAACAATGGCTTCCCAAAGTGAAATAAACAACGTGGCTTGATTTCCTAACATTCATAGACCAAATAAAATGTACGGGTGTTTCAAATACTGCTGCAAATTTCAGGGACAGTCACTCTAGCAAATAGTTATTACAAAATCATAATCTGAAAAGACGTGAGACTATTTACCGTGACAACAAATAGCTGGTTGGAATGTAACGTATGCCACTGTTGGGCTGTTATCGGGACAGGAAATATATGATATATGCTGCTGGCAGGTTGCTGCAGGTTAAATTGCTAGTGACTCTTGCATGTCCTGTTCGATAAGCTGAAAGATAAGGGATGGGTTTCTCCTTCAGTTAGTTTATGTTGTATTTGTCTGTGTCATTTCACTAAATACATTTTGATAACGTTCCATGAATGTCTCTGTGGATTACAGATTCTGCTAGTCCTATTTTGAGAATACCCATTGAAGCTTCCATGTCAAAAATCACGGCTGCCATATGGGGTCCGTGTGATGAATTTATCCTAACAGGACACGAGTCTGGAGAGATAAATCAGTTCAATTTCAAGGTATCTGATTGATTTATATTTATATAGATTTACATTTATATAGATTTATATTTATAAGTTTATAATTCTGATATGATTCCTCATAAAAAACATTACAGCAGGGAACAGTTGAAGGTGGAAGTAGCAGAGGAGAACAAATAAAAGCATGGACAGACATCAAATATTTGACAGGATAAAAAATTTTCTTACTCGTCCGTATCATTGAAGATAGAAATCTCTGGAGGACTGAAATCTCTGGAGGACTGTGTATGTTGATGCATCCAATGTGGTAACCCTATTTCTAACATCTTTGGTTGAAACATACCTCACCATTTATCTGTCTGTGAACATCTTTGGTTGAAACATACCTTACCATTTATCTGTCTGTGAACATCTTCGGTTGAAACATACCTTACCATTTATCTGTTCCCTTACAGTTCCCTATGGAACATAGAACTTCAGCTGTCATTCTAACTCATTCTGTGCTACACTGTTTTCAGCTGTATCCACGAAATGCCAGTTGATTTGGACTTTCCCCCCACTGGACTTTTCCCCCACTGTTCTTCTTCAGATATTCATGTCATCCAACTTTCCTCTTTCCCTGTGGGCTCAAGTACAAAGCCTGTCTGATTATGTTGTCAAGCTTCTTACTGAAGGTGTGTCTTCACCATAAGAGAAACTTTTTAGTTAACCACCAAAAATATATATTTACATTCCTCGTCAAAGATGGATGTGTCTGGCCATCTGCACAAATAAAATGGTGACACATTTCCATTCTTTGGACTACATCCTGCTGCTGGACATTTAGACCCATTGTCCTGCTACAAGAGATCCCTAGCGGGAGTTTGAGAATGTTGTAGGAGGCGACTTAGGAAAGTGTTTGAGGATAGACCTGTCACTTGTAGAAAAGAAAAAATCATACTCACGTAACATGACAAAAGACCACTACCTAAATTGGCTGTGACAGGTCACCATACTTTGCCTGAGGTGACAGGACGCAAAACTGAACAAACACATGTATAGGATGTGACTGCACATGTGGAACAGATGAACATATTCTGCTGTCTCCAGTACAAACAATTGAGAGAGACAGGTATAATGTCACAACCCTGCAAATAAAAGAATAGAATAGCTCCAGACAATGGTGGAGTTCACCAATTAGACTTGTTTGACGGTGTAGACAAGTAGCGAACAAAATAAAGAAAGAAAATATATATACATGCACATCTATGCCTTCTGTTGTGAGTCCTACATCTGTGCCTTCTGTTGTGAGTCCTAATATTTGGCGCTTTGATTTCATTTGTTTACTGTGTCTGCTGTTAGTCTAATTTTTTTCTAGTTATTCAGATGAATGATTTCTGTATTTCCAGACTGGAGAGCGTATCAAGGGATGCAAAGATCACACTAAGCAAATCAATGACCTGCAGTCATACAAGGACCAAACGATGTTCATCACAGCATCTAAAGACAACACAGCCAGGGTATGGTTTGTTTATACTCCCCCCCCCCCTTTTCTCTCTGGAATTATGACCAGTAGATCTCTTGTATCCCTTTTGGGCAGTGGGGAAGTTTCTCTGAGCTTTAATTCTGTTTTTCTTTTCAAACTCCTGCACATTAGCAGGATGTAGCTTAGAGAACGGATTGTATTGTGTCATGGTTTACAGGTTGGCTGTAATATCTACACTCTTTGACCTAACACATTAGACACTTCAGCATGCCTACTTGGTCACCATGGCCCTCTATGGAATTGAACAGCCAACTGCACCTCCAAATGCCTCCTTAGTTTCCTTTTTTGACATGTATGGCAGCTCATTGTTGCTATCTTTTCAGGCAACAGCATTGCACGGACAATTATTGTATTTAATTGTTAACACTATTGTATTTAGTTAATTTTGTTGTATTTAGTTGTTGACATTGATTCGTTAACCCGTTCCCTGCGGAGGCATCCTTAAGGATATGATGAAAAGTCACCTCTCTTTTGCAGACATCTCCTTGCGGAGCGATAAGCCATGTATTCATATAATTTATCCCTGAAAGCACCTTAAAGTGTGCACATACTCTGATTGGTTAGTTCAAGCTTTCAGAATATCATCAACAATTGAAATTCTGTATTTGCACACGTTAGGAAGTGTAATTATGACTTTCTGTGTGTGGACATAGGTGGCCTTTCTTTGTGTAGTTTTTTCCCTAGACAGTACTATTACGAAACATACACCAAATGAATTTGAAAATTATAAATATTTGGAAGAAAGTTTCTCTGATAATTCTAGCATTTAATATCTGATTCAGGAAGTAATTTAGGAAGTGTTAATTGGCATTGTGATACTAGTATTCATTTGGTAATTCAGGTAATAGGCCCTACAGGCCTATGAAGATAGGCCCTACAGGCCTATAAAGATAGGCCCTACATGCCTATGAAGCACACGTTTGAAATTTGTGATAGGTAAGGAAAACATTTTTGTTTTCTATCAATAATAGTATATTGATTCACAACATTGATCATGCAAACGTTTTTAGAATCTTTGAATGTGTATCACATGATACTATTATACAGGATATTTGTGATGCGACAAATAAATATGCTGACATGAATATTACTGGTAGGAAAAACTTTGTGTCAGAAATATAACAGGTTTTTATGATTAGGTCTGTTTGATTAAAATAATGTTTCTTTTTGTGAGACGAATGTATGTAAAGGTTTTCACCTCACCTTTCAATGTCGGTTTCAATATATGTGGGCAAATAGATTGACAGACAGAGACTGAAATGGTTTGGCCACTTAGTGAGAAACGAACCCTTAGTGGCCAGTGACAAGAGCATGCAACATGAAAATGGAAACAGCAAGAGTCAAAGGATGACCAAGTAGAAGGTGGATTGAAGGAGTTACCAACATCCTGAGATATGATAATATTACATATCAAGTAACCAAACCTGCCATAGCCCAGAAATTGATCGTCATTCAATCCTGTGATGCCTTAACCAAAAACCCAGAGAAAAAGACGATAGATAGACTAATACATGAATCATATCGTCAGTTTAATGCGGAAGAATGTTAATTCATTGATAAATGACGTCATATTTATTTATTTCATGACCAGATATGTATTTCATTCTCAGCTTTTTGATATGGACAGTCTGGAACCACTGAAGATCTACAAAACAGAGAGACCGGTCAACTCTGCTGCAATATCACCCCTCCATGACCACGTAAGTGCATGTCTCAAATAACTTCTGTTATGTCCAGTCTCTATACGTGTTTGTATAGAATGTTTATCTGATACTCTCAAACTCCCAAAAGCATGCTCAATCAATCAATCAAGTGGCGTAGGTGATCATACTTCTCCATAACTCTCTGTCTCTTGTGTTGTTAATAAGTTCAGGTGGTGACTTATTGTTGTACCACAATGACAACAAACCAGAAATTTTCTGTCTTCCTCTGTCTCTTCTCCCCTCGATCTTTCTGGTGGTTACTAAATGTTCAAGTTTTACTTTTCTCATCACGTGTCCTAAAAATCTTGATTGTCTGTTTTCACTATAATTTGCAGTTTTACCCCAGTATCTAAGAGAACTTCTACATTAATTGTCTTGGCTTCTTATCAAATTTTGATCGTTCTTCTTAAAAACCAAATCTCAGTTTCCTCCAGCTTATCTTGGGCACTTTTGTTTACTGTCTATGCTTCACTTCCATAAAGAAGGATTGGCTCAATATAACATCCTAGCACTTGAACTCGTATGCATTGATATTACTTCATTGCAAAGAATGTTTCTCAATTTTTTTAAATGTTGATTTAGCCTGTTCTATCATGTCCTTGATCTCATTGGAGCACATGCCATCTGATGTTAAAATGGTGCCAAGATACTTGACGTTAACGGCTTGATTTAATTTTGCATCATTTATAGTAATACTGTATGTTGCCGGTGTATATTTCTTTGAAACAACCATTACAGATTACTTCTGTTTTCTTCTTGTTTAGATGAGACCCTTGTTTTCGCTTTCTTGTACTACGGTATCTAACTTATACTAGTTTCTAACAAGGCTTGAAGTTCTTGTTTGCTCCCTTCAATCAGAATTGAATCGTCAGCATATCTTAGATTATTCAGATTGTAACCTCCAACTGCTATTCCTGGCATGCTTTCTATGTTTCGCATAATATCCTCTTTATACAGGAAAAAAACAGATCTGGTGACATTACACATCCTTGTCTGACTCCCATCTCTATTTTTTGGAATTCTCCTACATTGCTGTCAACCCTCATTTCAGCTGTTTGTTTCCAATACATATTTCTTACTATCTTTCCCATCAGTATTGAGTTTTTTAAAAACATTTTTATTATTTCTGAATGCTTCACCTTGTCAAATGTTTTATGGTCACAAATGAACATGAGTGAATACATTAGACAAAGAACCGGCACCACCCCAATCTTGGAATATTTTAAGAGATAACAGATGAAATAGTTTGCACACATCAGCAGACTACCATCAGACAGCATACCATAGCAAGCTATTTTACACTGATACAGTGAAGGCAGACCTAGAGGCCTTCCATGAAAACGATGGACCACTAAAATATAAGGTGACAAATTCCACAATATATTCAGAACACATGAGGGCCATCTCCAGAAAACTCTTCTACCCCTGACGCCGAAAGGCAACAAAGAGTTTAGCGAATAGATAGATAACCTGATGGATAGAAACTTAAGAGAGCATATTCTTCAAGAATGCCAGGAATATAAAATGCTGAGGCAAACACACAGGCCCATAGAAGCAACAGTGAAAGAAAAACATGGACCCATGTGCGACACTGTCAAGTTTATAGAATAAATAAAACTTCAGATATAAGCTCACCTGTGTGTTGCCGGGTCCTGAAAGGGGAGCAAAGAATAGCTACACTGTTGACCTTCTAGGCATGTTGTAAAAGGAGGTTATGGGATGGAGTTGACTGTCCCATCCCTTAAGGGTCAGTGACCCAAAGCCATGCTGAAGTCAGATGTGCCAGGCCGAAAGGTGCAGATATCGCAGCAATTCTGTAAACCATGACACAACAAATTCCGTTCTCCGGACTACATCCTGCGAATCTGCAGGAGTTTGAGAACGAATGCAGTAGAAGAAGATATAGGCATGTTTCAGGCGAATGAAAAAAAACAAGAATCATCAGGGGAAAAAACAGGTCACATCATTAGAAAGGCAATTTGTGTTTGTTTGATTGTTTTGTTTACTATTCCCAGGGATTGCGAGCAAATTGCTCTTAATTTCTTGTGTAGTTGGGTTTCCCTGCATTCATTTATAACAAATATTTAACCCGATTAATATACTAATAATAATTTATAACAAATATTTAACCCTATTAATATACTAATAATAATTTATAACAAATATTTAACCCTATTAATATACTAATAATAATTTATAACAAATATTTAACCCTATTAATATACTAATAATAATTTATAACAAATATTTAACCCTATTAATATATTAATAATAATATACATTCCCTATATAACAACACTTCAAAATCCCCAATTATATATATTCCCTATATAACAACACTTCAAAATCCCCAATTATATATATTCCCTATATAACAACACTTCAAAATCCCCAATTATATATATTCCCTATATAACAACACTTCAAAATCCCCAATTATATTTATTTTATATTGTTTGTACTGTATATAGTGAATTTCTGTTGTTACATACATATTTTATCAGTTCAGACCAAGTTGTTATAACAGAATTCCACTGAGATTTATGTATAATCATTCAATTCCTTTGTGTCAACTTGTCTCCATTAGGTAGTCGTTGGTGGAGGTCAAGAGGCCATGCAGGTGACCACAACCAGTACTAGAGTGGGCAAGTTCGATGCACGCTTCTTCCATTTAATATTTGAGGAGGAGTTTGGCAGGATCAAAGGTCATTTTGGACCAATCAACAGTGTTGCTTTCCATCCCGATGGCAAAAGGTAAGTCATGTCTTGTATTGGTCAGGTGTGTTTGTACAACTTTTAATGCTGGTTGTGTGTATGATTTTATGTGGGAGTTCTAGGTCTCATTAGTGACCTGTCAGATGTGTTTGTACAACTTTTAATGCTGGTTGTGTGTATGATTTTATGTGGGAGTTCTAGGTCTCATTAGTGACCTGTCAGGTGTGTTTGTACAACTTTTAATGCTGGTTGTGTAACTTGTTTATTAGCAGAATACTTTGTGTTATGTATACACATAAAATGTTATACGTGAGTAAATTTATTTCAATTTTGTCTCGTCTGTATACAGTTACAGCAGCGGCGGAGAGGATGGATACGTCCGTGTGCATTACTTTGACTCAAATTACCTAGACTTTACATTTGATTATTGAGGGCCGGATTGATATTTATTTGTGTCTCATATGCTGGTTGAAGGTAATTTGATTCATTAAACACTAGTTGAAAGTGAAATTTGTTGTCTTTCATGCTTTGATGTATGTAGTCTGTATGTGGTTGTTGTGTATGTGTGCTTGGAGGATGTTGAAACCTACCGGTATATGGTTGTTTCCTTGTGTGTGGACAACATGGTTATTGCCTTGTGTGGAAAGTTGTGTGGTTCTGTTCATCATCATCAGGTGTCATGCTAGCTGGGGTAGGCGATCATGGCCCTACATAGCTCTCTATCTCCAGTATTATATATCAAGATCGCTGTTGCCAAACTGTCTAATATTTTCTAATGTCGTCCTCTGTCTCTGTTGCCTTCAATCTTGCCTGTTGTAACTATGTTCAAACCATGTCTCATGAAGTGGCAAAAAAATGAAGATTGTCTTTTTCTTATATTATTTTTATTATATTTATTGATTACTGTCCATATTCTTAACATTTTAGTGCAATGACTATGAGCAGTCTTAAAGTCAGGGAAAATGATTTCAAAAAGCACCTATAAATAGTCTAGTAAATTCCAGATAGCTACACGATGTTTGTGTGACTAAGTTGCATAAATTAAGTTTATTGCGCATAAGAAACATCCATTGTGACTGAAAATGTCATTCTTTAACGATGCATTTTCAATATTTTATGAATTTTCAAACACAAAGCTCACTTCTGCTGTTGTGTGTCGTCATAGCTGAGTTTTTTTTGGTTTTTGTTACTATCTTACCCAGGCATACACATATGGCTTTAGTGCAGACTCGATGAATCAGAAGTTTATAAACTTTATCTGATGCAGGAAATAATTTAGAAAGTGTTGATGAGCATTGTGATTCAGATGTCCGGCTCTGCGGCAAAGTGGAACAGCACGTTTGTGACAGCTAAGATACCAAATTCAATCCCCACCACAGGCATTTGAGCATCCGGACCATTCAGAAAGCAATGGCATACTACTGAATGTATTTATACTGTCTAGAAAATCACTACAGCCAAAACAATTATGGGTTGATGGCTACGTCCTGAATAGGATATGCTACCAATTTATATTCAGATGATATCTGCAGCACACCTGTTTCATATTCGTGGTCAGACGCATGTGATAGATAAGGTCACCATTTTCAAATAAATTCAAAATATTGATCATGCAGAAGTTTTACGAATCTTTGAATTTATTTGAAAATGATAACATATAACTTATAAAACCAAGAAGCATTAAGCTTATAAATTCATGAGTTTACAGTAAATAATTTATAAATTCATGAGTTTACAGTAAATAATTTATAAATTCATGAGTTTACAGTAAATAATTTATAAATTCATGAGTTTACAGTAAATAATTTATTCAAATTGTTGATCGTGAGAATGCAGTGGGCAAATTGGTTAGGAGAAAAAAATTCAAGAAACCTTTAAAATTTTTCCAGACTGCGCTGCCAATTTGACCAGTTTACCCCAGCAGTAAAGAGGTTAATTTGTGCAGTGCCTGTTGTGAGGTACGAATATTGCAACTGTAGACGTGTCCAATTTGGTTACATCAGTTTATGACCACCAAAAAAACTTGGTTGTGGTTCAGATAGTCCTGCTACCACAACCTACCATGAGTATGCTAATGCCTTTGTAATTCTGATGTCAACATCGTATATCATCCTATTGGTCAATTAACGTCCTAGATATATAAAGTGACCCACTTCCTGTTAGTCATCTGATCCAAGGTACCGGTAACTTGAATGAACTGTATGATTCACTTATCTTTTGATAAAATGGTGCAGGATTTACAGTTTCGGATAGGAGATGTGCACCTGAGTAAAAATCTGCCCACTGAAATGCTGCCATTGGAGTATGGGCATAATATGAATCATGTTTTACTATGCCTCCTACAACCTATGTGACTCCTACAACCCTAATGAGTTATGGGCTAAATTATATTATTATAATTAATATTTCTTTTCATTTTAAAATACATTATCGTTACATAACTGATAATGATTGCTGAGATGTGAGATGTATTCTGGGCAGTAGCTATATCAATATACATTACCGTTACATAACTGATAACAATTGTGTGATATATTCTGGTCTGTAGCTATACCAATATACACTACCGTTTTAAAATACATTATCGTTACATAACTGATAACGATTGTGTGATATATTCTGGTCTGTAGCTATACCAATATACACTACCGTTTTAAAATACATTACCGTTACATAACTGATAACGATATGTGAGATGCATTCTGGGCAGTAGCTATATCAATATAATGAAGAAAGAAGATACAGGGCAGTGTGACATTGGGAATAGCAATATCGAAAATGATTAGCAGTTACAAGAGACAAGGCTGTGGTCAGACATGATAGCCCAGCAGCACATGGCATGGACTATAGAGGATTGCCTGTGCACAAAACAAGGATGCGGAACGATATGATATCCGACGCCACATGCCATTGACTATAATAAATATTCGTTAACATTCGTTCTCAAACTCCCACTGTATCTCTTGTAGCAGGATGTAGCACAGAGAATGAAAAAGCTCTGTGTCGCTGTTTTATTTACACCAATGGCCCGCCATGTCAGACTTTGGCTGTGACTATAAGAAATGAATGACAGTACACAAGACAAGGATGTGGAGAGACATGACAACCAATGGCACTCAACATGAACTATAAAAAGGAACTATATCAGACTGAGTTTCTCACACTCCTCCAGCATGATATGAATCGAGCTACCACTGCTCCTTATATAAGAAGAAAATGTAGAAATTGGATTTTGTAAAATCTGTTTATATCTGTAATCTGTAAAAAGTTATAAACAAGTGAAGACTTACAAGTTCCATGTAAGATCAAATATCTATCAACATTCTGTAGGTTACAAAATATCAATATTTGTTTTGAACAATTCCCTGTAACAGTCATAAATATAGATAGAAAATGCAGTACAGCAGGGGCGAGTAAATTAACTCCAAACATCAGCTGAGTAGCGACCTCTTGATTGTAAATTCTTGATGTAGGCCTCTGCATCTGTTGTGTTCATGTTTCCCTTTGTTGTGAGAATTTTTACCAGCATTGTGTGCACATCTCTGGCCATGCTCTTGGCATCACTGAAAGTAAACAACGTTGCAATAAATCAACACAGGTAGAACTAGTTATTTGATTGTGTTGCAGTACCTGAAAGGGGAGCGAATAATAGTGACACTTACAATTCATGCACGCTATAAGATGTGACTAAGGTTTTGGGGTGAAGTGACCCAGAAGCCATGCTGAAGTCACGCCAACAGGGACAGATAGCACAGCTGTAAACCATGACACAACACATTCTGTTCTGCACGACTACATCTTGCTAATCTGCAGGAGTTTGACAATGAATACAAAGAAGAAGCTTTTGTTTCCTATAAACAGTTGGGGATGTAACAAGACAATGCTCACTTTTTAAAACTACTTTACAAGAAACAGTTGCGGGTGAGAGAGGTGATAAAAAGAAATTCTGAATTGACAGCAAGAGAGTCAGAGAATTGGCAACAAGGAAGAGCAAGAGAGAGAGATTTCTGTGCTACAGAAATGGGTGATCACAACGGTTTAGACAGAGAGCTTTTTGTGTTGTCTTCAATGTGGCACCCATCCATAGAGTTATGGGTCTTTTATTATCCCAAAGAAAAGTCATTTTCACAATCTCATGTTATAGCTTGTCACTGAGACAAATCCTTGATACAATCTCATGTTACAGCTTGCCACAGAGACAAATCCTTGATACAATCTCATGTTATAACTTGTCACAGACAAATCCTTGATATAATCTCATGTTACAACTTGTCACAGACAAATACTTGATACAATCTCATGTTATAACTTGTCACAGAGACACATCCTTGATACAATCTCATGTTATAACTTGTCACAGAGACAAATCCCTGATACAATCTCATGTTACAGCTTGTCACAGAGACAAATCCTTGATACAATCTCATGTTATAACTTGTCACAGACAAATCCTTGATACAATCTCATGTTACAACTTGTCACAGACAAATACTTGATACAATCTCATGTTATAACTTGTCACAGTCAAATACTTGATACAATCTCATGTTATAACTTGTCACAGAGACACATCCTTGATACAATCTCATGTTATAACTTGTCACAGAGACAAATCCCTGATACAATCTCATGTTACAGCTTGTCACAGAGACAAATCCTTGATACAATCTCATGTTATAACTTGTCACAGACAAATCCTTGATACAATCTCATGTTACAACTTGTCACAGACAAATACTTGATACAATCTCATGTTACAGCTTGTCACAGAGACAAATCCCTGATACAATCTCATGTTATAACTTGTCACAGAGACAAATCCTTGATAAAAGCTCATGTTACAGCTTGTTAAAGAGAAAGAAATAATTGTCACCCAAAACAACATCGTCACAGAAAAAATAATTGTAACAATAGCACATTACAGCTGTTCACAGAAGTGAAGTCATCACAATCTGCAAGCAGATCACAGAGATCAAATCTTCTTCACAATCTGCAAGCAGATCACAGAGATCAAATCTTCTTCACAATCTACAAGCATATGGTCACAGAGATCAAATCTTCTTCACAATCTGCAAGCAGATCACAGAGATCAAATCTTCTTCACAATCTACAAGCATATGGTCACAGAGGTCAAGTTCTTGTCACAATCTGCATGCAGAAGGTCACAGAGGTCAAGTTCTTGTCACAATCTGCATGCAGAAGGTCACAGAGGTCAAGTTCTTGTCACAATCTGCATGCAGAAGGTCACAGAGGTCAAGTTCTTGTCACAATCTGCATGCAGAAGGTCACAGAGGTCAAGTTCTTGTCACAATCTGCATGCAGAAAGTCACACTAATGGTCCATCAAATCATGCAATAGCAAAACCCTAGCAGATGACATGCTCATGCCGAAAATGGATGATCTGGACCAGAAGGTGCACATAATGCAGCTCAGCTGTACACCAACATCACAACATACTTCACACTCCCCTGCAAAAAAATCACAAAATTTCACATTAGTTATCAGAGCTAACATGGACTATAAAAGATTGCCAGTGCACAAAACAGAAGGATGTGGAAAGATATCTGACACCACATGCCATTGACTATAATAAATGTTAAAATTTGTTCTCAAACTCCCACTTGATCTCTTGTATCACCACAGCAATACAGAATAAAAATACAGAAGACATTCATGGTTATCAGAGCTAACACAGAAATACAGAAGACATTCATGGTTATCAGAGCTAACACAGAAATACAGAAGAAGACATATATAATGTGCAGTTCTTCTTTTGGAAGACTTATATCGCTTTATCTATACAATTCTATTTTTATCTACTCCGAGTAGGAGGCTACTTCTCACAGTATTGCACGCCGCTAAGAGTTGTCTTCTGGGTATGAAATAAAGCACAGAAGAAACTTTCCAGTTACACAAGGATACATGAGCTTTATTGCTTGTTAATCCCGGGGATAGGGAAAAAATAAATAAAAATTACAATAAATAGATACTAATGCAGATCTCTCAAAACCTAATTAAGAAAGATGTGTTTTCAGCAGTACTCTGATAGAACAGATGCTTTTACCCATAGATGCACCCACCAACAGATACACTAACTAATATACTCACAGAGAAGCACACACAAATGTACTCATCCACAGATGTACTTACCCACAGATATACTAACACAAATTCTCTCACCCATATATATATATATATATATATATATATATATATATATATATATATATATATATATACACACACAAATGCACTCATCCACAGATGCTTTCACAGATGTACTCACTTAAATACACTCATTCACAGATACACTCACCCACAAATGCACTCACCCATAAATGCACCTAAAGATATACTCCCCCACCAATGCACCACCAACAAATACACCACCAACCAATGCTGCACTCACCCACAAATGTATAAATGTCCATTGTTGTTCAACAACTCCCAAATCTCGTCATGGTTCTGTTCAAGTAAATGCTGCACATAGACTTTGTGTTCCTGGTCTCGTGAAAATGCTGCGTGCAAAGTTAGCAATCCACTGTTAACGTAGCTTATAATCTCATCCTTGTAAATAAAATCCACTGCCTGGTTGCGGCATCCAAAATACAGGATTGTGTCCCCAACAGGTTTGCCTAGGACAAAAGCATGATAGTAAATACTAAATTGTGTCCTCAGACAGGATTGCCTAGGACAAGAACATGATAGTAAATCAATTAGTTAGGTTATAATTAGTTATAGTTATTTCTGCTGCATTCTCAGCAGACCTATAAATTTGTTATCTTATGCATTTGTTTCTCAAACCTTTTTAGCAGGATATTATCCAGTGAATGAAATGCATTGTATCATAGGGAGCAGCGTAACGCAGTGGTTAGCGCACTGGCTTCGCATATAAGTAGTGCTGGGTTCATTCCCCTGTTGAGGCGAAAATGTTTTTCAGATCGCAACGGCTCCCAGGTCGGCCCAGCCTTAAATGGGTACCGGATTAATCCGGGAAATACAGACTGCAAGGGAGAGGAGATAGCTACTACCCTCATTTACAGAGCCTCTGAAATGTGAGGTCGCTAACATCTCGCACTCCTATGACATTAATAAATACTATGGGTTACTTTACTTTTTTTTAAATTGTATCCCATAGCATTTAGTAATGCTGTAGGGGTGTGAGATGTTAGCGATCTCACATTTCAGAGGCTCTGCAAATGAGGGCGGTAGCCATCCCCTCTCTCTCGCAGTCTTTACTTCCCGGATTAATCCGGTAGCCATTTAAGGCTGGGTCGACCCGGGAGCTGTTGTGATCTGAAAAACATTTCCTCCTCAACTGGGGAATGAACCCATGACCACTCATGCGAAGCCAGTGCGCTAACGCGGCTCCCTTTCTTCCCTAGTGCATTTGAGTGATTGCTCAAATGTTAATATTTACAAGATTTATATTTTTTTTAAATCGCAGCACTCATATAATTTTATATAACGATTTTGTTACTTTGTAAGAAATATCCAATGTGCAATGCTGACTTATACAGACACCGCTTGGCTGCTATCTATTTTCTCATATCTGGACACTATGCCACCACTTGGCTGCTATCTATGTATTCATATCTGGACACCACACCACCACTTGGCTGCTATCTATTTTCTCATATCTGGACACCACACCACCACTTGACTGCTATCTATTTTCTCATATCTGGGTCAAAGGAGAAGTTCTTTTTTAGTTGCAAACTACTGCATAAGTACAAATATGACAATCAATACAAGGTAACTGCGTGAAACGTAACAACAATTAGACTTACGCAAAACACAGGTTTATATATCGCTTCAATGAGACAAGGCATACTATAGCTAAAACTAGTAGGTAATGATGCGCACACAAGAAATCATACAAATTACAATACACAAATCATATTCAACGTTTCAACCAAAAGGTCTTTATCAAGACACAAACAAAACATCAAAAGACTAGTACTGGGTTGGTGTGGTCTTTGTCTTTATTCTTTTTGTTCCGTCATTTACTCATCTTTTTTTATTCCCCACATATATTTACATTTTTTATTTACTTTCTGACCTTCTAGCATCTCATTTCCGTTGGATGTTGTGATAATTTTTCCATTCGTTGTCTTTTGATGCTTTGTTTGTGTCTTGATAAAGACCTTTTGGTTGAAATGTTGAATATGATTTGTGTATTGTAATTTGTATGATTTCTTGTGTGCGCATCATTACCTACTAGTTTTAGCTATAGTCTGTCTTGTCTCATTGAAGCGATATATAAACCTGTGTTTTGCGTAAGTCTAATTGCATAAGTAACAAGTGAACTCAAACCCACAACCCCCCTCACTATGTTGCCTGGTTGGAGGACAATTAATTTAGCACTACACTCATTAAAAATGGTAGCATATCCTATTCAGGATGTAGCTATCAACCCAGCATTTTTTTGATGTATTGATATTCTAAGCAATATAAATACATTCAGTAGTTTGCCATTGCTCTCTGAACGGCTCAGATGCACAATTTTCTGTGCAGGATACAAACCTGGTAACTACACTCACTAAGCTCCCAAAATAGGACTGATAATTATGTTCCGAGCAGGAACATTAACAGGTGTTCCTACCTTCTTCCTTCAAGTAATTCCTCTCCTGAATGAAAGCTCTGAAGGGAGCCAATCCCGTGCCTGGACCAATCATAACAACCGGCGTTGTAGACTTGTATGGCAGACGAAACTGCGATTTACGAACATAAATTGGCACCCTAAGTTGAGGCCCATTCTCTCCATCAGGTTTCTTGGTTGCCAGCCAGGATGTACAAACTCCCTTGGTCAGTCTGTTTGTGTGGGTAGTGTAATGGACCAGGATGGCTGTGACATGAATGCTCGTTGGGTAAATCTGTTGAGAAAGACATTATAACATGATTCAATAATGACATTGGACATAAGAAATATAAGATACTGCTTTGTCAACTGAAGTCAGATGTTGTGGGCCACAAAGAATATAAAATACTGCTTTGTCAGCTGGTGGGCCACCCATGTGTTGTTAGGGCTTGAAAGGGGAGCAAATATTAGCAACACTATGACCTGTTATGCATGTCATAAAAAGTGACAAATGAGTTTTTGGTGGTGGAGTGGGTTATTCCATCCCAGAGAGGGTCAGCAACCCGGAAACCATGCTCAAGGCAGATGGGATAAAAGGTGCAGTTATCACAGAAAAGCTGTAAATCATGACACTACATAATCTTTTCTCTGAATTGCATCCTATTCTGTTTTCGCTCACAAACTCCTGCAGATTAGCAGGATGTTGTCTGGAGAGCGGAATGTGTTGTGTCATGGTTTACAGCATTGCTGTAATACCTTCGTCTTTCGACCTGACACATTCAACTTCAGCATGGCTTCTGGGACTCTTTGACCCTATATGGGATAGCCAACTCCACCCCATAATCTACTGAGTCATCTTTTATGACATGCATGGAAAGTAAACAACAGTATTGGACCCCTGCAACACAATAGTGTAAATCTGGCTAATCCACAAGAACCTGAAATGACTATTTGAAAACAAATTCAGTCGAAAAAAATGTGTCAGGCCATTGACATAAATAAAACAGTAACACAGTGCACATTGTATTTTTTCTGGAATACATCCTGCGGGAAATCTAAGTCGTTGGCCTGCTACAGGAGAGATACAGCTGGAAATCTAAGTCGTTGGCCTGCTACAGGAGAGATACAACAGGAAATTGAGAACAAAAGCTAAGAATTAAAGATGTTTTACTGCCACAGTTGAATGTGTCAGGTTATTGGCACAAATAAAACGGCAACATAATGAATTTCTGTTCTCTGTACTACATCCTGCTGAAATTATCGTAGGACCATCACACTACAAGAACATCTATTGGGAGTTTGAAAATCTGGTAGGACCATCACACTACAAGAGCATCCATTGGGAGTTTGACAATCTGGTAGGACCATCACACTACAAGAGCATCCATTGGGAGTTTGACAATCTGGTAGGACCATCACACTACAAGAGCATCCATTGGGAGTTTGACAATCTGGTAGGACCATCACACTACAAGAGCATCCATTGGGAGTTTGACAATCTGGTAGGACCATCACACTACAAGAGCATCCATTGGGAGTTTGAAAATCTGGTAGGACCATCACACTACAAGAGCATCCATTGGGAGTTTGAAAATCTGGTAGGACCATCACACTACAAGAGCATCCATTGGGAGTTTGAAAATCTGGTAGGACCATCACACTACAAGAGCATCAATATTGCAGACCATTGTGATGAGATTGCCAATTGCCCCCCCCCCTCCATATGACATACTCTTCCATGACCATGCCACCATGACCATATCCCTGTGTGACTATGCCCCCATGACCATCAGAGAACCAGACAAACTCACTGGAGTTGCCTTGACATGTGGATGTTTGTTGTGCTTCAGGATGCCACAAGGCATAATGATCAGAGTCTGCTTCGACATACCTCGGTTAAGGAAATTAGAAAAATTTGGTTCATGTTAACAGGCCTACTTATTTTGCAAAAGCGAAATGAAATAAATTACAATCGGCAGGCAAATCTGTGTTCTTTATTTTTCAGAATTTATTTCCTGTGGATATAATTAACAATCAGTGGGTGAAGGTGGAGATATTTATTTAGGAGAGTATAGGTGGAGCTCTCAGTGTGTGGAGCGCACATCTGTGTATTCCGCATGTCCGTGAGTCCTCATGACTAACAGATATACTATACGTGTTTATCTGTCACTGGTAAGAGCAACAAAATTACGATTCTGTTAGCCATTTTGTATCAGACAGTGATATCACAGAATTTGTGATCTGAGCAGATTTTATAAAATGTTGGAAGATTTACCAAACATGAACCAAAAATTTCATTACCACTTTCCTGACCAATTTTGACGGCCGTCAAATTTCCGCTATATATCCTTGGTGACCAATTTCAACGATCATGGAAAACGCTATGATAGATCAGAAATATGGTAATACCCATTGCAATAATGTTACTAAAAATAGGGTCTCTGGGAAATTATGTTGTGTAAAAATGGCGGCACGTTTGAAATACAGATATAGACATCGTAGATGAGTGTTTATCATGAAATATCGGAGATTTCGAAGGTAATATTGTATGATATATAGAAATTAATGTAATTTTAGGCCTAGCATTATTCTTCTTCTTCTGCGTTCGTTCTCAAACTCCTGCAGATTAGCAGGATGTAGTCCGGAGAACGGAATGCGTTGTGTCATGGTTTACAGCATTGCTGCGATATCTGCGCCTTTCGGCCTGACACATCCGACTTCAGCATGGCATTGGGTCACTGACCTTATATGGGATGGGACAGCCAACTACATCCCATAACCTCCTTAGTCACCTTTTACGACATGCGTGGAAGGTAAACAGTGTTGCTATTCTTTGCTCCCTTTCGGCCCCGGCAACACACGGGCGAGACCTAGCATTATGATAAGTATCATTTTGTACTTGAAATTACTCTTGGGATTTCAAATTTCATTCAGGAAGTGCAAACAGTCTTTACAACACATAGAAAATTTCAAGGTTCTCTCAAGCTCGATCGATTTTATATGAGTTTTTAAAGATGGCGATGTCATTGTATAAAATTTTGCATGCACCCTCGGTAATAGCGGATAAGTAAATCTAGTAAGGCTATTGTCCTTCTACAAGACAGAACCTGCAGGAGTTTGAGAATGAATGCTGAAGAATAATAATTTTAAACTTCATTACAGATAAAGAACTTAACCTCTTCTTCTATATGATGTGTCCTTTGTAGAACATTTTACTAACTGCCAATCTGTAAGTCTCTGGATTCAACTCTTCTAGTAGTTGAAGAGTGGTTCCTCTTCTTCTTCTTCAGCGTTCATTCTCAAATTCCCACTGGATCTCTCTTGTAACAGGACCACGATCCATTCTAGATTTCAAGCAGGATGTAGTCCAGAGAATGGAAATGCGCTGTGTAGCCGTTTTATTTGCACCAAAGACCTGACACATACATCTTTGGTTGGTTCTTCATATTCAAAAAGGTTATTGAATTTTTTCATCCACCAAATCTAGATTGTGTGCTTGGTCTGCCTCTTTTCTCTGACCTGCAACCTTTCAATGATTAATCTTTCTAAACCATTGTTTCTTTTTATATTTTATATGTACAAAATATGTTAAATGCGTTGTTTTTTTCACAATTTTTAGAATCCAATCTTTTTATCTCCAGATCTTTATGGCTGTCTATGTTGGATTGTATTACCATTCATGATATTCTTAGAACCATTTATAGCATTTGATTTCAAATGCTGATATTTTCTTTTCAATTGTGGACATAACTGTCCAAGTCTCATAACCAAATGTTACCACTAGAACTTGACCCATATTCCCAAAATATTTTACAAAAATCAATCTTCATTTGATGTTAGTCTCTTCTTAGTGTTCTCATCAATTTTCTATAAAACTTACCTAAAACCTGGGTGGACTAAAAAAAAAACAGACAAACCTTGGGTGAGGATGAAATGGAGTAGAATCTAGGTTGTAACCTTGGCAACAGCTCACACAAATCATCAATAGGTGGCTTCAGAGAAGGAATATCCTCAAGGACTGCAAGAATGTTCCTATGGTCATGGTGTATCCAATCTATATAAAGTTTCTGTTAAAAATACAACAATGTGGGTTAGAGGATTACAGGTTAAGGACAATTGTGGTTCTCAACATAAGTTACATGTACCCCTTCCTCTAAGCAGTTACAATTTTAAAACTGGGCTGGGGGGGGGTGTGACTACAGACCTTTAGGGAAGAGTAACAGAAAGAAAACAATTAATTGGATCATATTTAAATAGATAAGTCTATATAATATAAATGTCTGCTGAAGACAGATGTGTTGCGCCATTGGCACAAATAAAGAAAACTAAACTAATACAGTCAAATCCCACTATAACAAATTTGCTCCGGATTGATGAAATCTTTTCAATGTGTTTCAATACTGGTATTGTTCTGGTTATCTGTCTGATGTTATCGTTTCTAATTCTATCTCTTAATAACACTCCGAGTATTCTTCATAGACATGTCATTTCTGTTGTCACTATTTTTCTTTTGTCTTGTGCTGTCATTGTCCAGGTTTGGCACTGGTAGCATAGTGATAGAATAATAATAGTCTTGTATAATGCAACTTTAGTGTCTATGTTTAGATTTTTGTTCTTGAAAATATGTGTCATCTGTCCTAGGATCTGGTATGTTTTGGTGCATCTATTTTGTATCTCTTTACTGGTTTTCTCTTCACTCGATATAATGCTTAAATTATATAGACATTTATTGATTGTTTAAATTTGGGTACCTTTCCTTCCTCAGTGGCATGGGTCATCTTCAAAAGAAACTCCTTATCATTCAAGTTGTCTGTATACTCAGCCAGTTCTTTGAGAATGTGGGTTCGTGGTGGGTGCGTGATGTCGATATAGTGTGTCAAGGCTGTTCTGTAAGAGCAAGGGCTAGGGAATGGGTGCCTTTTGCTGGCATCCTCTGTCATGAGATAAAATATGAAACGCACACATATCAAAAACATGTATATCAGGATGGAGAAATTGACAAGCAAAACAATATAAATAAATACTGCTGAAACAAGATGTATGTGAGCCTGTAGTTAAAATGAAGGGGATATTTGGGGGGGTCCACCTCCCCACTTAGGAGATCCGAAGATGAATTTTAGCATTAAGAACTTAGCAGAAAGGTAAGTAAACACCCTCCCTTCTGTAATGATATTCTCCAAAAACATCATAAAAAATCTACTGACCTTTTTAAAGGTACATTCCCCCACTCCTCTTACTGAAGACTATCTACTGCCCTAAATATGTGCATCAATTGGCACAAATAAAACAGTGATACAACACATCTCCATTCTCTGGACTACATGATACATCTCCATTCTCTGGACTACATGATACATCTCCATTCTCTGGACTACATGATAAATCTCCATTCTCTGGACTACATGATAAATCTCCATTCTCTGGACTACATGATACATCTCCATTCTCTGGACTATGCGATACATCTCCATTCTTTGGACTACATGATACATCTCCATTCTCTGGACTACATGATACATCTCCATTCTCTGGACTATGTGATACATCTCCATTCTCTGGACTACATGATACAACACATCTCCATTCTCTGGATTACATAATGCAACACATCTCCATTCTCTGGATTACATAATACAACACATCTCCATTCTCTGGATTACATAATACAACACATCTCCATTCTCTGGATTACATGGTGCAACACATCTCTATTCTCTGGACTACATTCTCCTGGACTACATCCTCCTGACCATTGTCCTGTTACAAAAGACATTCAGCAGCAGCATGAGAATAAACGTAAACAACATGAATAAATCTAGCAAAGATGATCAATATCTTTGTAACCAAAGGGTATAATGCTTTCTCTTCTGTGTTTGTTCTCATAATCCTGTCAGTCAGAAGGATATTAGTATAGAGATCTTCCTGGAAAAGTTGTTAGCCAGCTGCTTTGTGCTCAAGATGTTGCCTGTTTGCATCCTGCTCACGCAGTTTTATTTACAAATGGATTTTTCAATTTACAAATGGATTTTTCAGAGATGCCTGGGGGTTATCGCTCAGAGTTAATTGCTATGAAAAATACTCTTTGCTGAAGGTGGATGTATCTGGCCATTGCTGCAAATAAAATGGCGATAGAATACACTTTCATTCTTTGGACTACATCCTGTTGGAAATCTCGCAGAACCATTTTCCTGCTACAAGAGAGAACAAGCGGGACTTTGAGAATGAAAACTGAAGAAGAAGAATGATACTCTTTGCAGGTGGCATGTCACTTTATTGAGAGGGGCAGAGTATTTTTTAACCTGAGTAAGTTGAGCGGTAGAGTATAGTTTAACCCAAGTAAGTTGAGGGGTAGAGTATAGTTTAACCCAAGTAAGTTGAGGGGCAGAGTATGGTTTAACCTGAGTAAGTTGAGGGGTAGAGTATAGTTTAACCTGATTAAGTTGAGGAGGTGAGTACAGTTTAACCTGAGTAAGTTGAGGGGTAGAGTATAGTTTAATCCCAAGTAAGTTGAGGGGTAGAGTATAGTTTAACCTGAGTAAGTTGAGGGGTGGAGTATAGTTTAACCTGAGTAAGTTGAGGGGTAGAGTATAGTTTAACCTGAGTAAGTTGAGAGGTAGAGTATAGTTTAACCTGAATAAGTTGAGAGGTAGAGTATAGTGTAAGTTGAGGGGTAGAGTATAGTTTAACCTGAGTAAGTTGAGGGGTAGAGTATAGTTTAACCTGAGTAAGTTTAGGGGTAGAGTATAGTTTAACCTGACTACAATGAAATAAGTTCTCTATGCCTTTGGACCCTTTTTAGTATAGAGAGCGACATCTTGATTCTTGATTAGGAACAAGCATCACAGCACTGAGGGCATTCCCAGATATGCTCTGCTTGCCATTCCGTCAGCCATCTAACAGAGTAACATCACATTAATTGGGTATATAACGATATGACGGGTTGCAGTGTTACTTTTCTCTAAGGCCCTACTGACACCTGTTCAGTAAACTAGTAAAACATTTACTAAAACCATCATATTACAGTTATAGCTATGGTATATCACAGTTATAGCTATGGTATATCACAGTTACAGCTATGGTATATCACAGTTATAGCTACACTATATCACAGTTATAGCTACACTATATCACAGTTATAGCTATGGTATATCACAGTTATAGCTACACTATATCACAGTTATAGCTACGGTATATCACAGTTATAGCTACAGTATATCACAGTTATAGCTACAGTATATCACAGTTATAGCTACAGTATATCACAGTTATAGCTACAGTATATCACAGTTATAGCTATGGTATATCACAGTTATAGCTACACTATATCACAGTTATAGCTATGGTATATCACAGCTATAGCTATGGTATATCACAGTTATAGCTACACTATATCACAGTTATAGCTACACTATATCACAGTTATAGCTATGGTATATCACAGTTATAGCTACACTATATCACAGTTATAGCTACACTATATCACAGTTATAGCTACACTATATCACAGTTATAGCTATGGTATATCACAGTTATAGCTACAATATATCACAGTTATAGCTACACTATATCACAGTTATAGCTACACTATATCACAGTTATAGCTACACTATATCACAGTTATAGCTACAGTATATCACAGTTATAGCTATGGTATATCACAGTTATAGCTACACTATATCACAGTTATAGCTACACTATATCACAGTTATAGCTACGGTATATCACAGTTATAGCTACACTATATCACAGTTATAGCTACACTATATCACAGTTATAGCTACACTATATCACAGTTATAGCTATGGTATATCACAGTTATAGCTACACTATATCACAGTTATAGCTACACTATATCACAGTTATAGCTACACTATATCACAGTTATAGCTACACTATATCACAGTTATAGCTACACTATATCACAGTTATAGCTACACTATATCACAGTTATAGCTATGGTATATCACAGTTATAGCTATGGTATATCACAGTTATAGCTACACTATATCACAGTTATAGCTACACTATATCACAGTTATAGCTACACTATATCACAGTTATAGCTACACTATATCACAGTTATAGCTACACTATATCACAGTTATAGCTACGGTATATCACAGTTATAGCTACAGTATATCACAGTTATAGCTACACTATATCACAGTTATAGCTACAGTATATCACAGTTATAGCTACACTATATCACAGTTATAGCTACACTATATCACAGTTATAGCTACAGTATATCACAGTTATAGCTACGGTATATCACAGTTATAGCTATGGTATATCACAGTTATAGCTACACTATATCACAGTTATAGCTACACTATATCACAGTTATAGCTACACTATATCACAGTTATAGCTATGGTATATCAGTTATAGCTATGGTATATCACAGTTATAGCTATGGTATATCAGTTATAGCTATGGTATATCAGTTATAGCTATGGTATATCAGTTATAGCTATGGTATATCAGTTATAGCTACAGTATATCACAGTTATAGCTATGGTATATCAGTTATAGCTATGGTATATCACAGTTATAGCTACAGTATATCACAGTTATAGCTATGGTATATCACAGTTATAGCTACACTATATCACAGTTATAGCTACACTATATCACAGTTATAGCTACGGTATATCACAGTTATAGCTACAGTATATCACAGTTATAGCTACAGTATATCACAGTTATAGCTACAATATATCACAGTTATAGCTACAATATATCACAGTTATAGCTACAGTATATCACAGTTATAGCTACAATATATCACAGTTATAGCTACAGTATATCACAGTTATAGCTACAATATATCACAGTTATAGCTACACTATATCACAGTTATAGCTATGGTATATCACAGTTATAGCTACAGTATATCACAGTTATAGCTACACTATATCACAGTTATAGCTACAGTATATCACAGTTATAGCTACACTATATCACAGTTATAGCTACACTATATCACAGTTATAGCTACAGTATATCACAGTTATAGCTACAGTATATCACAGTTATAGCTACACTATATCACAGTTATAGCTACAGTATATCACAGTTATAGCTACACTATATCACAGTTATAGCTACAGTATATCACAGTTATAGCTACAATATATCACAGTTATAGCTACAGTATATCACAGTTATAGCTACACTATATCACAGTTATAGCTACAGTATATCACAGTTATAGCTACAGTATATCACAGTTATAGCTACAATATATCACAGTTATAGCTACAATATATCACAGTTATAGCTACAGTATATCACAGTTATAGCTACACTATATCACAGTTATAGCTACACTATATCACAGTTATAGCTACACTATATCACAGTTATAGCTACAATATATCACAGTTATAGCTACAATATATCACAGTTATAGCTACAATATATCACAGTTATAGCTACACTATATCACAGTTATAGCTACAGTATATCACAGTTATAGCTACAGTATATCACAGTTATAGCTACAGTATATCACAGTTATAGCTACAGTATATCACAGTTATAGCTATGGTATATCACAGTTATAGCTACAGTATATCACAGTTATAGCTACAGTATATCACAGTTATAGCTACACTATATCACAGTTATAGCTACAGTATATCACAGTTATAGCTACAGTATATCACAGTTATAGCTACAATATATCACAGTTATAGCTACAGTATATCACAGTTATAGCTACACTATATCACAGTTATAGCTACAGTATATCACAGTTATAGCTACAGTATATCACAGTTATAGCTACAGTATATCACAGTTATAGCTATGGTATATCACAGTTATAGCTACAGTATATCACAGTTATAGCTACACTATATCACAGTTATAGCTACAGTATATCACAGTTATAGCTACAATATATCACAGTTATAGCTACAATATATCACAGTTATAGCTACACTATATCACAGTTATAGCTACACTATATCACAGTTATAGCTACACTATATCACAGTTATAGCTACACTATATCACAGTTATAGCTACAGTATATCACAGTTATAGCTACACTATATCACAGTTATAGCTACAGTATATCACAGTTATAGCTACACTATATCACAGTTATAGCTACAGTATATCACAGTTATAGCTACAGTATATCACAGTTATAGCTACAATATATCACAGTTATAGCTACAATATATCACAGTTATAGCTACACTATATCACAGTTATAGCTACACTATATCACAGTTATAGCTACACTATATCACAGTTATAGCTACACTATATCACAGTTATAGCTACAGTATATCACAGTTATAGCTACACTATATCACAGTTATAGCTACAGTATATCACAGTTATAGCTACACTATATCACAGTTATAGCTACAGTATATCACAGTTATAGCTACAGTATATCACAGTTATAGCTACAATATATCACAGTTATAGCTACAATATATCACAGTTATAGCTACAGTATATCACAGTTATAGCTACACTATATCACAGTTATAGCTACACTATATCACAGTTATAGCTACACTATATCACAGTTATAGCTACAATATATCACAGTTATAGCTACAATATATCACAGTTATAGCTACACTATATCACAGTTATAGCTACACTATATCACAGTTATAGCTACAGTATATCACAGTTATAGCTACAGTATATCACAGTTATAGCTACAGTATATCACAGTTATAGCTACAGTATATCACAGTTATAGCTATGGTATATCACAGTTATAGCTACAGTATATCACAGTTATAGCTACAGTATATCACAGTTATAGCTACACTATATCACAGTTATAGCTACAGTATATCACAGTTATAGCTACAGTATATCACAGTTATAGCTACAATATATCACAGTTATAGCTACAGTATATCACAGTTATAGCTACACTATATCACAGTTATAGCTACAGTATATCACAGTTATAGCTACAGTATATCACAGTTATAGCTACAGTATATCACAGTTATAGCTATGGTATATCACAGTTATAGCTACAGTATATCACAGTTATAGCTACACTATATCACAGTTATAGCTACAGTATATCACAGTTATAGCTACAGTATATCACAGTTATAGCTACAATATATCACAGTTATAGCTACAATATATCACAGTTATAGCTACACTATATCACAGTTATAGCTACACTATATCACAGTTATAGCTACACTATATCACAGTTATAGCTACACTATATCACAGTTATAGCTACAGTATATCACAGTTATAGCTACACTATATCACAGTTATAGCTACAGTATATCACAGTTATAGCTACACTATATCACAGTTATAGCTACACTATATCACAGTTATAGCTACAGTATATCACAGTTATAGCTACACTATATCACAGTTATAGCTACAGTATATCACAGTTATAGCTACAGTATATCACAGTTATAGCTACAATATATCACAGTTATAGCTACAATATATCACAGTTATAGCTACACTATATCACAGTTATAGCTACAGTATATCACAGTTATAGCTACAGTATATCACAGTTATAGCTACAGTATATCACAGTTATAGCTACAATATATCACAGTTATAGCTACAATATATCACAGTTATAGCTACAGTATATCACAGTTATAGCTACACTATATCACAGTTATAGCTACAGTATATCACAGTTATAGCTACAGTATATCACAGTTATAGCTACAATATATCACAGTTATAGCTACAATATATCACAGTTATAGCTACACTATATCACAGTTATAGCTACACTATATCACAGTTATAGCTATGGTATATCACAGTTATAGCTACGGTATATCACAGTTATAGCTATGGTATATCACAGTTATAGCTACACTATATCACAGTTATAGCTACGGTATATCACAGTTATAGCTACACTATATCACAGTTATAGCTACACTATATCACAGTTATAGCTACACTATATCACAGTTATAGCTACACTATATCACAGTTATAGCTATGGTATATCACAGTTATAGCTATGGTATATCACAGTTATAGCTACACTATATCACAGTTATAGCTACAGTATATCACAGTTATAGCTACACTATATCACAGTTATAGCTACACTATATCACAGTTATAGCTACACTATATCACAGTTATAGCTACAGTATATCACAGTTATAGCTACAGTATATCACAGTTATAGCTACAGTATATCACAGTTATAGCTACAATATATCACAGTTATAGCTACAATATATCACAGTTATAGCTACAGTATATCACAGTTATAGCTATGGTATATCACAGTTATAGCTACACTATATCACAGTTATAGCTACACTATATCACAGTTATAGCTACACTATATCACAGTTATAGCTATGGTATATCACAGTTATAGCTATGGTATATCACAGTTATAGCTATGGTATATCACAGTTATAGCTATGGTATATCACAGTTATAGCTATGGTATATCACAGTTATAGCTATGGTATATCACAGTTATAGCTACACTATATCACAGTTATAGCTACACTATATCACAGTTATAGCTACACTATATCACAGTTATAGCTATGGTATATCACAGTTATAGCTATGGTATATCACAGTTATAGCTACAGTATATCACAGTTATAGCTACAATATATCACAGTTATAGCTACAGTATATCACAGTTATAGCTACAGTATATCACAGTTATAGCTACAGTATATCACAGTTATAGCTACAATATATCACAGTTATAGCTACAATATATCACAGTTATAGCTACAGTATATCACAGTTATAGCTACAGTATATCACAGTTATAGCTATGGTATATCACAGTTATAGCTACACTATATCACAGTTATAGCTACACTATATCACAGTTATAGCTATGGTATATCACAGTTATAGCTATGGTATATCACAGTTATAGCTATGGTATATCACAGTTATAGCTATGGTATATCACAGTTATAGCTACACTATATCACAGTTATAGCTATGGTATATCACAGTTATAGCTATGGTATATCACAGTTATAGCTACACTAGATCACAGTTATAGCTACACTATATCACAGTTATAGCTATGGTATATCACAGTTATAGCTACGGTATATCACAGTTATAGCTATGGTATATCACAGTTATAGCTACACTATATCACAGTTATAGCTACAGTATATCACAGTTATAGCTATGGTATATCACAGTTATAGCTATGGTATATCACAGTTATAGCTATGGTATATCACAGTTATAGCTACAGTATATCACAGTTATAGCTATGGTATATCACAGTTATAGCTATGGTATATCACAGTTATAGCTACAGTATATCACAGTTATAGCTACACTATATCACAGTTATAGCTATGGTATATCACAGTTATAGCTACAGTATATCACAGTTATAGCTACACTATATCACAGTTATAGCTACAGTATATCACAGTTATAGCTACACTATATCACAGTTATAGCTATGGTATATCACAGTTATAGCTACGGTATATCACAGTTATAGCTACGGTATATCACAGTTATAGCTACAGTATATCACAGTTATAGCTACAGTATATCACAGTTGTAGCTACACTATATCACAGTTATAGCTACACTATATCACAGTTATAGCTACAATATATCACAGTTATAGCTACACTATATCACAGTTATAGCTACACTATATCACAGTTATAGCTACACTATATCACAGTTATAGCTACAGTATATCACAGTTATAGCTATGGTATATCACAGTTATAGCTATGGTATATCACAGTTATAGCTACACTATATCACAGTTATAGCTACACTATATCACAGTTATAGCTACACTATATCACAGTTATAGCTACACTATATCACAGTTATAGCTACACTATATCACAGTTATAGCTACAGTATATCACAGTTATAGCTACGGTATATCACAGTTATAGCTATGGTATATCACAGTTATAGCTATGGTATATCACAGTTATAGCTACGGTATATCACAGTTATAGCTACACTATATCACAGTTATAGCTACAATATATCACAGTTATAGCTACACTATATCACAGTTATAGCTACACTATATCACAGTTATAGCTACACTATATCACAGTTATAGCTACACTATATCACAGTTATAGCTACACTATATCACAGTTATAGCTACAGTATATCACAGTTATAGCTATGGTATATCACAGTTATAGCTATGGTATATCACAGTTATAGCTATGGTATATCACAGTTATAGCTACAATATATCACAGTTATAGCTACAATATATCACAGTTATAGCTACACTATATCACAGTTATAGCTACACTATATCACAGTTATAGCTACACTATATTACAGTTATAGCTACACTATATCACAGTTATAGCTACAGTATATCACAGTTATAGCTACAGTATATCACAGTTATAGCTACAGTATATCACAGTTATAGCTACAGTATATCACAGTTATAGCTATGGTATATCACAGTTATAGCTACAGTATATCACAGTTATAGCTATGGTATATCACAGTTATAGCTACAGTATATCACAGTTATAGCTACAGTATATCACAGTTATAGCTACACTATATCACAGTTATAGCTACAGTATATCACAGTTATAGCTACAGTATATCACAGTTATAGCTACAGTATATCACAGTTATGGCTACGGTATATCACAGTTATAGCTATGGTATATCACAGTTATAGCCATGGTATTTCACAGTTATAGCTACAGTATATCACAGTTATAGCTACAGTATATCACAGTTATAGCTACAGTATATCACAGTTATAGCTACAGTATATCACAGTTATAGCTACAGTATATCACAGTTATAGCTACAGTATATCACAGTTATAGCTACAGTATATCACAGTTATAGCTACGGTATATCACAGTTATAGCTACAGTATATCACAGTTATAGCTACAGTATATCACAGTTATAGCTACAGTATATCACAGTTATAGCTATGGTATATCACAGTTATAGCTATGGTATATCACAGTTATAGCTATGGTATATCACAGTTATAGCTATGGTATATCACAGTTATAGCTACGGTATATCACAGTTATAGCTACAGTATATCACAGTTATAGCTACAGTATATCACAGTTATAGCTACACTATATCACAGTTATAGCTACAGTATATCACAGTTATAGCTACAGTATATCACAGTTATAGCTATGGTATATCACAGTTATATCTACAGTATATCACAGTTATAGCTATGGTATATCACAGTTATAGCTACAGTATATCACAGTTATAGCTACGGTATATCAGTTATAGCTATGGTATATCACAGTTATAGCTATGGTATATCACAGTTATAGCTACGGTATATCACAGTTATAGCTACACTATATCACAGTTATAGCTACAGTATATCACAGTTATAGCTACAGTATATCACAGTTATAGCTACAGTATATCACAGTTATAGCTACGGTATATCACAGTTATAGCTACGGTATATCACAGTTATAGCTACAGTATATCACAGTTATAGCTACAGTATATCACAGTTATAGCTACGGTATATCACAGTTATAGCTATGGTATATCACAGTTATAGCTACGGTATATCACAGTTATAGCTACAGTATATCACAGTTATAGCTACAATATATCACAGTTATAGCTACAATATATCACATTTATAGCTACAGTATATCACAGTTATAGCTACAATATATCACAGTTATAGCTACAATATATCACAGTTATAGCTACAATATATCACAGTTATAGCTACACTATATCACAGTTATAGCTACAATATATCACAGTTATAGCTACAGTATATCACAGTTATAGCTATGGTATATCACAGTTATAGCTACAGTATATCACAGTTATAGCTACAGTATATCACAGTTATAGCTATGGTATATCACAGTTATAGCTACAGTATATCACAGTTATAGCTACAATATATCACAGTTATAGCTACAGTATATCACAGTTATAGCTACAATATATCACAGTTATAGCTACAATATATCACAGTTATAGCTATGGTATATCACAGTTATAGCTATGGTATATCACAGTTATAGCTACAATATATCACAGTTATAGCTACAATATATCACAGTTATAGCTACAGTATATCACAGTTATAGCTACAATATATCACAGTTATAGCTACAATATATCACAGTTATAGCTACAATATATCACAGTTATAGCTACAATATATCACAGTTATAGCTACACTATATCACAGTTATAGCTACACTATATCACAGTTATAGCTACAATATATCACAGTTATAGCTACAATATATCACAGTTATAGCTACACTATATCACAGTTATAGCTACACTATATCACAGTTATAGCTACACTATATCACAGTTATAGCTACACTATATCACAGTTATAGCTACACTATATCACAGTTATAGCTACAATATATCACAGTTATAGCTACAATATATCACAGTTATAGCTACAGTATATCACAGTTATAGCTACACTATATCACAGTTATAGCTACAATATATCACAGTTATAGCTACAATATATCACAGTTATAGCTACAGTATATCACAGTTATAGCTACACTATATCACAGTTATAGCTACAATATATCACAGTTATAGCTACAATATATCACAGTTATAGCTACACTATATCACAGTTATAGCTACAATATATCACAGTTATAGCTACAGTATATCACAGTTATAGCTACAATATATCACAGTTATAGCTACAGTATATCACAGTTATAGCTACAATATATCACAGTTATAGCTACAATATATCACAGTTATAGCTACAGTATATCACAGTTATAGCTACAATATATCACAGTTATAGCTACAGTATATCACAGTTACTAAAACCATCATATTACAGTTATAGCTATGGTATATCACAGTTATAGCTATGGTATATCACAGTTATAGCTATGGTATATCACAGTTATAGCTACGGTATATCACAGTTATAGCTACAGTATATCACAGTTATAGCTACAGTATATCACAGTTATAGCTACAATATATCACAGTTATAGCTACAGTATATCACAGTTATAGCTACAATATATCACAGTTATAGCTATGGTATATCACAGTTATAGCTACAATATATCACAGTTATAGCTACAATATATCACAGTTATAGCTACGGTATATCACAGCTATAGCTACGGTATATGCTACTCACTGAACAATGATGCTAATTCTAGCAAAGTATACTTTATAACTACAACAATGAGGTGGGACTCACCATCAACATTTGTCAGCATAAATACAACATCCAGATCAACATCCAGTCTCTTGCCTAACTTTTCAATCATCTCAGCGTCATTAATTGGGTATATAGCGACATGGTCTCCTGTCTCGTATCTGTCAAATTGTGACAAGTTTCATTAATTGGGTATATAGCGACATGGTCTCCTGTCTCGTATCTGTCAAATTGTGACAAGTTTCATTAATTGGGTATATAGCGACATGGTCTTCTGTCTCATATCTGTCAGTTTGTGAGAAATTTCATTAATTGGGTATATAGCGACATGGTCTTCTGTCTCATATCTGTCAGATTGTGACAAGTTTCATTAATTGGGTATATAGCGACATGGTCTCCTGTCTCGTATCTGTCAAATTGTGACAAGTTTCATTAATTGGGTATATAGTGACATGGTCTTCTGTCTCATATCTGTCAGATTGTGACAAATTTAATTAAACAGGTATATATTAATATGATCTCCTGTTTACTGTTCTTTGCTCTCATTTTGATTCCTGGTACCACATGATAATAGATTACAATTAACCACATTTAACCACAAGAGCCTTTAACCACCAAACATTTACTCTTGTTGCTGTGTATTTCAATGGTGTTCATCATTGTGAGATTCTTGACATTAAGACCACTGCAATAAAATCTTGTCCCACTAATGATTGAGCTAGATATACTCTTGAAAATCGTTATATTTTTCAGTGTTGTACTCTTAAGCCATTTGGTCTTAATACAGATCATTCATTTAGATTTTGGTGATGGAAACTTGTTGTGTTGTCATTCCATTTGTGTTCAATCATAGTTGTTTTATTTTGTTCTCATTCCCCATATTTTTTTAAATGCATATCTCTACGACAATACTTGTGTGTATGTACGTCATTGTTACCTTGGATGTCTCTGCTGTTAAATTTCTGCCATCTTCTGCATTTGTGATAGTGCCTTTAATTTCACCGTTTGTTCAGTGTTTATCTTGTATTTTTTTTATAAAGACCTTATGGTTGAAATCTTGAAACTGTCTTGTGTACGCCTACTGTTGTATGTTTTTTTCCCCACACATACCAATAATTTGATAGTCTGTGCATTCAATGTAAAACTGACTGAGTTTGTGTTTTGATTAAGTCCTATTAATATCACATGATTAATACAGCTTACAATACATGCGTACATGTTACTACACTAGCTGTCAACCATGGACAAGACTGTTTGTAAGAGAAGAGTGGGCTATAAAAATACAGTAAGGGTTAATATTCCTGTTAAAACGAGAGTTCATATTTCTGTTTAAATAACAGTTAATATTATTGTTAAAAGGAGGGTCAATGTACCTGATCTTTGAGTCCGTAATGTCCAACTCTATATGCATACATGACCTATGACCTCCATTATGTAGTTCTCTGTTCACTAATACTGTAGCCAAATATGGGTTCTTCACATCATATGGCCTGGAAACAAAGAACATATTCATAATACAATATTCCCTGTTGATTTTTCATTGGTCAAATAATATATAGATGTGGATATCCGATACCGCAGTTATTTTTATAAAACAACTTTTTCTAGACATCACACACACAATCAAATGATTAGACGTCACAAATATAATCAAATGCCACTTATCTCTACTAACTGTTCTTAGACATCACACACAAAATCAAATGTCACCTTTCTAAAAACAACTATTCTTAGACATCACACATACAATTAAATGCCACATAAGTTGTCAGTCTATTCCCCAATTTTCCTTAGAAACCTCCTATAAAATTCTTGGAAAGAAGACAGTGTCCCTATTCTTTGCAACACAGACTAGAAGTACAGGCCAAGGTTGCCACATGGGCAAAGAAGGAGTATAAATACTAAACCTTTTCAACAGGTATATGTAATTCACAAACATAATACTAATTTAGAGAAATGGAGTTGTGTCGCTTCAATTCACAGCTAAAGAAGTGTATAGCTAAGTAAGATAAACCATAAATAAGAAGTCTTGTAAATAGGGAAGGAGGGATGGATGCATATGAAACATAAGCAGAGAAACTATATGAAACGTAAGCAGAGAAACTATATGAAATATAAGCAGAGAAACTATATGAAATATAAGCTGAGAAACTATATGAAACATAAGCTGAGAAACTATATGAAACGTAAGCAGAGAAACTATATGAAATATAAGCAGAGAAACTATATGAAATATAAGCAGAGAAACTATATGAAATATAAGCTGAGAAACTATATGAAACATAAGCTGAGAAACTATATGAAACATAAGCAGAGAAACTATATGAAATATAAGCAGAGAAACTATATGAAATATAAGCAGAGAAACTATATGAAATATAAGAAGAGAAACTATATTTAATAGTAAAGGAAATATCGACTCACCATAACTTTTTTCAATTATTTGTGCACGTGTGTGACTTATTTACAACATCCATAGAAAATTTCCTGGCCCTATACTCTTGTAGTTTGCCATTGCTTTTAGGAGGAACATCCAATTCAAATTAACACTGAGGAAAACACATACCGGTACATAGATAGAAGGCAATAGGGGGCAAAGGCCACCCAAGATACAATTGAACAAAAGACAATGCCTGCACATGTCACTAAAAGAAGCAAGACAACTTGCTCAAGGCAGCGAAGAATTCAGGAGATCTATAGGAAATACTATGTTCTGGGAAGAATATGTCACCTGATAGTGATGATGTGTGACTCACAAATAATAAAGCACAACACAGTTTTTTTGCTATGTGGTATGTGTGTTATGTCATCTACAAACATAACATATCTACAAACATATCTACCAACATAACATATCTACCAACATAACATATCTACCAACATAACATATCTACAAACATAATGTAACTACAAACAATTTTCCTGCCATTTTTATGTTATATTGTCTACAAGCATAATGTGTTTATTTGTCTGCATACAGTCTGTTAAGAATTAGTTATATAGAACACAAGACAAATATATTCGTCCGGCAGCAAATAAACAAACTTGCAAGTTATCAAGGGTGGAAGGAGAAGAGGAGTTAAAGAAAATCCGTGTTTGACTACATAAAGAAATGGTCTAGGCATGATTTTTGTACACTCCTTCAAATGGCTCAGGTTTCTATGAAGTGTTTGGAAGGTCTATTGTGCTGATGTCTCCCAAGTGGTATTCCCTTGATGAACTATGGGTATTATTATTTTACATGTATAGGCCTACATTTATTTAAAAAAAAAAAAAGGAATTGGCACAAATAAAATGATGAAACATTTTTTTTTCTGAACTATAGGCCTATATCTGGTATTCAACAAGGATCAATGACCAGGTTTCTATGGAATAAAAAGCTAAATATGATTAAATGGAATGAAATTCCAATAAATACTCATATACCAACACAGCCAATGTTCTACGCGTTACGCGATGAGAACCTCCGGTCACTAAATATACTGAGTGTGGGTGGGTGGGTGTGTTGAAAATTGCTAGATCGATATCCTTAATTGCAACATTTTAAAATCTCAGAGTCACAGAAGCTCAGTGCAATAACCTATGAAATTTAAAAGTTGGACTTTTGTCACATGATTTGGTCACTGATTCCTTTATCCTGTTGACCGTTGTCCTGCTAAAAGAAAGTTCCAGCAGGAGTTTGATTGAGAATAACAAACCAACAATATACAAAATAAAGAAATGTATACACTTCTAGTTTTTTTTTAATGTCTACATCAGTAGCAGTCAACCTTTATTTTTGGTCAGAAGATAAATTCAGAGTTGTTCGCTTGGAATGGTGTCACATCTGCTAATTAAATGATCTGAAAAAGTTTTTTTTAAAAACCAACACATGCTGTCAAATGCAAGACTTCTGTTTTCTACAGACATAAAGGATTCTAGTGGACTGTCTCCACAAGTCTATTTCATTCACAACACTGTTCAGCTTGCAATATTAAAAAATTTGATGTAATTATTCTCTTGTTATCACTAGCATCCTAGTTTACAGGCTGGCTGCTATACTATAGCTTGTGCTTTTCTATTTTGTGACTTCAAGGTTCAATGTGCATAGTAATTTAATATCAAATGTAATTATTTCCTTCTTATTACTGTTTTTAATCCTAGTTTCCAGCTTGACTGCAGCATTTTTTGATTTTATATTTTTTGAGCTCAGGAGCCAATGCAGGTAGTAATTTTATATCAGCGGGGGAAGCCAATTAAAAATAGCATGAGAGCTAGATTTAGCCTGTGATTCATATTTTTCCAACACCTGATTTATTCGTACATACGATTTTGGACAAAATGACTAACATATGATCTGAAGTACTTACGGTTTCTGGTTAGCAAATGATCCTATTCGAGCCACCTCTCCTGTAAATATCTTTTCCTTGGGGAAGTCCTCAGAGACAAGTGTTAAGGCATACTGTCTAGTGCTGTGGTAAAATGATGGATTTGTAAACAAAAATACAACTTCATCATCTGCAATAAATCTAACAAAAATACAACTTCAATATATGCAATAAACTTAACAAAAATACAACTTCAATATATGCAATAAACTTAACAAAAATACAACTTCAATATATGCAATAAACTTAACAAAAATACAACTTCAATATATGCAATAAACTTAACAAAAATACAACTTCAATATATGCAATAAACCCAACACCAATAAATCTTCATGGCTACAAAATGACAATTTATTAAATAGTATTTCTATACCAACTTTGTGTTATCAATGTCAAACATGACCCTTGACAAAGAAACTAGCGAAAAAGATCACAGTGTGTCAAATGAGATGTTTGAGAAAGCTATACGTGTCACAAGAAGAGACTGATGGAGAAGTGAAGATATCCGGAAAGGAATAAAATACCATTTCAAGTCAAGACTACATCAAGAGACTTCTTCTTCTTCTTCTTTCGTTCACTTGAAACATGTCTATATCTGTAATTCTGTCTCCTTAATAAAACTCACTGTCTTTTTTAGTTCATACAGTGTCCCATAGAGCTTTGATTCCAGTGTTGTTTCCTCTGGCCAATATGTATGCCTCAGAGTTTCATGCTCAGAACACTCTTGAAGTATATGTTTGGCACTCTGTGCTGCCTGTCCACATGTACACATGGCCGTGTTGCCAATCTTGAACTTTGTATACATGTGACTGCGGAGTCGGTTGTGTCCTGTTCTGAGACGTAGAATTATAACTTGTTCTGATCTGTTCATAATGTGATAGTCATCTTGTGTTGGTGTTTGTGGCTTTCTTATTGACTTGATCATCTGTTTTTTCTGATGGTAGGTGATTGGTATATCTGGTTGGTCTTCGGCAGCACCTTCCTTAGCCAGTTGGTCTGCTTTTTCATTTCCTGGTATTCCACAGTGAGAGGGTATCCACTGCATGGTTACCCTATACTGGTAAGACAATTCGCTAAGTAGTTTTTTTAAGTCTGTTAGTTTTCCAGACTGGAAAGCTTGAAGCACTGACCTTGCATCTGTCAGGAATACCACAGGCTGTAGGTCAGAGTTGGAGTTCAGCAGTTTTTTAGCTGCCACACTAATTGCCTGGATTTCTGCATCATAATTATTGCAGAATTTTCCTGTCGGTGTTCTGATTGTATCTCTAGGCTTGTGTGGATATTCTATATATACACCTGCACCTCCATTCCTCACAGCATTCTGCGCTGACCCATCTGTGTACACTCTGACCCATATATCTTGTGGATATTCCTCATCCAGGAAACTGAGGGTGACTGTCCTTCGCTGCACACTGTTCTGTTCGTCCTCGCTTAGTATTCCTTTCACATGGGTCTGAATGTATATTGGCATTCCATGGCTTTCACTCCACGGGGTTTGCTCTGGTACAGACCTTAAGGGGCTGTCAACTTCAGGTAGGTCTGTAAGTTGTCTACGGAGTCGTTTAGCTTGATGGATAAAGCTGCTCCTTTTCAGTCGTCCCATTGCTAGATTTTGGAATCTTTCCTTCATTGGATGACTTGGCATACACTGAAACTTTTCTGCTTGAATTAGTACTTTTGTGTCTCTGCGTTCGCCAAGTGTTTGCATTCTTCCCATTTTCTGCATCTCTGCTATGGGTGTTGATTTCATTGCTCCCAACATTATTCTAAGTGCCTGGTTTTGCACTTTATCTAGATCTTGTAATGTGGTGTTTGATGCAGGACACCACGCAGCTGAACCGTATTCCAGGTGTGGTCTTATGCCTTGCTGGTAAACTTTACTGAGTATATTTCCACTGGCTCCCCATGTGGTTCCACTTAGTTTTCTCAGGATAGCTAGCTTCCTCCTGGCTTTTGTTGTTGCCTTGTTTATGTGCTGCTTCCATGTCAGCTTATCATCAAAAGTAACTCCGAGGTATGTGGGTTGTTTATCTTCTTTCAAGAGCTCTCCATCTATCTTGATATGACCAGCTTTTTGTTTTGGTGAGAGGGTAAAGAGTGTAGTGCTGCACTTATCTGTGTTAATGCTGACGCACCATCTATTAGCCCATAAGGTTAGGGCATCGATAGCTCTTTGTATTTGTTTAGTGGCCACTGTTGCATGTTCTTCCGTGCACCAGATCACCAGGTCGTCAGCATACATTGCCACTTTGATCCCGTGTGGGAGTTCAGCAACTAGGTCATTGATGTAAACCAAGAAAAGTGTGGGTGACAGGACTCCTCCCTGGGGGACTCCATGACGCAGTAGAACTTTCTTGCTCTTGCGACCATCTAATTGTACCCTGGCTCTTCTATTATGCAGGTATGCTTTTACCCATTTGTACATTCTTGAGCTAACCCTGCAATTTCGCAATTTCTTTAGGAGCCCTTCTTTCCAGACCTTATCAAATGCTTTTCTGAGGTCTATCCATGCTGCTAGTACCAGTTTCTTTTCTTGGAAGGCATCCTCAATCTCTTGGGAGAGGTAGGTTGCCTGATCTTCAGTAGAGTAGCACTGTCTGAAACCTGCTTGCTGTGATACCAGAAGGTTTTCACTTTCAAGGTACCACTGCATCCTAAGATTGATAATGCGTTCCATTGTTTTACATAGACAGCTTGTGAGGCTGATGGGCCTATAGTTGGAGACTGTGTTGCCATCTTTTCCTGATTTGAGGAGTGGTATCATTATTGCTTCTCTCCACGCCTGTGGTACATTACCTGTGGACCAGCTTGTGTTAAAGATCTGCAGTAGCTTTGCTCTTGCTGCAATTCCCAGGTTTCTAATCATTTCATTGGACACTCCATCAGCTCCAGGGGACTTTTTCATTTTCAATTTGGATATTGCATGCTCCAGTTACATCAAGAGACAACCAGGTGGTTTGTCCACATCATCAGAATAGAACCAACACCAGAAATTCTTCGTACACAGCAGAAGATCAAGCTACAAGGCACGAGGAAGACCAAGAACTAGGTGGGTGGAGACAATCAAAGAAACTCCCGTAGTTGTAACCTTCGATAACAGTTACCATGTTGTTCCGACAGGCCGACGTTGTGCTTGAACTAGTTATGGGCACGGCGTGGGTGGGCGGAACAACAAAGAAACATGTTGCAAGGGCCAGAGTTTTGCCCTGATATCAACGCCTGTTTTGGCGGCATTAGACTCGAACACCATCAAGTTGGATGGCTGCTGGAGCAGAGGGGGAGCACTTATGGGAATACCCCACGTGCTGTGAGGCCAGTTTCTAATCAAGAATCAATTAAACTAACCTTAAAGAGAGACGGGCTGACCATGGCTAATGTGACCCAAATGATCAAAGACAGACAATTTCAACTCTCTCCCCCCTCCAATCCACAAGACTTAATGGCACAAGTGGAAATGAGAATAGATAGATAAATGATAATAGATAGATAAATGATAATAGATAGATAAATGATAATAGATAATTGATAATAGATAGATAAAATTTCTGCATGCACGAATCAGACAGAGTTTGGACATATACAAAACTCAATTCACTAATCACTCTTGAGACGGCATTTGAGGACCTTATCTTAGTTCCACAGTGCTGAATTTTGTGATTGGAGTGTTGAATTCCACGTGCAACACCTTATGATAACATGCACTCACAGCACTTAGAAAAACATTGGCTAGTGATATAGTGAACCCAGTATTTTCATGGTGGTTTATCTGGTGAGACTTTCTGCATGCATCATTTTGTATCTAAGCTATCTATATATACACATTTTAGCTTCCTGTGGTGGAGCATAAGTCTTCAAGAAACCTCTTCCATCTTGTTCTACCTTAGCTATTGCATCCAATTCTTTTCATGTTCTACCAAGCCTTTGTGTCTCTAAATCTTTCCTTCGGGTATTTCTTGGTTTTCCCATTTTCCTCTTTCCCTGTGGGTTCCAGAATAATGCCTGTCATTGGTCCAACATTTTCTCGTTGGTCTTCTGAATGTATATTCTATCCCAGTGCAGTTTTCTTAGTTCTTCCTCCACTGGAGTTTGTTTAGTTCTTCCTCCACAGGAGTTTGTTTATTTCTTTGTATAAGTTCCCCATTGGTGATCTTATTATACCATTTCAACCCTTCTATTCGATGCAGGAACCTATTAACAAATTTTGGTATCTTTCTTTCCCCTTTCATAGTATTTCATGTTCCTGAGCCATATAACAATACTGATTTAACATTTGAATTAAATATTCATATTGTATTTGATGTAATTTATTTTGATTTCCATACATTTCCTTATGCAATAAATTTTCTTCTGACGTTCTGTATTATTATTTTGACATCTTTGTCTGTTCCTCCCTCTATGTCAATGTTAATATAAGTTAGACAACTCGTACAGAAATTCTATATTGGGTACAGAATATTCATTCATTCATTCATTTTCCTTTTGCGCTGAAGTTAGCGCATAGGGCAGAGGTCAGATCTCTCCAATTCTGTCTGTTCAAAGCTATTCCGTGCAGTTCTTGAATAGTATGAATATTAGTTGTTTTACTTTCTCTAAGTATTGTTCTTCTGAGTGTTTCTTTTGGTCTACCCCTTGCTCTTTTGCCTGTAGGTATCCATTCAAGAGATTGGTGGTGTATTCTGTTGGTGTCTGCGCGTAGGACATGCCGATGTAGGACCAATGGCGTTTTCTGATAACATCTGTGATGAAATTTTGATGTGTCTCTTCTCTGATTTTATCATTCGATTTGAATTCACTCCAATGGATGTTAGTTATCCTACGAAGACATTTGTTCTCGAAACTCAGTAATTTCTTTTCTGAAGATAAAGAGCTTTTCCAGCTCTCACATCCATATGATAGCACCGGAGTAACGCAGGAATTAAATAAGCGCATTTTGGTGCGTGTGCTGATTGACTTTGACTTCCAGATATTCGACAGTCTGTTAAATGCACTTGATGCTAGGGCAATGCGAGTTGTAATTTCTGGCATGACATCACCGTCGAGAGTTAATTTGCTTCTTAGATAGAAGAATTTGTGTACTTTTTCAAGTTGTTGTCCATTTAAAGTAATTTCATTAGGTGAATTGGTGAAGTCCATAATTTTTGTTTTTGATGAATTGATTTGGAGACCTATTTGTCCTGCGATGAGTTTTAATCAATCAGTTTTTGTTTGTTCATATATATACAGAATATACTGAAGTTTAATTAATATGTCCATGTTGACCCTTGACTTTTAATATTTATGTTTAGGGAAGTTTTCCCTATACAAAAAAATAAGACTTAAAAGTCATAGGGGATTGGCTTCATTGTACTTAATTTTCCCCATATGTACTCTGTCCCTCTCAGTATTTTCCTGCTCAGTGTATCACTCATAGAACCATAGTTTAAAATGGTAATTTCTTGGGAAATTATGAAAAATTAATTCATTTGCAAACCAAACATTATGGCTTGGTATCTGACCTGTGATCTTCTGAACACAAGACAAAAGGTATAATCAGACAAAAGGTATAACAAGACAAAAGGTATAACCAGTGTCTCACTGAGATTCTGTCTTTATGTAGAATTTAGGGAGATTTTATGATCAAAATACAGAATTTAGAGGTTATTATAGAATTTGAGTGTGAGTGTGTTCGTTCTCAAACTCGTATGAGATCTCTCTTGTAGCAGTAGATTTCCAACAAGAAATATCCAATGGAAATGATTTGTATTGCTGTTTTATTTGTGCCAATGGCCCAACAGATCCAACTTTGGTGGTATAATTGGATTTTATTTTCTACTTCATTCATACTCAAACTTTTGCAGATCAGCAGGATGTAGTCCATAGACCAGAATGTATTGTGTCATGGTTTACAGCTTGGCAGCGCTATCTTTGCTTTTCGGCCTCACACATCTAACTTCAGCATGGCTTCTGAGTCACTTTGACCCTCTTTGGTATGGTACAGCCAACTCCACCTCCAAAACTTCCTTGGTCATCTCTTAAGACATGCATGGCAGGTAACAGCATTGCTATTCTTTGCTTCCCTTTAGGATCCTGACACCATACAAGTGGACTTCTGGGATTTAATACAGGTGACCTTCCAGGAAGTTGAAAGATATGCTAACATATATAAGTTAAACTTCAGACTATCTTCAGGGTTGCAGGTCATTGGAGTTGAATATCTAAAAGACAGGATTAAGCCAAACTGGCCACTGACTTGACATTTTGTTCTGTAGCATCCAAACCAAAGTATGAGCATACAGCTGGCCAGAATTTTTCTTTCCATGTTAGAAAATCTTCCTCGATGCTGAAAATAGAAGAAATAAATAAAGATGTACATATGACACAGGAAAGTAAACCTCCCCTATCCCTCATTAATTCTCAAACTCTCACCGGATCTTTCTTGTAATAGGACAATGGTCCTACAAGATTTACAAGATTATGTAGCCAGAGAACAGTGACAAATTGTGAAATGTTTTTTGTGACACATTCGACTTCAGCATAAAGAAAGATAATTAAATATTTAAAATGTAACACTTAAAGTGAGAAACAAAATCGCAGTATTTAAAATAAAATGTTACAGGCAAATACTCAGATTACCATGGACCCAAAAATAACCAATAGGAACATTCTTAGAGAATTGAAAATGAAAGAAAACTGGCTACACAGCAAGGTTCTCTTTAAAAAATGAAAATATTTCGGCCGCATAAAATGAAATGACAGTCTAGAAAAGACCATAATGGAGGAGAATGCCAGAGAAATTCTTCTTCTTCTTCTTTCGTTCACTTGAAACATGTCTATATCTGTAATAGATATAAATATGTTCCCATTGTGTTTTATGTGTGGCATCCTGATTAGTTGTGTGCCTTTTGGCTGGTTGTCTCCGTCTTCAGCACTCTGTTTACTTGGACAGGACTGTTTGGGCAGGACTGTGGTTCTGCTCAAGTGGGACTGTCTGACCAGTCTTAGTTTTCAGCCCCTGATGGCTGAACTAAGCCCCATCACCACATCACAGTGCTGGCCTCGATGGAGTAAAAGTATGTAAAGGTAAAGGTATGTTCCATGGCAGCAACCTGCCATTGGGGATGAAGATAACTCTTCAGGATTTTTTGTTGTCCGGACATGGTGTCGAACCTGGCATGCTGTAACCCAGTGATAGAAAGCAAGCTCACCATCATTAATTCATGTGTAGGACCTCCTTAAAGAAGTAACACTAAATTTATGTCGCAGCAACTCCAGAAGGAAGGTTCTGACATTTCTATATTATTCATAATACGGTACATAATCTACTCTTCAGCCGTCAATCTTAACCCTCCCTGCCTAAATCTATGACTCTTATTGTAATGTTTAAATAACCCTAATGGCCCAAATGGCACTGGTCCACCCAGTATCTTAGTTGACCAGTCCAGCCCTGGTTCCGTGGTCAACAAAATGGATTACTCAAATAGTCACAAAAATTGTTAAATGCTCCCCTAGAACAACTTTTTATTCTCCATCTTCCACAGTCTTCTTCTTCTTCTGCTCCATGTCATGTGTTGTCAAGCCATGTATCATCATGCCATGTGTTGTCATGCCATGTGTCATCGTGCCATGTCGTGTTGTCATGCAGTGTGGCATTGATTATTATGTCCTTCCACAGTCTTCTTCTTCTTCTGTTATATGCCATGTGTTGTCATGCCATGTGTCATCATGCCATGTGTTGTCATGCCATGTGTCATCATGCCATGTGTTGTCATGCCATGTGTCATCATGTCATGCCATGTTGTCATGCAGTGTGGCATTGATTATTATGTCCTTCCACAGTCTTCTTCTTCTTCTGTTCCATGCCATGTGTCATCATGTCGTGTGTGGCATCAGTTATCATATCTTTCCACAGCCTTCTATGTGGTTGATCATTTTTTGTGCTGTTGATAATTTCCAATACAGATGTTCTCCCATGCCACAATGCCAGATTGTCAAACATCTTCTCTCTCTTGGTCTTCCCCACCTCTCCTGCTCTTTAACTTTCCTGTGATAGAATGTTTTCCATCTTTCTCTTCTCATAATGTGTTCATAAAAAAGTGAACTGTCTCTATCTGATAGGGCCTATGGGTAAGCAGCTCTCTTTTTGAATTAACCTCGTTCAAGATATCTTCATTATTTTTTTTATCTGTCCATGGTGTTCTCAATATTCTTCTATAAAACCACATCACTGCTGCCTCAATATAATTTTTCACTGTTCTGCTGAGTGTCTAAGATTCACTTCCGTACATCAGAATTGGTTCTTTATAACTCCTAATAACTCTTCCACAGTAACCAAATAGATTTATCTTGGCAATTAGAACAATTTGTGCACAAGTACATTGTAATCATAGCTGCTTATTTGCTAGTATACTGTCTCTCTAGTCTGGATGTCCATTGTTTGATTCCTAGTTGAGTGGACATTTTATTTCAAACATAAATGGAAATGTGATTAAACAAACTACAGAAGATTTGCACCACAAGAAATATGGACATTAGAAGATTTGTACCACAAGAAATCTGGACATTAGAATATTTGTACCACAAGAAATCTGGACATTAGAATATTTGTACCACAAGAAATCTGGACATTAGAAGATTTGTACCACAAGAAATCTGGACATTAGAAGATTTGTACCACAAGAAATCTGGACATTAGAAGATTTGTACCACAAGAAATCTGGACATTAGAAGATTTGTACCACAAGAAATCTGGACATTAGAAGATTTGTACCACAAGAAATCTGGACATTAGAAGATTTTTACCACAAGAAATCTGGACATTAGAAGATTTGTACCACAAGAAATCTGGACATTAGAAGATTTGTACCACAAGAAATCTGGACATTAGAAGATTTATGCCACAAGAAATATGGACATCAGGAGATTGGTACTCACAACAAATCTGGACCTCAGAAGATGTATACCCCAAAAAATCTAGGTAAGTAAAGGTAGTCACCATAACCACTTCACACATATTATAACAATTTTTTTAGTCTATTAGCATACATTCTCAAACTAAACTCTAGCAGGATTTCTCCTGTAGCACAACAATATCCATATTAGGTAGATTTTCAAGCAGGATGCACTGTGTATGTATGGCCTTTTACGTCTTGCAGATGGTCATTAAGCAAAAATAAACAATTCATTGAGCATTCTCTCATGGGAATACGGACTCTCCAAGTGATCATGTCACAACAACAGAAGAACTATTTGCATATTTCTCTTGCTTCTTCCATATCTTTAAACATATTGTTTCTGAACAAGGTTGTTCCTGCATGCAGGTTATACCTCCAGACATCCCGAATGTCAAGGATGTACTCTAAAGAATGGGGATAGTTGTGTTATGGTTCTTATTAGCAACAATGGCCCAAAATACCAGACATTCATCGCTATATGTATACTGTGAGTGTTTTACCCATTCTGCTAAATTATGAATTCATACAGCCATATGATATATATAGGGACCCTTGTAGCACTGTGGTTAGTGCACTGGCTTCGCATATAAGTGTGTGGTGCTGGGTTCATTCCCCAGTTGAGGTGGACATGTTTTTCCGATCGCAACGGTTTCTGGGTTAACCCAGCCTTAAATGGGTACCGGATTAATCAGGGAAGTAAAGACTGCAAGGGAGAGGAGATGGCTATTGCCTTCATTTGCAGAACCACTGAAATGTGAGATCGCTAACATCTCACACCGCTACAGCATTAATAAATGCTATGGGTTACTTTACTTTCTTTTTACTTATATATATATATATATATATATATATATATATATATATATATATATATATATATATATATATATATATATATATATATATATATATATATATATATATATATATATATATATATTGTTGTTTGTTTGTTAAATGGGGGATTAAAGCCTCTTAGCTGAGGCACGACCCTTTCAACCTAAGACAGAAGTCTATTTTGGTTATATCAGGCCGTATTAGCTTTTATCTAAATGTGACCTAATGGTCTGGGTGTTTGGAAAGCCGTGCGTGCTATTGCTATGAATTATCTATATTGCTAGGTGGAGTTGATGTTTATTTGTGGCCAAGATGCCTTTTATCTAAGTGTGACCTATGGTCTGGGCGAATTGAGAACCGTGCGCGCTATTATTGCAAAAGAATGTTATGTTGCTAGTTTTATTAAACTGTTTATTTCCGGTGGTATTGCTTTTTATTTTAAGGGTGACACTAATGCCTGGGGGAGTTTGAAAAACCGTGCGTGCGATTATGCAAAAAATTGTCCATATTGCCAGTCGTATCCTGTGGTGAGCGTTCCTCAGTTGTTATTTGTTGAAAGCTGTGGTGAGAGACCTGTAGAAAGACTGATGACAAACAATGACTTATTTTGTTTTGACCTGCTTAGATTTTTTAATTAGGGCTTTAGTCCTGGTTATAAATTGTTTAATTAGTTTTAGCCTATCTGGTGGGTACATCATGGCCCAAAACCTTTTCTAATTTATATGGTATTTTATTGTTTGAGAGAGAGAGAGAGAAAGAGAGAGGTTATCATCAACCAGTGCCCTGTTGACTTGCATAGACGATCATGGATCTCCATAACTCTCTATTTCAGTAACTCTTATCAGGATCAGTGTTGACATTTTGCTATGCCACGATATCAGACTAATATTTTCTCATGCTGTTGTCCTCAATCTCTCTTGCATTCTATATTGCCTGTTGTAACTATATTCTCCAGACCTCCCTGTCTCATAACATGTATACAAAATAAAGATGATTTTTTTTCTGAGATTATTAAGTGATCCCCATCTTGCATTTGACTTTCAGCACCTTCTGGTTTGTTCTAGAGAGAAATAGATCAAGACAAAGAAACAGAGAGAGAGAGAGAGAGAGAGAGATAGGCGTACTCACTTGTCATCATCATCTCCAAGACCCAGCTCAAAGACTCTCTCAGCTCCAAGCTCCTCCAATCGCTTGTCCACAAATGTTCCAATTGAGTTGTAATGCTCGTAAGTTTTATTTCCCAAGCCAAATACCTGGGAAGAGATCACATTAGACTTACTGGAAATAATTGGATTTTGTTTGTTAGAGTTCATTCTCAAATAATTAGTATAAAAATCTTACGTGATGTGAGTCAGAGAGTGTGAATGCATGGTATGAATTTATCATGTGATGCGAGTCAGAGAGTGTGAATGCATGGTATGAATTTATCATGTGATGCGAGTCAGAGAGTGTAAATACGTTGTATAAATTTATTGTGATAGGAGTCAGAAAACGTGAATATATTATGATGCTAGTTTACAATAAAGCTGTGCTATGTGCACCTTTCAGACCAGCACATCCAATGTTAGCAAAGAAAAATCTTAATTAACAGAAGTGTCAACATCAGACCATAGACACAATTTTGCTAATTGAGGGGAAGGTTGATGAGAAAACTTTTTTTGCTGTGTCTTGGGGTAATTTAAACTAATATATTTCTAGTAGATTTATCAAGGAGGCAGGAGGGGAGGGACTTGATTGTCTTTCTTGTTTTTTTAGTATTTCTGAATTGATTCTCAAACACCTGCAGATTAGCAGGATGCAGTCCAGAGACCAGGATGTTTTGTATTATGGTTTAAAAATTATCTGCAATATCTGCGCCTTTTGTTATGACACATCCGGCTTCAGTATGACTTCTGGAATGCTTTGACCCTCTATGTGGTAGACAGCTAACACCATCTCCAAAACCTCCTTAGTTGCCCATTAAAACGTGCCTGTAATTTCACAGTGTTGCTATTCTCTGCTCCATGACAAAAATACTGGCTAGGAGCACTAACAATATCAAATACAAAGATTGGACAAATCAATGAAACAAAAGGCATGTACTCACAGCATATTTTACTCCTGTGAAGTCTACATTTCCATCGACCAGAAATTGATGAAATTCTTGAGAATTATCTGTTGGGTCTCCCTCCCCATATGTGGCCATACAAAAAATGGCCAGGCTGTTGTCAATCTCAGTCAACTTGGCGATATCTTCCTGTTGAATAGACACTAAACATTAAACTGTCTATTTATGCACAAACCTTTGTAGCACTTGTCTTCAACCAGTAATAGAAAAGGTCACTAATTTAGTCCAGGGCTGTCAAATTGGCAGCTTGCGACCCTCAGTATATTTTTCTGCCAGCGACACATCATAAAGTTTTATAAAATTATCATCAAAAGCAACGATCAAAGCAATTAGATAATCAAAGCAATTAGATAATCAAACTCCTGCCGAAGACGGATGTGTCGGGCAATTGGCGCAAATAAAGCGGTGACACAACACATTTCCATTCTCTGGACTACATTCTGCTGGAAATCTAGTAGGACATGTCCTGCTACAAGAGAATTCAGCAGGAGTTTGAGAATGAACGCTGACGAAGAAGATAATCAAAGCAATTAGATAATCAAAGCAATTAGATAATCAAAGCAATTAGATGATCAGAACAATTAGATGATCAAAACAATTAGGAAGTCAACCCTCACATGAAATGACTACCAAATTATGAATATACCAGACCAAATTATCATTCTACACTTCAGAAAAGGACATCAACCAATACTGCAGCCACATGTATACAAAACTCAATTGGCAACAAGATTCTATATGTGTACATGACAATACTGCAGCCACATGTATGCAAAACTTGATTGGCAACAAGATTCTCTATGTGTACATGACAGCTCAGACAGCAGATCATATTCTTCATGTATGCCCAGAATATGAAATGTTGAGGCAAATACACTGACCCAGAGAAACAGCAATGGAAGAAAAACTCTACAGACCTCTATATGAGTTACAGAACATGAGTCAATTTTAGAGAAGAGATACAACTTCAGATATAAACACATTCCAAGTTTATAGAAGGAACAAAACTTCAGATATAAACGTATTTCAGGCAAATGAAAGAAGAAGAAACTCATAATTAAGGTTGGCATTTTGATAAATATCCCTTCTGGTGACTTATGATCCAATCAGAATGACGTGGTTAATTTTTGGATGTAAAAACACCATCTTAAATATTAAACATGTAAAGATGTAATGTAAAGGCATCCTCTCAGATGATGTTTTTTCACATGACTTTAGTCTGCTGTCATACTAATTATCCAAATAATTACGAAATATTAAAAATATTTTAAATTCAGTGCAATTAACGAATTAAATAATTTAGTAACAACTGAAAATCTTCTGTTTACAAGCAGCATTAACTATTAGAACCATTGCTCATTCTGAAGTAAGGTGTCAACTAGTACTGATTTTCCATATTGATAGGATTTCAGTCCCCCAAAAGAACAACCTTTTTTCTAAAGGTCATTTGGTGTTAAATATCCTAGTAATTTTTGGATTGGGACAGCCAACTTCATTCCTAAATCTCCTTAGTCATCTCTTATTACATGCATGTAAGGTCAGTGTTATGACAATTATTGTGTGTTCGGTCTTAAACTCCCACCAGATCTCTCTTATAGTGGTACAATGGTCCTACTAGACTTCCAGCAGGTTGTAGTTCAGAGAATGGAAATGCGCCCTTTTGCCGTTTCATTTGCATCCATGGCCCAGCACACCTGATTTTAGTCATGGTCAGTGTTATTATTTTTGGCTCTCATTTTTCAGGATCTGGCAAAAGATGAGCAGATCACTGTGTCTTCTTCTTCTTCTTCAGCATCCATTCTCAAACTGGATTTCTCTTGTAATAGGACAATGGTCCTACAAGATTCCAGTTGGAAATAGTCCAGAGAATGGAGATGCGCTGTGTCCCCGTTTTTCCAATGACCTAGCACATCCGTCATTGGTGGAAGATTACTGTTTAACTACAGGTCAACTTATCCATTGAACATGCTGAGCCTAATGTAAGAGTGAGTATTCCTTCAAACAAACACATGGACAAACTCAAAAATATTATACAAGAAGATGTTAATAGTGCCTGACATTGCATGTACCATATTACATTCATCGGGATCTGCTACCAAGCCCTTCATCCCATATCTGGAGGCATCCTTAACTAAACGAGTGGCAAACTCTTCCGCTGTTCCTGTCTGGGAGCCATAAAAAACAACCACATTTCGTTTCTGTAAAATAAAACATAATCATTTTATTTCTGATAGTTTCATATTGACTACATATATTGATGTACGACTATAGCTTATTCTTTCTTCAAGTCTGTGTTTGTGTGTCACTATCTTGATGAAGATATTTTAGTCAAAACGTCAATTTGTTCTTTTTTGTAGGCTATATGAAAAACTTATTTAACCAAATTTATCAATTAAACAAATTTAATATAGTTACCAAAAATTAATCATAACAACACACATCAAAAATTACAGCAGAGGTTCTAAAATTGTTGAAAAATACATGCTAAATCTTATACACCATATTATAGCTCATCTAAAAAAAATGTGATATTTATGATATGGGCCTATTTCATAGTGGCGAGATGTAGAAATTAAAATTATTTAGTACAAACAGCAATCATTTAGAGAATGTCATTGGCTGAGTCAAGTGAATGCTCAGTCTTTCAAGGCAAGGTTTTGTTGCCTGTCCTATTCCATATGTCAGTGATTCAAACGCCATGCTGAAGTTGGATGTATCAAGTCAACAAGTAAAACTGCACCCCATTCTCAGAACTATATGGTGAGTAAAGTAAAGTAAGTAAAGTAACCCATAGCATTTATTAATGCCGTAGGGGTGTGAGATGTTAGCGATCTCACATTTCACAGGCTCTGCAAATGAGGGCGGTAGCCATCTCCTCTCCCTCGCAGTCTTTACTAAATATGGTGAGTAAACACAGCAGAAGAAATACCCATATGTTACCAGAGCCAAAATGCAGAGCAAAGAATAGTGATAAAACCTTTTATTTATGTTTTAATGGGCAACTAAGGAGGTTTTGGGGTTAGAGTTGGTTGTCCATCCCATAGAGAGCGAAGTGACCCTGAAGCCATGCTGAATTAAAATATGTCAGACAGAAAGGCATAGATATCGCAGCCAAGCTGTAAACGATGACACACAAATCATTTACTATAAAATGCATTCCATTCTCTGGTAAACATTCTGCTAATCTGCAGAAGTTTGAGAAGGAACACAGAAGAAGAAAGCTTCTCAATGAGGACTCAGCAACTTTTATGCACATCTTATTATTTGTGTTTCTATTATTGAATGTCCGGCTCTGTGGCGAAGTGGTACAGAGCGAGTCTGTGATGGCCAAGGTACTGAGTTTCATCCCCACCACAGGCAATTGTACATCTTTACCGTTCAGAAAGCAATGGCAAACTACTGAACGTATTTATATTGCCTAGAAAATCACCACAGTCAACAAATGCTGGGTTGGTAACTACATTCTGGATAGGATATGCTATCAATTATTGAGTGTCTTGATTGGATGACACAAAAAACTGTTTTATGCATCATCCAATCAAGATACCCAATAGAATTATGTGGTTGAAATAGAAGCTCCGCCAAAGACAGGTGTGTTGGGACATTAGCAAAAATAAAATGGACTAAATTCTGCTGGAAATCTAGTAAAACCAGTGTCCTACAGCAGGAGAGAACAAATGGGAGTGTGAGAATGAATGCTGAAGAAGAAGAAATAGAAGCAGGTATCTTGGCTGTTCAAGATGCATTCACTATCTCTCAGCCAGAGCTATACATGTTCAATCCCTTTCAAGAGCACTCATCTCTCAGTCAGAACTATACATGTTCAATCCCTTTCAAGAGCACTCATCTCTCAGTCAGAGCTATACATGTTCAATTCCTTTCAAGAGCACTCATCTCTCAGTCAGAGCTATACATGCTCAATCCTTTTCAAGAGCACTCAAGGGCAGTCATTCTGACTTTGAGAAGACAGTGGCCTTTTCTCTGGTGAAAGATGGACAATATGATCACAAAAGAAGAATGTTAGAAGAGAAAGAAAACGTGATGCTAGTTGCAGCAGCAGTATGTATAGGCCTACTCACTGTATATTTCATCTTGTCAATGAAAGATGCATCGATGGACAATGACATTGACCTCTGTACTGGCCTGGCAAAATATAAAGCAACAAATGAGTATCTCTGAGGTAATGTTTTTTAAAAGATGCTTATAATAAATGTATTTATTGGTACTTCATGAGGTGTGAAAATCAGGTGATGACATGGCAGACAGGTAGATAGGAGTGACTGAAGACAGGTAGACTAGGAGTGGCTGAAGACAGGTTGATTAGGAGTGATTGAAGGCAGGTAGATTAGGAGTGATTGAAGGCAGGTAGATTAGGAGTAATTGAAGGCAGGTAGATTAGGAGTGATTGAAGGCAGGTAGATTAGGAGTGATTGAAGGCAGGTAGATTAGGAGTGATTGAAGACAGGAAGATCAGGAGTGATTGAAGACAGGAAGATTAGGAGTGATTGAAGACAGGAAGATCAGGAGTGATTGAAGACAGGAAGATTAGGAGTGATTGAAGACAGGAAGATTAGAAGTGATTGAAGACAGGAAGATTAGGAGTGATTGAAGACAGGTAGATTAGAAGTGATTGAAGACAGGAAGATCAGGAGTGATTGAAGACAGGAAGATTAGGAGTGATTGAAGACAGGAAGATCAGGAGTGATTGAAGACAGGAAGATTAGGAGTGATTGAAGACAGGAAGATCAGGAGTGATTGAAGACAGGAAGATTAGGAGTGATTGAAGTCAGGAAGATTAGGAGTGATTGAAGTCAGGAAGATTAGGAGTGATTGAAAACATGTAGATTAGGAGTGACTGAAGACAGATAGATTAACCTCGAGTTACATTAGGAGTGGCTGAAGACAGGTTGATTAGGAGTGATTGAAGGCAGGTAGATTAGGAGTAATTGAAGGCAGGTAGATTAGGAGTGATTGAAGGCAGGTAGATTAGGAGTGATTGAAGGCAGGTAGATTAGGAGTGATTGAAGGCAGGTAGATTAGGAGTAATTGAAGGCAGGTAGATTAGGAGTGATTGAAGGCAGGTAGATTAGGAGTGATTGAAGGCAGGTAGATTAGGAGTGATTGAAGGCAGGTAGATTAGGAGTGACTGAAGACAGGTAGACTAGGAGTGGCTGAAGACAGGTTGATTAGGAGTGATTGAAGACAGGAAGATTAGGAGTGATTGAAGACAGGTTGATTAGGAGTGATTGAAGACAGGAAGATTAGGAGTGATTGAAGACAGGTTGATTAGGAGTGGCTGAAGACAGGTTGATTAGGAGTGACTGAAATCAGGAAGATTAGGAGTGATTGAAGACAGGTAGATTAGGAGTGATTGAAGACAGGAAGATCAGGAGTGATTGAAGACAGGAAGATTAGGAGTGATTGAAGTCAGGAAGATTAGGAGTGATTGAAGACAGGAAGATCAGGAGTGATTGAAGACAGGAAGATTAGGAGTGATTGAAGACAGGAAGATTAGGAGTGATTGAAGACAGGAAGATCAGGAGTGATTGAAGACAGGAAGATTAGGAGTGATTGAAGACAGGAAGATTAGGAGTGATTGAAGACAGGTAGATTAGGAGTGATTGAAGACAGGTAGATTAGAAGTGATTGAAGACAGGAAGATCAGGAGTGATTGAAGACAGGAAGATTAGGAGTGATTGAAGACAGGAAGATCAGGAGTGATTGAAGACAGGAAGATTAGGAGTGATTGAAGACAGGAAGATCAGGAGTGATTGAAGACAGGAAGATTAGGAGTGATTGAAGTCAGGAAGATTAGGAGTGATTGAGAACAGGAAGATTAGGAGTGATTGAAGTCAGGAAGATTAGGAGTGATTGAGAACAGGAAGATTAGGAGTGATTGAAGTCAGGAAGATTAGGAGTGATTGAAAACATGTAGATTAGGAGTGACTGAAGACAGATAGATTAACCTCGAGTTACATTAGGAGTGACTGAAGACAGGTAGATTATGAGTGATTGAAGACAGGAAGATTATGAGTGATTGAAGACAGGAAGATTAGGAGTGATTGAAGTCAGGAAGATTAGGAGTGATTGAAGTCAGGAAGATTAGGAGTGATTGAAGACAGGAAGATTAAGAGTGATTGAAGACATGTAGATTAGAAGTGACTGACAGTGAGAAGAAGTCCATATGGCCATATGGCTACATTTAAAAGAAAGTTCAAAACAACACCTACCTATCGGTCAATTTCTTGAAATCTTCTGTCTCATGTTTCCTGTTCTTAAAGGCAAACCAGTAGATGGCAAGGCCTACTGCTACAGACAGAATAAATAAGTCATTGATAGATACAAATGACTCGGTGTTGTCTGCCATGTTTACTTCCTGTGCAGTGCTCATTCTAACCTGACAGTAGGCTAAGTAGTAGGTCTACCATTAGACAGCTCTTATTTTACTTGATGAATTTCAAATACTGGAGTCTGAAACATGATAGAAACAAAATCACTATCAGGGAGAAGAAATGAATTGTCAATAAAATCTGGCATAGACCTAATTGATGTGTTGTCAAGGAAACATTATAAAAACAATGGGTTATTGATATCTGGCAAAACTCATGGATTCTCAATAAAGCATGGTCAAGCCGGTAGATTGGGGTGGGGGTTCAAACTCCAATTCCTTGGGTTTTTTTCACTATAAATTTTTATTTATATATAAATATTGTCTATTGTTTGTCCCCATGTGAACGATGGGTAATCCTATTCACACTTGCCGTTAAGCGTCGGGGTGGGAGCTTAGGCTGTCGTTCCTGATGAGTGGCCTTGGTTGCATTAAATCCATGTTTATTCGTGCTATCTTGATGTTTTCTATCCACTGTTTTCTTGGTCTTTCGATTTCTAGCTGTCCATAATATGAAATTTCGATTTCTAGCTGTCCATAATATGAAATTTCGATTTCTAGCTGCCCATAATCTCAACTTTCTAGCTGTCCTTGACTATTTTTGGCATGCGACTCCAAGTATATAAATAGTGATCAACGAAAATCATGACAATAATAAAAACGTAACGGATGATGTCCAAATTAATTATGTACGGAAATCTTCTACTGGCGACGGTCTCGTTCATACACACTGTCTCAAATGACTTTCTGTGACTCCATGTACAGAGTTAGTTATTGTTTCTATTACTGTATACATCGGTAGTTATTGGTGACTCCATGTACACATGTAGTTATTGTTTATGTGACTGTGTACAGCGGTAGATGTTTCTGTGACACTGTGTACAGCGTAGTTATTGTTTCTGTGACTCTGTGTACAGCGGTAGTTATTGTTTCTGTAACTGTGTACAGCGGTAGTTATTGTTTCTGTGACTCTGTGTACAGCGGTAGTTATTGTTTATGTGACTGTACATCGGTAGTTGTTTCTGTGACTGTGTACAGCGGTAGTTATTGTTTCGGACTCCTTGTCCGTGTTTCGACAAGTTCTTCTTCAGCAAACTCCCGCTGGATCTCTCTTGTAACAGAACAATGGTCCTACTAAACTCCCGCTGCATCTCCCTTGTAGCAGAACAATGGTCATACTAGATTTTCAGATGGATTTAGTCCAGAGAATGGAAATACTCTGTGTCGTAGTTTTGTGTGTGTGACAAATGGTCGGACACATCCATCTTCAGTAGGTGACAAATACAAAATGGCAAATGTCGATATGAGTAGATGTCGCATATAGCTACCTACACCCAATCCCCATGAATTACATGTTTACTTGCCTGGGACATGCAGGCGGTCAGGGCAATGAGAGAGAAGACAGGTTTGCATACAATTGCACTTATATTCGGAGTACCTGCGTGTTGCCGGAGCTGAAAATGGGAGCAAAAATAGTTATACTGCTACATGCAATACCTATCGCAGGATGAGACTAAGTAGGCTTTGGGGTGAAGTTGGCTGTCTAATACTATAGAGCAGCATCTCTTGAACTGTGCCCCTCTCAAGAGTTTGGTAAGAATTGATATGAGCCATCATCATCATCAGGTGCCATGCCGGATGGCGTAGGCGATTATGGCTCTCCACAGTTCTCTGTCCACAGTATTATGTATCAAAATCGTTGTTGTTTCCTTGCCGTGCCAGGTTGTCAAACTGTCTAATATTTTCTCACGTTGTCGCCCTCTGTCCATAGATGTAGAATAACAAGATAAATGGATATCTCAGGAGTTTGGTAAGACTTGATTGAATAGTGTGAACCATACATGTAGGTGCTGCGCCGAGAGGTTAGGACGCTAGTCTCACACGAGTGAGGTCTAGAGTTCGATTCCCGGTAAGGACGGTTTTTTTCTGTCGGAGGATAAATTAAAAAACTTACCCTGTACATGACGTGGCGACAGCAAGAGCATGCGACCTCTGCTGAACTGGTAAAATGCAGTATTGACAGGATTTTCTTATACATGTAGAATAACAAGATAAATGGACATACATATTTTTGGAGATAAGTAACAGAAAAAAAATAATGAAAGGAAGTCCGTGACAGCAAAAAATTAGCGAACATCCGCCATTAAAGGTCAAAGTGATCTAGAAGCCATGCCGAAGTATGATGTATCAATCCTATGCAAAGATATAGCGGACAAGTTGTAAACCAAGACAAGACATTCTATTCTCCGAACTACCAATCTGCAGGAGTTTGAGAATGAACAAAGAAGAAATCATAGGGCAAGCCATTCTCCAGAATAATCTTGCTGACTAGTTGGTCACAACTAGTTGGTTGATATTTGATCTGCGGCCTGTTACATCTCATCGCTACTATCAACATTAAAAACCTACGCACAGAATATAAAATAGCACATGCCATGTTGTCAATTATTTTCGCTAATTTCATTGGTCGTTATTGGCAGGCGACAAAAATTAGGCCTATATACATAAGTAAAGTAACCCATAGCATTTATTAATGCCGTAGGGGTGTGAGATGTTAGCGATCTCACATTTCAGAGGCTCTGCAAATGAGGGCGGTAGCCATCTCCTCTCCCTCGCAGTCTTTACTTCCCGGATTAATTCGGTACCCATTTAATGCTGGGTCGACCCGGGAGCCGTTGAGATCTGAGAAACATTTTCGCCTCCACTGGAGAATGAACCCAGGACCACTCACCTATATACATAGTGACCAACGAAAATCACGGAAATAATGAAAATCATCACGTATGAAGGCTTGTTTTGATTCTGTTCGCAGGTCTTTACTGTCAATACCCATGCATATCGTGGCGTAAAGCGACTAATGAAAAAAAATCGAAAGTCAAAATGAGTGACGTATTCCGCACGATATCTGTAAAAACTTATAAAAGGTCGCAGGACCTTGATATTCATCAAACATAATTGGAGGTCTGGTGATTTGATTACCGCTAATTTTTTTTATAGTTGTAACGCTCTGTTATAATCAAATTGCGCTAAATTCCACGGTTGAATGGAGCATATCTCACCATAAGATGTCTATATTTTACTTAACCAACTATATTCATTACCACAGGGCTGTAGATACCGTCTCAATTACAGAGAGGAGTTTTACTTCTATATATCTAGAAATCGTCTTTTCTCTGCTTATACTGCGACGCGTCGCAGGATTGAATGAGGATCGATTTCCGGGTTATTGCATGTCTGGTCGCTTGATATGCAGTAATACTATGTCGTGTTAGAATGTTGCTTCAATCCCCCTTCTTCCTCTGTATCTTGCTGTTTCCATTTTCATGTTGTATTGCCGCTGGCCAATAAGGGATCGTTCTCATTAGATCGCCGAACCATTTCAATCTCTATTATTCAAAATATGTAACCACTGATGTTGTTCCAGCAGTTCTTGTAATCTCCTCATTTCTCATGTTATCTCTTCTTATTCTGTTTGCTGCTTTTCTAAGACATCTCATTTCACACGTAGTAAGCTTTCTCTCTTATTCTTTAGTTAGTGTCCATGTCTGACATTGAAAACATAATGTTGGGATGAATATTAAATTTATGATTGGCCTTTTGGTTTCCATTGGGATAGATGCGTGTTTAAAAATTCTTAATTTCATAATTTACGTAGTTGGTCCTTTTTGAATTCTTGTCTAAGTTCTCTGTCAATTCTTTCATCGGCTGTAAAAATGCTGCCTGGATATTTAAATTCCTGCACTTGTTTCAGTAGTTGATCATTTATTTTTATATTGATTGTATTGAAGTTTCACTTAACCAACTACATTAATTACCACAGAGTTGTTGATAGGTTCTCAAGTCCAGAGGGAATTTTACCTGAAATAACATTAAAATAAAAGGTTATTCACCCGATTTCGTGTGCAATTCCCCACTTTGTTAAAAACACACCGAAGACGGATGTGTCGGGCCATTGGCGCAATTAAAACGGCGGCACAACGCTTTTCCATTCAATGAACTATAGGCATATCCTGGTGGAAATATAGTAGAACCATTGTCCTGCTACAAGAGAGATCCAGCGGGATATTAAAAATGAATGCTGAAGAAGAAGAAGATAAAAAATTGACGACATATTTTGTGAGAAACCGTTAATGAAGTGGTTTTACTGCGACCATCGTGTATATGGGAGACCTGTTCGCTAAAACGTCGTGTATATGGGAGACCTGTTCGCTAAAACGTCGTGTATATGGGAGACCTGTTCGCTAAAACGTAAACATGAACTAGTCTCCGATTTGCGTGAAATTTATCGATTTGTATTCGCTATTTTTAGCATGCGACTCAAGTATATACATAGTGACCTATTAAATGTGAAACAATAATCAAAAACGTAATAAACGGGGTCTAAATTAATTCAGCTAGGAGGTCTGTATTGTTAAGAGCCACGGTTTTATCTACGTTTCAGTCAAGTTTGTGCTAAGCGTCATGTTCTGATTTGCTAAGCCGTATATCCCCCCCCCCCCCTTTAATTTCGGGCCTATCTATCCCGTCTCTGTACAGGCGACACGCATGAATAATGTAACCTATAGTCTATGTCTTCAGTTTACAAATACGCTTTACAACATGTACATTTTTCGTGGCATATTCCGATGTTGCGTGCTTCAGGCAGGAAAACATTGCTTGTTCCGTGCCAGATATTTTGTGATATATTCTAAAGTCTCCCGTTTATTTTTGTTTGCCTCATTCAATCAAGTATTTTTAAATGACATAGAACACTTTAAAATATTGGTTGGGAATAATTCCAAGTCAAACAAGCAAGTAAGCGACCAAACTGCAATATGTCGCTACAGCAACAAAGATGGACTTATATTTGACATGTACTTAGAATTAATGAAAAAGTACTGCCACTACAAACATTAAAATCAGTATCAGATGGCAAAAGAAAAAGAGGAAGACCAAGAGAGATTCTTCGCACAAAAACTACCAAAGAGGGTATGACTATGCGTCTCAATAACAAGCAAGAATTACACACAGTAGAACCACATCTCTCGAGCTTAAGAGCTCTGGTGTCTTCCCTATGCACCATATTCGGCGCCGAAGCAACATAGATAGATTAGAGATCATCACGAACAATCTGCACGAAGTACTGGTGCCGTCTGTATATTTTTTTTATGAACTATGAATATTACTCGGATGAACATATCCAGGCCGCTAGTACAAACTATTTTTTTTGTATGGATGTGAAAGATGCGAAACTAGGAAGAGGGTAACGATGTTTTTCTAATGACGGGTAACACTCATACTCGTGATAACATACATAAATCGACGTTTCGAGCAAAGGGCCTTTATCAAGAACACAACATAACACGACGAGTGAAACGGCACTGTCCACATTCACATAAAGATAGCTAGACTGGATACATCCAAAAGTTTGGAAGAATACAAATTATAAAAACTAGAAGAATAGATATGAAACAAAACCTATTGAAAGTTGTCGTGTGTGAAAGATAAACACTCACTGCAGACACACCCAGAAAGATGTTTGAAAACAAATGCTACATGAGTGTTGCGAGCGCATCTGTTTTAGGGAATATGTAAAAAATAATCGAACTTGTAAGTGAACAGGAAGCACTGTTGACAGTGAAAAGGTGTAAACTTGCGCGGTTTGGATATGCATGAGACAGTTGAGGATTCAAGGCTGTGCTCAAGAAAATAATTCCATGAAAACATCAAGGAAAGGTCAGGGTGGAATTTTCCCCACACTCGTTCGTATAACTATATAAACGAGAACAAGAATATATGAAGGACTTTTTATGTTGACGTTTCCAATGTGATAACCAAACGACCTTAATGGATTCAAAATTGATGGGTTAGGGTTTCTAAAAACGTATTTATTAGCATTCATTTCTCATGTCTATAAAAAGCGCGGTAACCTAAGTGATAGTGACCTTGCTTACTTCACCGGGTTACAACGTGCCAGGTTCGAAACCACGTCTGGACAAACACATACAGGTCGAGATGTATCGCCGGACAGGATTGTTCCTGCAGTCGACCCAGCTGTAAATGGGTACCTGACGCATGATTTGGGAAAGGTAAATACAGCAAGGAAGGGAACTGGACACCCCAACTAATAGTTGCTACGGCGTAGTCCATATTCTTTATTCCTGACGGCAGGCTGCTGTCATTAGACTTACCTTTAACATGTCTGTAGTGAGTGTTTAACTATCGCAACCATACATCATACTAGAAATATGCCGTGAGTTATATACATTTTCTATCTATGATTGTAAAAATTGCAAATTGTCCAAGATACGTGATAAACAGTTTAGCAACAAGGCCCACTAAATAGCTATCATCACACACCATCGACAGCTAGTCAGCGGATGACGGAGATTGCCTACCAGTGGGCCACAGTCTCTGGCGCCGAAGCACAGTCTATTATACATGGATGAAAGCTACAAACTAGGCATATTTGGGTAGCAGATGGTTCAGGTCAAGGGTAGATAGAAAACTCTAACCAAGTAAGGCAATATATATATATGGAAAAGATACTAAAATAGAGAGAAGTCAAAGTTCACCGACGTCATAGTCCTTCCAGCTTGAGCTCACGATTACCCTTTTAATTTAAGACTACAGTAAGAAAGAACACCGTTTGACAATTTTTGTCCCCAGTAAAGCTCAAAAACGAATAGATAGCTCACTATAACAATAAAAACTAGCCCCGTATTATTTGCTTACATCCAACTGTTATAGTGACGTATCAATGCCCGTAGTGTATCCTTCTATCTAGAGATCCATTAATATATACATGAACTGGCTTGTTCATACGGTTCAGACTCCCATGATGTCAACTGGTGAACTTTGAACCTCAATTATAAAGACCTTTTAGATGTTGAGATATTGTGGTCATGGTCATTTGTATAATTGCAATCTATTTATTTCTAGTGTTTATAGTGTGAGCTATACCCCCTCTGAGTAGAAAGTTCCTTCAATAGGCATTGCACTAAACTGAAATCTTCTGTGTATGAAAGAAAGTTCGGAGGAACCTCCCAATTTCACGAAGGAAGTAGGAGCTATTCGTCCGCAATTCCTGGGGTTCTAGAAGAAGAAGAAGATAGTGTGATCTCGTTTTATACTGGACTTGATTTTGTTTCACTTGCTTCTGGGGTAGCAACAAGTCAGACGAAAGACATAGGATGAAATGGGAAGAAAACTTATGATCACCTTCAAGAAACAAAATACCATTACAAGTAATGTGAAGGTTGCGAACTCACATTCATATAAGTTCAGCAATGTCGATACTTGAGCTCTATGCATGACCGTAGATAGGGGGTTGGGGATTTTAGGAATTTTACGGAATTCATGACATGATTTTAGTACTTTGAATTTAACTAAGTAGTTTTAACTCTTTTCACGTACAATCTGGAGTGCGACAAGGATGTATTTGATCTCCCTTGCTGTTCATCATATATTGTATAGATTATGTAAAATTGTCAAAACCAATTAAGAAGACGTAAACAACCGAATGAGCGAAATTCTTTGAGCAGATGATCACGCAATAATATCAACATCAGAGAAGAACAACTAAAACAATATATAAATAGACTCCACACAGCATATAGGGACTTTAACATGAAGATAAACACAGAAAAAAAGGTAATGTCAATCACAAAAACAGAAACACTATTATTTTGATCGATGACCAAGAACGTAAACATGTGAATTTACTGATCTTGGAAGCATCATATTATCAAATAGGAAAAACACCAAAGAAAACCACTATAGATGCAACATAGCATACCAGATCTTAGGACATATGTCTCCTATTTTAAAAAAAAACAAATATGTAAACATGAACAAAAATGTTGCACTATATAAAACTATCACTATGATACCATCACTATGATACCAATATCAAACGTGGACACTAACAACAAAAGACAAAAGAAAACTTGTCACAACAGAAATAACCTCTCTACTTAGAATTCTCGGAGTAACAATAAGAGATAGAATCAGAAATAATAACATCAAAATACTAACAAACACAATACTAATCCTGGATTACATCAGAAGACAAGAGATTAAATGGCTTTCACATGCTTCCAGATTACCATCAAACAGTGCTCCTCAAATTATAATACAGACACGATGGATACAAAGCCAGGATCACACCATGCAAACGATGAATTACATTACTGGGTTCTTTTCGTGTGGCATATTATTTCTAGATCGTGGTCTTCCTTAAGGATTCATTCAACAATCCGTGAATCTGGGCGAGTTGACCTGCCGCAGCTAGAGACATGTTTAAGCAATCTGATATCTCATTGCACCATCGTCGTCTTCGTCGCCATCTTCCCATGTTGTCGTTAACTTTAATTACTGGGTTACAGAAATAAAAAAAGTCAACGAAAACAAATATATATGAAGGACACAAAAAAGTCATGTCCAGAGAACTCTTCTACCCCTGACTCTACAAGGCACAAAGTGCTCTGTATGGCTCATGTTGAACATATTTTTTTACGAAATTAAAAAGTATCGTAAAAAAAGTAACACACCACCTGTGTGTGTAATGTGATCCACCCCACCACTCCCTATACCACAGACGTATACACATCCCTAGCTATATGACACCATCCTTGGCTATATGATAACATCCCTGACTATATGATAACACCTCTGTTCATATGATAACATCTCTATCCTTATGATAACATCTCTGTCCATATGATAACATCTCTCCATATGATAACATTTCTTTCTAAATGATAACATCACTGGTTATATGATAACATCACTGGTTATATGATAACATCACTGGTTATATGATATCACTGGTTATATGATAACATCACTGGCTATAATATATGATAACATCACTGGCTAAATTATAACATCACTGGCTAAATTATAACATCACTGGCTATAATATATGATAACATCACTGGCTAAATTATAATATCACTATTGTTTGACTAAGTTTTTCTTCTTCCTCGTTCATTTAAGCTCTCACTGGATCTCTCTTGTAGTATGACAATGGTCCCACTAGATTACCAGCAGGATATAATCCAGAGAATGGAAATGCTTTGTGTCGCCGTTTTATATGCCTCAAATGGCTCGAAACATCCGTCTTCGGCGGACCAAGTACTAAATGTCATGTTCCGACTTCGTAAGAGGGAGAGAGGGTGAATAACCAAGCACCCGCGCCCCCAATTTACCGGCTTACTCGTGACAAAAAACCAAATCTTCACCATTGTACGAGAGATGCTACTGGTAGAAAAACAAATGTTCACTATTTTACGAGAGATGCTATTGGTAGAAAATGACAATCAATAAAATGGTAATACTGCTAGTACAACTGTATGAAAATAATACTCACGTGGGAGACGTTATGACGTTCTATTGAATGACGCCTGACACACTATCACTGTCTGATGCTTACGTGAATTAATATACACAACAAAACACAGAATATAATACAAATGACTATACACATGACATAATCGACGTTTCGAACCAATAAGCCTTTGTCAAGATCCGCACATAACATAAAAAGACGACAAGTAAAAATGACTACACCACAACAAAAGTATCCGATTGAAATATGAATGTTAGATGAGAAGTGAAGGCCTAGTAATTTCTACTCGTCGTATGTTTATGTTATGTGCGTATATATATTGCTTCATTTATTACAACTTAACGATACCCGCTTTGTAAACATACCACACCGATCACAGATGTGTTGGGTCTTGGCTCAAAATAAAACAGCGATAAAGCATTTCGATTATCTGGACCATTGTCCTACTAGATGATAGATCCAGCGGGAGTTTGAGAATGAACGCCGAAGAAGAACAAAGTAAACATACCAGATTTATATAACGCATACAAAAATAATTTGTCTATTGTCTTTCTCCAGGTTATGATGGTTGATACTATCCACACTTGCCGTTAAGCATATGGCTGGTAGCCTCAGTTGTCGTTCCAAGGCCAGATGTGTCGGCTTGGTTGCGTTGTTGAGTCCATGTTTATTCACAGTTATCTTGATGTTTTATATCCACCGTTTTCTTGGTTTATCTTTGACTTTATGTCCGGATATTATTTTATTTCATGCTCTTATTGGTATTTGGTTTGGGTTCATTCTCATAATGTGACCGAACCACTTTACTAGATGTGTCATGTGACGTATTCCTTCCAGAACGTTGTCTTCCGAATGAACTCTCTGAACCTCTCTCTGTTTTGAGCGATGTGGCTTGCATTTTCTAGCGATGTATTCATGTTATCTTTAATGTCGTCAGTCCATCGTCTTCTTGGTCTGCCCCTTCTCCTCTACCCAGGTACTCTTCCCTCCATTATTTGTCTTTCTAAACAGTTATGTCTCTTTATATGACCAAAGAGGCGTAGTTTTATTTTTGTTATTGTGTTTAGTAACCAACACTCTGGAATATTCAGTGTGTTTATAATATCTGAGTTTCTGAATTTACCCTTCCATGATATTCTAAGTGTCTTCCTGTAGCATTTCAGCTCGAATGCGTTGATCCTCTTTGCCGCTGTTTTATTTAGAGTCCATGTTTCACAAATACTAGATGTCTTTTGATATGTTCAATACATGATATTATACCAACTCTTTTCTCAAGTTTTTTTTTTCCATTTCTTATTTTTATCTAGTTCAGTATCATTACAGCTTTTCTCAAACACTTCATTTCATATGTCACCATTTTCCGTTGCTATGAGACTGTTATAGGCCAGGTCTGACATTGGTAGCAGAGTGTTGGTATACAAATTGTAGATATTGTCCGTCTTTTTACTTCCTTTCTGATCTTTTTAATAAAGAAACAATATTCTACAAAATATCAGTTGATCTAAAATTGATCTAAAATTGTCGTAACTTGGATAAATTTGGGTAAGAATTTCAGAAAGCAATATAAAGTAATATAACACAACTCACCAATGTAAGGAGCGTTTTAATCTGTGTACACGACAGTTGAAATGTTTATGTGTACCAGAGAACTTAATACAACACAGCTTGGGAGTCACATGTGTAACGTCAGGTTGTTGTTATTCAACCGATGAAATCAATACAATTGAGTAGAATATACATTATAACAAGTTCGGGGGGAGGTTGTGTGTGAGAGAGAGGACATTTGTTTAGCAGAGTTCAGGTCAAGATAGATTGAGTAGCCTACACGAGAAAAGTAATGTCACGTGTCAGTGCTAGAACGAGGTTGTATAATCATTGGATTTTTTATGAAGTTTAGCTCCTGTCACATTTTCGTAATTATTTGAGTGTGTCAACTTGATGTCACGTTTTGTACAGATCTACGAGCCAGTGGTGGACTGGGGTGTTCAGGCGGCCTAAAATATTCATCATCATCAAGTGCCGTATCCGCAACTGAGGTTGACTGCAACAGACCTCCACCATCTGTCTCTCGTCTTGGTGGTGCACTCTTCTAGACTTCAACTTGTCCATCTCGTAATATTACTCTCCCACTTGTATCTCTGCCTACCTCTTGTTCACCTCCCCTCGACTTTACCCTCAAGTAAGGTCTTCAACAAGGTGTCATGTCTATTAATGTGTCAAAAATGTTGTATTTGTTTCATCTTTATTTTCTTTAATAATTCTGTCTTCATACTAAGTGTTGTTAAAACCTCTTTGCTTTCCTTTGACAATTCTGTCTTTATACTACGGGTTGTTAGAACCTCTTTGCTTTCCTTTGACAATTCTGTCTTTATACTACGGGTTGTTAGAACCTCTTTGCTTTCCTTTGACAATTCTGTCTTTATACTACGGGTTGTTAGAACCTCTGTGCTTTCCTTTGACAATTATGCATTTATACTACGGGTTGTTAGAACTTCTTTGAATGTTTCACGTTCACGATGTGAGCGTCTAGATCGTGTGCAGAATGAGGGAATGTAGATAGTCATCGGCTGCACCAGGGATACTCTCATTGTGAAAATGAAACATATGCTTGGGCATGTTCTCGCTCAAACTAAAGCATGCATACAGACTAGAGACATCCAGTCTACAAGAATATCAAAGTCATAAAAATAGCAATAATTAAGCGCGACATGCAATGGATGGCTCAAGCTGAAAGGACTACAGGGAGGTAACCACTGTTTCGAGTTTACAAACAAGAGAAGAATGGCGCCCAATCGCTGAGACCATGGCATACTTTCACAAAGTAATTATTACTCGTGGAAGGAAATGTAGATATTGGGGAATAGAAAAACAAATATGGAAATCTTTCCGCTGATTTATGATAACTCCGGAGAAGATAATATCACTGTATTTACAGATGAAACTGTGCGTCATGATACGAACTCTGGCTGGGACTTTACATCCAGTCGGCGTGGTAGAGTCGTTGCCGAGAACAGAGAAGTATATGGATCAACTACATCTACTATGTGGATGGAAGTCGAGGCTGCCACTGCTGTCCTAAAAAAAACTCTCGTGGACCTCAAATTACCAAAGTAGTTATTGTGTTAGACTTCCGGTCCACACAACGAAAGATCCAAAAATGATTGATATCGAAATGGGTGGAAGGCATATCTAGCTACATCCAACCTTCAGGGCATTATAAAGATTTGCTGCACAGGACACGCTGCTGTTCGCAGTAATGACAAAATAAATACACGTTCATCGCAGACACAGACAGATTGGGACGTTGACACTGTATAATGTTGATGTGTTGAAACTGTTCCACGAGCGTTTGCTGGATGCAGGTACCGTGATTTATGAAACATGGAGATTGAGATTTGAATAAGTCGGTATTAAGTGTGGTAGCAGTAGAACTGGGCGCCTGCAGTGAGGAACAACAAGAATGTTGAATCAGCGGGTCACAAGAATCATTAGTATGCATATCTATCGTTTTCTGTGGGTAAAAAAACACAATACTGCAGAGAACAGTTGAAGGTAGAAGAAGCAGAAGAAGAAAAAGGGCCTGGACAGACATCATCAAGGGCTGGAAAAGCTGTCACATTACATTAATGTGGTGTATATGTAGCCTCGGTCACAAAATGTCTGTCACAAGCTGTCTCATCACATTAATGTGAAGTACATGAAATGTCAATAACAAAATGTCTAGGAGTTTTGTAGCAGTACATGACCAGACAATGAAATAAATGAACTACTTTTCGCAGACGACCAGAGCCTCATATACGAAAACGAAGAACAACTACAAAATCATGTTAGCTCACTATCTGCAATATGTAGAAAATACAACATGAAGATCAATACACAAAAGATGGAAACTATGAAAATATGCAGAACACCGAGTCCACTAAACATACAGATAGACAATATAGGAGTAAAACAAGTAACAGAGTTCAAATATCTTGGTAGTATTTTTACAGAAAATGGAAGCATCGATAGAGAAATAGAGACGAGGTATCAAAGGCAAATGCAGTAACATACCAACTGTCAGCACTACTTCTTCACCCCAAGATGGAGATGGAAGTTAAGAGACAAATAATCTACAGTATATTCCTACCAACACTGTGTTACCAGTGCCAAACCTGGTCTCTCTCATCTTCACATTACAGGAAGATGGTGACATGTGAGATGAAATGCTTGAGGAAAGCCGCCGAGGTCACCAGACTCGATAGATTACGAAATTAAGATATCAGGGAAAGAATAGGTAGGCCTATAATACCTTGTACACATTACACAGAAAACCAGCAGATCAAGTGGTTTGCTCACATTATGAAAATGCATCACGAAAAGTTGCCCGTACAGGCATATAACCAAATGAGATCAGTATACAAAACCAGAGGAAGACCACGGAAAAGATGGATAGAAAACGTCAGGGACATCCTGTACAGACACGGTCATAGCACAGCCGAGGCCATACATCTGGCTTTAGAACACAAGCTCGATCTCCTATCAACCCTACTCTTAACGGCAAGAGTGGATAACAAACCACCTGGGGAAAGACAATAAACATGACCAGACAACGTAAACTACAGAGAATGAGATATCTCTTGTACAGAACAGCAGCCATATCATAGATTATCTTGTACAGAATAGCAGCCATATCATAATGAACAAACCACAATTAAGTCTGGTTTCCAGTGATGTATTTAACTCATTCATGCATGACTTCATGAACACCACATTAAAGACGATTAGTACGCATGAACCTGTCTTATTTCATATGCTCCTTAATATTATTCTATAGGGCATATAGCAGAATATATCTTGAAAGTAAGTGAAGCAGAAAAGTACAAAAATAATAATGGTAAATAGAGCAAAAAAATACAAATCATGGACACGCATGGTTTGGCGGTAACCAAAGTTTGCATGTTAGATATTTTTAAAGGTCTCTGGCCATGACATTTATGGTTTATCAATTTATGTATTTGAACAATTTAACAGTGTATAAAATTTTACGTAAGAAACATTTATAGTGTAGTGTTACGTCACTCGCCCGCCGAACAGTAGACCCAGGTAGGAGTTCATTCTTAATTCGTGGTTTGAAATCCGTAGTCGTAACTTTCGATAACAGTTACCATGTTGTTCCGACAGGCCGACGCTGTGCTTTAACTAGTTACTGGCACGGCGTGGGTGGGCGGAACAACAAAGAAACCTGTCGCAATGGCCAGAGTTGTGCCCTGATGTCGACGTCTGTTTCGGCGGCATCGGACTCGAAACACCATCGGGTCGAATGACTGCTGAAACAGAGAGCGGAGCGCTTATGGGAATGCCCCCACGTGCTGTGAGGCCAGTTTTGGTTTGAAATAAATATTGCTCCCTTGGTTCACCCACCCACAGGTTAGCAGAGTGGCCGTATATACATCCTATATAAGGAAGGGTATTAGGTATTAGTTTATTGATTATCCACCTAGCACACCAGACATGTCCATAGGTGATCAGATCTCCGCCTCAGTAAATCTTCCAGGGTATAACGGCTGATGGTTCCGGCTCTATGTTGGTATACTGCTCTTTCTGAAATCTTTGTCAAGTGTTCTCTACAGGCTACGCCCATCTTCACTCCCAATTCGCGCAGTCTCGATATTGACACATGCTCATTCATCTCAAAATCCTCTGATCGTGCGGACTCACGAAGAGCAATGAATATGTCCGCTCGGTCCATAGGCTGACCATAGGCTAACTAATTGGTCGGCCCGTTCGTTTCCCTCCACTCCCGCGTGTCCGGGGACAAAGATGTGGGTTAGTTTCCGTAGTGACGCCCGTATTTTAGCTCCCTCTAATGACTCCACCGATCCCCTACGTACTTCACATGTTTTTGACTTTCTGAATAATATTAATTGAGTCACTTAGTATGCACGTATGGGAATAGACTTGCGATTCCAGACAGTTAAGTGCTTGCGTTACGGCAAATACTTCCATTGTGAGACTGCTTGATTGCGGTAAAGACTCCACTGGTTCTTCCGTGTGATCTGGCAGTAAAGACCCATGCGCATCAGTCAGTGGCGTAGCGTGGGGCGCCCGGGGCGGAATCATAATTTTCCGCCTTCGTGACAATAAAAAAATATGGCAGTGATTGTGAAAGCCTGGAAGAAAATAAATTTTCCGCCCTCCCGATGATGCCGCCCGGGGCGGTCCGCACCTCCGCCCCCTCTCGATTGTGGGGCATCAACTTTGGCACAGCAAAGGCACTTAAATCCCATTTCAATGTTTTCATTATTTTGAGGGGCATTTTTATGCCCGGTGTGACCGCAACCCCCTCGGCACGCACATCACTCAATGACACGGGGAAATATATGCTAACAAAGATGGCGGAAATTCCCCCGTGAATTATAGCTTGTGTCCTCATATAGCCTAATTGGACTTTGTCCGCTGGTTGAAAGGGGCACGCCTCTCCAAAAGAGAGGCAACCTCACTAACCTACCTACCTATGAATTATAGCAATCTTTAGCTTAAAACTGCATAATTACGTGCTATGAATGATACTCTCGGCTCTCGCGTATCGCTTTGTTGAGAAGGATGGAATACATATGGGATAATCCAACTACAATTAAATAAATCCTCTATGTCTTGTCAACACCTTCCTCTATATAACCACATCACTGTTGCCTCTAATTTTTCCACTTTCCTGTTTATTTAGTGTCAAACTTAACATAAATATTTTAGAGTCAGTGGTAGGTCCCTATATAGGCCTGAGAAGATTACAGGCTTTCCAATACAAATGCTACAGACAATGGTACAGTTATTTCTGCAGCAATGTTTATTCTTTGCTGATATTTTATCTTGGTTGGTTGGTTGGTTGCTGATCCAGCGGTCCATGGGATCATGCCCTTTGACCCAATGCCATTAAATGGCATTATATTGCTGGGAAGTCTGTGGATTTTCGGCGCACCCCTGAACAGAGCCAGAGATTAACTATCACACCTCCAGGAAGGTAGGTTTCAACCAATGCACTGCTCCGAGCCACTGCAACCAAGATAGGATTCATTGTGCTCATTTCCCGCCATCAATTGACTACTGGTTATGCCGAACTTCTCTATTGCTCCAGTCATGCAATCAAATGTTCACGTCAAAAGAATTGTCACGTCCTGAGTCACTGTGCCTCTATGATGGGTTTCAGCCATAGGAAAAAAACAGTGCTGTCAGTTTCCTCCTCCCCAGTGCTGCACAGTACATCTCTGGCTCCCTCCCAACCACAGAGGTTGAATACATATATTTAAGTAATCATGAAACACATTTCAACATCAAAATAAAAGCATAATTGTATAGATGACGTGTCATGAAGCTTCTACAAGAAGATACCCTCAATATAACGGCATGTCATCTACTAATGGTTTTCTGTTGCATGGGTGGTTTGTCTAGTGGGCCATTGGTGAGACCCACAGACGCAACCACATGCGTGATATTTTATGTAAACTTCATGTCTACAGTCAAAAAATAGCTCATCATCTTGTGAAAAGAGGAGAAATGCTGCAGACCAACAGCGGAGAGTAGCTAGAAAGTCACGGATATACCAACATCCACCTACAGTCGTCATTCCATGTCCGAACTGTCTAAGAACATTTACAGCTCGAATAGGGCTCATTAGCCATCTACGAACTATTATGCATGGTCATAATTCTAATTGAATTTTCAAAAGTGGATGTAAAAATGGTCATCATCACTTATGATGGACGAAGACACACATGTAAACTTCAGCGCCTCCATGTTTCTATGTGGTACATATCTTCAATCATGTTGCATACTATTGTTTTCGTTTGAAGATTATTCAGTTATCTCATAGTGTACCGATATTTGTTGTTTATGGTGGTTCCAGAGGCGTACCAAGGGTAATGCGATCGCACCGGGCATCAAGACTTGATGGGTATCAAAATGCCTCTCAAAATAATTAAAACTTTGAAATGGGGTTTAAGTGTCTTTGCCGTGCAAAAGTTGATGCCCCCGCACCGTTAAAACAAAATATAGTTTTTTCTTGTTAAGCACATTTGGCCATCGTGTGTCTGTTGAAGATTCTTTTATCGACTTTATTGACACAGAGAAAATAATTCCGCCGGGATTGCAAGATTGATTTTGAAGAAATTAGAGGCGGACGACCTCGACATCATGGACTGCTGAGGTCAAGGGTACGATAGCACTGTTGTGATGAAAGGGGAACATTCGGGAGTTCAGAAACGGATTTGCGACATAAATCCAAAAGCCCAGTATATTGCCTGTTCTAACCATAGTTTAAACCTAGCTAGAATCCATGCGGCACGAGAAGAAATAAACTCTGCGACCTTCTTCGGCACGCTTGATCGTCTGCACACCTTCTTCTCCAATTCCACTCACCGTTGTGAAGTGCTGATGAAACCTACTGGAATGAGTCTCAAACGATTAGCCGAAACACGCTGGAGCCGAGAGGCGAAGTGGTCAAAATGGTTAAAAGGCACGTTCAGAAGATTCTGGAAACACTTGAAATTTTAATTGAGAGAACCGAATGTTCGACTGGTTAACCTAAAATCGACTGGTTCTCAGAAATGCATAGACTTGTACACAGTGGCGTAGCGTGTGTCAATGGCGTCCGGGGCGGAATAATAATTTTCCGCCCTTGCGACATGAAAAAAATGTCAGTGATTGTGAAAGACTGGACGAAAATAAATTTGCCGCCCTCCCGATGCCCCCGCCTCGCTACGCCACTGGCATCGGTGGTGCCGGATGACCGACCGGTCAGTGTAAATCACAAAATTGTATCGTCGACATGTCCGGAGATGAGTTCCTTGACCTCAGTTTCTAAGCTCACATGGCTGTGTTCTCTACCCTCTATATTGTGTGTAATAAAGTTCTCGACTGCCGCTTGAAAGACCATATGAATAGGTATCAATTCCTCGCCAGAAGTTATGTCTTCTAGGGCGTAAATTTGTTTAACGATATCCTCGGCACGACTCATCCACGAGGGAGCTCACTGTGTAGTGGGTGGACTGTGTCAGAACTCACTCTGAGGTATGCACGAGCATGCCACATATCAATTATGTGAGATATGCTCGGAAAATCAAGGAGAAATCTCATAGCCACACATGGTGTGCCCAATTGTGTAAGAGAGGGGAGTTTGAAATGTTCAGCCACAAGGAAGCAGAATGAGCGTCTTGATTAGAAAACAAGCCTCACAGCACGTGACGCATTCCCATAAGTGCTCCGCCCTCTGTTCCAGCAGCCATTCAACTCGATAGTGTTTCGAGTCCAATGCCGCCGAAATAGACGTCGACATCAGGGCACAACTCTGGCCCTTGCGACAGGTTTCTTTGTTGTTCCGCCACCCACGCCGTGCCGGTAACTAGTTCAAGCACAACGTCGGCCTGTCGGAACAACATGGTAACTTTTATCGAAGGTTACGACTACGGTGAATAAGAGTGAGCGTATATACATTCTATGTAAGGAGGGGGGTATGTCCATTGTTTATTTTACGTGAGATTTTTTTGGGAAAATCATTGGGGGAGGGGGGATTGATCCCGATTTTGTGCTTGCTTCCAAGAACTAAATGTTGTTTTCTTCCAAGAACTAAATGTTGCTTGTCTCCAAGAACTAAATGTTTTCTTCCAAGAACTAAATGTTGCTTGCTTCCAAGAACTAAATGTTTTCTTCCAAGAACTAAATGTTTTCTTCCAAGAACTAAATGTTGCTTGCTTCCAAGAACTAAATGTTGCTTGCCTCCAAATTGCCAAGAACAAAAGGTTTTTTTTCTTCCAAGAACTAAATGTTTCTTATTTCAAAGAACCAAATGTCGCTTGCTCCCAAGAACTAAATGTTGCTTGTCTCCAAGAAAAGTTCTTTTCTTCCAAGAACCAAATGTCGCTTGCTTCCAAGAACTAAATGTTGCTTGTCTCCAAGAACTAAATGTTGCTTGCTTCCAAGAACTAAATGTTGCTTGTCTCCAAGAAAAGTTCTTTTCTTCCAAGAACCAAATGTCGCTTGCTTCCAAGAACTAAATGTTGCTTGTCTCCAAGAACTAAATGTTGCTAGTCTCCAAATTGCCAAGAACAAATTGTTCTTTTCTTCCAAGAACTAAATGTTGCTTGCCTCCAAATTGCCAAGAACAAAATGTTTTTTTCTTCTTAGAACTAAATTTTTCTTATTTCCAAGAACCAAATGTTTTTTGCTTCCAAGAACTAAATGTTTTCTTCCAAGAACTAAATGTTGCTTGCTTCCAAATTAAATGTTGCTTATTTCCAAGAACTAAATGTTTTCTTCCAAGAACTAAATGTTGCTTGCTTCCAAGAACTAAATGTTGCTTGCTTCCAAATTAAATGTTGCTTATTTCCAAGAACTAAATGTCGCTTGCTTCCAAGAACTAAATGTTGCTTGCTTCCAAATTAAATGTTGCTTATTTCCAAGAACTAAATGTCGCTTGCTTCCAAGAACTAAATGTTGCTTGCTTCCAAATTAAATGTTGCTTATTTCCAAGAACTAAATGTCGCTTGCTTCCAAGAACTAAATGTCGCTTGCTTCCAAGAACTAAATGTTATTTTCTTCCAAGAACTAAATGTTGCTTGTTTCCAAGAACTAAATGTTGCTTGCTTCCAAGAACTAAATGTTGCTTGCTTCCAAGAACTAAATGTTGCTTGCTTCCAAATTAAATGTTGCTTATTTCCAAGAACTAAATGTCGCTTGCTTCCAAGAACTAAATGTTGCTTGCTTCCAAATTAAATGTTGCTTATTTCCAAGAACTAAATGTTTTCTTCCAAGAACTAAATGTTGCTTGCTTCCAAGAACTAAATGTTGCTTGCTTCCAAATTAAATGTTGCTTATTTCCAAGAACTAAATGTCGCTTGCTTCCAAGAACTAAATGTTGCTTGCTTCCAAATTAAATGTTGCTTATTTCCAAGAACTAAATGTCGCTTGCTTCCAAGAACTAAATGTTGCTTGCTTCCAAATTAAATGTTGCTTATTTCCAAGAACTAAATGTCGCTTGCTTCCAAGAACTAAATGTTGCTTGCTTCCAAATTAAATGTTGCTTATTTCCAAGAACTAAATGTCGCTTGCTTCCAAGAACTAAATGTTATTTTCTTCCAAGAACTAAATGTTGCTTGTTTCCAAGAACTAAATGTTGCTTGCCTCCAAGAACTAAATGTTGCTTGCTTCCAAGAACTAAATGTTGCTTGCTTCCAAATTAAATGTTGCTTATTTCCAAGAACTAAATGTCGCTTGCTTCCAAGAACTAAATGTTATTTTCTTCCAAGAGCTAAATGTTGCTTGTTTCCAAGAGCCAAATGTTGCTTGCTTCCAAGAACTAAATGTTTTCTTCCAAGAACTAAATGTTGCTTGCTTCCAAGAACTAAATGTTGCTTGCCCCCAAATTGCCATGAACAAAATGTTTTTTTCTTCCAAGAACTAAATGTTTCTATTTCCAAGAACTAAATGTTGCTTGCTTCCAAGAACTAAATGTTGCTTGCTTCCAAATTAAATGTTGCTTATTTCCAAGAACTAAATGTCGCTTGCTTCCAAGAACTAAATGTTTCTTATTTCAAAGAACCAAATGTCGCTTGCTTCCAAGAACTAAATGTTGCTTGTCTCCAAGAAAAGTTCTTTTCTTCCAAGAACCAAATGTCGCTTGCTTCCAAGAACTAAATGTTGCTTGTCTCCAAGAACTAAATGTTGCTTGCTTCCAAGAACTAAATGTTGCTTGTCTCCAAGAAAAGTTCTTTTCTTCCAAGAACCAAATGTCGCTTGCTTCCAAGAACTAAATGTTGCTTGTCTCCAAGAACTAAATGTTGCTAGTCTCCAAATTGCCAAGAACAAATTGTTCTTTTCTTCCAAGAACTAAATGTTGCTTGCCTCCAAATTGCCAAGAACAAAATGTTTTTTTCTTCTTAGAACTAAATTTTTCTTATTTCCAAGAACCAAATGTTGCTTGCTTCCAAGAACTAAATATTTTCTTCCAAGAACTAAATGTTGCTTGCTTCCAAATTAAATGTTGCTTATTTCCAAGAACTAAATGTTTTCTTCCAAGAACTAAATGTTGCTTGCTTCCAAGAACTAAATGTTGCTTGCTTCCAAATTAAATGTTGCTTATTTCCAAGAACTAAATGTTGCTTGCTTCCAAATTAAATGTTGCTTATTTCCAAGAACTAAATGTCGCTTGCTTCCAAGAACTAAATGTTATTTTCTTCCAAGAACTAAATGTTGCTTGTTTCCAAGAACTAAATGTTATTTTCTTCCAAGAACTAAATGTTGCTTGTTTCCAAGAACTAAATGTTATTTTCTTCCAAGAACTAAATGTCGCTTGCTTCCAAGAACTAAATGTTATTTTCTTCCAAGAACTAAATGTTGCTTGTTTCCAAGAACTAAATGTTGCTTGCTTCCAAGAACTAAATGTTGCTTGCTTCCAAATTAAATGTTGCTTATTTCCAAGAACTAAATGTTGCTTGCTTCCAAGAACTAAATGTTATTTTCTTCCAAGAACTAAATGTTGCTTGTTTCCAAGAACTAAATGTTGCTTGCTTCCAAGAACTAAATGTCGCTTGCTTCCAAGAACTAAATGTTATTTTCTTCCAAGAACTAAATGTTGCTTGTTTCCAAGAGCCAAATGTTGCTTGCTTCCAAGAACTAAATGTTTTCTTCCAAGAACTAAATGTTGCTTGCTTCCAAGAACTAAATGTTGCTTGCCTCCAAATTGCCATGAACAAAATGTTTTTTTCTTCCAAGAACTAAATGTTTCTATTTCCAAGAACTAAATGTTGCTTGCTTCCAAGAACTAAATGTTGCTTGCCTCCAAATTGCCATGAACAAAATGTTTTTTTCTTCCAAGAACTAAATGTTTCTATTTCCAAGAACTAAATGTTGCTTGCTTCCAAGAACTAAATGTTGCTTGCCTCCAAATTGCCATGAACAAAATGTTTTTTTCTTCCAAGAACTAAATGTTTCTATTTCCAAGAACTAAATGTTGCTTGCTTCCAAGAACTAAATGTTGCTTGCCTCCAAATTGCCATGAACAAAATATTTTTTTCTTCCAAGAACTAAATGTTTCTATTTCCAAGAACTAAATGTTGCTTGCCTCCAAATTGCCAAGAACAAAAGGTTTTTTTTCTTCCAAGAACTAAATGTTTCTTATTTCAAAGAACCAAATGTCGCTTGCTTCCAAGAACTAAATGTTGCTTGTCTCCAAGAAAAGTTCTTTTCTTCCAAGAACCAAATGTCGCTTGCTTCCAAGAACTAAATGTTGCTTGTCTCCAAGAACTAAATGTTGCTAGTCTCCAAATTGCCAAGAACAAATTGTTCTTTTCTTCCAAGAACTAAATGTTGCTTGCCTCCAAATTGCCAAGAACAAAATGTTTTTTTCTTCTTAGAACTAAATTTTTCTTATTTCCAAGAACCAAATGTTGCTTGCTTCCAAGAACTAAATGTTGCTTGTCTCCAAGAAAAGTTCTTTTCTTCCAAGAACTAAATGTTGCTTATTTCCAAGATCCAAATGTCGCTTGCTTCCAAGAACTAAATGTTGCTTGTCTGCAAGAACAAAATGTTGCTTGTCTCCAAGAACTAAATGTTATGTGCACACTCTCTTGATAAGACTCCATTAGCCCACTCTTTACGACTTCCTCTACGGGCAGGGTTAACCAGATTCTATATTTGTCACAACTTCACAGTTCACAGAATGACAATCTGACCTACGCAAGCATCTCTGCAAACCAATTTGTGTGTCTGACCCACGTAAGCATCTCTGCAAACCAATTTGTGTGTCTGACCCACGTAAGCATCTCTGCTAATCAAGTTGTGTGTCTGACCCACGTAAGCATCTCTGCTAATCAAGTTGTGTGTCTGACTCACACAAGCATCTCTGCAAACCAAATTGTAGGAAGAGAAATCAAACAAGCCTTAATATACATAACCACTATTGACTGAATGCATGCAGAAAAAGGATGCGCCAGAATGTGCAAAATAATGCAGTTCTGCTGTGAAATCAGCAGCACAGTGTACATCAAGATCCTGGGCGGAAATCACAAGAATTTTCGTGTTGGAACATTGAAGAAAAGGGACCGGGCCCAATGCAACTGATTGCAGGTCTTTAACCATTTATCTTGAGTAAGGTATTCTTCATACACAATTGAGATAGCAGATAAGACTGCAGTAACACTGATATCCAGGGTAAATGTGAACACACAGAGTACTGAAGTTTGAGAATCAGTGGAAGCATACAGGGATACACAGATAAATCACATCGATGTTTCAACCAAAAGAAATTAATCAAGAACACAACACAGACCATGACTGACGGAACATGTCCAGATTGTCTTGTGTCTGTAAGCTAATATGACTGACTGAACATGTACAGGTTGTCTTGTGTCTGTAAGCTAACATGACTGACTGAACATGTCCAGGTTGTCTTGTGTCTGTAAGCTAATATGACTGACTGAACATGTCCAGGTTGTCTTGTGTCTGTAAGCTAATATGACTGACTGAACATGTCCAGGTTGTCTTGTGTCTGTAAGCTAACATGACTGACTGAACATGTCCAGGTTGTCTTGTGTCTGTAAGCTAATATGACTGACTGAACATGTCCCCGCCGAAGACGGATGTGTTGGACCATTGGTGCAAATAAAACGGCAACACAACGCATTTCCATTCTCTGGACTACATTCAACTGGAAATCTTGTAGGATCATTGTCCTGTTGCAAGAGAAATCCAGTGGGAGTTTGAGAATGAACGCTGAAGAAGAAGAAGAACATGTCCAGGTTGTCTTGTGTCTGTAAGCTAATATGACTGACTGAACATGTCCAGGTTGTCTTGTGTCTGTAAGCTAATATGACTGACTGAACATGTCCAGGTTGTCTTGTGTCTGTAAGCTAATATGACTGACTGAACATGTGCAGGTTGTCTTGTGTCTGTAAGCTAATATGACTCACGGAACATGTGCAAAAAGTGTAAATGATTAATTAAAAAAATAGGAACTCAAAAAAAGTAACATGCATTACAAAAAATGACAAATGACATCATATTCAAACCTTGTCTGTGTGACTAGGATCTAAATTTTAATACATCTTTTATCAAACATTGGAAATAATTTTGAATATAAAATAGTTCTCGAAAATGATGAGAAAAAATAATTTAACAAATAAAATATAGAACCACATAAATTATCTGGCAGGACATTGAAAACACATTTTTTTATTTTCAAAATTTTTCTTAAATCATATTTGACATAAATGGCATTCTTGACTTGTAAATGTTAACTAATTTATGGATGACATATGTCAATGTCATAATAATTGTTAAATGACAAATGTTGCCATCACAAGAAGAGAACATGTCATATATACAGAACATAGTAATGAGATATATTTTTAAAGCATCGTTCTCACACTCCAACCAGATCAGATAGAAGGACAATGGTCCTATTTGATTTCCAGCAGGATGTAGTTCACATAACGGAGATGTTTTGTGTAGCCATTTTTTTGTGCAACTGATATAAGGACTTCTATCCGACTTCGGCGGCAGTATCTAGTATTTTCAATATTCTACCAACTCGTACTAAACAGTCAATCTCTGTAGCCGTATCTTCGCCTGCATGGCAACTGCGGCCTGGACTTTTAGTTCAGGGTGCAAAGAATAGTACCACTGTTTTCTTTCCAGGCATGTCGTAGGAGATGACTAAGGAAAGTTGGAGGGATATGCTGACAGCCTGTCACTTGTGAAAAAATAATTGTAACATCTTGTTTCAATTTCTGATATTTGTCTTCTATCAAATTATACCCATGGATGAGGAAGAAATGCAGGCCAGCAGTCATTGCATCTTTGCCCTTCTGTAGAAGACTACTAAGTTTACTCACTGAAATAGAATTTGAAATAGACCACGATACATGGGAAGAACTTGCACAAAATAGATCTTCTAAAATTAAAGAAGAGCGCATCATCTTGTGAAAAGATGAGAAATGCAACAGCTCAACAGCGGAGAGCAGCTAGAAAGTCACGGATAAACAAAGATCCGTCTACAGTCGTTATTCCATGTCCGAACTGTCCAAAGACATTTACAGCTCAAATTGGGCTCATTAGCCATCTACGAACTCATAATCAAGGACATAACTAAAATTGAATTTTCAAAAGTGGATGTAACAAATGGTCATCATCACTTGTGATGGACAAACAACACACACATTAAGTTACAGGGAATGCTAAATGTGCCATCACTATTGATGAGTCAATAAATATGACGTTAGAATAATGGGATAGTTGGCGCAGAAGTGTGTGCTGTGCTTATGGCAGGATGTGGTAATCCTGGGATACTGGCTATTGGAATGCTTTTCTTAGTGAACTAAACATTCATCCATCTACACCCACCTTTTGTGATGATGGTAACTCAGGAAATGAGATTAAGCTAAGACTTGAGATGGTGATGGCTGCCATAGCAAGGTTAAATATGATTTGGAACATTAAAATCAGTATTACAGTGAAGATCAATCTATTGAGATCATTAGTGTTATTATTTATTTTAGGGGTATTAAAGTTTAACACTCAATGCAGACACACAAAGATGGATTCAGGCTTTTGAAAACAAGTTTTACAGACATTTATTAAGAATTGGCTATATAGAACACCAGACAAATATACTTGTCCAGCGGCAAATAAACAAACTTGAAGGTTATCAAGAACCACTTTTGGCAGGGGTGAAATGGTGCACACTTGTTTGGACATGTAACGAGACACGACTCTCTCTCAAATTATTTTTCAAGGAACAGTCGAGTGTGGAAGGAGAAGAGGACAGAGAAAATCCTGGACTTGATAACATCAAGAAATAGTCTGGGCGTGATTTTTCTATACTTCTCCGAATAAATGAGAACCGAGATGTTTGGAGGGCATTTTGTGCTGATGTATTCAGCGTAACTCCCCTATGACCCTGATGAGTTATGGGTCTTATTATTATGCACCATTCCTGAAACCCTGAGTCAGTGTGTCATCTCAGTTACATAACTGAGACAAGAACCTGTGTGTCACTTCAGTTACACAACTGAGAGAAGAACCCGTGTGTCACTTCAGTTACACAACTGAGAGAAGAACCTGTGTGTCACTTCAGTTACACAACTGAGAGAAGAACCCATGCATTTTCTAGACAAGCTATGGCCTATCAAGAGCTACCTGATCGCAGCTAAGGTGATTATTTCATCATCATCACAGCCATATCGCAAATCTGCCAACTCCTTATATTTCCGAATGTTCTTAAGGCTGACGGGAATTAAATCAGGTCTGTTCTAACGACACCAAAATTGCCTTACAACTCAAGTCACCAGGTTTTCTCTATTTGACCAACCACATCCCAATTTTTTCCTTTATCCTCATGCTTCCTACTAGAATTCTGAATGTTGGTGTAGTGCAGTAGATCCATGATGCCCCTCGAAGGTTAGAAACCATAGATATCATCCATTCTGGGTCAAAGGGCATGAGCCCATGGACCGCTGGATCAGCAACCATCACCCATTCATATAGTGTCTTCTTCTGCATTAGCTCTCAAAAAATGCATCCCAATGTGACAACAGGCAAGTTGAAGAGCAAGGGGGTAGGAGCAGACTAAGATAAAAAATGCTCGACAACCTTGCAATTTGGCATGGGAGAACTTTGGTATCGGACATAATTGACAACACACATACAGTTGTTTTTTTATTCACGGGGTTATTTTCTGTGCACTCCTTGGATGGGTATGTGACGCCTCAATTTTGAAATGTTTCTCCGTCGCCATATTGAGAACCGCTGATCTAGAGAATTAAAGGCTGTGATATCTGTGCATTTCAGCCTGACACAACCAACTTCAGCATGGTTTTGGGTCACTTTGACCCAATATATGATGAAACAGCCACTACCACCATAATCTCCTTAGTTGCCTCCTATTGCATGTATGGAAGGTAACAGTGTCAATATTCTCTGTTACTCTTTCCACAACTGTTTTTTGTGCAGGTTTACATCTCAGCAAGATGTTGAGATATTGTAAGTACATTGTTGCTGGGTAGAATGATGGAGCAGGATTATGTAGCAGGAAGGATTAAGTTCAATACAAGGATGGAGCAGGATTATGTAGCAGGAAGGATTAAGTTCAATACAAGGATGGAGCAGGATTATGTAGCAGGAAGGATTAAGTTCAATACAATGATGGAGCAGGATTATGTAGCAGGAAGGATTAAGTTCAATACAATGATGGAATAGCACTTGGTTCACTGCCCTGGGAGAGATGAATGAGCTAGTTACAACAGTTGAATGAGATTGAGCACAAAGTGTTGGTGACATCAAGAAAACACAAAGAAAAAATGAAACATGGGTATTGTTTTTAAAAAATGAGACATGGGTAATGTTTTAAAAAAATGAGACATGGGTATTGTTTTTTAAAAATGAGACATTCAAAATGTTGAAAAAAAATATTTGAAAATTTAGAAATAACAGACAAGACATCGGAAATGTAGAATTAAAAAAATATATTAGACATTGGAAATGTGAAATAAAATTATTTGTTTAAATTTGAGATTGAAAATGTAGGAAAAAAATAAAATGAAACATTGGAATTATTTGTAAAAATTGGTTTAATTTTGAAATTGTTATTCTTCTTGTGTTCATTCTAAAACTCATGCAGATTAGCAGGATGTAGTCCGGAGAACGGAATGCGTTGTGCCATGGTTTACAGCATTGCTGTGATATCTGCGCCTTTCGGCCTGACACATCCGACTTCAGCATGGCTTTGGGTCACGGACCCTATATGGGATGGGACAGCCAACTCCATCCCATAACCTCCTTAGTCACCTTTTACGACATGCGTGGAAGGTAAACAGTATTGCTATTATTTGCTCCCCTTTCAGGCCCCAGCAACACACGGGCGGAAATTATTATAAAAGTGAGACATAGCAAATGTAAAAAAAGGTGTTTTTTTTAAATGAGACATTGGAAATATAGAAAAAACAAAAATTAGACTGGACATATAATGGATATTATATACAAAGGACCGCCGAAGACGGATGTGTTGGGCCATTGGCACAAATAAAACTGCAACACAACGCATTTCCATTCTCTGGACTACATTCAACTGGAAATCTTGTAGGACCATTGTCCTGTTACAAGAGAAATCCAGTGGGAGTTTGAGAATGAACGCTGAAGAAGAAGAAGATATACAAAGGAATATAATAATAGAATATTACTAATGTACAAAGATGAGATATTACAAACATTCAAGGGATAAATAGACATCACAAATGTACAGCAGACATAAGAGATTCATCATTGGCCTGAAACATTTGGCGGTTGTCGAATAATTTTGGTGAAATTTGTGTAATATTTCTCCAACCTTCATAATGCAGCGCTAACCTCTGAGAATTGGAGAGAAAAAAAATCAATTAATGACTAATTAAATATGTGTTAACGAGAGAAGTTAGTCTAGACAAAGAATCATATTGAGGTGAATCATATAAGTCGAAACATTCCTACGCAAGCCTTTTGTGTCACTGATAAGTCGAAACATTTTACCCAATCAGCTGCAGTATTATAGTGGAAGACAGAAATCAAGAATCCATAAGATGAAGAATAGTTACAAAACATCTACTTTTTCAGTCGCATGGTGGTCAATCTCAAGGGCCACTGGTCAGACTTTCTGTATACACAGTAAAAAATGGAAAACTAATTAAATATCCCAGCCAATTGGTATCTTAAATAAAATGTATCATTAAGATCGGAAATAAATATACAATAAAATTAACTATTTACAGATGATACAGAAAGGAAGGTGGACAAAATAAAAAGTGGCTAGTAGATAAACAATGAAATATCCCAGCCAGTCTGTTAGTAATTTAAATAAAACTAATTTTCTTAAGATGAAGAATATATACAAAAATAATGAATTATTTATAGATAAATTACAGACAGGAAAGTGGACAAAATCAAATAAAAACGTGGCTAGTGAATAACCAATGAACTATTTCGCTGCCACACAAGGTATGATTAGTTTTGTGAGTGATCATTTTCATAAATTATTACAAAATCAACAATTAATTTTTGGGATTTGAAACTTTCAAAAGACTCTCAGACAAGATTAAGATTTCCAGAAATGTTTATATCAAGCAATAAGGTTTCATTTCTATTCACTTTATGAATGATTTTGTCTAACAATGGCAGTCTCCTGTTTTCGAAGCAGGTGTCCATCACTTACTCCCAGGCTCGCAGAATTATCTCGCATCAACCTATTCTATACTTAATGGAATAATAGTCCATTTCCGTATCTGATACAAAGTCTGAAACAATCGCTATCACTCACTAAAAAGACAGGCTATGAGTCGGTGTCATCAGCTATATCTAGTGTCATTGGCTACATCTGGTGTCATCGGCTACATCATGTGTTATCGGCTACATCTGGTGTCATCAGCTACATCGGGTGTCATCAGCTACATCGGGTGTCATCAGCTACATCGGGTGTCATCAGCTACATTATCCACTTGGAGGTGTTAATTGAAAAAAATGCAATAAAATAATAAAATCTCCAAGTATCTGTGTTGAATTAATCTAATAACTGGCTCCACCACATTTGAATAATATTTGTATTAAACGGAAATCCCAAACTGAATAATACCAGTGTAGAAATTGGCAGCATATCCCATTCAGAATCAAGCCATCCACCCAGCATTTTTTTTAGCTGTATTGATTTTCTAGGCAATATAAATATGTTCAAATAGTTTGTCATTGCTTTCTGAATGGCCTGGATGCACATTTGCCTGAGGTGGCATTTGAACCTAGTACCGTGGCCGCCACAAACGTGATCTGTTCCTCATCACCGGACTGGTCTAACGGTAGCAAAATATTCCATGAAAAAAGTCATATTCATAGATGGCAAAAGATGTTAGCTGCAGTAAAAGGGACTTTACTTCCACGACAAAAATCGTCAGCGACAGTAAAAGCGTTAAACATCATAGCCAGACTATTAGTTTAAATACAATTTATCCTTAATTAAGATAAATAATATATACAAAATAAGGATCTGTTTTTGGATAAAGATAAAAACGAATTAAAACATTGAGAGAAAAGTTGACACAAGGTTCAGAGTCTGAGTCAGTCTACTAAAGGTTAAATAGAACAGAAATAGACCTAATTTTTGTGGGTGTTCCCATGCAACAAGGAGGAGCCGGGAGTTAAAATGGTGGTGTCGAACTACGACGGTGAGATGCCGCCATCATAAGCATAGTCAGCTTTATTGTGCATGATAAGTCTATCCTCTACAAAGTAAAAGCTGTCCGAGCGGGTCTCGTATGGATGCTGCACCATCTCCTGAACTGAAAATATGAAAATTAAGAATTTAGGTACTGCAAAAATAAAATTTGATGTAAGAATTTGGGTACTGCAAAAATAAAATTTTATATCGCATATACAGAAATTGTAAACATATAGTTCATTTTTATTTTCCTTTTGCGCTGAAGTTAGCGCATAGGGCAGAGGTCAGATCTCTCCAATTCTGTCTGTTCAAAGCTATTCTGTGCAGTTCTTGAATAGTATGAATATTGGTTGTTTTACTTTCTCCAAGTATTGTTCTTCTGAGTGTTTCTTTTGGCCTACCCCTTATATATATATAAACACTGCAAAATCACTAATATTGAAGTGTTACGCCACACTCAACTACCATCTGCCACGGAAACACTTTGTAGAAACAGATTGCAATAGTTGGGTCAAGCCCACAGAATTCCAAACTGCTGCATTCCAAAACAAGTATTATTCAAGAACTTTCTGAAGGCCAGTGGGTCCACAGTAGACAAATGCTGAAGTAGACAGACATCTGTAAGTCCTCAATTAAAGATTTCTCCATAGATAAAAAACACTGGAAAAACACAGCAGAAATTTGGGCTGTTGTGAAGAATATGATAAAAGATATGGAAGAGAAAAGAGGAAAATGCAAACAAAAATCTTCTATCAATACCAGACATGGGCGCTGACAGCAGTCCAGCATAGAAAACTTACAACATTTGAGATCAAATACCTGAGAAGAGATGAAATCAGGAGAAGAATCGATAAAAGACCATAATGCACTGTAACGTGGGCAAGTTTGGAGACCAGAATGCACTATGATGTGGTTATGGACTAATATTCTCACTTTATTTTTTTGCTTGAGGCATATAACTTCAACATGGCATTTTCAGTACAACTTTGACTCCCATACACAACCCATCTTAGCCATCCCTTATAACATGCATGGTAGACTACAGAGTTAATTTTCTTCTTCATTTGTTCTAAACTCCTGGAAATTAGCAGAAGTAGTCTAGAGAACGTAATATATTGTGTCATTATTTACACCTTTGCTGCGATATCTGCACCTTTTTGGCCTGACACATCTAAATTCAGCATGATTTCTGGATCACATTGACCAACATGGATTGGACAGCCAAATCCACACCAAAACCTCCTTAGTCATCTTATGACTTGCATGAAAGGTAAACAGTATTGCTAATCTTTGCTCCCATTTTAGGACTGACAATATGCGGGCAACAACAGTGTTCGTTTTAATTGATCTTTTACAGTCCAACAACACATGGTGTCATTTTACCAAAAGTTATTGGAGAGTACAGTTCTATAGCTGAGTCAGGAATCTGGACCATTCAAGAAGCAATGGTAAACCACTGAATGTAAATAGTGCCTAGAAGATAACTACAGCTACAAAATGCCTGAGTTTTTGGTATGTCTTGAACTGGATATGCTACTAAAGTAACCAAATGTTGAACCCTTAGTCTCTTCTTGCATTATTCATGGTTGATTATATTACTAATCTTTGGCACCACTTTCGGTCTTGGTACACACAAGTAGACGTAACATTTGACCACTGTGGTAACACATGAGTAGACGTAACATTCGACCACTGTGGTAACACACGAGCAGACGTAACATTCGACCACTGTGGTAACACATGAGTAGACGTAACATCTGACCACTGTGGTAACACACGAGCAGACGTAACATATTACTTACTAGTTTCTTCGCCGAGTTTAGGAAACTCATATATATGTTCTACCGTATTTCGGCTGTGTGGAATACAGAACCCAAATTCAAAGTCAAAACACTTCAGGGTGTGGTCACGGAAATAGTGTTTCTCAATCATTCGGAACTTGTTGACAGCTTTCCCACCAACAATAAACTCTACTCTGTGAAAGAAACCCTGGATTTATAACAAAGAAACACATCTATGCAATGTATTATATGTAAAGTAATAACACATATAACAATGTATTATATGTAAAGTAATAACACATATAACAATGTATTATATGTAAAGTAGCCACACATATTACAATAATGTATTATAAGTAAAGTAGTCACACATGTATTATATGTAAAGTAGTCACACATATAACAATGTATTATATGTAAAGTAGTCACACATATAACAATGTATTATATGTAAAGTAGTCACACAAATAACAATGTGTTATATGTAAAGTAGTCACACATATAACAATGTATTATATGTAAAGTAGTCACACATATAACAATGTATTATATGTAAAGTAGTCACACATATAACAATGTATTATATGTAAAGTAGTCACACATGTATTATATGTAAAATAGTCACACATATAACAATGTATATGTAAACTAGTCACACATATAACAATGTGTTATATGTAAAGTAGCCACACATATAACAATCTAGTATATGTAAAGTAGTTAAACATGTAACTTCTACCACATTTGTTTAGAAATTGTTTAGAGTTTGTTCTCAAAATTTCACTGTATCTCTCTTGTAGCGGGGAAATAGAATAGATTTCTAGCAAGATGTAGTCTAGACAACAGAAATGCATTGTGTCCTCATTTTATTTATTCTAAAGGCCCAAGACATCTGATTTGGTGTGTTATGCATTCTCTATTCCTGTGTCAACAAGTGGAGTTTGTGACTTTATGCTCCAGTTTTATGGCTCTCCTAGTAGCCTAATTTGTGACTTTCTGCTCCCGTTTTGTGACTCTCTAGATCTAATTTGTGACTTTCTGCTCCCATTTGTGACTCTCTAGGTCTAATTTGTGATTTTCTGTTCCAGTTTTGTGACTCTCTAATTTGTGACTTTCTGTTCCAGTTTTTACTCTCTAGGTCTAATTTGTGACTTTCTGCTCCTGTTTTGTGACTCTCTAGGTCTAATTTCTGACTTTCTGCTCCCGTTTTATGACTCTCTAGGTCTAATCTGTGACTTTCTGCTCCAGTTTTGTAGCTCTTCTAATGATTTTATTTCAGGGTAGGTTTCCAGATCTTTTTTTCTTATTGGGTATTTGTTCTCAAACCCCATCTTCTGCTGAAGACAGATTGTCGGGCCATTTGCGTAAATAAAACGGTGACACAATGCATTTCCTTTCTCTGTAGTACATCCCGCTGGAAATCTAGACGCTGCTGGAAAACTACAAAAGAGATCCAGCGGTAATTTGAGAATGAACGTTGAAGAAGAAACCCCTATCAGTTTGAAAGATATAATCTGAAGAACAAATACACTGTTTTGTGGTTTACAGCTCTGCTGTGATATCTGCACCTTTCAGCCTGACACATCCAACTCTATAATTATATTCGCAGTCTATTTCATATTATATAGGATGGTATAGCCAACCCCCACACCTAATCTTCCTTAGTCGCCTTCTACAACATGTATGGCAAGTCACAGTGTTGCTACTTTTAGTCCACCAATCAGGTTCCAGCAACACACACCCATTAAATAACTACTACTTATGCAATTACTTTTCCTTTTGTCCTTGAGTTTATGAACTTTGACCTTGCAGACTTAAAATCAGGTCATGACATCTTGTTACTAAATGTCTTACAAGGAAAGTGTTTACTTCATAGCACCCTGTCAAAGTAGGATGTGTCAGGCCACTGACACACACACAAAAAGGCAACACAACGTATTTCTTTACACTGGACTACATCCTGCTGGAAATCTAAGACAAACGTCCTGCTATAAGAAAGACTGGTGGGAGTGTGAGAAATTAACACACAAAAAGACTCCATAACAGAAAACATTCCCATCATTCCTACTTCTCTTTCTGCATTCATTCTTTAACTCCTGCTGATGGACGGTATATAGTACAGAGACGGTATGAAGTCTAGAGATTGGAATACATTGTGTAATGGTTTACACCTTGACTATGATATCTGTGCCTTTCAACCTGACACATCCGACTTTTTAAGCCACTGACTTGAGGGAGCCAGTGACTTGTGGGATGAGACACCCAACCCCATCTCCAAAGTCACCTCTTATGACATGCATGGCAGATAATAGTGTTGCTATATCTTGTTCCTCTTTTGGGCCCAGGTAACTTATTTCTTCTTCTTCTTCTTCAGCGTTCATTCATGAACTCCTCCTGGATCTCTCATGTAGCAGGACAATGTCCCTACTACATTTCCAGCAGGATGTAGTCCAGAGAATGGAAATGTGTTGTCACAGTTTTATTTGCACCAATGGCCCAACACATCCATCTTTGGCAGGGTAATATTAATTTAAATGTATCTTGTACAGGACATTTTTATTAAACTATTGTTGAATTTTAGAAATGCCACTAATACATTCAACCATACTGCCTGTACAATGTGAATCATCTGAGTTCGAATCACCTAGGTTGGTTTGCGGAGCAAGTTCCCTATCAACTTTGCTACAGAGCTGACAGGTAACATATGGGTAGCTAGAAAATAAGTAAAAACAATATAGAAAAGGCAAGAATGTTAATTACAAAGGTCAAGCACAGCTTACGTTGCTCCAACAGTCTTTAGCTTCAAGAACTGTGGTGTAAACTGATAGCGGACAAATCTGCCAGCATTTGGGTCATCTTCTGGTTCTACAAGGTCTTGGTCTGTGTCTTCTAGAAGAAATCAATAAAAAATATCATAAATAACAGAAATATACATTCTTTAATTCAACAATCTGGTTTTACAAAGTGTCTTGTTCTGTGTCTTCTAGAAGAAGTCAATAAAAAATAACAGGAATATTTATCCTTTAATCCAACAATCTGGTTCTACAAAGTGCCTTGTTCTGTGTCTTCTAGAAGTCAATGAAAAATAACAGGAATATACATCCTTTAATCCAACAATCTGGTTTTACACAGTCTTGTTCTGGAAGTCGATACAAATGTCATAAAAATAATATTCATCCTGTAAAAGGATGACATGATCAAAGATACAGGAAAGAAGTACACATTGATTGTGAAAGTAAACATGGAAAGTTAAGTCAGTGCCACTCAGTGTGGTGTGTCACACACACGTCCTTGGTTGTTTAGTCAGTAGTTGACTATTAACCCACCCTCAGAATAGCATTTCAAGACGCTCCCAAAGCATAGTTTGTTAGTCATCAGATGTTTATTATGGAACTCTGGGCACATTCAAAGATGCTCCAATCTCCAATTCAGTATGTCCTTCTCAAAATGGCGACTAACTGTTCAGGTTCAGTGCTGGTTGATTAAGAGCATGAGTTCTGATACCATATTTTTGACAACTGGGTCAACCACCGGAGTTCTATTTGTGTTGAACCATGAGAGAACCAGAGTTGATGACAACATAAGGTATATTTCCAAATATAAGCAGAGGATGTCGGGGTCAGATGTCTCATCCAATCTTTCAAAAAGTGCTCCATCAGTAATGCAATGAATATAAGTTAGAGAGATGTTATCTATGAGGACAACGCGGACGACGACAATGTACCGGTAGACACAGATGATATCCATCCTGATGTTCCCATGACAGAGGATGAAATTTGTGAACTGTTTCAGAAATCAGACAGTGATTGAGACTTCAAAGGCATTTTAATGACTTCGCACTGGTATGTTTTTTTTGCCCCAGTTTCAGGTATTTCAAGGTATTTTGTTATTGTTTTCATGTTTCTACAGCTAATTTTTTAAATATTTTTTTACGCGTACATAAGTTAAAACCTCTACATCAATGGCAAAAAAAATACACAAATTCTCGGCTTATATTTATAAATATATGGTAAGTGAAGTCTTACTTAATATCTTGTTAACCAACCCTGTGTGGTAGAACAAGAAGTGTGTTTAACTGGTGAGCTGCAGGAACCATAAGCATCAATCAATTAAAAGTCATGCTGAGTGGTGTAGGTGACCATATCATGTTTCTCCACAACAACCTGTCTCATGTTGTTAATAAATCCTTTTAGTGACATTCTCCCATGCCATGATGACAACCAATCCAGCAACTTATCTGTTTGTCTTCGTCTGTCTTTTCCCTTGATATTTCTGGTGGTTACTAAATGTAAAAATCTTGTTCTGTCCATCCCATACCCTATAAATCTTGGTTGTCTGTCTCATAAAATAAACTTTCTGTACTGCATGTTTTCCTGTTCATTTGTATTTAACTCTTGTGGTGAAGTACGTTTTTCAACTGAGGGTGTTAGTCCAATCTGGTTATATCTGAGCTTTTTACCATTTAAAAATAATGGAGGTTGTGGTTCAGTGAATAGTAGTCATCATGATGTATATGCCTACAGGAAGGATTTACATTGTACCTTTGAAAGACAAAATTCCAGTCAAATCATGATTTGAACCTGAGACCTCATGGTTAAGAGACTTTCATTCTGGCATTCAGAAACTCACTTCACCCATTTATAAATCATAATTGAAGGAAATGAACAATATATGCACAGGAGTAACTTTACCTGCATCGTAAGATGGCGGGGGTTTTGCAACTTCAAACAAGACCTGGTTGGATTCAACATCTCTCAGCTTAAATCTTGTGAAGTCAATGCCGTAAACATTAGCCTCAGGAGGGCACAAATACTCTGGGGACAAGATTATTTTCAAGTCTTAAATAGGAACATTACATTCACAGCCAACTCAATTTTGAACTAACAAGTAATAATGTGCTAAACTAACATTCCAGAGGCATGCTTTCCCTGAAAGTAGAAGTAGACACTGGCATTAATTTAACAAGTGAACTATACTGGTGTCGCAGGGACAATATTTTCCCAGTAGACAGAGCATTGGACTAACCATTATAATATACTGTTGTTGCAGAAACATTTGCTATTCCTATATGCCACTTGTTTCTTGCAACATCATGTCTCACTCCTATGCAAGACATTTTCAATATTTTGAACCATTAGGTTTGAACAAGTTTTTTTATATAAAAAACAAGTTTTTTATATATTCTCGTACCTAACAGTTTAAAACATTGAAAATGTCTTGCATATTGTCATTTGTATTTTTGTGTGTTTACACCCCATAGACCATTAGTGACAGTCTGTCAGATGCGTTCAAGTGAAACTTCAAAAACCGATGTTCTACCTAAGTACTACTGTTGTTCCATTTCACAGCAGTATTACTTTTTATTGAGAATACCATGAACAGCAAGGAAGACCAACCAAGACGTGCTTAGAAAAATCAATGTCCAAGAAGGCTGACTTTTAAAAACCATATTACGAAGGAAGTTGGGTTTTTTCGGCCATGTGAAGAAACAAGATGGCACGGAAAGAGTATTGTTGGAGGCAGAAGAGGTAAAGGTCGACCAAGACGCTGCTGAACAAGAGATATTCAGGAATACATGCACGTCACTAGAGAAGGCGGGACAACTTGCCAGAGACCGCACATATTTCAGGATATTCATAAAGAAGACTCCGTTCTAGAAAGAATATGTCACATGACAACTAGCACAATGTTATATTACTTGGCCTAGGCTCTATACTTTGTGTTGTTCATCCACCACAAGTGATGATGTCCATTTGTTACATCCACTTTTGAAAATTCAATTTTAGTTATGTCCTTGATTATGAGTTCGTAGATGGCTAATGAGCCCTATTCGAGCTCTAAATGTCTTTGGACAGTTCGGATATGGAATTACGACTGTAGACGGATCTTGGTCTATCCGTGACTTTCTAGCTGCTCTCCGCTGTTGAGCTGCTGCATTTCTCTTCTTTTCACAAGATGATGCGCTCTTTTTTATTTTAGAACGCCATGTAGATCTATTTTGTGCAAGTTCTTCCCATGTATCGTGGTCTATTTCAAAGGCTTTCAGTGAGTTCTTTAACGAGTCCTTAATTTTCGTATACTATACACATATAGGCTCTATACTATACACATATAGGCTCTATACTATACACATATGGACAGAGGAATGTCATTTTTCAAGACAAAGACTGCATCAATTACCACGAGATACGGTGTTGTGTGTTTTTGACAGTGCCCCAACTCTTTTCTATCTTTGTCTTGAGCTTTCTAAAACAGAATAGCTATATAGTATTTTATTTAGTGATGTGCATTTTCATTGGTGTAGTAATGGATGGGAAAGCTGATCATGAAATCAAACAGCTGTGAATGTTGTGCGAAGGATGATGATTGATAGCCTAGGTTTGTAATTGTTATGAGGGATGGGGTGAAATCGTATTGTGGTCTCTAATACTAGACGAATGTTAGTAGATATAAAATAATTAAAAGTTTGGCTTACTTTCTGTGCACCGTGAAAGTCTGAGAACATCATCTGGTGTTACAATCTCCTTTTTCAGCAACTCATCTTCAGTTACAAAGTCTGTTTTTGACTTGGCTTGTTTCCTGAGAAACCCTTCCTTTTTCTTAGAGTGTTTAGCTTCAGAACTCATTGTAACTTATCAATTTTATGGGTACTAGCACTAGGCCTAACTAAATAAATTGGGCCAATAAATTATAGTAATTTATTAGATAAATGAAATTACTATTAATTGAATTATTTTGTATTAGTCAGCAGGCTATTTTTTTGGGTTTCAAGAATTACCGGTACCGATGTATTGAATTGTATAGTATAACATAATAATAATACTAATAGTATCAAACAAATTATTATAATTATTTTATGTTCTGGAAATGTAAATAACGTCGCAAGGAAAGAAATCACATAAACTATGATAAATTAAAAGAATTAGTGATGATTCTCCTCCGCTTAAACGAAAGATGATCTCCAAGTTCACAGGGAAGTCCTAAGTCTTCTTTGTTTACAATCTAAACACCTTCGCACCTGTCAAAGCGTCCATCATGGCGACGTTGACGATGGGGATTTTGGGACATATTTAGGGAGACTACTCATTATTTTTGTACTGAATCCTTTAGAAATTTTGCGTCTTTTTATCGCCCATTCCTTGAGACGTTGCATATCAAGCATTTCCTCGGTCTTCTGTTTTATGTGCTGTCAATCATTTCAGATGTCGATGTTCTATCATGCCGTGCTGTATATTTTCTGTTGGTCTTCCCCTATAATTCTTGCTCTTCTTGCTATTGTCAAAACTGTACTCTATTTTCGTTCTTCTTATGGCGTGTCCAGAGATTGTGAACTGTCTCTGATGGAGAGAAGCTCTCTTTTTAAATTAACTTCTAAGATATCTTCATGACGTTTTTATCTGTCCATGGTGTTCTTAACATTCTTCTATAAAACACATCTCTACTGTCTCTATATAGCTGTTGACTATTGTGCTAATTGTTCAAGATTCTCTTCCATACATCAGAATTGGTTTGTTTGTGTGTTTTGTTTTGCGTTCGCTCCATTGTAACCATCACGGATATCCGTGCGATTTCCGCCGGGAGCGTGATTACGTTGTGCCACCGTTATGCGCCTTGTAGGCCTAGCACATCCGATTTCGGCATGCCTTGACAATTCTGGTGGGCTACCCTTAGCCTGTGACAGCCTCTATATCTGTCTCCAGGCACGCGTAGTGGCGACTCTTCGCCCAGACGATTTTTGCTCTCGTCCGACTCGCACGAGGTGTTCCACTGTCTATGAACTCGCCTCGTGTAATTGGACGTGCTGTGCCTGTGCCCATTGGGTACTGAACCGTTTCTCATCCGTGAGCCTGGTTCTTTATGGGGAAGAACTCAACAGAGGAGTTGGACCCTTGCTCTTTCGCCCTCTTAGCCGAGGTATCATTCACCGACATCGTGTACCCCTTGTCCGAGTTCGAGTCTCACACCACGCGTTTGAGAGCAAGGCGTTCTAGAGCTGAGCGTCCTTGTCCCAATAGCGCCTGAGCCCATCAGGTACTGAACCCTTTCTCTCTTCAAGTGTACTTCCGGTATAGGAAACCTTGACAGTAGAGTTGGGCCAGGACTACCATCGTTGTCCCTTTCTTGCCTAAGCCCATCGGGTACAGAATCCTTTCTTTTCGCGAGCATATTTCCGGTTTAGGAAGGCTCGATATTAGAGTTGGATTAGGTCTTCTTGCTTTACCAAACGCCAATGAATGGGTCTGGGTCTCTGCCTGTAAGGAACACAGGTAACTAGAAGCTCGTCTCGAACTGACGGAGCTTGTAGTTCCCCTTTCCTAGGGACTTTTCACTTTCTATTTGCAGTTCGCGCTGCCCTCTAGCGCTGTTCTGCCCTTTCATTGTACTCGGTATGAAATATATTTGTCTCTCGCCATGCATCTACCTTTACGTGAATTTTACATTGGCCGCCCCTCCAATGTTCGGACTGGACTGACTAGCTTCACTGTATGTCGACAGTGTCGCTATATGTGGTGATGCTGGTGATGTCGGAGATATTGTCTGTCTCTTGTGCAGTCAAATCTCTTTCCATCTGCTACCTCCACATTCTCGGACACGATCCCCAAATGATTTGGCCAGAATCAGCTCGAGCTGCTGTATTTCTGTTTCCAGGTTGCACCGCGTGGAGGTACATTTGGGATCTTGGTTATCTGCTAACCCTGGGTCCACCTAGAGCAATGCGTTCCCTTTGCACCCCATCAGAATTGGTTATATTATAGCTGCTGATGTGGTGAGAACAGAATTCTCTCTCTCATTTTAATTGACGAAGATATACTGTATTACAAATGATGTTCTTCATGTTATGCAATGCTGCCTTTGTTTGTCGCGCATGCGGTTGTGTCTGTGGGTCTCACCAATGGCTCCCTAGACAAACCAACCATGCAACAGAAAACCTTAGCAGATGACATGCCTTTATATTGAGGTTATCTTCTTATAGAAGCTTCATGCACGCCATCTATATAATCCCGTAGTCGTAACCTTCGATAACAGTTACCATGTTGTTCCGACAGACCGACGTTGTGCTTGAACTAGTTACGGGCACGGAGTGGGTGGGCGAAACAAACAAGAAACCTGTCGCAAAGGCCAGAGTTGTGCCCTGGTGTCGATGTCTCAGCGGCATTAGACTCGAAACACCATCGAGTCGAATGGCTGCTGGAACAGAGGGCGGAGCACTTATGGGAATGCCCCACGTGCTGTGAGGCCAGTTTTCTAATCAAGAATCAAGCCTTTGTTTGAGTGATTCTACATTTGACTTCCTCGCCCGTGTGGCAACAGTGCAATGGAGTTCCTCCCCTGTGTGGCAACAGTGGCTTGGAGTTCCTCGCCCATGTGGCAACAGTGGCCTGGAGTTCCTCGCCCGTGTGGCAACAGTGCCAAGGAGTTCCTCACCCGTGTGGCAACAGTGGCCTGGAGTTCATCGCCCGTGTGGCAACAGTGACATGGAGTTCCTCGCCCGTGTGGCAACAGTGGCATGGAGTTCCTCGCCCGTGTGGCAACAGTGGCATGGAGTTCCTCGCCCTTGTGGCAACAGTGGTCTGGACTTCTAGTTCAGTGTGCAAAGAATATGACCACTTTCTTCTTTCCAAGCATATCGTAGGAGCTGACTAACACAAAATAGAGATAGATTGGGCTCACCTCATTCTATAATCACACACAATAAGGGATCTCCGATTTGCTGATAGATGTGCTTTAAATGAAATGCCAACCCTGAGGCTGATCTAAAAAGTATTATAGACAGATTCTCCAAAGCTTATGCCAACTTTGGGCTCACTATTAAATTGGTAGCATATCCTATTCAGGACGTGGCTATCAACCCATCATTTTTTACTGTAGTAATTTTTAAGCAATATAATACGTTCAGTAGTTTGCCAGTGCTTTCGGAATGGTCCGGATGCACACTTGCCTGTGGCGGGAATCGAACTTGGTACATTGGCCATCGCAGACTAGTTTAATATTAACAGGGAGAAAAAAGCAGAAGTCATGTTACAACCAGCACCTGGCAAAAGCTATCTCGAGCCCTGCATAAAGGTAAATGGCATAGTACTGAAAGTTATGAATAGATTCACATACCTAGGTAGTACGTTATCACAAAATTCCAACGTTGATGATGAAGTGTATACACGGGACACCAAGGCAAGCAGCACTTTCGGCAGATTATACGCAAATGTGTGGCATAAAATGGCATTAACCTTCAGACTAAGCTGAAATTCTTCAGAACAGTGGTACTACCAGCGCTGTTATACGCTAATGAAGCACGAACTGCGTATAGACGTCACGTGAGGAAACTCAAACACTTTCACAAAACTTGTCTCAGAGAAGTTATGAACATCAGATTACAAGACAAGATTCCGGATACAACTGTCATCGACAGATATAATATCGATAGCATTGACACTATTCTGATGCAGACACAGATTCGTCTGGTCACCTGGTCATCTGGTACGTATGCCAGCTCATCTCCTGTCAACGATACTTCTCTATTGTGAGCTGGGGAAGAGTAAAAGATCTCAAAGTGGCCAAAATATGAGCTGCAAGGACTTGTTAACGATCTCATTGAAAGCTTTTTAAATAGACCAAGACACATGGGAAGAACTTGCACAAAATAGACCAAGACACATGGGAAGAACTTGCACAAAATAGACCAAGACACATGGGAAGAACTTGCACAAAATAGACCAAGACACATGGGAAGAACTTGCACAAAATAGACCAAGACACATGGGAAGAACTTGCACAAAATAGACCAAGACACATGGGAAGAACCTGCACAAAATAGACCAAGACACATGGGAAGAACTTGCACAAAATAGACCAAGACACATGGGAAGAACTTGCACAAAATAGACCAAGACACATGGGAAGAACTTGCACAAAATAGACCAAGACACATGGGAAGAACTTGCACAAAATAGACCAAGACACATGGGAAGAACTTGCACAAAATAGACCAAGACACATGGGAAGAACTTGCACAAAATAGACCAAGACACATGGGAAGAACTTGCACAAAATAGACCAAGACACATGGGAAGAACTTGCACAAAATAGACCAAGACACATGGGAAGAACTTGCACAAAATAGACCAAGACACATGGGAAGAACTTGCACAAAATAGACCAAGACACATGGGAAGAACTTGCACAAAATAGACCAAGACACATGGGAAGAACTTGCACAAAATAGACCAAGACACATGGGAAGAACATGCACAAAATAGACCAAGACACATGGGAAGAGCTTGCACAAAATAGACCAAGACACATGGGAAGAACTTGCACAAAATAGACCAAGACACATGGGAAGAACTTGCACAAAATAGACCAAGACACATGGGAAGAACTTGCACAAAATAGACCAAGACACATGGGAAGAACATGCACAAAATAGACCAAGACACATGGGAAGAACTTGCACAAAATAGACCAAGACACATAGGAAGAACTTGCACAAAATAGACCAAGACACATGGGAAGAACTTGCACAAAATAGACCAAGACACATGGGAAGAACTTGCACAAAATAGACCAAGACACATGGGAAGAACTTGCACAAAATAGACCAAGACACATGGGAAGAACTTGCACAAAATAGACCAAGACACATGGGAAGAACTTGCACAAAATAGACCAAGACACATGGGAAGAACTTGCACAAAATAGACCAAGACACATGGGAAGAACTTGCACAAAATAGACCAAGACACATGGGAAGAACTTGCACAAAATAGACCAAGACACATGGGAAGAACTTGCACAAAATAGACCAAGACACATGGGAAGAACTTGCACAAAATAGACCAAGACACATGGGAAGAACTTGCACAAAATAGACCAAGACACATGGGAAGAACTTGCACAAAATAGACCAAGACACATGGGAAGAACTTGCACAAAATAGACCAAGACACATGGGAAGAACTTGCACAAAATAGACCAAGACACATGGGAAGAACTTGCACAAAATAGACCAAGACACATGGGAAGAACTTGCACAAAATAGACCAAGACACATGGGAAGAACTTGCACAAAATAGACCAAGACACATGGGAAGAACTTGCACAAAATAGACCAAGACACATGGGAAGAACTTGCACAAAATAGACCAAGACACATGGGAAGAACTTGCACAAAATAGACCAAGACACATGGGAAGAACTTGCACAAAATAGACCAAGACACATGGGAAGAACTTGCACAAAATAGACCAAGACACATGGGAAGAACTTGCACAAAATAGACCAAGACACATGGGAAGAACTTGCACAAAATAGACCAAGACACATGGGAAGAACTTGCACAAAATAGACCAAGACACATGGGAAGAACATGCACAAAATAGACCAAGACACATGGGAAGAACTTGCACAAAATAGACCAAGACACATGGGAAGAACTTGCACAAAATAGACCAAGACACATGGGAAGAACTTGCACAAAATAGACCAAGACACATGGGAAGAACATGCACAAAATAGACCAAGACACATGGGAAGAACTTGCACAAAATAGACCAAGACACATGGGAAGAACATGCACAAAATAGACCAAGACACATGGGAAGAACTTGCACAAAATAGACCAAGACACATGGGAAGAACTTGCACAAAATAGACCAAGACACATGGGAAGAACTTGCACAAAATAGACCAAGACACATGGGAAGAACTTGCACAAAATAGACCAAGACACATGGGAAGAACTTGCACAAAATAGACCAAGACACATGGGAAGAACATGCACAAAATAGACCAAGACACATGGGAAGAACTTGCACAAAATAGACCAAGACACATGGGAAGAACTTGCACAAAATAGACCAAGACACATGGGAAGAACTTGCACAAAATAGACCAAGACACATGGGAAGAACTTGCACAAAATAGACCAAGACACATGGGAAGAACTTGCACAAAATAGACCAAGACACATAGGAAGAACTTGCACAAAATAGACCTACATGGTGGGCTACAGTAAAAAAAGAACGTATTATCTTGTGAAAAGATGAGAAAAGCAGTAGCTCAACAGCCACGGGTAGACCAAAAACAGTCTACAGTGGTCATTACACGCCAAGACTTCAATAATATTTGCAGCTCGAATAGTGCTTATTAGCTTTCTACGAAATCACAAGCATGGATATATCTCTAACAGATTTTCAAAAGTGGATGTAACAGATGGTCTTGTGATGGACGAACAACAGGGATAGATTGACAACCTTAAATCCTGGAACAATTCATGCCGAATAGGGACATCATGAGAGAGATGTATATTCTTCTTCTTCTTCGGCATTCATTCTCAATCTTCCGCTGGAACTCTCTTGTGAGCTATTATCTCTTACTTCCTATGTGTAGTAGGGTGGGTTTCTGAGCTTTCTTTCATACCCAGGAGACTTCAGCTTTCGGTTTAGTGCAATGCCTATTGAAGGAGTTTTCTACTCAGAGGGGGTATATAATTGTATAGATGACATGCTACAAGCTTCCATAAGAGAGCCTCAATATAACGGTATGTAATCTACTAAGGTTTTCGGTTGCATTGGTGGTACCCTTATAGCAAGGTGATTTTCTTTCAACCGCGGACATGATCCATTTTCGCTCTTGTACTTCTGCATTCGTTCTCAGACTCCTGATCAGCTTTATGTAGATCGGAGAACGAAGTGCATTGTGTGATAGATTACATCTTAGCTGCGATAGCTGCGCTTTTCGGCCTGCCAGATCCTACTTCAGCATAACTTCTGCGTCACTTTGACTCTTTTTGGGATGAAACAACCAATGTGAGGCCAAGACCTGCTTAGTCGCCTCTTACAACATGATTGGCAGGTAGCAATGTCGCCTTTCTTTACTCCAATTTATGACTCCGGAAACACTCGGGCATGAAAGAAAGCTCAGAAAAACCACCCCACTGCACATAGGAAGTAAGAGGTAATCGCTCGCAATTCCCGGGGTTCTCAAACAAACACACAAACCATATGGGTACTTAAAAAAATTTATTATAATCATAAAATAGTGAGGTACAAACAATGTAATAATGAAATATTAGGATCACAACACATAGATTTATTACATAAATATGTTTTGATAAATATTATTCCTTGATGACCCATACATATATTTAAGCTTACATAAGGGACTGTTTGACCATCATGTAATAATGAACATGCGCACGCACGCACACACACACACATACGTATATGTGTGTGCGCGCGCGCGTGTGTATGTATGTATAAGAATAGTGAGAAACTTCGTGGAAAGATAAGAAAACGAAAAAAAAAATCTTTTAATACTTTGTATGAAAAAAGAACTATTAAAAGAAATAAAATAAAACAAATATTGTATTTGGATCATATTAAAAGACATGACACCTTATTGCAGACCTTACTTGATTGAGAGTAGTGTTGAGGGGAGGAGAGCAAAGGTAGGCAGAGATACAAGTGGGAGAGAAATATCACGAGATGGACAGGTTAGTCTGTCAGAGTGTATAACCAAGGCAAGAGACAGGAGACGTTGAAGGTCCGTTGCAGCCAACCTTCGTTGCGAAGATGGCGCATAATGATGATGAGCAATGACGGACAGACATATAGGTGCTCAGTCTCTCCCAGCAAATGTCGAAGGGTATGCATGCTAATTGTTCCTGTGGTTCGCTGGGTAAATACGCTCCCCATTTTACCCTGTGAGAATCCAGCAGTACTATCTATCTATATTTCTTCAACGCAGAATGCGGTGCAAAAGGCAGAAACCAGAGCTCCTTTTTCAGCATACTCTGGGAGTCTGTTAGAATTACCATCACCAACGCATATCAAGAAAAGTTATTTTGATCGCTGTATGGGACGTCAAATGTGTCATATTGAAAAATTACCTGCCTCATTGCAACACGACTAAGGGGTCAGTGCTACATTGATCCCCATACCAAACTAAAAAAGACTGACAAGAAAACGAGGGATAGCGCGCACTCACTTCACATAAAGAATGGCTTGTGCTGCAAACAGCCAACGATTTGAATATTGAAATTATTCCACACCTAACATTTTCTCTAGTTTTGGCTCCATGTCTTTTTCCTTTTAGAAAATCTTACCGGTGAAAGAAAATAATTTTAATAGGTAGGATGTCGTACTGGCTTGTGATAACTGGTATAGTTTGAAAAATAGATTCTTTTATTCTGAAAATCTTTTAAATGTTTTGCAGAGATGGCATACATTCTGGTGATCGTTAAGTTGAGTAGCAGTAATCGCTGTAAGAAATTTCAACTTTTCCCTCCTATTCCTTCATGGTCAGGGTAAACACATATGACACACCTCCCGTATGTCTTTAGGAGGCAATCGAAGATCATAGAATTTGGTTGTAAACTTCACACCGAATCCCTTTAATCGCTGCTTACAACATACATGATATGCGGTAGTGTTGTGTTATTATTCTTTACTCTAGTTTTTTTTTCCTTCCCGTCAACACACTGGCGGAACTTTGTCTCTCGCAACGTTTTTGTTGCCGTCTCCGCAACGAAGGTTGGCTGCAACAGACCTCCAACATCCTCTATCTCTTGTTTTGATAGTTCACTCTGCTAGACTGCAACCTGTCCATCATGTGATGTAACTCTCCCACTTTTATCTCTGTCTACCTCTTGCTCTTCCCTTTGACTTTACCCTCAAGTAAGGTCTTCAATAAGGTGTCATGTCTTTTAATGTGTTCAAAATATTTTATTTGCCTGATCTTTATTTCTCTTAGTAATTCTTACTTCATATTAAGTGTTTTAGAACCTGACAATTATACATGTGTTGTTCTGAATAAACGTCAAACGAGAGATGAAGGAGAAGAGGAGGTAAAAAGAAAGCATGGATTGATAATATTAAATACTGGACACAAAGATTCTCAACACTTAAACAAGGAACTGAGAGCAGAATTGCATGGTGGGATTTTTGTGGTGATATTTCCAGAGTGGCACCCCTCCGACTCTGAGGGGGTATGCGCTTGATGATGATAAATATTATATAAAAGACTAATATAATGTTCCCACTGCGTTAACTCATTTGGTCTAATTAGTATTAATATCTAAGCAATGTTGTCGATGTTAACTCATTTGGTCTAATTAGTGTTAATATCTAAGCAATGGTGTCGATGTTAACTCATTTGGTCTAATTAGTGTTAATATCTAAGCAATGTTGTCAATGTTAACTCATTTGGTCGAATTAGTGTTAATATCTAAGCAATGGTGTCGATGTTGCACCGTGCGATTTATCAGTTGTTCCCGTAGACTGTAAAGTTTGAGCATAGAATGTTTGATGCAGTTAGTGTAGGTGGTGGCTCGTCTCCACAGCAAAGTGTCATGTTGCCTATATAATAATAATAATAAGACAAATTAACTATTAATAATAAGACAAATTAACTATTAAAAAGCAGAATTAAAAATCATACTTGTATAAAAAAATTACAAAAAGGAAAAAAAGGACTCAAAAGTCCCAATACACTATTAGCATTATTTATGATTGTCTCCCTTGTATAATATGTTTTCATGTCCCTTTCTACCCTAGTTACGGTTAAATCTTCGTTTCACTACAAGTTTGTTCCGTTTAATATGTGTTGACCTCTACTAGGACAGTACTAAAATAGAATTGCCTGTATTAAAAATAGAATTTCATATATTAAAAAATCTTCTGTCTTTGATTTTTTCTCTCAATAATTCGTCATAATAAGATTTTTCACAGATAATTAATGCGATCTCACCTGTCTGCACTGTCCAAGTCCCGTTGTTCCAATACGCCCAGCTCATCCAATCTAAAATGAAAGTATAAGCCATGTCCTCATTGGCATTCAGGTGGATGCTGTCAAAGTACACCAGCTGTTTTCTGGGGACTGGCAGCGTGGTGTTGAGCCAAGATACGTAACACTGGAGAACCTGATCAGATGAAGGATAGGCCTAATCGATAATAAGTGAGACAACTATAAATCTGTATAATAATAGTACTTCCTCCGAAGATGGATGTGTCGGGCGATTGGCTCAAATAAAACGGCAACACAACTCATTTTCATACTCTGGACTACACCCTGCTGGAAATTTAGTAGGATCTAGTCCTGCTACAAGGGAGATCCAGCGGGAGTTTGAGAATGAATACAGAAGAAGAATAATAGTACTTACGTAACACAAGGTCGATAAGTCTTACAATGATCGTATAGACAATCAGAATATTGGATACGGTTACAAACAAATTACAGATAACATTATACAAAACAGTTTCACTATTTCAACCTTAAAGTCTTTTTCAAGAAAATACAAGACAAGCAGGGAACAAACAGTAATAACAGCAACTTACTGTTTTTACTGTTTATCTTGTATTTTCTTGAAAAAAGATCTTAAGGGTGAAACGTTGAAACTGTCTTGTATAATGTTATCTGTAATTTGTTTATAACCGTATCCAATATTCTGATGGCATTTGCATGCTTTGTAAGGCTTATAGACCTTGTATCTTACGTAATTACTATGGATCATGGGTAAAGTCTTAGAATATATCGCCATGTTTGTGGTAACTATGGCAATAGTAGCAATATTTAGTGCAAAGCTGAGCACGATGCACACGATAGGTCAACTCGGATGTAAGTCCTCGAGCTGATTAACTAGTAGAATGATAACGCTGATGTTAATAGCAATGATGCTGACATCGATGACGACAATGATGTTGATAGTGACAACAATGATGACGACGTCGATTTAATAATAGTCCAATGATGTTATTGATGACACAAACAACGATGAAGATAATGACAATGATGATAGTGATTATGATATTCTTGGTGAAGATTACGATGAAAATGACAATAACGATGACAATAGTAATAATAACGATGATAGTGGTAATGGTAATGACGTTAAAGCGACCATGATGATTACATTGTTCACATTAATGATGATAATGATGATTATGGCGGCGATAATGATGTTCTTGATGATGATGACATTCTTCTTCTGTGTTCATTAACAAACTCCTGCAGATTAACAGGATCTATTTCAGAGAACGGGAAGCGTTGTGTTATATTTACATCTTGGTTGAGGTATCTGCGCCTTTCGTCCTGTGAAATTTGACTTCAGCGTTGCTAATGGAACACGTGAGCCTCTATCGGAAGGGATAGCCAACTCCACTACTTCCCATAGTCGTCTTTTACGATGTGCATGGCAGGTAACCATGTCGCTATTCTTTACTCCCCGTTCGGACCTTAAAAATATACGGGAATTAAGGATGATGATGGTATCGATGATGATGCTAATAATGCCGATGACAGCGACGGCGGTGATGATAGTGAAGATTAAGATTATCATGATTATGATGTTGATGATTATGGCGACAATGCTACGATGATGATGATTATGTTGATGGTGACAATGACCAAGATGATGAAGGAATATAACGCGTACTCACATCACTACCATCAGCATCTCCAACATTTACGATGGCCAATGTAACTGTAAGGTTGCTCTTTGGCATATTCTGGTAATAAAGATTCATTGTACGGTATTCGAATCTGGCGTAGGAAAGATCACCTCCAACTAGATTCATCGGACCATTAGCCATGTGCGTATTCTGTCTGATTTTCTTGGACGGATCCACCGAGGATGACAACTGAGAATTAAATATCAGTGAAGAATACGGCGTGGACATACATTTTGAGAAAATAGAACATAGGATTATAAAATAGGAGATGTACAACCAAAGCTAAAACATTCACAATACATTGTGTGATATATGGGTCATTGGAACTCTGAATTATCAGGACTATTGGAGCTTTGGGTTGTCAGAGGGAGTTTAGGTTACTAGAGCTCTGAAGTGTCAGAAGTGTGAGTTATTGGAACTTTTGATTGCCAGGAACATGGGTTGTATGAACGATAATGTATGCAGACTACAGTTTACTACTCAGATTCTGAGTTGTTCCCAAGGGGTAGTAGTTACGACTTTGCTAGTTTGAGCGAGCAGTTTTTTTTATAAAAAATCTGTAATATTTTTCTGGTGACCTTTTTTGTTTAAACAATATCTTCTTCTTCAGCGTTCATTCTCAATCTCCCGCTGGCTATCTCTTGTAACATGACAATGGTCCTACTATATTTCCAGCAGGGTGTAGTCCAGAGAATGGAAATGCGTTGTGTCGCCGTTTTAATTGCGCCAATGGCCCGACACATCCTTCTTCGGCGGGGTTTAAACAATATAATTTCTTGGTAGTGCAGTATAAAGAGGAAAAAACGGATAGGATGCTTGCAAGACTTCAGAATTGTCCACAAAATACATCAACCGTATTTGGTCCATTTCCGTCATTAAAAGTACGACAAAACTACAGTTTTTCCGATTCTTTCGGAAATGTTTTTCTAATTTTAATAATATATAAAAATAAATAGATGGTTAAAAAAAAATCTTATACGTCATCTTTTGTCAACTCCCCCCCCCCCCACCACTTGTCAACAACTGTCAAACTTGTTCATACCTTCTCCCCTTACCCCATTAGTTTGTGACGTAATTTGTGGACAACTCCTTACTCCAAAGTTTACTGTATATTTGATTTATCTAAGGGTGTTGAGACATGACATCTACAATGGAAAACAAATTATCGACATTTTAAATGAAATGGTATAGAAAAGCTATAAGAATATCAAGGACAGAAAGACGAATCATCACATATGTCTGCAAAGATCTGAACATTTAAGAGTTCCTCAAAACGATCCCCTAAAAAACCGCAAACTAACATATTTGGAACATATACAGAAATACAATGGTTGAGAAAGATTAATTATAGAGGGAAAAGCTTCAGGAAGTAGGACAAGAGACAGACCAGGACCACGATGGGCACATAACATCAAAGATCCTCTGAACATGATACTAGCAGAAGCTGGTCAACCTACACAGAACCGAGCGACTTATATAGTGGTAGTGAAGACAACGTTCTGTAAAGGACACGGACGTTACATAGATAGAATGGAATAGAGTTGAGCTCCTCTAAGAGGCATGATTGAGTCACTCAACTTCCTTCCCAGTATTTACAGCCCTGGTTATTTGGATAATTATTTTTCGATTGTTTAATTCTGCTTCTCGTTCATTCTTCCGTTGAGAATTTTAAAATATAATTGCAGGCATGACTTTCAAAGAATGAAACGGAAGTATGTAGGACTTCCTACATATTTGAGCTTCTATCTTATATTTCCCTGTGTTGCCTCAGCCCTTATACTTATAGTACGTTAGATTATTCCACGACGCTGGAGATTTATCTTATAGCGTTCTAACTATATTACATAGGCCTATAAGCCCAATGTTCAAATTCTAGTCTCTACTGATCTTTTTCAGCGTCCAGTCGGATCTCCCTTAAAGCAGGACAGTGGTCTCCTTAGATTCCCAGCAGGATGTAGTACATGGAATGGAAATGCATTGTGTCGCCGTAGTTTTTTTGCACAATGATCCGACACATCCGTCTTCAACATTAGTAACTGTTGATGATTGAAATCGTCTTTTAAAGTTCTGAGACAAAGCAGAAATGACAAACGATAGAAGTAAAGAATTAATGAGTAAACAAAATGACGACAAACTGACCTTATTATTCCTCAGGTAAATCTTTGGTTTTGAAGACATGATTGTTGCTTTATTCGTAAGTTTATCGAACAATTTGATTTGCCTACCATCATCTTTGGTCTGCTGTTTCAGTGATTCATGAAGATTCAACTCTGAGAGTTGGCGCTGGTTGTCTGCCATTATCACATCCAGAGGAAGATGGATTCTCTCTCTGCGCTTATTATCTTTCCATGGAACATGTTTCACGAGATGAATATCAAAAATAAAGAAGTAAATCGTAATTTATTTTGTAAAAATTAATGAAAGTATTTTAAAGTATTATTGCTAATTTGCACAGAATGCATAGAAAGGAAGATCAAGTGGTTTTGCCACATTATGAGAATGCATCACGAAAAGATGACCGTACAGGCATATAACCAAATGAGATCATGGTACAAAACCAGAGGAAGACCACGGAAAAGATGGATAGAAAACGTTAGGGACATCCTGAACAAACACGGCCATAGCACAGCCGAGGCGACACATCTTAACTTTGAACACAGGCTCGAGCTCCAAGCACCCATACGCTTAACGGAAAGAGTGATAACAAACCACATGGGAAAAGACAATAGACAATTGCAAATTTATGATTTTCTTCTGAAACAATATTATTATCTGCTATGCTATTTTGATACGGTGGCGCCTGGGACTATGATGATGGCGAAACAAGCAAAAGAAACAAGGTAAAGCAAGTTTTATTAAATATGAGGTTGGCGATCAGCGTGCGGTACGGGAAACGGGTTACAACGTAAATCCATACTTGTGATAAGATTACGGACGTTCAGTGGAAGTGGTAAAAACATAGAAGGTATTAGTTACCATCAGTGCAGGATTTACCTATAAGATAAACAAGCTATAGCTTAGGGCCTCCACTTTCTTGAGGCCCCGAAATTTTTTTATTTCACTCTCTCTATATTCTTAATCGTTAAAGAGTCCCATATCTCAGATAGCTTAGGGCCCCATATCTCAAATAGCTTAGGGTCCTATCAAATCTAAATTCGGCCCTGGTTACCATCGCCGAAGTCAGCTGTCTTAATTCAAGATAATTCACCACCATTGCAACCACATGTCTATCTATCTATCTATGTTCCTTCAGCGCCGAACACGGTGCATAGGGCAGAAACCAGAACTCTCCAGTTTGAACTATGTTATGCTGCTATGTGTATTTCTTGCATGTTGTTGAGACCCATAGTCATACCCTCTTTGATGGTTGTTCTGCGAAGAGTCTCTCGTGGTCTTCCTCTTTTTTCCATCTGGTACCCACTTTAATTCATGTAGTGGCAGTCTGTTTTCATTCATTCTAAGTACATGTCCTATTTAAGAACATCATTTTCTTCTTATTTCTGTAGAAACATGTTGCTATTTGGTGGCCTCTCTTACTTGCATGTTTGACTTGAATTCTTCCCAACCAATCTTCTCCTACCAACTCAAATGAGTTCAATTTCTACTCCAGCGAAGTTGTCATTTTCCAAATTTGGCAACCATATGTCAACACGTATATCGGATTAGAGTTGAACAGTCGTAGTTTGGTATGTTTACTTATTGTTTTTGATCTCCTGATGTTTATTGGTAGAGAGCATTTAATCCCAACGTAATTATGGTAAAGATCTCTTTTGTTGTATTACCAATTTGTGTCATTTTGCAGCTTAAAAAAGAAAAGTTATCAACTGTCTGAATTGTTTCTCTGTTGTGGGTCATTTTAAGGTTATAGTTAGTAAAATTCATTAACTTGTCTTGGAAGTGTTGACCTGAAGGTCAATTTGTTCTGATAGGTGACAACGTCACGTCACCATATATTGTGCATTATCAGGGGTTGGACTTAACAACGCCAAGTCATCTACAAAATCAAGATCACTTTTTTTTATAAATATCAATTGCCTGTAAATAGCCTGTCCATTTTATACCAAAATGTTTATTTCGGAAAACCACATGTACTGGGTGGATATTTAGAATTTACCTTCCGACTGAAAAAACACGGTTGGGGGGGGGGGAGGGGGGGGGGCTGTCTGGGTATAAATTACGAAAAAACTCACCCTGAATATGTCGTGGCGAAGCAAGGGCATGCGGCTTTTATAACATACTCGAAACTCCTTGTAACCCCCTAACTCTATCACATAGGCCTAAGCCACTAGAAAACTCCTTGTAAACCTATTACTTTACCATTGAGCCGCCTGTGTGTTGCCGGGGTCCTAGAGGGGAGCAAAGACCAGAAACACTGTATACCTTCCATGCATGCCGTAAGAGGTGACTAAGGAGGATGTGGGATGGAATTGGCTGTCACATCCCATATAGGATCAGTGACCCAAAGCCAATCTGAAGTCGGATGTGTCGGGCCTAAGGCACAGATATAGCAGTAATGCTGTAAATCACGACACAATGCATTCCATTCTCCGGGCTACATCCTGTTAATCTGCAGGAGTTTGAGAATGAATAAAGAAAACGAAGATCTCATAAACCACTATACAACTTTTTGCAACACTCTAGCTTTATAACAATCCACTCGAAAACTCATTACAACCACTAATTGAAAAAAAATCATTATGTACATTTGTTTTTACAGAAAAAAATAGTCTTTACTGAGAGTCGAACCCTAGACGCCACACCTTTGGGACCATCGCTCAAGTGAAGTTTCTGCTTTGTGGGAGGATTAAAAACTAGTACACTATTTTATAAAGCAACATTCCAAAAGCTTCAATTCGTCTTCATTTTGTTAAAAATTGTCTACTCATAAGCAAATGTTACCTCGTCTTTGATGTTGAATCTCTGCATTAGCAAATCCATCCAGTTTTGGAATGTACGATGAACTTGCGAATAGCCACATGCATGCAATGAGTATGTATCCGTATAAAATTAAGTGTCTCACGGCCATAATTTATATGTTTTTTTTTAAAGAATAATATTTCTGAAATGCAATCAAAATATGTTTTTGTAAAGTTAATGACGAAATATCTCAGCATGTAAAGAAATGAGTTAACAAATTATGTATGACAGATATTAACAACTAGTATAAACCACATAGTGCAGTAGTTCTTAGGTGTGGTTCACGATGGCGAAAACATTGACGTAGAATATTATGTGATTTTAATTGTTAGTAAATTATACTAGAAGCTAGCCTATAATTCAAACCGGATTGACGTCAGGTCTGACTATAAAACAACAGCGAACTACAGAGAATGCGATACAACTTAAAGCCTACGTGAAATATGATATCGTTACACCCCAAGTCAGTTATTGTGTTTTTATAATTAATAATAATAATAATAAAACCAATAGCCCGCAGGGTTGTAGGGTGTCACACTGGAAACATCAACACACAAAAAAATCCAAACACATTTGATCTCAACCATTCGGAGGCGTGTAGACAAATCATGCTCAGGTAATCTCTTGATGTTATCAATCCATGATTTTCTTCACCGTCTCTTCTTCCATATTCGACTGTTCATTGCAAAATAATTTTAGTAAGTGAGTCGTGTCTCATTACATGTCAAACAAGTTTACGTCGTTTCACCAACTGTAAACAGTAGCTCTTGATAACTTACAAGTTTGTTTATTTTCTGCCGAACTGATATATCTGTCTGTGTATGACTAATTAATAAATGTATGTAGCATTTGTATTCTTCTTCTTCAACATTCTTTCTCAAACTCTTGCTGGATTTGCTGGACCATGGTATTCAAAATTTGTATCTTGGGTGTCCAGCTTTAACATTCGTATAAAAGTATACTAAGCACTTTAAAAAATTAAAATTGGTAGCGTATCCTATTCATAACGTAGCCATTAACCCAGCATTTTTTTGTGGCTATAGTAATTTTTTTTTAATTACACTTTTAAATTAAAAACAAAATTAACACTAGGGATTTGAATAGATTGATCTTTATTGTAATCCTGATCTTACTTTTCGAAATCAATTCAACCTTGCCATATGGCAGCCATCGCCAACTCGAGTCTATAACTCATTTCACGATTTGCCACCATTACATATTTGGAGGTGGTAATCGCTTAATGTAAAAAAAAAAACATTCGTTACCTAACAGGAGAGCTTTGCTATAGTCCAACGTTTAAACACAAATCTGTATATTAGTGAGGTATGCACAATATGCATATGTACACGAGCTTTCATAGATAGAATATCCTATGTATTGGAGCAGGATAAATGTCCCACTGGCAGGTCACCTTCTGTACAAAGCAACTGTTTTTAATATCCAAATTGTGCAATAAATTTCGACGTAATCTTATGATATGGTTCAGAACTACTTAATCTGTAGTCTTATACCTAATTTTAGTATAGGCAATGCGCGTTAATAAACACAAAATGTTTATGTTTTAAATCAAGAACGATTTTAAGATAATATTTGATGATCGCGACATGAAAGTAGAGCAGGGTCAAGAGCATTTCTATTTTGTTGATAATAATTATTAAATGTATAATGGCGATGCGAACTTATCAATGACGTCATTATGATTCATTATCAGAAAGTTAATAATTGATCGCTCATTTTGAACTGAATAGTTTTCTTGGTATGTTTATTTATTAGACGTTTATCTTCCTGAGAGATGCGGTGACTCCGTAACTGATACGCTACGACATGCCACTGTAAGTGGTGTTAAATGTGTCCAATTTTAAACATAGCTTACATGAAGTTAGTGTTACCAGTTCCGCAATTTTTCCGCCCAATTGGGATACTTTTGGAGTATAGACGCAGAAAATTTTTTGCTAGCAACGGATTGGGGTTTCTCGGGCTGGTTTGTGGTTTTATTTTTAATTATCCGCTTGTTTTTTTGGCTATTCTTCTTCTTCTTCTGCGTTAGTTCTCAAACTCCTGCAGATTAGTAGGATGTAGTCCGGAGATCGGAATGAGTTGTGTCATGGTTTACAGCATTGCTGCGATATCTGCGCATTTCAGCCTGACACATCCGACTTCAGCATGACTTTGGGTCACTGACCCTATATGGGATGGGACAGCCAACTCCATCACATAACCTCCTTGGTCGCCTTTTACGACATGCGTGGAAGGTAAACAGTGATGCTATTCTTTGCTCCCCTTTCGGGTCCCGGCAACACACATAGATTTATGCTATTAAAACACAACACAAAATGATCAAAATGAATAATGGTTAGAAAGTCTCTAATTTCTTCTTCTTCTTCAGGGTTCATTCTCAAACTCCCGCTGGATTTACCTTATAGCTGGACCATGGTCCTATTAGATTTCCAGCATGATATAGTCCAGAGAATGGAAATGCATTGTGACGTCGTTTTATTTGAGCCAATGGCCTGACACATTCGTCTTCTGCAGGGTCTCTAATTTAATAACTACCTATTCGTTGGAGATCGACGGAAACAATATTTGTTTATTTATAGACTTGGCCATTATTATTACAGCTGTTATTTTGATGTTACTTTGTATTTAACCGAATTATGTTAGTTTTATTATTAATTATATAAATTATTCAACTATTATATTATATTGTATTGTATTGCATTGCATTACATTATATTATAATTACATTACATTATATATCTTTAAATATTATTAATTATGTGAGTTTTATTAAATATAATTGCGGTGAATTTAACGACAGAACAGTGTTTGTATATGCCTGTGTATGTCGTCTCATTATCAGGTAGCATATGCTGAACAGGATGTAACAGTCGTTACAGTCTTTAGAAACTTCTGTCGATCTTGAGTTAGTCTTCCTGCGTCTGTTACTGTCATGTTCAGGTGGTCTTTTATGTCTTGCGTCCACCTTCTTCTTGGTCTGCCTCTTGTTCCTCAACCTGGCATCATCCTCTCCCGTATGGTGTTCTTTAGGCCGTCATGGTGTTTGACATTGTCAAAATATTGTAGTAAGTCGTATATATATATATATATATATATATATAAATATATATATAAATATATATATATATATATATATATATATATATATTATATATATATATATATATATATATATATATATATATATATATATATATATATATATATATATATATAATATATATATATATATATATATATATGTATTATCAGTAGCATGTAACTAGAATACATGCATATCTCGTAAAAGAGATATTGAGAGCAATTAGTAAAACAATAATAGATTAGACTTGTTGCGCTACTTTTAAAATATCGATCCGTGAGATTTGGCTACTTTTGGACGGCACGGCCCGACGTTTGCTAGAACTACCTGGCAACACGGCATGAAGTGGGTTTTCCCACCAAACCTGTAGATAAGGGGCATTGGTGTGTTCAAATCTCCTTCCCCTTAGCAAATCAGAATATGACTTTTAATACTAGGAAGGTAGCCAATAGTTTGGGTAAAACACATCCATTAATGACTTCTCACAAAAATGCTATACAATTTTCCCATCAAAAAGAGGGATAACACGAAGACATGTGAATAACCATATTTTTTAATAGTTAAAACCACACCCCCTTCTGAAAACATATCTACCGTTCTGTTTTCAATAGTAGTTTATCATGAGAAAACACTTTTTTTCAAATGTGGTTTTAGTTTACAAATTAGTTGGTGCAGTGGTTTTCTAGCACGGGAGTTGGGATTGAGGAGTTTAAACATCGCCACCTCACTTTTTTATGTTAATATTGCATAGTATTTAACAATACGATCAACACAAAGACGGTAGCCGACATGATAACCGCCCCCTCTCCCTGTTATGACAGCATTACCAGAAAATATTCTACAGTTCTTAACCTAAAAAAGGTTATCGGAAATAAACCGAAGAATTGAAAAACGTATTATAAGAAGAATGCCCCCCCCCCCACACACACACACACACACGCGCGCGCATTGTAAAATTATATCTACGAACCTGCTTCAAAGTCAGGTGGTCCAGGTTTGATATTCAGCTAAGACAAACATGTTATGCCACGAATAGCTTCCAGGTCGATCCTGGATCTGACTGCACCATTCAAGCACAAAGCATTTCATTCTCTGAACACATAGGGAAATGGAGTTTTGTAAATCACTGGCAGCACACATAAAATCACTGGCAGCACACATAAAATCACTGGCAGCACACATAAAATCACTGGCAGCACACATAAAATCACTGGCAGCACACATAAAATCACCGGCAGCACACATAAAATCACTGGCAGCACACATAAAATCACTGGCAGCACACATAAAATCACTGGCAGCACACATAAAATCACTGGCAGCACACATAAAATCGACATTTAACAAGATGATGGTCAATATTTTCTTAAGGATGAGAGCTTAGTCGGCACTAGAACATATTGTGCTTGTAGGCCTATTATGTTTAGATGATTGAGTTATGACTGCTGGTATTATCAATGATTGAGCTATGACTGCAGGTATTATCAATGATTGAGTTATGACTGCTGGTATTATCAATGATTGAGTTATGACTGCTGGTATTATCAATGATTGAATTATGACTGCAGGTATTATCAATGATTGAATTATGACTGCAGGTATTATCAATGATTGAGTTATTACTGCTGGTATTATCAATGATTGAGTTATGACTGTAGGTATTATCAATGATTGAGTTGACTGCAGGTATTATCAATGCACACCAGACAGGTCTATATGTTCTCTGATATCCAAGTCTATAAATCCATCAGAGTGTAGCGGCTGATAGTTCCAGTTCCATGCTGACTTATCAGTCTCTTCGCATAAATATTATGTTTCTCTTTACAGCTGTTCTGATCTTTACACTAGCCTCATTCAGTTTTGAGAGCAACCATTATTCACACTATAAAAAATATTCTGACGAGGTCCCTTAACACATTAAATATGTTAGGTTGATTTACTAATGTTCCCAGTGAAATTGTAGCCATTTTTGCGTGTATCTGTGCACTCATTACCGTCAACACTTACATGTTCTGACATGAATATCTTCTTCTTCTTCTTCTGCGTTCGTTTTCAAACTCCTGCAGATTTGCAGGATGTCGTCAGGAGAACAGAATGCGCTGTGTCATGGTTTACAGCATTGCTGCGATATCTGCGCTTTTTTGGCCGGACACATCCGACTTCAGCATGGCTTTGGGTCACTGGCCTTATATAGAATGGGACAGCCAACTCCATCCCACATCCTCCTTAGTCACCTCTTATGACATGCATGGAAGGTAAACAGTGTTGCTATTCTTTGCTCCCCTTTCAGGCCGGCAACACATGGACGCGACATGAATATAAAGGTAATCTTTCTAGTCATAGATTGTTTCAATAACTCCAGTCATTGACATTTGTAATAAAGGCGCCACTGCATTCTTTGACAGTTTTCCAACCAGACCATACAGAAAAAAGTCCAAGTACAATGTTGATGGTGAATGACTGACCCATCAGTGTAGATTCTTACATCACTTTCTGCAGTGTTGCTGTCAATGAGTGCTTTGACTTCTGCATCCAATCACCACCACAGTTATCCTGTATGAACCATGTAACCAGGTGATGCGGTACAACATAACCAGGTGATGTAATTTTTAAGCTGTACATGTCAGGTATGAAGACAGAAATTGTGCCACATTGGAAACATCCAAGTAAAAAGCCTGACAAACATCCCTGTGTGGTCATAAGGATAAGTGTGGACAAACATCTCTGTATGGTCATAAGGATAAATGTGGACAAACATCTCTGTATGGTCATAAGGATAAGTGTGGACAAATCACTACCTGACCATTCCTTGATGATATCAAGCCAAAATTTTCTTTTGTCTATCTAAACAAACTCTACCACAAATAATTGTAAATAAAAGTAAACATTTTGTAAACAATAGTTGTCCACATGCGGAAGTTCTGAAGGTCTAAATAGCGGTCCATCAGACATATCACCATGCAACAACAAAACTTAGTAAAGGACATCCCTAATTAGTAGGATTTCCATCTTCTTCTGCAATTGTTCTAAAATTTCTGCAGTTTAGCAGGAAGTAGTCCTGAGAACAGAATTGTGTCATGGTTTATAGCTCTGCGTGTTTCAATCTGACACGTTCGTCTTCAGCATGGCTTCGGGGTCAATTTAATGATATATGAGTTGTAGCAGCCTACTCCTCCCCTTAACCTCCTTATTTACCACTTATGACATGCATAGAAGGTTTGTTTGTTTGTTTTTCGTTCGCTCCATTGTAACCATCACGGATATCCGTGCGATTTCCGCCGGGAGCGTGATTACGTTGTGCCACCGTTATGCGCCTTGTAGGCCTAGCACATCCGATTTCGGCATGCCTTGACAATTCGGGTGGGCTACCCTTAGCCTGTGACAGCCTCTATATCTGTCTCCAGGCACGCGTAGTGGTGACTCTTCGCCCAGACGATTTTTGCTCTCGTCTGTCTCGCACAAGGTGTTCCACTGTCTATGAACTTGCTTCATGTAATTGGACGTGCTGTGCCTGTGCCCATTGGGTACTGAACCGTTTATCATCCGTGAGCCTGGTTCCTTAAGGGGAAGAACTCAACAGAGGAGTTGGACCCTGGCTCTTTCGCCCTCTTAGCCGAGGTGTCATTCACCGACATCGTGTACCCCTTGTCCAAGTTCGAGTCTCACACCACGCGTTTGAGAGCAAGGCGTTCTCGAGCTGTGCGTCCTTGTCCCAATAGCGCCTGAGCCCATCAGGTACTGAACCCTTTCTCTCTTCAAGTGTATTTCTGGTGTAGGAAAACCTGACAGTAGAGTTGGGCCAGGGCTAAATCGTTGTCCCTTTTGTGCCTGAGCCCATCGGGTACTGAACCCTTTCTCTCTGCAAGTGTACATCCGTTATAGGAAACCTTGACAGTAGAGTTGGGCCAGGACTACCATCGTTGTCCCTTTCTTGCCTAAGCCCATCGGGTACAGAACCCTTTCTCTTCGCGAGCATATTTCTGGTTTAGGAAGGCTCGACATAAGAGTTGGGTTAGGTCTTCTTGCTTTACCAAACGCCAATGTATGGGTCTGGGTCTCTGCCTGTAAGGAACACAGGTAACTAGAAGCTCGTCTCGAGCTGACGGAGCTTGTAGTTCCCCTTTCCAATGAACTTTTCACTTTCTATTTGCAGTTCGCGCTGCCCTCTAGCGCTGTTCTGCCCTTTCATTGTTTCATTGTACTCGGTATAAATCTATCTTGCCATGCATCTACCTTTATGTGCATTTTACATTGGCCGCCCCTCCAATGTTCGGACTGGACTGACTAGCTTCACTGTATGTCGACAGTGTCGCTATATGTGGTGATGCTGGTGGTGTCGGAGATATTGTCTGTCTCTTGTGCAGACAAATCTCTTTCCATCTGCTACCTCCACATTCTCGGACACGATCCCCAAATGATTTGGCCAGAATCAGCTCGAGCTGCTGTATTTCTGTTTCCAGGGTGCACCGCGTGGAGGTACATTTGGGATCTTGGTTATCTGCTAACCCTGGGCCCGCCTAGAGCAATGTGTTCCCTTTGCACCCCATCTTCTTCTGCAATTGTTCTAAAATTTCTGCAGTTTAGCAGGAAGTAGTCCTGAGAACAGAATTGTGTCATGGTTTATAGCTCTGCGTGTTTCAATCTGACACGTTCGTCTTCAGCATGGCTTCGGGGTCAATTTAATGATATATGAGTTGTAGCAGCCTACTCCTCCCCTTAACCTCCTTATTTACCACTTATGACATGCATAGAAGGTAACAGTATTGCTATTTTTTGCTTCTGGGTCACATTAACCCTATATGGGTTGGGACAGCAAACTTCACCCCATAACCTCCTTAGTCATCTCTTATGATATGCATTGAAGGTAAAAAGTGTTGTTATTCTGTGCTCCTCTTTCAGGCCTGGATACACACAGCTGAGTCTTCCCTCTAATAGAAGCTCCATAGCACTCAATCTATACTTCTTCAGCATTCATTCTCAAACTCCTGCTGGATCTCTCTTATAGCCCATGACCATGGTCCTACTAGATTTCCAGCAGGATGTAGTTCAGAGAATGAAAAAGGGGTTTAGCCATTTTTTTGGTGCCAATGGCCAGACACATCCATCATCAGCGGAATCTATACACTTATACTTTTACCTCCATCTGTGCAGGAGGCTTCTCAAAGCATTTCTCACCTATGAGAGTTGGGAGTTCTCTGGGTATTCTTCTTCTTCTTCTTCTGCGTTCATTCTCAAACTCCTGCAGATTAGCAGGATTTAGTCCGGAGAACGGAATGCGTTGTGTCATGGTTTACAGCATTGCTGCAATATCTGCGCCTTTCGACCTGACACATCCGACTTCAGCATGGCTTTGGGTCACTGACCCTATATAGGATGGGACAAACAACTCCATCCCATAACTTCTTTGCTCCCCTTTCAGTCCCTGACATGGGCGCTCTGGGTATGAAACCCAATTTCTGAGAAAAACCCCCACTCCAACCCCACCCCACATTGTACAAAAGAATACAAGAGTATAATTTTTACAATTCATGAGAATCAAACAACCAACAGCCGTTCTTGTGTACAATATAATATATTTAGTCTGTATACAACACAATCTATTCATAGTCTGTATATTTGTTGGCTTTTCCAAATGCCTTATCCGCTGGATATTTGAGAGCATTAGCAGCCATTTTACTAGCCACTGCTTTTGGAATGTCTACATGGCATCGGGAAGCAAAATCAATAAGGTAGATCAAAACATCGCTGATTTCCTCTCCAACATGATCTTTTTCTGCCTCACTTAGCTCTGAGGGAGAATTTGAAAGACATTTTTATAATGATGTGATTGTAATGATAACAATTATTTATTTATTAAGCTTATTAATAATGTGAATGTGTGTGAAAATGTATATAATAAAGGTATCTTTTTCTTCTGTGTTCATTTTGAAACTTTTGCAGGTTAGCAGAATGTAGTCTGGAATTATATATTAATGTATGGCTCAGTAACATGGATAATAAATAACGAAATAGAAGACAGAATTTAGACCTTTGAGATAGGGATGTATAGTAGAATAGGGAGAACTTCATAGAAAGAGAAGAAAACAAAGAGGTTCTTACACTTTGAATAAAAAAGAATTATTAAAGGAAATAAAAATCAAACAAAATATTGTGGACATATTACATGAGACAACACTTTTTTTAGACCTTAAATGATGGTAGAGTTGAGGGGAGGTGAGCAAGTATTAGGCAGAGAAACAAGTGGGAGGGTAACATCACGAGATGGACAGGATCAAGTCTATCAGTATGCACCACCAAGGAAAAAGACAGCAGATGTTGGAAGTCCATTGATACCAACCATCAATGCAGAGATGTCAAATGGTGATGATGTCAAAAAAACAGAATGCATTATTTCATGGTTTACAATTTGACTGTGATATCTGTGCCTTTTGGCCTAACACATTAAGCTTCATCATAGCTTCTGGGTCAATTGTATCCGGTATGGGATAGGACAGCCAACTCTACCCCATAACACCATTAGGCACATTGTACAACATCTGTGGATTATAACAATATTGCTATTCGTTACTCCTTTTTGCACTCAGAAAAATATGGGTGTAAAACAGATGTACAAGAATGTATGGACAAATGTAGGGATAAATGTTCCAGTGTTGAGTAACAACCCTAAACAGGAAGCAGGTGGCTGGAGTAACACCGGGCAAATGTCAAGATAAACAAAAATAGGTAGATGTGTTACCAAAATAAAACATAACACAACCTAACAACGTCGTTGTTAGGTTGTGTTATGTTTTATTTTGGTAACACATCTACCTATTTTTGTTTATCTTGACATGGACAAATGTAACAGCAATGTCAGCATGTGAAAGGTCTGAAAATCAGATCCAAACAGACAAACCACTGTGCAACAGTAAATGTAAAACAAATGACTGTGCAACAGTAGACGTAAAAGTAAAATAAAGCAATTTGTTTTAACCGCCATTGAGACATATTGTTGAAAACAGTGTAAGGCCAATATTTTTAATTGACCAATGGCATAAATAGGGATGATGTGGTCAGTATAATGTGTGCATGTGAAAGAACATATGGATACAAGCTTATCAACAATGTAGATGTGACAGAACATGGATACAAAGTTATTAATTATGTGGATGTGAAATAACATGGATACAAGCTTATCAGCAATGTGGATGTGAAAAACATGAAAAAATGCAGCTATGAAAATGAAAAAATATCAGGGACATTTTTGTCTAAAATCATTCCCATGGCGAGCTAATAGTTAACATCTGGGGTTTTTTTTTTTACTATATAGTGAGGATTGGTATATCATTACCATGGTAATGCCGGACCATCAGAGGGGAGAAAGAATAGTAACACTGTTACCTGTCATGCATGTCGTAAGCAGCAACTAAGGGGGTTTTTGGTGTGAAGTTGGCTGTTCAATGTCATAGAGGGTTAAAATAACCCATAAGACATGCTGAAGTCAGATGTGTCAGGCCGAAAGGTGCACATATCACAGGCAAGCTGTAAACCATGACACAATGCACTCAGTTCTCAGGACTATATCCTGCTAATCTGCAGGAGTTTGAGAACAAACACGGAAGAAGGTATCAAATAACTTCTAACAATGCTAAGAGATCTTTTGATGATATTGTATAACAAATTAGAGAGAAAGCTGGAAAAGGACACTGATTATATATCTTCTTCCAACTTTTAAAACATTTTAGTCCGCTCACCTGGTAAGCCTTCAGAAACTTCTCCTTTCCATTGGCTGAAAAATAATTAATTAAAATAGATACTAAATCAATAAGGTATGGACAAACTGGCAATAAATTTAGAAACTATAAATAATTCAGGCACACATGTAGAAATTCTGAGTATTCCATCTATATTTAGCTCCATTATTGTCATGCCAATATGGACAATTCTTACTCATATTATTTTGTGAATGTGTTTTGATAAAAGCCTTTTGGTCAGAACTTTGATTTGTGTGTGTTACCAGTGAATAGCAAAACTTCTACACCCTTTTTCAAATTTTATCTACCTCCGAAGACGGATGTGTTGGTTATTGGCGCAAATAAAACGGCAATACAACGCATTTCCATTCTCTGGACTATATTCAGCTGGAAATCTTGTAGGACCATTGTCCTGTTACAAGAGAAATCCAGTGGGAAATTAAGAATGAACTCTGAAGAAGAAGAAGAAGAAAAATTGTATCTATCAACATGAGCAAGACTGATAATCTAATGTTTATAAGGAGTATTTAACCAGTGATTCACAGGAATCATCAGCTAGTATATAGTTTCTGATGAGGGAGAATATACTTCTATGGGTTTGCCCGAAGTGCTGATGAGATCTTTTCATTCAGTAATGTTTCTTATTCTTCATCGTTCATTCTCAAACTCCCGCTGGATTTCTCTTGTAACAGGACACATTCTCAAACTCCCGCTGGATCTCTCTTGTAGCAGGACACATTCTCAAACTCCCGCTGGATCTCTCTTGTAACAGGACACATTCTCAAACTCCCGCTGGATCTCTCTTGTAACAGGACCAAAGTCTATGCTAGATTTCCAGCAGGATATAGTCCAGAGAAGGAAATGCGGTGTGTCACTGTTTTATTTGCGACAATATCATTTTATAATTGTCAGTTTTAGTTTGTGATTTGTTTAAATGTTAATACTTTCCTTAATTCATTGAAAACACTTCTAGCCATTCCTATTCTCCTTTTAACTTCTCTTTCACATCCACCATCATTTGTGACTATGTGTCCAAGATATTGGTAATGATCTATAAATACTAAGTTCCCACCGAAGACGGATGTGTCTGGCCATTGGCGCAAATAAAACGGTGACACAACGCATTTCCATTCTCAGGACTACATCCTGCTGGAAATCTAGTAGGACCATGGTCTTCCTACAAGGGAGAGCCAGCAGGAGTTTGAGAATGAACGCTGAAGAAGAAGAAATACTAAGTTGACTTTGTTGGTCCAAAATATTTCCAAATGTAATGAAGGATGCAGTAAAACTGTGTGTGGTAAAGGTAGGTCCCATGACAGCAACCTGTCATTGAGGATGAAGATAACACTTAATGTACTAAGCCGCAACAACTATTAGGTAGGGTGGCCAGTCCCCTTCCTTGCTGTCTTTACCTCACCCAACTCATGCGTCAGGTACTCATTTACAGTTGAGTCGAGTGAAGGAGTGGACGTGTCAAGCAAGAAATGACAACCCTTATTTTTTGTGTGTCCGGATGTGGTTTCAAACCTGGCACTGTAACCCAGTGATACCAACCAAGCTCACTATCAACTAGGCTACAACGCTCCTCTGTGTACCATATGGTAAAATATAAGCACACAAAAAAATAAGCCAAATTTCTGTGTATTTATTCCATGTAAAAATGCAATAAAACCTATTTTTTTACTAATATTTTCACTATTTAATATTTACTGTTCTGTCTAAACATTTGAATAAATTTTACATTTTAACTGTAGGAATTACTACAACCATTGACACTCGAACAGGGACGTGGATATATGTCTTCAGTAAAGGAGGGAACAACGTCATCTTTACAAGTGCATTTTTCAGGGATCCCTGGGAATTATTGTTAAAGCTAGAGTTACATGTGTATAAGACAAATGTGTACATAAGAAATAAAGCAGAGAATCTCAGAGGTTTACAAGACTCACTACTTTTAATAGTAAAACGATAACAACTTCCATTGTTTGGACAAGTGCGCAGATATGATTCCCTGTCAAAAATTAACTTAGTACAGCTGAAGGGGCAAGAAGAAGAGGAAGAAAAGTTGCTGATGAGATCTCTTTATTAAGAGTGACACTCTCTACAGTTAGTGTGATGATTTCTTGAGAGGCATTGAGTACAAATGGGAAACCTAGTACACATGGGAGACATAATATTAATTAAGTCAATCTCCTGCAAATTTTGAGCCCTTTTTAGCTTTACAATAACAAGATGACATCATAATACACAATTCTATTGGCTGAAGATACTTTATAAACTTACAATATTTCAGCCAGCTCCCCAACTTCTCCTACCAAAGCTAGCAACACATTACGAGGACTGTGAAACTGATGCCAGTTGCGTTCCTTAATAAACAGTTCATTAATTTTTCTTCTGGAAAAAAAATCAATGTAATATATGCAAATTAGTTACATTTGATTACTCCTACAAGGATAACTACCCCCTATTATAGGGAACTAAAAGGGAAGCAAAGATCTACCATGCATGTCAAAAGAGACGAATGAGAGTTGGCATAAAAGGTGAGCTGAGTTATGAACCAAGCGAACAATGAAGAAGTGATGAACCAGCATCATACCACATGGTTTCCCCCATAAGTTCTCAGCTGTCTAGTAAGTGGCTGACCAGAAACTGCATAACTAGCATCGACTACTGCATTTTCTCAGTAGCATTGGTGCTATTCCTTTAGCCTCCCAGAAAATGAGCCCATGTCACTCTATTTTGTTGTGGCTGGGTGAACCACTGGAGTATTATTTATTTCCTTTTCTTCTTCTTCAACATTCATTCTCAAACTTCCACTGGATCTCTCTTGTAGCAGGATGTACCAAGAGAATATAATGTTTTGTTATGGTGTACAGCTTGGATGTCATCACAACTGAGTCGGATGTTTTTGTCAGAAATTATATTATCTCTAATGAGCTACCTGCTCACAGCTACAGGGGCTATTTCATCATCATCATCTGAACCTTTCAACTCAATACATCCAACTTCTGCACTTCATTTATTCTACCAATCTGTCTTTGACTTTTCGATCTTCACTCCTTGACTGCCTTATTTCAGAGAAAATTTGTCCATGACCGCCTGGGAGATGTGGGGTGATTTTGGCAGCTATGAGTGTCCACTCTTAAGCAGTACATGTCAATTTGTAAAATGACAACACTTTTTTAATGTCTCATTGGGCTACGGAAGAAAATGTCTCATGAACAAGGTCTCACGGCCATGAACAAGAAAAGTTTGAGAATCAATGCTATAGAAGTATAGGCTTCTGTTTAATTAACTCCTTATCTCAAGTAAGCCACAAAAACAGCCAGTTCAGCAGACTCCTTCTGCTAAAATCTATATTTTATAGGGCCCCTATTACTTCAAAATACATTATATAGCAGTGTAGGAAAACCCTTATGGAGATAGAGAGAAAGAAGCAATAAACAATAACAGTTGAATTGCCACAGAAATAGTGAATATAATAAAAATATCATCATCAAGTGCCATCTCTGTAACTACAGTTGGCTGATACGGTCTCTAACATCCCTAGTCTCTTGCCTTGGTGTGTACTCTGCTAGACTAACCTGTCCATCTTGTGATGTTTCCCATTTGTATCTCTGCCCACGTCTTGCTCGCCTCCCTTCCACATTACCCTCAAGTAAGGACTTCAACAGGGTGTCTTGTCTTTTAATATGTCCAAAATATTTTCTTTTCTTGATCTTTATTTCCTTTAATTATGCATTAAATTTTAATATATTCTTTTTCATTCATACATAATGATTAATTATTAATAGGCCTATAGAATTAAAAAAAATAAACCTACAAATATTCAAGGTTTGCAGTTTCTGTATTGGAGAAACAAAAATGACTGCTCTCATTATCTGTGCTTTCAACAAAATTATTCATACATTTCTTTGTTTGCATCTGTATGTCTACAGGTGACGCTCCTAGTTCTGCTTTGTTATCGGCGTCAGTATTCGTCTGTGCTTTCTTCGCTTCGTCCTCATCTATTTGATCTACTGGATGTGCTTCCCCTTGAGACATTTTGCCGTTAGATAATGAAGATGAAAAATAAATGTCTATGTTTTTCTATAGGATTAATATTTGATGAAGATGGTCTTACAGATCACACACAAAACCACTATAACTATAAATAGATAGATGTTATGTGGTGATAGTGAAAGTAGAGATTAAAATAATGCACGTAGCTTTATTCTATTTTTTAGCAGTTTAAAAAATATCATTATTGAATGCCATGTTAATCAATCAAGAGCCTTGCCGATTGCTTTTCCACAACTCTTATCTCTTGTGTAGTTAATAAGTTCATTTGGTGACTTCTTTTTGTGCCATAGTGACAATCCATCCAGAAATTAATCTCGATGTCTTCCTATTTCTCTTCTCCCCTTGATCGTTCCTGTGGTTGCTAAATATTTAAGTGTTACTTTCCTCATCGAATACCATAAAAATCTTGATTGTTTTTCCCTTCTAATTATAAATTTTCGTTCAACTCTAGCATCCCTGAAAACTTCAGGAGTCTTTGTGGCTGTCCATGGAATTTTCATTATTCTTCTTAAAAACCACATGTCAGTTGCCTTGAGCTTATCTTGGGCATTATTGCATTGATATTTCCATAGTGCCGTGTCACCTTCATCATCACCCGTTAACAATTGCATGCAACATGCTTGAAAATATGATTATATGCCCCAGAGAAGCGTGGATACCGATCGATCCGCAACCAGAGCAGTGAAGAATGGAGGTGCTGGAATTTATATTAAAATATAAAGAAACAGAAAATTAAGCAACATAAATGGAATATTCTTCTCCAACTGCTCTGCAGAAGTACAGGCCCTAAGCATTTCAGCATGAGTAATTTATAATACAACTAGCCAATATAGACAGTTTGTGTTTTTTACTGTTGAATGTCTGTCCTACAAGACACTAACATTAATAAACTGCTAGACCTGAAGGAAACCATACAAGAAGTGAGCATACAAGGAAGGGTAAAACTACAGTGGATACCATCCCACTGTGACATACCAGAAAATGAAGAGGCGGTTAGGCTGGCAAAATATGGAGCAAAACAGGAATAAAAAGACCAAGAAATCACTTACTAGAAAAAGAGGACCATGAGAAAAGCTCAGGAAAGTCGACCACCCAAAAGACAACTATCACTATCTTGGGCACTTTCGACAATAGGCCTATTTCAAAGTTATATCGAAACGATATTGTTTTACTATTGACAGAGCTGAGTAGGTAATTATCTTCCGCATCAAGACAGGACATAGCAGACTAAACAGCCACTTAAATAGACTAAAACTGGTTTTAGTGTCTCTCTGTGTCCACGTGGGCAGGCAGCACAGACAGCAGAACATATCCTGCAAGACTGCATTACACTAAACCAAAAGATAAACGGTACTATACAAGTATCAGTGGACAGGTTTTTACGGAACAAAAAGGGATAAAGATTGGCCACACAATGACGGATATGCACAGAAAGCTGTGTGAGAACACTGAGGAGTTTTCAAATACGGTAGCATTAATTAAGAAAACCGGATTTGCTGTGTAGACATGTCATACTGCGATCGGGAAGATCATCCGTAAAGTAGCCGAGACTCCGCTTTGGAAAGCCCGTCGTGCTTCTCTTCCTCAGCGGGTCGTATAAGTGAGTAGAAGCTTACTGTCCCATCCCATAAAGTGTAACGCCAAAATTATGCCCAGTCGGATGTGGCCAACTTTATTTTAATATTCATCTCTGCTTTGTAGTAGACCCTATATCTTATTCAAGATTTAACCATCAACCCAGTAATTTTTGACTGCATTGATTTTATATACAATATAAATACGTTATTAGTTTATCATTGTTTTCTGAATGGTCCTGACACACAATTGTTCTTTATAGGATTATAACCCGGTTCCTCGCCGCCATAGAGCCGGGCTCATCTTTGATAGGTTTAAATATTGTTCTTAACATTATGTGCTATTTTTCGGTGCTACAAAAATGACTCGTAACCGTATAGATGTAAATTGTGGGAAATTGTCAATTTCCATAAATCCATAACCAGCCAGGGTCGTATTTGACGCGTTAACACGCATGGGTTTTCAATGTGTTTTTCTCTTCAGCAGATGCGGATGAATGTAGACAAACTTTGACCTGTATAGTCTTTGATATTGTCTGTTCATGATTTTTTCCACCTATGCTTATTTCGTCTCCAATTGTACCATGAATATCATCTTTGACAGGGAATCATGTCAGCATGCATGTCCAGACCAGAAGTTTACGTCATTTTACTATTAAAAGTTACGCATGCGGTTGTGTCTGTGGGTCTCACCAATGGCCTATTAGACTAACAACCCATTCAACAGAAAACATAAGTAGATGACATGCCGTTATATTGGGGTTATCTTCTTATAGAATCTTCATGGCATGTCATCTATACAATTATGCTTTTCATGCTTTTATTTTGTTGTTGCAATGTGTTTCATGTTTTGTTTATTGTATATATGTATGCCCTGTCTGTGGTTGGGAGGGAGAAGAGATGTACTGTGCAGCACTGGAGAGTAGGAAACTGACAGCACTGTTTTTGCATATGGTCGAGGCCTTAGAAGCACAGTTACTCACGACGTGACAATCATTTTGACTTAAACATTTGGTTGCATGTCTGGAGCAATAGAGAATTTGGCATAACGAGTAGTCAATTGGTGGCGGAGAGTGAGCACAGTGAACACTTATCACAGCTGCAGTGGCTCGAAGCAGTGCATAGGTTGAAACCTACCTTTGTGGTGCTGTAATAGTTATTCTCTGGCTTAGGGTGGGCCGAAAATCCACATATTTCTCAGCAATATATTTCCACTTTAATGGCAGTGGGTCAAAGGGCATGAGCACATGGACCGTTGGATCAGCAACCAACCAACCACCCAACCACCCAGCCAACTATTACAAGTTTTGATTCTTGCGAACCTGCCAGATTTTCTACTTCTGTTCTTACTCTAACATTTGTCTTATTCTCTCTATGGGAACAATTGAGCAATCATTAGTAAGGATCACTGAATGCAATTGAGTGTAGTTGTTACAGAAGAATGTCGCGTTTCTCATGAACAGCTAATAAAGCAATGATAAAGTGCTACATTAGATAAATACACATATAAGGCGTCACAGAGACATCAGAAAGAGTCTTTTCTGAGGGTGAGGCGTCCGTTATGCGGTGAAGTGTTACAGAAAACATCCTGGCAATACTTAAAATTAACCGGGAGAGACAGAAAGTACTATGAACAGTCCAATGAAATGACATGAAAGTACGCTGAACGGTCCAATGAAATGACATGAAAGTACGCTGAACGGTCCAATGAAATGACATGAAAGTACGTTGAACGGTCCAATGAAATGACATGAAAGTACGCTGAACGGTCCAATGAAATGACATGAAAGTACGCTGAACGGTCCAATGAAATGACATGAAAGTACGCTGAACGGTCCAATGAAATGACATGAAAGTACGCTGAACGGTCCAATGAAATGACATGAAAGAGATGTAGCAGTCAAAATGATGATGGAAAAAATGCATCTCTTATGGTGAGGTACGCACTTTTCAACCGCGGAGTACAATTTAGTTATATTAAGTTTTTTACCATAAAAATAATGGAGGTTGTAGTGCAGTGAATTGGTTTGATTAAGTAAAATGTACCTCATATGGTGAGGTACTTTTTTTTAAAATTACGGTGTTAGTACAATTTGATTATGTCAAAGCAAAAATCGGAGGACGCGGTTCTGGTAATCCAGTCACCACAATATCCGGAAATCATTAAGGACTAGTGAATTACAACCTTCAAGGTATATATAAAAATATCGCTTGAATGTTGCTGGACTCAAAGGAGAATTTTAAAAAATAGCAACACTGTTACCTGTCATGTATGTTGTAGGAGGCGACAAATGCGGTTTTGGAGTGGTGTTGACTTTACCATCCTATAATAAAGGATCAAAGTGATCAAGAAACCATGATGAGGTAGAATTTGTCAGGCATATATCATAGCTGAGTTACAAACCATGACACAACGCATTCCGTTCTCCGGACTGTAACCTGCTCATATGCGACAGTTTAGCAGTCAAGTCTTATATGTCTGTCCAATCTGGTTATATCAAAGCATTACAAAATATCAAAAAAAATAGTGGAAGTCGCGATTCTGGTAATCCAGTCAATGGCAGTCAAGAATCAAGTGATCATCTTTTTATTGGACACCGTTCCTGACGTCACATAAATATCCCGTCTAATGTTGGGGGGCGGGGCAGGGGTGCCATTTAATTTAATTTATCTAATAAAGTTAATTAATTATTATATATGCATTATCTTTACCGAGAAGTTTCACCATATTTTTGCATTATCCTATCATTTTCTTAAAATTGTATTCTCTTATACCACGAAATTAGAAATAAGAAAAACGAACAAGAGCAGCTAAAATTGCATTTCCAGGTGCCACAACTCTGTTACATCACGAGACTGCTAGTGGACGTCTGATAGCAGCCGAGCCGTGGATGGCGATCGATGGATTGATGAATCACAAACACAAGACGCATACATTTGCTCCCGCTGACATGGAATTATGCTCCACCATTTTCAATGGATTCCAGGCGATGTCTGTACAGCGCTAGAATAATGGCTAGTGAAGACGTTGAGGTGATTTCTGTCACTGACGTGTACGATCAAGCAGCAGGTATTGCTCATGAATTCGATAAACTTATTCATAATTTTGGGAATGATTCGGTGACAGAACTAATGCCAAGAGTTATAAGATCTCTTGAGCAGCTAGAAACATTAGCATCGCGGTATGAGAAGGACGCTGAAGAAATAAACCAACTGAGATATAAAGTTGACAAGCTTGAGAACGAAAAATCTGAAAAGGCGCAGGAGAGGGCGAAGTACGATCAGGTACATTAATTAATAATAAATCTGATTACTCTAATTTTTGTGATACCAAAATAAATATTAATTACACACATATATATAGTGATATATAGTCGGATGGTTTTCAAGTGCCGGGAAGCATTTAATTTCATTCATAATTAATATTCTTACGTCAGCTGTGTTATGAGATTTTTATGTTTATATCGATGTTTGTTTATACTAATATAAATAATAAATATATTGCCATGCTGTGTTTATTAGCATTATTATTAGCTTGGTTTCCTTGAGGTGGATTTTATTTATTATTTATAGGCTTACTTTAGATCTTATAAGTTAATGAGATATAATATAAGCCAGTAATGATATTTTCAATCAATATTTAATTTGATATTGTGATAGCAAAATGATGTAGCATGAAATTAGATAGTTTTGAGGGAGTTTATCTTAACTTGGACATGTAATGACATGTTGGCTTATCCAGTAAATGAGAAAATAGTTATCAAGCAAAGGAAGTGAAGTAGATATAAATATATTCTGTAAGATAGAAAATGTCAAATACCAAAATTGGAAACTGAAAGTGCTTCCATAGACTATATTCAACATTGTTGTATTATATTGGGGAGGGGGGTATTTCTTCAGAGGACCCTTTAAAAAAAACCCAATGTATTCCAGAATTGTGCATTTATGAAAATGAGGAGAAGAATGCCATTTTTTTGCTCATTTTTGTATTTTTTGTGGAGTTGAATCTGAGGATCCATTTTTGAGGAATGGGGGGCGGTGTTTTGAAACTCCCAAATTCCCCACTCACACATATCTGCAGCCTTGAGGGGTAGGGTATCAGCACTGAACAAGCAGATGTGGGCATAATTGAGATATTGGAGCTGTTGATTTATTGATGCATTTCATATAACAAGACTGCAGTAAAATTGTATAACCAATAAGGTGCTTACGCAGAGCACAATGGAGTGAGCTTGACTGTTCACAGATAGACTAGCTGAAACAAAAAATATAGATGAAAGTATACAGAACAGACTTAATCAACATTTATCGTTCAGTGTGCCATGTTATTTATTTCTTGATACAGGAATAATTTATTGCTGACTGAGAATCCTTGATATAGGTATAATTTATTGTTGACTGAGGATCCTTGACTGATACAGGGATAATTTATTGCTGACTAAGGATCCTTGATACAGGGATAATTTATTGTTGACTGAGGATCCTTGATATGTAAAATGGTCAGCTACCTCCAAAATCTGAACTACGACGACTAGTACATTTTTTATGGTCATAACTCTGATATAACTCAAATTTAACTCATGTTCACAGTTGAATGGAGCTAAGAGGTACTCACTATAAGAGGGTATGTTCTTTATGTTAGAAAAAAACTCTTCAGACTCTACCTGAGATCTTCTTTTGTAGGTCCATAATTTTGTGCATGTTAAATTCTGTGCCCAACACTCCCAGATTATTTTTCCAGCAGCTTATAGAAAACATTCATAGTCAAATATATCTATCTATGAGCTTATAGAAAACACTATATTTCAGCTGTTTTGGGATGCCTTTGTCAAGCATGCTCACAACATGTTCGGCCTAACTCAGTTAGGCCTTATTCAGGGTTGTATGAATGCTTGGGATATTGGCTCTAAGGAGGAATTTAGAATCAGGTCACTTTAACCTGAGAGTTTGTTGATACAGCACTTGAGGAAGTGATTTAACTCTCTTGTGTGTGTCTGCTATACACTGTCCAGGACTCACAAGCAAATAGCCATAAGTAATATTGTTATGACACTATACTAAGGTTATGAAAGATTTTAAGGGAAAATGTGGTTGGTAAATATAAAAAACACTTCAAAGATTGTCATAGTGTCTCTAAAGCGCTTTAACATCATTACCATGTCCTCGTCCTGGGAATCTGTTGCCCTGAATCACTCAGTGTGACGCAGCATCACCAGCAACAGTGCTTCCATCACCAGTAAAAGTGCTTGCATCACCAGTAAAAGTGCTTGCATCACCAGTAAAAGTGCTTGCATCACCAGTAAAAGTGCTTGCATCACCAGTAAAAGTGCTTGCATCACCAGTAAAAGTGCTTGCATCACCAGCAAAAGTGCTTGCATCACCAGTAAAAGTGCTTGCATCACCAGTAAAAGTGCTTGCATCACCAGTAAAAGTGCTTGCATCACCAGTAAAAGTGCTTGCATCACCAGTAAAAGTGCTTGCATCACCAGTAAAAGTGCTTGCATCACCAGTAAAAGTGCTTGCATCACCAGTAAAAGTGCTTGCATCACCAGTAAAAGTGCTTGCATCACCAGCAAAAGTGCTTGTATCACCAGCAAAAGTGCTTTCATCACAGAGATGCATCAAATCTCAGAGGCAATGAGAAAATGTGCTTCCCAAAAAAAAAAAAAAAACACACAGACCATACATGTCCCATACATGTATCATACATGTTCTGATCATACATGTCCCAAATATGGAAGGGGATTATGTGCCAAGTCAGTGTTTGGACTTTTCTGTCATATCCGCATATACCAGAAAGATACAACAACCCAAGTCTGAAACTTGTCATCAACACCTGCGATGGACAGCCACCCACACACACACACACCAGAGAGATACAACAACCCAAGTCTGAAACTTGTCATCAACACCTGCGATGGACAGCCACCCACACACACACACACCAGAGAGATACAACAACCCAAGTCTGAAACTGTTGTCGTCATCGCCTGGGATCAAAGGCTATTATTATTATTATTATTATTACTTAAGAATCCCTTATATTTCCATAATTTATCTACAGATCATAGCCAATAATAAACACTATTGATGGCAAAGGTGTTATTATTTGATTATCAGGAACTTGAAACCATCGAAGAGAACTGGCAGTCTGAAGTGAAGGAATTGCTCGGTGTTGTGAACCGGTTACAAGATGAGAATAAGCGGCTCAGAGACAGCGCACGCAGTGAAAAACATGCTGTTGTTGCTGAATTTGCAGCCAAACGTCAAGGTAGAATATATTTAATTATTTTGAGAAATTTGAAACAAATTAATTTATTGTGCATATAAACATTCTTTTTCTGCGTTCATTTGTCTGTGTGACAACCAGGGCCTGAACTTATAGTTCAGTGTGCAAAAAAATATGGTCATTGTCTTCTTTTTAGGCATATCATAGGAGGCAACTAAGGAAAGTCAGGCATAGGCTGACAACCTGTCACCTGTGAAAAAATTATTGTCACATCTTGTCGCAATTTCTTACTTTTATTTTCTATCAAATATTCTCCATGATGACGAAGAGAAGCAGGCCAGAGGACATTGCACCTTTGTCCTTTTGAGGCTGCACCTTTGTCCTTTTGAGGCCAACTATAAGGTGACAGGGAATGCTAGATGTGCCATCCTTGCAGATAGGTCACCAAATCTATCCTACAGGATGTAATCCGTGAAGCAGAATGCGCTGTGTCATGGCTTACAGCTCAGAAGCAATATCTTCGCATTTTAGACTGATAATCTGACTTCAGGATAGCCTCTATGTCATGATGACCTGATATTTTATTCTATGTGATTAGTCCGTCATTGCATCCTGAAACCTTCTTAATCACCTCTTACAACATGCATGGAAGGTAAGCAGTTACTATTCTTAGCTCCTCTTTTGGACCCTGACAACACATAGTGAAATACAGAAGTAATAAAAGCATTAAAAGTGTAACACAGTTAGCAGCTAAACAAAATTATAACAAAGAAAATTATGTCATTCTTCCATTTAACACTTTCACTGCCACACCTTTTTATGCCAAATATTTCCCACTGCCATTCCTTTTTTTTTTTTTTTTTTTTTTTAGATATGAGTTTTGCGATAATTTTGTAAAAATCAGTAAAAATCGACCAATAATGTTTGGGAGTTGAAACTTTCAGAAGACGTTCAGACTAGAATAAGCTTGCCATAAATGTTATCTCAAACCTTTATAAAAATGGTTTCATTTCCATTTATTTTATGAAAGATTATTGATGTATATTTGTTTGAGTAAGCAGTTTCTTGTTACCATTTCAGAATATATTATGAAGATCTATACTATTGGAAGTAAATTTGAGTATGCAGTTTAAGGCAAACATAATGGAGCTGGTTCTTGTTACCATTTCAGAGACAGAAGAGGAAGAGATCAAAGTTTTGACCAAGCTGAAAGAGACTGTGGACAGACAAAGAGAGGAGCTAAGGGGCATGAAAAGAGAGCTGAGCCAGAAAGGGGTGGATTGTGATGCTGTAAGTGTAGAATATACTTGAATAGAATCCAACATCATAACACGGGAGACATTCAAAGGTCAAGGTAAGCTGAGCTATAAACCAGCGTCATAACATGTTGTTTCCCATAAGTGCTCAGCTGACTAGTCAGTGTTTGACCAGAAACATAAGTGCTCAGCTGTCTAGTCAGTGCTTGACCAGAAACATAACTGCTCAGCTACCTAATCAGTGTTTGACCAGAAACCAATTGACTAGCGTCGCCTACCACACTTGCTCAGTAGCATTGGCACTATTACTTGACCTTTACAGACTGTGTTATTCTACTTCCTAGTGGCTGGCTGAACCACAGGTGTACTTTCAAACCACGAATAATGAGTATACCTGAAACCCACGTTTGCTGGCCGGTGAGCAAACAACCTAACATTACACTGCCAAGACTTCCAGAAAGAAGAATGATGTCATAAAACGTTCATAGGTTGTTGAAAGCTCTATATTGATTGGGCAGTTTGGGATGGGGTGATCACTTTTAATGGTGTTCAGAGGCCTTCTCTGACCACCCCCACATCTCGCTTGACATGTGAACACCAATTGTATTGACCCTGCTCGCCATTTTTAGATGTATATGTAAATGTAACCTTGATAAAGACCTTATGGTCGAAACATCAATTTGTGTGTGTGATTATGTGTGTATCTAGTTATTGGCAAAACTTCATTAGCCCATTTCAAGCTTTCCTATTTAGTGAAGTATTTTCCCCATGTGTCACGTAGCTCTGTTTAGTGAAGTATTTTCCCATGTGTCACATATTTATTGTTAGTGAAGTATTTTCCTATGTGTCATATAGTTATGTTTAGTGAAATATTTTCCCATGTAGCTCTGTTTAGTGAAGTATTTTCCCATGTGTCATATAGTTATGTTTAGTGAAGTATTTTCCCATGTAGCTCTGTTTAGTGAAGTATTTTCCCATGTGTCACATAGTTATTGTTAGTGAAGTATTTTCCCATGTGTCATGTAGCTCTGTTTAGTGAAGTATTTTCCTATGTTTCATGGTTTATGTCAATGGCTTTCAGTGAGATGTTTAATGAGTCCTTGTAACGCTTCTTTTGTCCATCTTGAGAATGCATGCCTTTTATCATCACCATAGAGGAGTATTTTTAGTAGAAGGTGATCTGGCATTCATACTACATGGCCTGCCCAATAAATTTGTCTCTGCATGCTGTGACGCCAAAAAATATAACAACAGTTGAATGGCAGTGTCATATACAAGACATTATTGAATTATTAATTGTGTTATAAAGTTTACCTGTGGACCTTTTTTTCAGTTACAAGCTCAACTTGAGCGAATAGCCAAGGTCAATGCTGACTTGCGGCGTAAAAACTCCTCCCAAAAGAAGCAGGCTCAGTCATTGCTTCAAGAGAGATTAGAGCTGGAGACACAACTGCATGTGAAGGATAACGAGGTGGAACATATCAAGAAACTCATCTCAGAGCAGGAGAAATACGATGAACAGCGGGCAGCTGTGAAAGAGGTCATCGCTGCCACTAAGAGCATTGATGAAGATGAATCTGAGGTGGGTATTGTCAGACAAGTCATTCTGTCAAGAATATATCGTCTCTTCTAGTATTTTGTGATCTTAGTCGTTAGAAGACAGAATTTATGACTTTGAGATGTGGGTATATAGAAGAATAGGCAGAACTTCATGAAAAGAGAAGAAAATGAATAAAGAGGTTCTAATAATACTTCAGATGAAAAGAGAATTAGTAAAAGAAATAAAAATCAAACAGATAAAGTATTTTGGACATATTAAAAGACATGACAACTTGTTGAAGACCTTGCTTGAGGGTAGAGTCGAGGGGAGGTGAGCAAGAGGTACGCAAAGATGCAAGTGGGAGAGAAACATCACAAGATGGACAGGTTACAGTCTGACAGAGTGAACCATCGAGACAGACAGGGTGTTGAAGGTCTGTTGCAGTCAACCTTCGCTGTGGAGCCGGATTTATGATGATGGGTTAGTCATTGGATCATCATTACTGCACTCCAAACACATCCATAGATGCTCAGATCTAGATGCTCAGATCACTCGAGTGTATCCACAATTACACTCTGACCAACAGTTCTCTGTTGGTTGACAAACATTCTTTTAAGACGTGACCTTGATACATAGAAAAATAAATCAGGATACTTCTCCAGCATAATCGTGCTCACTAATCCCAAATTCACCATGCTCTGTGGCAGCCAAGGTATCTGGTTCGAATCTCACCGTAAGCAATTGTGTATTCGAACCATTCAGAAAGCAATGGCAAACTACTGAATATATTTATATTCCCTAGAAAATCACTACAGCCAAAAATGCTAGGTTGGTGGCTACATCCTGAATAGGATATGCTACCAATTTTTATTGTGGCTTTTGACTTTTGTTCTCATTTTTTCATTGGTTGGAGACACAAAGTGATCAGTGATTAGTCGTATCAACCAAGGTAAATGATGCTGTTTGGAATCATCCTCCTGGATGATTCAGAAAAACTTCTTGAACAACAGCATTCTATTGTTCATATTTGTCACCCTCTGTTAGTTAGTCTAGAGATCATCATCACTGCACACAGGACATCCATAGGTTCTCCAATCTCCCCCTAAGAATGTCTGCAATTACACGATTGACAGCTGCACATCTTTGTTGGTTAGAAAATATTCTTTGCCTATCATAATAACATTGATTTCTTGCCACTCCCACATTTCTTGCCGCTCCCATATTTCTTGCCACTCCCACATTTCTTGCCGCTCCCACATTTCTTGCCACTCCCACATTTCTTGCCACTCCCACATTTCTTGCTGCTCCCATATTTCTTGCCACTCCCACATTTCTTGCCACTCCCACATTTCTTGCCACTCCCACATTTCAAACCAAGTTCCTTTATTCTGGACATAGAAAAGAAATCATCATTTTCATTATTTTGTTTGATCGTGCATCTTCTCTCAAAGAGTTCAATATTTCAGTGTGATCTATTGCCCTGCCATTTGATATAGTGACAGAACCTGCCAATCTATCCGCAATTTCATTGCCTTGAACACCCAAATGTCCAGGCACAAAAATGAATGTAACACCCTCAACTTTGACCTCCCCACAACATCAAGCCACTGTTCATGAATACATCCCACTTGTATTTACCTGATCATGCTCATTGAGTCGCTGAGAATGCAGACATGAGTTTCACTCTGTGTGCCTATCCAGTTCAAGGTCCTGATCACTGCCATAATTTCCATTGTTATGCTACTTGTCGTTGCAGCGAAAGCTCCACCCTCCTCAGTAATAGTCTTCCCTACACACTGCGCTGTGAAGGCCCATGAACTATGAAAAATGTTTAAAAATAGAACCATTGGTGTATATAACAATATAACCTTCCTTGAAATTCTCACTGATCAATGCCTACACCTCATCTTCAACAGCACAATAGGTCACCTCTTCCTACATTCTCTATCAAGAATTATCATTGCCCGAAATAAGGTATGGCAATCTACTGGAACATTTATCCATTTGGTACCATGTGCCACATCCTGTTGACAGTCTCAAGAATACTGCACACTCATAACATTGACTGCATCAAGCACTCATAACATTGACTGCCTCAAGCACTCATAACATTGACTGCATCAAGCACTCATAACATTGACTGCATCAAGCACTCATAACATTGACTGCCTCAGGCACTCATAACATTGTCTCAAGCACTCATAACATTGACTGCCTCAAGCACTCATAACATTGACTGCCTCAAGCACTCATAACATTGACTGTCTCAAGCACTCATAACATTGACTGCCTCAAGCACTCATAACATTGACTGTCTCAAGCACTCATAACATTGACTGCATCAAGCACTCATAACATTGACTGTCTCAAGCACTCATAACATTGACTGCCTCAAGCACTCATAACATTGACTGCCTCAAGCACTCATAATGCTTATTGTCTGAAGAATGCTGCACTCATAATATTTACTGTCTCAAGATTGCTGTACTAATAATAATGATTGTCTCAATACTACTACATTCATAATATTGACTGTTTCAAGAATACAAAACTCATGTTAAATATTTGTAAAATGATGTGTGTAGTATGAAAGGAAGGTTCCAAGAGGTTGACTTTCACAAGATACTATGAGATTCCCACATAAAAGCACATTAATATAATGCTAACCTTTGAGACATTGTGTGTGATGTCCAGAATAAAGATGGCACAAATGGGAACCTAGCCAGAAATAGAACAGTCAGCTCTTCCATAGAGACAGACTCTGACCATGGTAGCCGTGTTGTCAGTCCAGGCAGCCCACCAGCCGGTTTTGATTTTGAGGGCAAGTTGATCATTGATCTTAAGGATCCAAACAGGCCCAGATTTACTTTGGAGGAACTCCGACAGGTCAGTGACTCTTTGACATTGAGATGTTATGCTTGTCTTGCAACATTTCAAAATATTTGTTTCTTATCATTTATTACCGTTCGGTGACAAAATAAACAAGACGAATGACAACAGTCACAGATTAATTGAAATGTGCATTCAGCACAACCTATTTATAATTAACACATTCTTCAAGCACAAAGTACACACCTGGTACAAGTGGAACGATTTAAACTGCAAAAGCCAGATAGACTTTATACGAGTATTAACAAGAAGAGAAAAAAAATAACAGATGCAAGAGCGATACCAAACATGTATGTAGACACCGATCATAAAATAGTAATAGTAGCTGTAAAAACAAACAGAAAGAGAAAGAAGAAAGACAACAACAAAGATAAAAAAACTAACCAAATTAAAATACACAAATTTAAGGGCAACATGGTATGGAAGCAATACACACACAAAATCACAGAAAAATTTGAAAAATTATCAGTAGAAACTACAAAAACAGAAGAAGAATGGAAATTATTCAAAGATACTATCACACAAGCAGCAGGAGAATCATGCGGATACAAGAACAACAGTATAAAGAAACCAAAAATAACAGCATGATGAACTGAAGATGTCAAAAAAGTCACGAGAAAAGAAACAGAAATATAAGAAATGGGTCAAAGTAAAAACTAAGTAGATTACATAGAATACAAGACAGAAAAAACAAATGTCAAGTAAATTATTAAAACTGCCAAAATCAACTCATAGAAAGAACATGGACACATGCTCAATGCAGATTATGCACAAAAGAGGTTCTAAAAAAAATTAAGATGTCAACAATATTTTAAAGAACTACTGAACCTAAAGGAAGGAGCAGACGCAACAATAAACACTACAACAGCAAACCTAGAACCAAATATACTACTATCGGAAATAGAAAATCTAATAAACACTACAACAGCAAACCTAGAACCAAATATACTACTATCGGAAATAGAAAATCTAATAAACACTACAACAGCAAACCTAGAACCAAATATACTACTATCGGAAATAGAAAATCTAATAAACACTACAACAGCAAACCTAGAACCAAATATACTACTATCGGAAATAGAAAATCTAATAAACACTACAACAGCAAACCTAGAGCCAAATATACTACTATCGGAAATAGAAAATCTAATAAACAAAGCAGTAGGCTCTGATAACATACAAACAGAAATAATCAAAGCAGCAGCCGAGAGCAAGAAAAAATGGCTACACAGACTTTTCAATGTAATATGTAATATTTCACACAACATATCAAAAATTCAAAATGAAGATTAATATTGAAAAGATCAAAATAATGGCAATAGCAAAGAAAGAAAGAAATATCATTATTTCCATCGATAATCAACACCCTAAACAGGTAAAGGAGTTAACTTACTTATGAAGCATAATATCGAGTGATGGGACAAACAGTAGAGAGGTACAAAATAGAAACAAAACATACCAGATCCTAGGATAGATTGTAAGAACAAAAATGTAAACAGACACTAAAGTTGCATTGTAGAAGACTATTATTATCCCATAACTGTGCTACCAGTGCCAATCCTAGACAATGACAGCACAAGAAAAATAGTGACAGAAGAAATGACATGTCTATGAAGAATACTCAGTGTCATTAAGAGATCGAATTAGAAACAATAACATCAGACAGATAACCAAAACAATACCAGTATTGGAACACATCAAAAGACAACAGATCAAGTGGTTTTCACACCCTTCCAGATTTCCAACAGAGCATGCCACAGATGGCCATGACACATAGGCATCATGGCTATATAATCCAGAGACAGACCATGTAAAAGATGAACTAAAGAAATCAGAAGCCACTGGAATAAGCTTACAAAGAGCTCACAAGAAGGTCATCTTCTTAGAACTCTTCTACCCCTGATGCCACAAGGCAAACAAGGGCCACTGCGTATAGATAGATAGATAGACAGACAGACAGACAGACAAACAGACAGATAGATAAGATAGATAGACAGACAGATAGATTAGATTAGATTAGATTAGATAATTTGTTACCATTGCTTTTATATTTCTTCATTTTCTTCTTCTGCATTCATTCTCAAACACCTGCAAATCAGCAGGATTTAGTCTGGAGAATGAAAAGTGCTGTGTCCTGGTTTACAGCTTAGCTGTGATATCTGCACCTTTTGGCATGACACATATGACTTTTAGATCAATCTGACTCTCTATGGGATGGAATAGCCAACTCCACCCCTGTAAACCTCTTTAGTCTTCTTTTACAACATGCATGCCTGGTAATAGTGTCACTATTCTTTGCTCCTCTTTTAGGCCCAGGTAATGCATGGGTGATATTTCCTCGAGTTGTAATACTCTATCCAAACATATAGCAGTTACACCTACATTTAAGAAACTGCCTTGAGGATATCTCTGAGAAAAGAAACAATCTAGTCTGTTTTTAGGTCATATGGGAGTCAGAGGCAGTCTTCTTCTTCGTCTTCATCTTCTTCTTCTTTGTTCTCATACTCCTGTTGATTAGCAGGATGTAGTCCAGAGAATAAAACGCATTGTTTCATGGACTACAGTTTGGCTGCGACTTCTGTGTCTTTCAGCCTGACACAACCAAACTCAGTATAGTTTCTAGGTCACTTTGAACCTTCATGGGATGGAACAGATAACTCCACCCCCAAAAACTTCCTTAGTTGCCACTTATGACATGCACGGCAAGTTATTGTAACTAGTCTTTTTCCCCTTTTGACAACATGTGTGTTATGAGGTCGATGATGATCTGATGAATAACTAACTAACTAATGGAAGATTGAATCACTTATAGACATATCCGAAATGCAATAATGATCATCTGAAGACTAGCAAACTAATGGGAGATTGAATCACTTATAGACATACCCAGTTAGTTAGTTAGTTAGTTAGTCGTCGGATCATCATCACTGCAAACCGGACACATCCATAGTTGCTCCGATCTCTCCTTGAGTGTATCCGCCATCACACTTCTGCTGACAGTACTGGTCCTATGCTGGTTGACCATCATTCTTCTGCGCCCTCCAAAATGTTCACCTCTAGCAACACCGCATCTCAATCCCTGATCTTTAATCCTAGCCATTGAAAAGGAATCATCATCCACATTAGTCTCACTCTCGCGTGTAGACATACCCAGAATGCCATAATGATAATTTTATCACTAACAAACTATAGCGCATTTCACTAGCTTCGCCCTCAAACAAATGTAATTATCTGAGTAACAGTCCATCGTATTAATGCCATTTTTTCTTACCCGGTACATACAATGTTATTTTCAGTTAGACGTAACAAATTTATACTTTATTTTGTGCATCATGTCCCAATTTTATAAACGAATGAAATCCTTTGATCTTTCTCTGAATACTAATTATTGTGTCTTAAGAAAAGAAGTTTTACCACTTTAGATATTACACCAGATAAAATCTTGAACTCCATCTGTCTTATTGAGAGTACAAAATAGTCACATTTCACTATTAAATAATGCCAAATGTATGATAAATAAATCTTGTGTAAATGATGTAATATAGTGTATTGTAAACACACTAATTTTTGTAGGTGAGATGTGTGGTGACCAGTAGACTTTTATTCTATATTGCAAATAAGCGAAAATTGAAACTAATCAATGCATTTTAATGAAAAAATTAATTCATAGGGTCTACACAATTTTCAATTCACACACAGAATTTTAATTAAACGTGTTATATATTTGCTGAGATACATGATTTTAAAGTTGGGCAAAGCTGGTGAAACATGCTATAACTCCATGTACTTTCAGGTTTTGATGGAGAGAAATGAACTCAAAACTAGACTCATCGAAGTCGAGGAAGAATTAGCACACTACAAACCAAAGTATGTTCTCTCTCGCAATTTTTATCTTCTTTTTAAATTAATTTTTTTCTTCTAACTTCATTTTCTTGTTTGTTCTATTAACCCTATTGGGTCAAAGGGCATGAGCCCATGGACCGCTGGATCAGCAACCAACCAACCAACCAACCAACCATTAACCCTATTGTACTTGCTTGGAATATTCTCTTCTTATTTTCAATGTCCGTGTGTGACCGGGATACAAAAGGGAGGCAAGGAATAGGAACCTTATTACCTGCAGTGCATTATGAAAAGGAATCATGCTGCATGAGATTTCCATGGCATAGTGATTACGCCATTTGTTTTGTGCTCAAGAGGCCATGGTATGAATCCTGCTAGTGATGTCTTGTTTACAAAATGGAATTTTTTTAGATTCTGGGGGATTGCTTGAAGCTCTAGAGTTATGTACGTACTGTGAGTGGCACTCTCGACAGGCAGCATGCTGCTTCATTGAGAGGCACAAAGTACATGTTGACCATATTTATTTATTCTTTGTATCCAAGTACAAGGATGTCAAATCCTTTTTTCAATTTTCCTTTTTGAATGAAGAAGACGAAGAAATAATTCTTTATGGATGTGAAGCATGGATGGTAAAAACAAGAGCTCAAAGTGAACTGGAGGCAACATGTTTTTGAGAAGAACAATAAAACTTCCATGGATAGACAAAGAAAACTAATGTAAAAGTCATCAGAGATACTGGAGAAAAAAGACAAATTATATCAAAAATTAGAAGCAGACAGTCAAGATTTTTAGGGTTTGTCATGAGAAAATAAAAACTTGAACATTTAGTAACTACCGGAAAAGATCAAGAGACAGAGGAAGACAAAGAGAGAAATTTCTGAATGGGTTTGTTACTATGGCACAAAAATAAAAAAAAGGTCACCAACTGAACTTATTAACAACACAAGAGACAGAGATCATGGAGAAATATGAGTGGCTATGGCACTCGGCATGACACTTGATGATGATGATGCCACTCTGCATGATGATGAAACTTGATGATGATGATGCCACTCGTCATGGCACTTGATGATGATGACACTTGAATGATTGATTTTGTATGAAAAGTGAAAGAAAATCTCCAATATAATTGTCTACCATATGGTCAATGAAGACAGCGTTTTATTAAATAAATAAATTGTTATATTTGTCTTCTTCTTCTTCAGTATTCGTTGTCAAACTCCCACTGAATCTCTCTTGTAGCAGGAGATTGGTCCTACTAAATTTCCAGCAGGATGTAGTCTAGAGAATGGAAATTCTTTGTGTCATGGTTTTATTTGTGTCAATTCCCTTTTGGTTATATCAGGGCATATGGTGTAGCCTAGTGACCTGGGTTGTCCTTTGTGGGACTGGTTAATCTGACCTGGTGTCTGGTCTGAAAGTCGAAATATGGATAGTAATTAATTTTTTTTTGTTGGGGGGGGGGGAGGTAAATAGTCCTAAAAAGGGACTTTTTACATGGTGTTGCTCCGACTGAATGTGGCATGATGGTTCTGGGTCTTTCTATCCAGTACCATCCTGGATGAATGTTACCACATTCAGAGGTGGCTCATCTTGTGGTGTTACCCCAGGGGAAGAATTTTTAAAATTTGTTGTGTGGTCATAGGTAGTCTTATATAGACACGCATATATTTATACATATATATTTTAAAATTATTTTAATTTTTGTCTGTGCTGCGGTTTATTGGTGTATAATATACTAATATATGTCTTTGTTGTTACTTCAATTGTTCTATATACTTTTTAACTGAGTGCATCTTGCTGTTCTCTCATGATTGGTTAGGAATCCTACAGGCACAGTGGTTAACTCTTTTTCTAAGTGTATCTAAATCGAAGTAATTATAAAAATGGGGATTTCAGTGGCTTACTGGCAGAAGGAGTATGCTTAACTGACTTTGTTGGCAGCTTATTGTGGATAAAGAGTTAAACCATTTGTCTTGAATAAAGGCTGTGATGTCTTGTTTAGAAGTGAATTTTTGGGGAGATCCTTTTGAATTGTCATTTGAAGCTATACAGCAGCAGCATTCTATGAGTGGTATTCTCAGTAGGGAGTATGCTGTTCTGTTGAGAGGGGAGTATGCTGTTCTGTTGAGAAGGGAGTATGTTGTTCTGTTGAGAAGGGAGTATGCTGTTCTGTTGAGAAGGGAGTGTTCTGTTCTGTTGAGAAGGGAGTGTTCTGTTCTGTTGAGAGGGGAGTGTGCTGTTCTGTTGAGAAGGGAGTATGCTGTTCTGTTGAGAGGGGAGTATGCTTTTCTGTTGAGAAGGGAGTATGCTGTTCTGTTGAGAAGGGAGTATGCTGTTCTGTTGAGAAGGGAGTATGCTGTTCTGTTGAGAAGGGAGTATGCTGTTCTGTTGAGAAGGGAGTATGCTGTTCTGTTGAGAAGGGAGTATGCTGTTCTGTTGAGAAGGGAGTATGCTGTTCTGTTGAGTAGGGAGTATGCTGTTCTGTTGAGAAGGGAGTATGCTGTTCTGTTGAGTAGGGAGTATGCTGTTCTGTTGAGTAGGGAGTGTGCTGGTCTGTTGAGAAGGGAGTGTGCTGTTCTGTTGTGAAGGAGGTGTGCTTTTCTGTTAGAAGGGGGTGTGCTGGTCTGTTGAGAAGGGAGTGCGCTGTTCTGTTGTGAAGGGAGTGTGCTTTTCTGTTAGAAGGGGGTGTGCTGTTCTGTTGAGAAGAGAGTATGCTGTTCTGTTGAGAAACCGGTATGCTGTTCTGTTGAGAAGGATGGTATATTTATGATGATATCAGAGTAGGTGGCAGAACAAGATAAGAAATGTAGAGATTTTGGGACAAACAGGCCAAGATCTGGTGGACACCCAGATTAAGGAGAGAAAATACAAATGGATTGGGCACACACTCAGAAAACAAATAGAAGATATAACTAGAAGATCAGTGACACGGAACCCACAGAGAATGAGGAAAAAAAGAAGACCAAGGAACACATAGAAAAGAGACCATGAAAGACTTGACAGATAGAAATTACAGGGAGTGAGGATGACGGTATATCATATCCAAAGATAGAGACAAATTAAAAATCCTTGTCCTCATAAACCTCCCAGGAGGTCCAGTGGTTTGATTGATTTATTGATTGACTTCTTTGATTATGTGAGGTTAAGGACAACGAGAGAAATAGTCATACTGAAAGGTAGAATTATAAGCATATCTGAACAACAATATAAACAGAGATGGAGAAATAGACTTCATCTGAACAACAATATAAACAGAGATGGAGAAATAGACTTCATCTGAACAACAATATAAACAGAGATGGAGAAATAGACTTCATCTGGACAACAATAAACAATATAAACAGAGCAGAGATGGAGAAACTGACTTCATCTGAACAACAATATAAACAGAGATGGAGAAACTGACTTCATCTGTACAACAATATAAACAGAGATGGAGAAACTGACTTCATCTGTACAACAATATAAACAGAGATGGAGAAACTGACTTCATCTGTACAACAATATAAACAGAGATGGAGAAATTGACTTCATCTGTACAACAATATAAACAGAGATGGAGAAACTGACTTCATCTGTACAACAATATAAACAGATGGAGAAACTGACTTCATCTGTACAACAATAAACAATATAAACAGAGCAGAGATGGAGAAACTGACTTCATCTGTGTTCATTTAATGTAAAGAAAGAATATAACCCTTTAGCTGCAACATTCCGTCTGTGTAAGGCCAGGCCCGAAAGGGGAGCACAGAATAGCAACACTGTTTATCTTCCATGCATGCTGTAAGAGATGGCTAAGGATATTATGGGGTGGAGTTGGTTATCCCATATATTGTCAAAGTGACCCAGAAGCCATGCTGAAGTCAGATATATCAGGCTGGAAGGTGCAGATATTGCAGCTAAGCTTTAAACCATGACACAACACATTCCTTTCTCTGGACTACATTTTGTTAATCTGCTAGAGTTTGAGAATGAATGAAGAAGATATGTTTACCACAAGAGGAAAGAAGTTTGGGATACATCACAGGAAGATATTACGTGGGACTTCAAACAGCAGTAAACGTAATCATACATGAACTATATAGAAACCATTACATAATGTGATAAACTAGATAAAATATGAAATGAAGAAATTAGGAAAAGAGTTGGTATAATATCATTTATCGAACATATTGAGAGACAGCAAGTAAAATGGTTCGGTCACCTTATGAGAATGAAGCCAAACCAAATACCAATAAGAGCATATAATACAAGAATATCTGGGCGTAAAGCCAAAGGTAGACCAAGAAAACGGTGGATAGAAAACATCAAGATAACCTTGAACAAACATGGACTAAATTCAACCTCGGCGACACATCTGGCACATGAACGACAGCTTAAGCTCCCACCCCTACGCTTAACGGCAAGTGTGAATGCAATCAACAATCATTCACCTGGGGAAAGACAATAGACATAATGTGAATAGGACATATTGTTAGGATACAGGCTTCTTAATAATCTTTAGCAGCAGGATAATTTACTTCAAGGTAAGACATCATCCTTTATATCTGGACATGCATGACTTTATATATTTCTTCTGTTTTAATTTTCTTTCTCCCCACCCCCACATTACTAATCGACGTACATTCCATCAGGGATGAGATGAACGCAGATTCTGAGGCTAATGATGGAGGAGATGAGTAAGTTCAATTTACAATAACATCCTCTAATTTTATAGCAATCTTGCTTTGTTATTTTTGTAGTTTACAATAACATCCTCTACTTTTATAGCAATCTTGCTTTGTTATTTTTGTAGTTTACAATAACATCCTCTACTTTTATAGCAATCTTGCTTTGTTATTTTTGTAGTTTACAATAAGATCCTCTACTTTTATAGCAATCTTGTTTTGTTATTTTTGTAGTGCATTAATAACACGTAGAACTGCAAGAAAATTATAATCCATGAGCAAAGATGTAAAAAAACAGGTTATGAAGTTTTGCATATCCCTGGAAATCTTAGTCTTGATAAAGGCCTTGATTATATTGAATTATATTATATTGAAAATTATATTACCAGTATACTGTTAATTATATTAAATTATAGGTTTAATGCAAGAATATGTAGAAAAATCACATGACAACAGTCCAACTTTTTAAATTTCATATGTTATTGCACTGAGCTTCCATTTCTAGCAGATTTGAAAAATGTGACTAAAGATACTTACCCAGTATCTAGTGATTTGCGTGCAGCAGACTGGACAACCACCCCCCCCCCTCTCAGTGTGTAGCGCGCATATCGATTGATAGTGGGCTCTCATTATTAAACGTGTAGAACGTTGGCTGTGTCAATATATGTGTCTTTAGGGGAATTTCATTCTGTTTAATTAAGTTACCTTTTTGTTCCGTAGAAAAATTATTCTTGTATAGTACCGAATTATATTATATTAAAAATTATATTGAATTTTATTATACTGAAAAATATGTTGAATTATATTATACTTATAATTATATTTTCACTGCATTTTATTTACCTTAAAATCCTTTTTTTTTAGAAATGTTTAACACATCTTGGTCACTTGGCTTCAATAAAATTGGATTACGACTTGAACAATATTTGGAATATGTGGTGTAAAGACTTTATTTCTTCTGAATTTATATTATGACTATTGTATTTTTCCTTTCAGAAAATCTTCCTCCTACATGGGAGAGGAAGTTCTGGTATATGGACCAATCAACAGAGAGCCAGATGAGAAGACTGGTATAAAAAAGGAGTCAGGAATACGAAAATTGTGAGTTTATTTTTATATTTCATACATTTATAAAACATCAGCTTTGTAAAGTATGTTCACACTGTCACACTTCCTGTCGGTCTTTCCCACACAAACACCTCCCTCCCTTTTCCTGTCACATTAAAAAATATGTTATGGAGAATGATAGAGAAGCTGACACTTGTCGTTCTGTGTTTCCAAGCCTGAAAGGGGAGTCAAAAAATAGCAACTCTTTGAACTGCTGTACATGAAAGAGGTAGTTTAAGGAGATATGTGGAGTCGGGTTGCCCATCTCATCACAAAGAACAGAGGTTCTCATACTTTTCTGATTGTGAGCATCTCCCACATGTAATCGTTAGTGATTACAAGCACTTTTTAACTCACATGACACCAGCACATGATAAATCAACATCGAACTGGAATTGTTGAACACTACACTCTGATGGGTTTATTGAGACGGGGGTTTGGAGCATTTATGGACTTGTCCAGAGTGAACTGGTAACTGGTGATAACCTGCAGTCATAACTCATCCGACTTTATCATGACATTTTGTGTCACTCTGACCTTTTACAGGGTGGCGTATCAACACCATGACTGGTTATCATCTTTCTCTCCATAGTCTTCTTTCGTTACACGTATGACAGGTAGCAGTGTTACTAACTCTTTTCTCCACTTACAGGCACCACCAACACACAGAATATTTTTTATCCTATATCTTTAAGAACTTTTTTGCTTCCTTGTTTTTTTACAACTATGTACGGGTCGCTCATTCCATCTTACTGGAAACATAACACCACATTAGATTCTGTTAATCTTTCTTGTTTGGGGTATATGCATATGAGTCATACGGGGCAACCTGCCACATATGTATGGTTATCATCAGAGTCATTCATTTCTCATAGAAATTTTGCTTTAAAATAATGTTTTTGTTACACATAGTTTTAGAGGAGTCAGTTCTAATTTCCATGGAAGTTTGCACGCATAGTTTTTAATATGAATTTTCACTTCAGTGGGAGTCAGCACACATAGTTTATGAGTTTTCACTTCAATCGGAGTCAGCACACATAGTTTATGATGAATTTTCACTTCTCTTGTTGTTTGCATGTGTGGTTATTTGATGAATTTTCACTTCCTTTTGAGTCAGCATAACAATGTGATTTCATGCCTAGATTACAATTACCAATTGAGTCAGCATAACAATGTGATTTCATGCCTAGATTACAATTACCAATTGAGTCGCATAACAATGTGATTTCATGCCTAGATTACAATTACCAATTGAGTCAGCATAACGATGTGATTTCATGCCTAGATTACAATTACCAATTGAGTCAGCATAACAACGTGATTTCATGCCCAGATTACAATTACCAATTGAGTCAGCATAATGTGATTTCATGCCTAGATTACAATTACCAATTGAGTCAGCATAACAATGTGATTTCATGCCTAGATTACAATTACCAATTGAGTCAGCATAACAATGTGATTTCATGCCTAGATTACAATTACCAATTGAGTCAGCATAACAATGTGATTTCATGCCTAGATTACAATTACCAATTGAGTCAGCATAACAATGTGATTTCATGCCTAGATTACAATTACCAATTGAGTCAGCATAATGTGATTTCATGCCTAGATTACAATTACCAATTGAGTCAGCATAACAACGTGATTTCATGCCTAGATTACAATTACCAATTGAGTCAGCATAACAATGTTGATTTCATGCCCAGATTACAATTACCAATTGAGTCAGCATAACAATGTTGATTTCATGCCCAGATTACAATTACCAATTGAGTCAGCATAACAATGTTGATTTCATGCCCAGATTACAATTACCAATTGAGTCAACATAACAATGTGATTTCATGCCTAGATTACAATTACCAATTGAGTCAACATAATGATGTGATTTCATGCCTAGATTACATTACCAATTGAGTCAACATAACAATGTGATTTCATGCCCAGATTACAATTACCAATTGAGTCAGCATAACAATGTTGATTTCATGCCCAGATTACAATTACCAATTGAGTCAACATAATTATGTGATTTCATGCCTAGATTACATTACCAATTGAGTCAACATAACAATGTGATTTCATGCCTAGATTACAATTACCAATTGAGTCAGCATAATAATGTGATTTCATTCCTAGATTACATTACCAATTGAATCAGTATAACAATGTGATTTCATGCCTAGATTACATTACCAATTAAATCAGCATAACAATGTTATTTCATGCCTAGATTACATTACCAATTGAGTCAACATAACAATGTGATTTCATGCCTAGATTACATTACCAATTGAGTCAACATAACAATGTGATTTCATGCCTAGATTACAATTACCAATTCTAGGTATGGTTGATACTTTACTCCACCCAGATGAAAATAGTTAACAAACTTTCCAAACTTTCTGAATTGAGAAATATAGCTGCTGTATTAGTTCTTTTGTGGCAACACTGCCCCAGAAGTATCTGTCAATAGCTTCTGTTTCTATCAATGTGAGATTTCTGTGGGTTGTTAAAATTCTTTTAGATGTGCTACTTCCAGACTTTACTGAATTCTTTAGATGTAAAATTCGGCCATGTATCATTTGTGATTAGAGACATTGCTAATAATACCATATAAATAAGAATATAAGCCAATCCGTTTATAAGCAGAGTTTATAAGTTTATAACTTTAGCCTTTAACATATGTAGTGACATTGTAAGTAATAACAGAAAAGTTTCAGACAGGCATGTTGATTGTCAGTAAATTAGCTATCAGCAGTTTTGTTTATCTATTATCTACTATTTCAGTCTGATTACTTTTAGTGGTTTTTGTAGACAGTTCTAAACTGGTTGCATGGTTATTTGAGGATTAACTGATTCTCTCTGTATAATCTTTAACCTTCTTTGGTCCATGGCTCCATTTTAGGACAAATATTCTTCTGTGGTCCTTCAAATGCCGATATTTACAAAAGGAAATGGATTTTTCTTACAAGCCACCATGTCTTATCAAGCTTTATTACCATAATTTGTGCTGTTTATCATTTCAGTAACTTCCTTCTATTAAACCCCCTCCCACCCCAGAGATGGATTGTGAGCCCCAATTAAAAAATGTGTCCATATGGCCCCATCAATTACAAAACTTTTCTCTGGCCCCAAGGAAGGGAAGCAATATGGTCCACGTTAAGAAACGTTTTACTATGAGACGTTGAAGTACTTCCTGTTTTGTCGAGAAATCTACGGTGATACACTTAGCATTTGACCAGTTTTGTCAATTTTGAAAATTTAGACTAACTGGAGTACTTCTGGTGCAATATTTGAAACAAAAATATTCTGTTCTTACTAAAATAATTATATGATGAATCAGTTAATGCATTGGGCCCTTGTACTTAATCCTTCCACAAGTGAGGAAATTTGTTACCTCCCATTTAGTGACTTCAAGGCTGCAGTATCTGTGGTTAGTGCACTGGCCTACTAATCAGGGTGATCCAAGGTTGAATTTATAGCTAAGTTTGAATTATTTTTAAATCATAAAATAATGCAGAAGTTGGAGGTGTAGGCCCATTGGCACAAATAAAATGGAGACACTACTAATTTCCGTTCTCTGAACTACATCCTGCTGAAAATCTTGGAGATTTAATTGGAACAATCTACTACAAGAGAGATCTGATGGGAGTTTGAGAACGAACCGGGAAACATTTTTTCGGCAGCCCGCATATCGATCTAGCCTAAGTAAATGGGTACTAGATCTTCTGGGAAAAGCAGAGGCGGTGAACATGATGCTGACCACATTATCCATTGATATACTGTTGGAAAATGAAAAGTATGAGGTTAATCTTTTTTCGATATGTCTCAAATACAGATAAATCTACACTAAGCTTAACCCTAACTCTTAACTCATCCACGTTGTACTGGCAATAGATACACTGTGGATGTTTTAGCGGTACCTCAAAATTCAACAATAGTTGAATAGCCCCACGGAATATGGAAATCAATTGAGGTCACTAAACAGAAGTAATAAATACATTTTTTTGTCGGAGGGTTGAGAACAAGTTTTGTACCTTGAATGTCTATGTTTGTTGTAGCATGTATATATAGTTGTATGTTGTATTATCGGGCTGTCCATAAATTATGTCAACAATTGGGGGGGTCTAAAATAGTTTGTCAGTTGTTGACAAGGGGAAGGGTTGGGGGAGGGGAGTCAACAATACTGGGTTTTTATTAATATGCATATTAAAGGGTTTTTTATGTAGTTTTTGTTACTAAAAAAATGACATAAGTAAAGGGGTCTACGAGTTCTTAACAGTTGTTAACAAGGTGGGAGGGGATACAAATTAGGCAAAAACTTATTGATATGATTTATGGACAGGCCCTATTTGGTTTATATTTGGTATGGGAGTTAATAGTTACATTTATAATTGTAAATTTATGTCGCTGATTTCGTTCTGTTTATCATATATGTATATGAGAATGTTCTGGTTTTGTTCTGTTTATCATATATGTATATGAGAATGTTCTGGTTTTCTGCGTATAGAAGTACACAAGTTTGTCATGATCAGGTGGGTGTGTAATGTTTAGATGGGTAAGTCATGTTTTTGTGGGAATGTCTTGTTTTCATATGTAAGTCATGTTTTTGTGGGTATGTCTTGTTTTCATATGTAAGTCATGTTTTCGTGGGTGTGTCTTGTTTTCATATGTAAGTCATGTTTTCGTGGGTGTGTCATATGATGTTTCTGTGTTTGAGTCATGTTTTGATGAGTTTGACATGTTTAGGTGGGTATGTCATGTTTCTATAGGTGAATGGTGTGTTAAAAATTGGTTTGTGCGTTAGTTTTAGGTTTGTGTGTTGTATACACAGTAATGTATTATATATATATATGTGTCTGTGGTGTGTATATGAGAATATACTCATGACATATGTGTTATATTTGTCATGTAATATAATTTCACATGACAAGAGTTGATGACATATCAAATTCAGAACACAGCGATCAACTTGACATTATTTACCTGTGGTGGGTTTTGTAGGCAATATTTACATTCAGTATGTCCACATTGCTTTCTAAACTCCGTCTCACAAACTGTCTGCAGCTGATTTTGAAGTGAATTTTGTAACTAGGTCTTATTATTGTGATATGTGCCTATTACCTCTCAGAGTCAGTGCTGGGCACAGTATCGTTTATGTGTGTTGTAATGGTATTGTAAATATTATTGGTAACAGATTATGAGGCATATATGCCCGGCACTTAAAATGTGTATTAGTATTTCTGTGTTGTCTGTCAGTATTTAAGTCGAGTTACCTGCTCATTGATAATTAAACTGACATGGCTTATTAAATCTTCTAGCTCATTCACTATGGAATTAAATATTACTGAACTGCTGACATCTGATGTGTCTGGCCATTGGTGCAAATAAAGAGCATTTCCATTTTCTTGACTAAATTCTTCTAGAAATCTATTGGAACTATCATATTTATTCTTCTTCTGCGTTCATTCTCAAACTCCTGCAGATTAGCAAGATGTAGTCCGGAGAACGGAATGTGTTGTGTCATGGTTTACAGCATTGCTGCGATAGCTGTGCCTTTTGGCCTGACACATCCAACTTCAGCATGGCTTTGGGTCACTTACCCTATATGGGATGGGACATCCAGCTCCATCCCATTACCTCCGTAGTCGCCTTTTATGACATGCGTGGAAGGTAAACAGTGTTGCTATTCTTTGCTCCCCTTTCATGATTTTCTGCCGGACATATCTGGCTTCAGCATGGCCTACGGTCGCTCTGATCCTCTGTGAGATTGAGATGGGACAACCAACTCACACCCCCCCTCCCCTCCCAATAGTGATATGTCTACTGTTCAATGTCTACTACTCAACTGTTCAGTGGATGCAGTAGAAAATTCATTAATTACCATGAAGAAGAAGTCAGATGTGTCGAGCTCTTGCCACAAATAAAACTTCACCCACAATGCATTTTATGTTCCCTAGACTACATCTTGCTGGAAATCTTGTAGCTTCATTGTCCTGCTACAAGAGAGTTCCAGTGGGAGTTTGAGAACGCACAAAAAGGAATGGTTAGAAATATAGAACACACAATTTTTAAGTTATACAGTTCACATGTTTATTGTATGTAGTGCATGACAGAGAAATTAGAGTGTTGGTCTCACAACTGTGGGGTCTGCTGTTTGACTCCTAGTAAAGTATTGGGTTTTTTCTTTCTGAAAGTACATTAAAAAATAACTACTTGTACCATATTGTGAGGACAATAAGGGCGTGAGGTATTTATCACACAGCTACAAGATTCTCCCTCCAACTCCCTAATGGGAATACAAGATCCTAACTCCAACTCCATAATAGGAATACAAGATCCTACCTCCAACTCCATAATGGGAATACAAGATTCTACCTCCAACTCCATAATGGGAATACAAGATTTTGACACATCTCTACTTTCAACTCCCTAATGGGAATACAAGATTCTACCTCCAACTCCATAATGGGAATACATGATCCTACCTTCAACTCCTTAATGGGAATACAAAATCGTACCTCCAACTCCATATTCACTCTCGAATACAGTAATCAGCAGGAATATTTGTGTCATTTGAGCTGGAGCACATTGTGATGCTAGTTTTACAAAAGAGCTACATTATCTGTGCCTTTTGCAGCAGCAAATTTTTTTAAACATGATTTTAATTCAGATGAGCTTCCCAAGATTGTGATATCTGTTGACAGGCAACGAGTGTGTATCTAATAGCCTTCCTATCTGTTGACAGGCGACGAGTGTGTATCTGATAGCCTTCCTATCTGTTGACAGGCGACGAGTGTGTATCTGATAGCCTTCCTATCTGTTGACAGGCGATGAGTGTGTATCTGATAGCCTTATTATCTGTTGACAGGCGACGAGTGTGTATCTGATAGCCTTCCTATCTGTTGACAGGCGACGAGTGTGTATTTGATAGCCATCCTATCTGTCAAACGGGTGGCGAGTGTGTATCTGCTCTATGCCATGATGTTTTATTGCCCACTGAGTTGCCCATACAGCCCTTGGGCTTTACAAAAACTAAATATTGAAATAGCCTATACTTTATACCAAATATGGGCACCCTTTGTCGGTCTGCAAACATGTTTAGCTTCTTGGTAAATTTTGGGGTGTACATGTTTTTGTGTGGTTTATTCTCATGTAGCTTCAAATAGTATTTTCTAAGCTCCAGCCACTGCATGTATTGCTTCTTTTAACCACCTGGAAGATCAGTAAAAATGGCGTCGTGGGCTGAATTTGGCCTGTGGGCCGTATGTTTTCCCATCTCTGCTATAGACATTTAATTACAGAAAGACTTAATTACCTAAACATTTGTGCTTTCTCTTGATAGAGGCCTTTTGGTTGATTTAGTCTGTTATGGAAACAGTTGAACTATATTTTAGTTTATTCAGTCTGTTATGGAAAGAGTTGAACTATATTTTGCGTGTGATTCAGTCTGTTGTTTTAGCTGTGGAACTAAATATTTCGTGTTTTCTGGTCTTATTGATGAATCAAATCAAATGCCGTGTCGAATGGCTTAGATGAGCATATTTCTTCACAACTCTGTCTCTTGTGTCAATGAGTTCAGTTGGTGAATTTCTCTCATGCCACAGTGACAGCCCATCCAGCAATTTATCTCTTTGTCTTCCTCTGTCTCTTTTTCCCTTGATCTTTCTAGTGATTAACAAATGTCCTTCAGCAAGTGTCATGACCTAAGAGATTGTGTGGTAGAGTAACCAACATCATGTGCAGTGTCCTTCGAACAATCACACACTTTTGGGGCCCCCAAGGTGTTTATGTATTCTCAGGTGCCAACCAACAATCAGTGCAGTGTCCTTCGAACAATCACACACTTTTGGGGCCCCCAAGGTGTTTATGTATTTTCAGGTGCCAACCAACATCATGTGCAGTGTCCTTCGAACAATCACACACACTTGGGGCCCCCAAGGTGTTTATGTATTCTCAGGTGCCAACCAACATCATGTGCAGTGTCCTTCGAACAATCACACACACTTGGGGCCCCCAAGGTGTTTATGTATTCTCAGGTGCCAACCAACATCATGTGCAGTGTCCTTCGAACAATCACACACTTTTGGGGCCCCCAAGGTGTTTATGCATTCTCAGGTGCCAACCAATATCATGTGCAGTGTCCTTTGAACAATCACACACACTTGGGGCCCCCAAGGTGTTTATGCATTCTCAGGTGCCAACCAACATCATGTGCAGTGTCCTTCGAACAATCACACACTTTTGGGGCCCCCAAGGTGTTTATGCATTCTCAGGTGCCAACCAACATCATGTGCAGTGTCCTTTGAACAATCACACACACTTGGGGCCCCCAAGGTGTTTATGCATTCTCAGGTGCCAACCAACATCATGTGCAGTGTCCTTCGAACAATCACACACACTTGGGGCCCCCAAGGTGTTTATGTATTCTCAGGTGCCAACCAACATCATGTGCAGTGTCCTTCGAACAATCACACACACTTGGGGCCCCCAAGGTGTTTATGCATTCTCAGGTGCCAACCAACATCATGTGCAGTGTCCTTCGAACAATCACACACTTTTGGGGCCCCCAAGGTGTTTATGCACTCTCAGGTGCCAACCAACATCATGTGCAGTGTCCTTTGAACAATCACACACACTTGGGGCCCCCAAGGTGTTTATGCATTCTCAGGTGCCAACCAACATCATGTGCAGTGTCCTTCGAACAATCACACACTTTTGGGGCCCCCAAGGTATTTATGCATTCTCAGGTGCCAACCAACATCATGTGCAGTGTCCTTCGAACAATCACACACTTTTGGGGCCCCCAAGGTGTTTATGCATTCTCAGGTGCCAACCAACATCATGTGCAGTGTCCTTTGAACAATCACACACAGTTGGGGCCCCCAAGGTGTTTATGCATTCTCAGGTGCCAACCAACATCATGTGCAGTGTCCTTCGAACAATCACACACTTTTGGGGCCCCCAAGGTGTTTATGCATTCTCAGGTGCCAACCAACATCATGTGCAGTGTCCTTCGAACAATCACACACTTTTGGGGCCCCCAAGGTGTTTATGCATTCTCAGGTGCCAACCAATATCATGTGCAGTGTCCTTTGAACAATCACACACACTTGGGGCCCCCAAGGTGTTTATGTATTCTCAGGTGCCAACCAACATCATGTGCAGTGTTCTTCAAAAATCACACACACTTGGGGCCCCAAGGTGTTTATTATTCTCAGGTGCCAACCAACATAATGTGCAGTGTCCTTCGAACAATCACACACACTTGGGGCCCCCAAGGTGTTTATGTATTCTCAGGTGCCAACCAACATCATGTGCAGTGTCCTTCGAACAATCACACACTTTTGGGGCCCCCAAGGTGTTTATGCATTCTCAGGTGCCAACCAATATCATGTGCAGTGTCCTTTGAACAATCACACACACTTGGGGCCCCCAAGGTGTTTATGCATTCTCAGGTGCCAACCAACATCATGTGCAGTGTCCTTCGAACAATCACACACTTTTGGGGCCCCCAAGGTGTTTATGCATTCTCAGGTGCCAACCAACATCATGTGCAGTGTCCTTCGAACAATCACACACTTTTGGGGCCCCCAAGGTGTTTATGCATTCTCAGGTGCCAACCAATATCATGTGCAGTGTCCTTTGAACAATTGAACAATCACACACACTTGGGGCCCCCAAGGTGTTTATGCATTCTCAGGTGCCAACCAACATCATGTGCAGTGTCCTTCGAACAATCACACACTTTTGGGGCCCCCAAGGTGTTTATGCATTCTCAGGTGCCAACCAACATCATGTGCAGTGTCCTTCGAACAATGACACACACTTGGGGCCCCCAAGGTGTTTATGTATTCTCAGGTGCCAACCAACATAATGTGCAGTGTCCTTCGAACAATCACACACACTTGGGGCCCCCAAGGTGTTTATGTATTCTCAGGTGCCAACCAACATCCTTAATCGCTTCTTACTGTATTTTTATTAATTAAACATAAACATTTGTAAAATTCAGCTGTATAAATAAGACAAATACACAAAATCAACATTTTGAAACATCAATTCTACATATTTGTAAAACTAGATTTAACAATTTCTTTATTCAATTAAACACCTTTTTTAATGACCATATGGTTGACAATTCTGCTGGAGTTTTTCTTTCACTTTTCATACAAAATAAATCAAGTGCCATGCTGAGTGGCATAGACGATCTTGCTTCTTCACAACTCTGTGTCTATTGTGTTGTTAATAAGTTCAGTTGGTGAATTATTTTTGTGTGACATGGACAACCCATCCAAACATTTCTCTCTTTGTCTTCATCTGTCTCTTCTCCCCTTGATCTTTTCTGTGGCTACTAAATGTTCCATTTTTGCTTTTCTCATCACATGCCCTAAAAATCTTAACTGCTTCTAATTTTTGCTATAATTTGTCTTTTTACTCCAACATCTTTGGGGACTTCTACATTAGTTTTTTTTTGGCTGTCCATGTAATTTTAATCATTCTTCTTAGAAACCATATATCAATTGCCTCCACCTCACTTTGAGCTCTTTTGTTTGCCATCCATGTTTCACACCCATAAAGAAGAATTGGTTAAATCTAATTTAGCACTTGAATTTGTATATGCATTGATAGTACTCCATCACATAGAATGTTTCTCAATTATTAAAATTCTGATTTTGTTTGTTCTATCCTACTCTTTATGTATATAATCTTATCTATGGTTTGTTCTATCCTGTTTTTATGCATATAATCCTATCTATGGTTTGTTCTATCCTACTCTTTATGTATATAATCTTATCTATGGTTTGTTCTATCCTGCTTTTTGTGTATATAATCATATCTATGGATATATAATTTTATTGCAGCTCTATCCATTATTGATTGAGAAGAAAATTTAGTACAAGTTTTACTAGAAAACAAAATATGGCTCTTCTAGAGGCTTATAGCTGTTGTGGAAAAATTGATTGTTACAGTCTGAGGCTCAGGGTAGCCAATGAGAGAAGAGAGAAGAGCTTTTTATGTGATGTGAGAAAATGAACAATTGTTTTGGATTTTTTTTAATTCTGGCTTTTCTCAGGGTTATATCTTTTGTGGGGAACAAACTTATTGTTACAGTATGATGTTCACGGTAGCCAATAAGTTGAAGAATACAAATTTTTATTTGATGCAAGAATGAAAAATTATGCTTTGGACATTTTAAATTATGAATGTTCTCAGGGTTTATGGCTATTGTGGGGAGGGGGAGGGGCATATTGTCACAGTCTGAGGCTAAATATAGCCAATGAGTTAAGAAACAAGAGCTTTTCTTTTGATGTGAGAAAATTTTAAAAATTTGTTTTGGAATTGAAGTAGCTGTTACATCAACTGCACTAACTCTTGTACAAGGACTACAAGCTAACCTGCCACTGTTTCTTCTACTTCTGCCACCATCAGCTTTCAGCAGCTGATTGACAACCTGCCCATCCAACTGGATATATGAATGACACACATTCTCAAAGTAGGGATTTGGTGTAGTGTTCGGCCACTTTGTTGTAGTCTGTGTGTGCATGTATAGATATTAGTGTTTACCCTTGCTATTGTTTGCAAAGCAAGTGCTGTTTTAGTTTTCCTTTTCTGCCACAATTGTTATAAGCTTGTGTCTGCATGTAGTTATTCTATAGTGTGGTCATTATATTTGTCTTTGGTAATTTTTGGTATGTTGTTGACAATCTTCATAGCCAGGTGCTCTTTCACAGCCAATGCCAAGTTTTGTCATATATGATCAGTTTTGTTCCTAACAATCAAGAAAACATTACAACACCAGTAGCCAATGTTAACAGATGGTGTTTCTTACTGATGCAATGTCTGTCCTACAAGCCCTTGACAGGGATAAACTACCAGACCTGAAGGAAGCCATACAAGAAGTGACGACCCAAAGAAGGGTAGTACTACAGTGGATACCATCCCACTGTGGCATACCAGAAAATGAAGAGGCAAATAGGTTGGCAAAAGATGGAACAACACAGAAGCAAACAGACCAAGAAATCAACTAAATGAACTACAGAGCCATTGAAATGTGAGATTGCTAACATCTTGCACCACTGCGACAGTTAAATGCTATGGGTTACCTTTACTTTTTACTTATATATAAACTAGGGCTGCTACCCTAATAAACATTTATTGAAATTCTCATGCATCACTGAAACTGTAATTTGCACATGCAATTAGGCATAGCTATCAACTTTTATTATTTCATAAATTTATATTTTTTTACAATTTATATGCGTATTTTAATAAAAAAATGTCTGATGAAGTACTAAAAGACCTTGGGGTTGGGGGAAAAATTTATATCACTATGGAAAATCCGTACTAGTTGACCCCTCTGGTTATGGAGCTACTCAATCCATCGTGTTATTTTTTTGGGTCATTTAAGTCACGAGAGGGGAGGAGGAATGCCATTTTTGCGTGTGCTTTCATCAGCTTTAATTATAAATATTAAACGCAGGAAATAGCGTTTGTGTTGTTTAGGTTATGTGTTGTGTATGTGGCACTGTATAGGGTGTATCAGGGCCAACATCTCATTCCATGAGATCAATACCAGAATTAATGTTATCTGTTATATCTGACATGTTATCTGTTATATCTGACATGTTGATATCTGTTATATCTGACATGTTGATATCTGTTATATCTGACATGTTGATATCTGTTATATCTGACATGTTGATATCTGTTATATCTGACATGTTGACATCTGTTATATCTGACATGTTGACATCTGTTATATCTGACATGTTGATATCTGTTATATCTGACATGTTGATATCTGTTATATCTGACATGTTGATATCTGTTATATCTGACATGTTGACATCTGTTATATCTGACATGTTGATATCTGTTATATCTGACATGTTGATATCTGTTACTGAAGTTATGGATAGGTAATGCCAAGTTGAAGTGGAATGAAATATTTAAGTAGAATTTTCACAGCAAGTGGAATGTAGTGACCTACATAACAACAGTGACCTACCCCAATCCTTACTTCTACACCCATTGATCAAGTTAGAAGTCCAGGGACACGTGAACCCCCAATCCTTACTTCTACACCCATTGATCAAGTTAGAAGTCCAGGGACACGTGATAAATATTATTTGTATGGCAACATTTTGCTACCAGTGTCACACCTGATCCTTGACATCTAGACATATAAGAAATCTTGTTATTTTGACATCTAGACATATAAGAAATCTTGTAATTTGACATCTAGAATCTAGACATACAAGAAATCTTGTTATTTTGACATCTAGACATATAAGAAATCTTGTAATTTGACATCTAGATTCTAGACATACAAGAAATCTTGTTATTTTGACATCTAGACATATAAGAAATCTTGTAATTTGACATCTAGAATCTAGACATATAAGAAATCTTGTAATTTGACATCTAGAATCTAGACATACAAGAAATCTTGTTATTTTGACATCTAGACATATAAGAAATCTTGTACTTTGACATCTAGAATCTAGACATATAAGAAATCTTGTAATTTGACATCTAGAATCTAGACATAAGAAATCTTGTTATTTTGACATCTAGAATCTAGACATATAAGAAATCTTGTAATTTGACATCTAGAATCTAGACATATAAGAAATCTTGTTATTTTGACATCTAGAATCTAGACATAAGAAATCTTGTAATTTGACATCTAGACATACATAAAAAACATATTGTTTGTAACTTGTCATTGAGACATAAAAGAAAGCTTGTAAATTGTCTTGTACTATCCATGTGTTCCACTAGACGTCATGGGGAGCAGAAGTCTTTCTTTAGCTAGCTACGCTGCCGCTGACATAGTGCCACTGACAACCTTGGTGTTCTAATGTTTCTCTGATGTCATCTATCCATCTTCATCTGGGTCTTCCCCTGTTTCATATTTTCAGATGATCTTTTATTGAAGGCTGTCGATGGAATACGATGGGTTCCATTCTGTTTAGGTGGCTGAAATATTTGATCTTTAGTGCGTCTATTCTTTGCACGATATTTTTTTCATCAGATTTCTTATAGTGTCATTGTTCATTCTATGTCTTTTTGTTACCCTCGGTGCTGTTCTCAGGGGCTTCATTTCACATACAGTGAGTTTTTGTTCTAGTTTGTCAGGGTCAGGTCTGGCATTGGTAACACAGTGTCAGCATGAACACTGTGTTTATTAACTGTGTTGTAACTAGTCATCTAGATGTAGCTTGTAACTTGTAAAATGTAACGCTTGCGACAAGTTATTGATGTCAACAAGCAAGACAAATTACGAAATTATTATAAAAACCAAAACATATTGATAGATAAGAAGATGAAATTCCTACTATAGTATATTTGTTGATTGACATGCACATGATGATGATAATTTGCAGACATGGCAGTAATTTAATATAAAAAAAGGAAGTTCCTTTGTTTGCGCAGAATGTCGTTACCCCAGCTAGCAAATTTTGGGTTTCAGGCAACCTTTCTCTCTGTCTTATTTGTTCTCGTATGTATTTCTCAGATTCCTGCGAGTCGTAAAGACAGGCTTTGATATTCTAATCGGGTCAGAAGTAAAAGGAGAAGAAGAGGAATCAGGAGAGATAACCCAGACTTCTGTGTACAGTATTTGTATAACATTTGTTTTGCGTGAAGCAGACGTATAGCTTTTTTGCGGCATTATGATTGCTGCATCTGGCATGCTAGGCGTGTGCTTTTTGCTTTCTTATGGAGGAAAATTTATTCACCTAATAGAGTGCATTTATTGGCATGTTTTCTAGTTTTATTTAATTGTGCCAGATTGTATATACTTGTATGTATGTGTGTGTTTTATATATATATATATATATATATATATATATATATATATATATATATATATATATATATATATATGGGGGTCACAGTAGCTCAGTTGAGTGAACTGGTTGGCTAATCCGAGGTTAAGTTCCAATGTCAAATGGTGATGGTAATATAAGTTGTGCACCATCGTCATAACACATGATGATGATGTGCATTTTTGTATCCTTAAGAGACTGTGTACAACTTGAGTCTGCCTCTGTGTACAACTTGAGTCTGCCTCTGTGTACAACTTGAGTCCATCTTTGTCTACAAATGACCATTGCTTGGCTGTTTCATGGATCATTTATATTTTGTTACCATTATTGCTATTATTATTGTGTTTTTATATTTATTATTGTATTGTTTCTGTTCTAGCTAAGTTCATCGAGTGAAACATCAATCATTTTCATCATTATTCTGTGTGTCTTTCTCCCACCGAATCTCTCTTGTAGCAGGATAATGGTTTTACTAGATTTCTAGCAGGATGTAGTCCAGAGATCAGGGATACATTTAACCATGGCTTTATTTGCGCCAATGGCCCGATGCATCTGATTTTGTCGGCTCCCTGCATTTAACTTCAGTCTTTCTGTGTACAGTGGGTATTCAAATGACGACAGTGTTGTTTTCTCTGTTTACATACTGTAATTAGTTTTCTCTGTTTACATCATTAGTTTTCTCTGTTTACATCATTAGTTTTCTCTGTTTACATCATCAGATTTCTCTGTTTACATCATTAGTTTTCTCTGTTTACATCATTAGATTTCTCTGTTTACAACATTAGTTTTCTCTGTTTACATCATTAGATTTCTACTTACATCATTAGTTTTCTCTGCTTACACCATTAGTTTTCTCTACTTACATCATTGCTTTTCTTTGCTTAGATCATTAGTTTTCTCTGTTTACATCATTACTTTTCTCTGCTTGCATCATTAGTTTTCTCTGCTTGATTTCATTGATTTTTGACTGTTTACAATACATTGTTAGTGATCTCTGCTTACATTATTTTTTTCTCTCATCACATGCACCTTGTAAATAGCAATATTCTAAATATTACGATTTTCAGGGGGGAAAAATGTCTGGAAATGTATTGAACAACTTTTCATCTTCAAAAAGAAAATTCTGTCTTTGTTTCGCCTACATTTTTGGAAAGGCACTTCATGTCTGATGAGATTGTTGAACCCAAGTCCAGCCAAATGTGGATGTGTCAGGCCATTAGCACAAATAGAGCGGCGACACAATGCACATTCATTCTCTGGACATATCCAGCTGGAAATCTTGTAGAACCATTGTTTTGCTACAAGAGAAATTCAGCGGGAGTTTGAGAATGAACACTGAAGAAGATATGAAAGATATGCTAGCAGCGCAGCAAACATTTATGTTGCTTGATATCAGTTAATGTATATTGCTCTTAGCTAGATTTTGTTGCAGTCTTAGCATTGCTTCTTTTTTCTTGCAACATGTTTACATGCAATTGCAGGTAGCTCTTGACACATGATGATGATGAAATAATCCCCTTAACTGTAAAAAGATAGTTCATGGCACATGATGATGATGAAATAATCCCCTTAACTGTAAAAAGATAGTTCATGGCACATGATGATGATGAAATAATCCCCTTAACTGTAAAAAGGTAGTTCATGGCACATGATGATGATGAAATAATTCCTTTAGCCGTGAGCAGGTAGTTCTTGACACATGATGATGATGAAATAATCCCTTTACCTGTGAGCAGGTAGCTCTTGAGAAATGATGATGATGAAATAATCCCTTTAGCTGTGAGCAGGTAGCTCTTGGCAGCCCACAAGCTTCCTGACAAAAGCACAGATTCTTCTCAGTTGTGTAACCCGAGGCAAGACCCTGACTCATATTAGGTCTCAAAGGCATGAATGTGTACAGAGGTTTATGTGTCCCTGAAGGGAGACATTCCTGTGCGCTACTATCCGAGGATTACTATGTCCTGCAAGGAGCACAGCACACACTTTTGGGCCAACTATCTTATCATTCTTCTGATTTGTTAACCCATCCACAGTGATGGCCCATCTAGTATTCCCCGTCACCTAGGGGTCTGCTACAAAATGTCAAAGTTACAATGTCTGTGGCTTGCATTACTTCATTATCCATAGGGATTATTTGATAGAAGACAATGTCTGCTGGCCTACATTACCTCATCATCCATAATTCTTACAGCTGATGAGAATTGAACCAGGTCCATTCTAGCAGCACCGACTCGCTTAGCAACACTAGTAGACAGGTTTTCCGTATTTGACCAACCGAATCCCCCCAAAAAGATGTGATCTCGTCAAGACATTCAACCTATGTACTCAAGTCACTGAGAATGGACCAATCAAAACAGGGAATATTACAACATCAACGAATGTCCTGTACAAGTATTAAAGTATCCTCAGGAACACAAACATAAAACATTCATACTCATCATCCATGGGGATCATTTGATAGAAGACAAAAACTAAGAAACAGAGACAAGATGTGACAATGATTTTTTTTCACAGGTGACAAGTTGTCAGTCTGTCCCCCAACTTTCCTTAGCCATCTCTTACGATATGCCTGGAAAGAAGACAGTTTTTCTATTCTTTGCCTGGTGAATAGAGGTCCTATTTTCACATATACAGTATAAACACAAAAATAAAAATAATTGGGGAATTTGAAAAGTGCTAAATATGGAAATTTGTTTAAAATATTTTCTCTATAGAAGGATTCCACTGTATAATTCCTGATATTAGATACTCTTATCCACCAAAGATGGATGTCTCGGGCCATTGGGGCAAATAAAATGGTGACACAGTGCATTTCCATTCTCTGGACAACATCCTCCATGAAGTCTATAAGGACAATGGTCCTACTACAATGGAGATTTAGTGGGAGTTTGAGAATGAACGCTGAAGAAGAAGAAAATACTCTTAGATACCTACATAAAATACTAGTACCGTATTCTTCTTCTTCAGCGTTCATTCTCAAACTCCTGCCAGATCTCTCTTGTAGCAGGACAATTGTTCTACTAGATTTCCAGCAGGATGTAGTCCAGAGAATGGAAATGCGTTGTGTCGCCGTTTTATTTGCGCCAATGGCCCGACACATCTGTCTTCGGCGGAGTACCGTATTCAACATAATAAATTACAAGCTTGAATCTTATCTCAAGAAACCCAGAGAACAAGATTATGTCATCAGTGAATAATCTACATTTTCTATGGACAGCACATTGGAGCATTTTTTTCTCTTTATACATTTTATTCCTCTAAAAGCACCAACAAATATATTCAATTCATGTCTTGATAGCTAGTCTTAAATGTTCTTTATGTCAATCTATGTTTTAGTTTGCAATTTCAAATTGATTTTTGTATTTCCTGTTGTTGTAAGGTTTTTGTATTATCCTTCTCTCAATCTGTGCTTTCTTGAAGTGTTTAATTTCTTGGTGTCATTCAATGCTTTCATTGTGTTGCAACAGTCATTATTGAATGTGGGTCTCACCAATGGCTCACTAGATAAACCAACCATGCAACAGAAAACCTTAGTAGATGACATGCCGTTATATTGAGGTTATCTTCTTATAGAAGCTTCATGGCACGTCATCTATACAATCCCGTAGTCGTAACCTTCAATAACAGTTACCATGCTGTTCCGACAGACCGATGTTGTGCTTGAACTAGTTGTGGGCACGGCGTGGCTGGGCGGAACAACAAAGAAACCTGTCACAAGGGCCAGCGTTGTGCCCTTATGTTGACATCTGTTTCGGCAGCATTAGACTCGAAACACCATCGAGTCGGACGGCTGCTGGAATAGAGGGCGGAGCACTTATGGTAATACCCCACGTGCTGTCAGGCCAGTTTCTAATCAAGAATCAAGAAGTCATTATTAAATGGATTGTCTTGAGAGAAATATTAAATCTTAAATTAGGAACAAAATTTGCATGATGGTTGATCTGGTGTGACTTCAGATGTTTGCATCCTGTAAGACATTACTTAGGTTGAGAATTATTAAAAAGCTTTCAAATTAGGGAGATATTTCTTCTGCATTCATTCTCAGACTCCTGCTGGATCTCTTTTGTAGCAAGACAACAGTCCTTTTAGATTTCCAGCAGGATGTAGCCCAGAGAATGAAAATGCATTGTCACCGTTTTATTTGTACCAATTGCCTGGCACATCCAACTTCAGAGGAAGGGAGTTATTTAGGCAGGGGTTTATTAAAGGGCTTTGATTTAGCATTATCCATATTAGGGAGATATTTAGATGGGGGTTTATTAAATTACCTTGATTTAGCATTATCCAGATTAGGGAGCTACCGGGTATTTAGACGGAGTTTATTAAATGACCTTGATTTAGCATTATCCGGATTAGGGAGCTATTTAGATGGGGGTTTATTAAAGGGCTTTGATTTAGCATTATCTAGATTAGAGAGCTATTTAGACGGGGTCTTTATTAAAGGGCTTTGATTTAGAATAATCCAGATTAGGAAACTATTTTTAGTTTGGGGATTATTAAAGGCATTTTACACTTAATATAATCCAGATTAGGGAGTTATTTAGAGGGGATTATTAAAAGCATTTCACTTAATATAATCCAGATTAGGGAGTTATTTAGACTGGAGTTTAAAGTCTACTTGATTTTTATGTTGTCTGCTGGCTGTGTTATGTATTTTAGCAAGTATAGATGATAATGATGATTCACCTGTGTTTTGCAGGAACCCAAAGGGCAAGCAAAGAATAACAACATCATGACTTGGCATGCATGTCATAAGAGGCACCTTTTGATGTAGAAGAGTGTGTTTTGGGTGTAGGGTTGAATGTGCAGTCCTACAAGTCAAAGTAATCTAAAACCCATGATGAAGCCAGATTAACAGGCCTGAAAATGCAGCTACCACATACAAACTGTAAACCTTGATAATACATTTATATTCTTTGGACTACATTCTGCTGACCTGCAGAAGTGTGAGAATAATCCGCTGATTGATTGCCATAGAAGAAGGTCACCTGCCAATGAAGACTATCGGCAGCATATGTATCATTTGCCTGTGGGAAATGAGAATACTTTCTTCCCACCACATAACCAACTCAACTCATTTGCCTCATTTTCTGGCCCCCGACAACATAAGGGTAACTAAATGCTTCAACTCTGGGCATAATTTTTTAGTTTTAAACTGAATACTTACCTAAACTCTGGGCATAATTTTTTAGTTTTAAACTGAATACTTTATCTTTGAATATAATTAACCCAGTAGATGGGAGAAAGTGATATCTGGTGGGAAGTGTTCATACCCTCTGGAAATCAGAACATGACAATTTAGTACTAGGAAGCAAACCAAGCCAAAAAATTCAGGTAAACCCCCAACCACTCATAAAGATTTATCAAAAATAATGAAATTATCCACAAAAGTGAGAAAATAGCCTTTTTTTAAATTGAAAAGTTAACACCCCCCTCCATTTTTCATCCTTATAGGAGACATATCAACGACCCTGCATATAATATTCGAGTTTGACATGAAGTACTTCATCCCTGAACTGAGTTGGCTAACTTAAGCTATGAATTGTGTACTTAAGCTTTTGAACTGAATGTATTGAGTATTAAGCTTTAAATTTATTAGATTTTAACCGAGTACTTTAACCGAGTACTTTAACCTTTGAATTAAGTACTCAGATATTACTCTTAACAATCAAGGCTTCTCATAAATAATTATATATTTATTGTTTCTTTCTTTGCAGTTTTGGTTTTTTATTTTCGGATAGTTCACCTCAAGTTCAGAGGTCACAGAGAAGGATAGAAACACTTCCCCACTAGGATACTGCATGATGAAGATGGCCTTGGAACATTCCTACCTGCGTACTTCCAAATTAGATTTTACGGGTCTAGAAACAAGTCCAGCATCCAGAAGTCGTCATTATTTTAAAAAGTTTTCAAGTTTGTTTAAATATTTGCTTCAGAATTATAATAGTTCGGGCGATTATAATATTGAGGGAGATTATTTTAATTTTTATGATGATTCATAATTACAGCTTGATTGTTTTCTGACACTTTTATTCTGGAGTTGACATGTATGTAAGAGGAAAGGATAGTTTACAGAATGGCGGTTTAGAATATAGCGATGAACTTAATAAATGTCATATTACATCTGAGCTGATGATGTTTGTAGGGCTGTAGCTGTTTGTAGGAGGGATGTAGCTGTTTGTTGGAGGGATGTACCTGTTTGTAGGAGGGATGTAGCTGTTTGTAGGAGGGATGAAGCTGTTTGTAGAAGGAATGTAGCTATTTGTAGAAATATTGAAGCTGTTTGTAGGAGAGCTGTAGTTGTTTGTAGGATCATTTTTGCTGTATGTTGGAGAGTATATTTGTAGGAGAACTGGCACTGTTTGTAGGAGATCGGTAGCTGTGTGTTGGAGTACTGAAGTTATTTGTAGAGAGGTGAAGCTTTATGTAGGAGAATTGAAGATTTTTGTAGGGAAAATACAGCTGTTTTAAGATAGCTGAAACCATAAATCATGCCAGGTGTGTTACATCTAAGTTGGAGATGTATGTAAAGACAACAGATTCCAATATTTTCTTTTGTTATTCAATATTCTATCACTTTGGCTGATATGTTCACAAGCACAAAGTATAGTCTAGTGTACTTGTCTACCTACCTGTCTATCTCTCTGTCCATCCATCCATCCTATCAGTTTTTATTTCTCTTCACATCTGCTTATTCTTCCATCTATATCTGTCTGTATAACAAACATCTGGTTATTAGGTCACAAACAGGAAGTTAACACCTTCAAATATCTTGGGTTCCAAATATGTAATGATATCAACTCAGAAAATTAGATTAGGTTTAGACTCGAAGTTGGAGATGTGGAAAAGTGTTGTTAAATAGGGAAGTGTGTTATATGGGGAAGTGTGTTATATAGGGAAGTGTGTTATATAGGGAAGTGTGTTATATAGGGGAAATGTGTTATATAGGGAAGTGTGTTATATAGGGAAATGTGTTATATAGGGAAGTGTGTTATATAGGGAAGTGTGTTATATAGGGAAGTGTGTTATATGGGGAAATGTGTTATATGGGGACATGTGTTAAATGGGGAAATATGTTATATAGGGAAGTGTGTTATATGGGGACATGTGTTATATGGGGAAATGTGTTAAATGGGGAAATATGTTATATAGGGAAGTGTGTTATATAGGGAAATGTGTTATATAGGGAAATTTCTTATAAAAGTATGTGTTATAGATGGATCTCAATGTATCATTGTTATATCTGTCTGTATGTATCTCTATTTGTCTATCCATTTTCTTTCTGATATCAAATATGATGTGTACCGGTAGTATAGAAACCAGTGCTCTCCAATTTGAGAAACATGATTCTGCTTTGTATAGTTATATATTCTAATAATATAAAACAAAAAATGTTATTAACTCCCCTAGATTATACAGACCACTTTAAGACCATTCTTTTATCATTCCGTAGTTTTGAACTTGAGTAGTGTCCCTTTCCGATAATAATTTTATAGCAATGTGAAATAATTATTGCTATATTCTTACAAGGTGATATCGACATTGTAAACGGTTAATATATTTAAAAATTTTGCTGATTTTATTTGCTACCCCGTTGTGTCTGTTTTTCCAATTGTGTGATTGTTGCATTATTGTCAAGTTTTGTGATTTGTTCCATTATTGTCAAATTGTATTATCTATAATGTTACAAATTTAATAATCATATGAGAAATGTTGATATGTTGTTTGGTATATGTTTGAATGTTTTTGCTGGATTGAAGAATTCAACCAAGTGTTTGAATTGTTTACTGAAATGTGTCAACTTGAATTGCAATGATGATGATGATTAAGTAGTCACTTTATCTGTGAGTAGGTAGCTCTTGACACATGATGATGATGAAGTAGTCACTTTATCTGTGAGTAGGTAGCTCTTGACACATGATGATGATGGTTAAGTAATCACTTTATCTGTGATCAGGCCTTTCTGACAAAAGCATAGGTCCCTGAACACATAGAAGGTTTGTTGTCTCTAAATTGTGGTTGTATTGGTGGTGGAGTATACAGAGGTGTGTTTACTTTCAGTTGGGATAGGTTCGTATCTATATGAACAATATCCCATGATTATCACATCCAGCCAGGAGTTTGGGATATACTTCTGGGCTAACTAGTTCATTATTCTTCTGACCACTCGTAGAGTCATCTGAAGTGACATCACACCTGACATTCTCATAGATTGAATCATCTGAAGTGACATCACACCTGACATTCTCATAGATTGAATCATCTGAAGTGACATCACACCTGACATTCTCATAGACTGAATCATCTGAAGTGACATCACACCTGCCATTCTCATAGATTGACTCATCTGAAGTGACATCACACCTAGCATTCTCATAGATTGAATCATCTGAAGTGACATCACACCTGACATTCTCATAGATATCAGCTAGTACAGATCTTCTGTATTGATACGAATTTCGGACTTAGAAATTTTTTTTTTACTTTAAACTTTACCCACAAAATAAAAATTTGTTGTTAAATTTCAGTAAATATTACTAATGCTGACATTTTATCTCGCACCCACTTATTGGAATGTAGTGATGAGCAATAAATAAACTTATAATTTGTAAATTTTTCTCCAGATTTCTTAAACTCCTGCAGATTAGCAGGTAGTATTATTGCAATTAGCACTAATTAGCAGGTTGTAGTAGTACTAACACTAATTAGCAGGTTGTAGTAGTACTAATACTAATTAGCAGGTTGTAGTAGTACTAATACTAATTAGCAGGTTGTAGTAGTACTAATACTAATTAGCAGGTTGTAATATTACTATTAGCACTAATTAGCAGGTTGTAGTAGTATGAGTAGTACTAATTAACAGGTTGTAGTAGTACTGCCGAAGTCAGATTTGTTGAACTGTTAGCGCAAATAAACCATGACACAGCGTACCTCCAATCTATGGACCACATCCTTGCGTAGAACTAGTGGGCTGTTGTCCTGCTACAAGAGAGATCCAGTGGGAGTTTGAGATAAATGCAAGATCAAAGCACCACATAGCGGAATGCATTGTGTCAGAGTTTACACCTTGACAGTAATATGTGTCCAACACATATGACTTCATCGTGGCTTTCAGGCAACTTTGACCTTCAATGGAATAGGGCAGACAACTCTATCCCCAAGACCTCCTTAGTCACTTCTTGTGATATGCATGCCAGGTCACCTTTTGCTATCTTTGCTACCTTTTTGAGTCCCAGCTCCAGATTATCTCAAAGTAATTCTTTATAAAGAGCTGTATCATTGAACTGTATCTGTAATACAACTGTAGGCTAGTTCTCTATAAAGAGCTTATCACGAACTGTAATACAACAGTAGGCAAATTCTCTCTATAAAGAGCTTATCACGAACTGTATCTGTAATACAACAGTAGGCAAGTTCTCTATAAAGAGCTTATCACGAACTGTATCTGTAATACAACAGTAGGCAAGTTCTCTCTATAAAGAGCTTATCACGAACTGTATCTGTAATACAACAGTAGGCAAGTTCTCTCTATAAAGAGCTTATCACGAACTGTATCTGTAATACAACAGTAGGCAAGTTCTCTCTATAAAGAGCTTATCACGAACTGTATCTGTAATACAACAGTAGGCAAGTTCTCTATAAAGAGCTTATCACGAACTGTATCTGTAATACAACAGTAGGCAAGTTCTCTCTATAAAGAGCTTATCACGAACTGTATCTGTAATACAACAGTAGGCAAGTTCTCTCTATAAAGAGCTTATCACGAACTGTATCTGTAATACAACAGTAGGCAAGTTCTCTCTATAAAGAGCTTATCACGAACTGTATCTGTAATACAACAGTAGACTGTCAAAAAAAACAATTGATTAATGGATTCTCTATGACAGTAAATATCACCATGTATGAATGCATGATAAGCTCACAGCAAAAATTTGTTCCGTACCTGACGATGACTAAGACAAAACTGGAAATGAGAAACAAAAGAAGATATATAGCTTTTAAGGCCAATGGTTTAGTCATTGTTCTTTGTTATCTAATACTTGATTACTGTAAGGCTGTGATTCCGTGATTATTCGTTAAACATTTTTAGCACTCATCAATTGTCATGAGAGATCAGAATATTATATCAAATTATGCAGCCACAATCAGTATTGATTTCATTGGTTTTGTTTCATTGTGAAATGAGTTATAAATTTATGGCAGTACTTGTTTTCCGGTGTAAGTTTTTAATTTAGGTTCTACCAAGAGAATAAGTTATTCTCTTTTAAATTTGTTATAAATTTATGGCAAGACTTTTGATACAGTGCAAGTTTTTAATTTATCATGAGAAATATTTAATTTATCACAAGGGATACATTTTTGTTATAATTTGATGACAATACTTGATACAGTGAACATTTTTAACTCTTTCTGGACTATATTTTTTTTTCTTGGACCAAATTAATTTTCAGTAGTAAAAAAAATGTCATCACCTATTTTCAGTAGTAGAAAAATGTCATCACCTGTTTTTTTAATGTCATCATGTTTTATTCTAATATTGATAAATGGTGTGTATATTTAAAAGAAAAATGGTTACAGAAAATCAACAAATCAGTAAATTGTTAAAAAAAATGATTTTTGAAAAGTACAATTACAATTTGTAGAATAAACAAATTATATTATTAATAGCTTATACATTTTTAAATAAAAATATCACAACTGACTTAATTTATCAATAATTTTAAGTGTTATGATCACATTTTCTGATATTTTATGATAGGGTATTTAGTTATAGTCAATACACAGTTTATTTGGCGAATTTATGTCCAAAAATGTTAATTTTATGAATATTTTTACTTCCCAGCAATATAATGCCATTTAATGGCATTAGGTCAAAGGGCATGAGCTCATGGACCACTGGACCAGCAACCAATCAACCATGAATATTTTTCTCAATGACATTGGAATAAAAAAAGAAATATACATCATCAGCATTTGATTATTGACAAATTTTGTTGATTCTATCCAACTTGCAACAATTTGTGTTTATTGGGTAAAATACAACCCCCATGCAGATTTATAACTTCCACTAGTTTGAAATGAACCAGGTATTCTATCTTCTGAAATAGTTATGTTGTCACTGTTCTTTGATGTTTCACAGGTGTTGACAGTTCCTGTATAAGTGACCAGCAGTGAGAAGTATCCAAGAAACTTTGATCATTTTTGTTATTGAACTGCTTGCAATTCCTAATTATAATTGTTACTGAAATCTTCTGTCACTGAAGGGCTATAAATAAGAACAGTAGTTTGTTCCACACTGTGTCCAGATGTTGGACTTCTCAGAATTAAACAATAAATGTTACAGTAAAAACAATCAGTTTTTAAAGATAAAATATGTTTGTTTTAGTGGAAGTACTCTTGTATGTAGCAGTAAAGAATTGGGTGAACATAAAAACCCATATTAGGGAACCACAAAGTATAAACTGATTAAATTATGACTTATTGAAACCAAAACTGGTATATCCACAATTGGTCCAGTAGAGCAACTTTAAATAACCAGATATATCCGGAAAGAGTTAATTTACCACAAGAAATTTTTGTTATAAATTGACGGCAGCACTTTTGATACAGTGCAAGATTTTAATTTAACATAAGAGAAACGTCATTTATATGGCAAGACCATTGTCTCCCATTTTCTACGGGAGAAACTCTAATTATAAATTTATTGCAACGCTTTCATACCTGTGCAAGTTATGAAATTACTACGAGATGATTTTACTCTTCATATACCAGTACTTCATAAACCGGTACTTCATAAACCGGTACTTCATATAGGTTGATCTTGAGATTTTAGAATTGAGATTTGATGTCATTGGGATATTTACAAGCCAACTTCTGAATTGTTGATAATTGCGAGTCATAACTGCAGGTTATCATCAATGCATACCGGACAATTCCATAGGTGCTCCGATCACACTCCCTCTCCCCCCCCCCCAAATAAATTCATCAGAGTGTAGTGGCTAACAGTTCCAGTTTCATGCTGATTTATATTGGTAATTATGTGTTTATCCGTGATATGGTCACAATTAGCATTTGTACAAATCATCTCACTGCTATACCTGTCAACTTGTAAGAAATAAAATGAACGAAAGACAAGTTCATAGATGGGTAGGGTTCAAACACCCCCACCCTCTAGAATATCAGAACATAACTTCTAGTACTAGGAACTAAGCTAAAAGGTGGGTAAACCACCATCATTCTTTACAAAAAGCTCATCAAAAATCTAATTAAAAAGTGGGAATTTCATACAAAAATGGGTAAATGACCTTTATTAATTTATATATTTTTAGGAAACCCCCAGCCCCTGAAGAAGTATTACTGCAGTAAAACTTTATCGGATGGTGGAATTTTTTACATTGTAAAATTTGTAAAATATGTTTTATGCAGAACCTACAAGAATGAACAAATTCATGTTTCGACCAAAACATTTTTATCAAGATACAAGGAAACACAGAATTTAAGAAATAATAATATAATATAGTTCAAGACTATGTGGAATTATTTCAATGATAACAATGAATAAGTAAATATGTGTAATAAATGTGTGTAACAAATACGAGTAGCAAATATGCATAATAAATACATGTAACAAATATTTATTTATTGACTATTATTACTTTGTACAGCCAACAACAACAGGTAGAAGAAGAGTCAGTATCATTTCCAGAAATGAATTCCATCATCTAAAGTTCCATGGAATGGAACTGAACTCACCCGTGCAGTCAAGAATATGCAGTTATCTACAGGCTTAGAAGAAAGGAACAATCAATCTTAGATTGAGAGCAGGACACAACAGACACAAACAATATGAATGAGAATATGAATGTCGGGCCATTGGCGCAAATAAAATGGCGACACAATGCATTTCCATTCTCTGGACTACATCCTGCTGGTTCTGCTACAAGGGAGATCCAACAGGAGTTTGAGAATGCTGAAGAAGACTAGAACGATGAAGAAGAAGAATTACTTTGGTATTTGTGTTACTGTGGTCCATACCTGATTGTTGGACCTTGTTTAGCTTTTTTTGGTAATTATAAAATGTGGAATATATTTCCAGAAGATGGCAAACTTGATAGAGATCCAAACAAGAAAAGCCAATGCTGTGAGTTACCAGCTGTTGCCAATACACTCCAATAATCTGCATGGCTACAAAATGACAATTATCATCATCAGGTGCCATGCCGGCCGGCGTAGGTGGTCATGACTCTCCACAGCTCTCTGTCCACAGTATTATGTATCAAAGTCGTTGTTGTTTCCTTGCCGTGCCAGGTTGTCGTACTGTCTAATTCATAAACAGTATTTTTATATAAACGTTTGTGATACCAATGCCAAACATAGCTCGTGATGAAGACACTGACAAAAAATATCATGGCATGTGAAATGAAATGTTTGAGGAAAGCTATAAATATCACCATATTTATAATATTAAATATAGAGAAAATCAATAATAATAATAACTTAGCAAGTATACAATTTATATCAAACTGTCGAAATGTTGTTTTATTCTTTCTTGTATATAACATGTTTGCTAAAACATATTTCACCTGTTTGATACATTTTACAAATATTTATCAGCATCAGGTTTTCCAATCTAATTGTCTATTGTCTTTCCTCAGGAGGTTTGTTATCTACTCTTGCCGTTAAGCATAGGTGTGATTGGAGCTCGAGCTTGTGTTCCAAGGCCAGATGTATCCCCTCGGATGTCCTATGACGATGTTGTTCTAGAAGTCCCTGACGTTTCTTATCCATCTTTTTTGTGGTCTTCCTCTGACTTTGTACCTTGATCTCATTTGGTTATATGCCAATCTAATAACCTAAGATAATGATAAACTAATGCCTTTAGCAGTGAGCAGGTAACTCTTGCAGCACATAGTCTTTCTGACATAGTTCAGGTTCTTAGTTGTGTAACTGAGGTGACAACCAGACTCATATAAGGTCTCAACGGCATGGGTGTATAAGGGGGCGGGGGCGGTATGGGTGCGCAGTCCCCTAAGGGATTCATTCCAGTGCTCTAGGCAGAGCGCATACTTCTGGACCAACGATCTCATCATTCTTCTGTCAGATTTGTTGATCCATCCACAGTGATAGCACATCCAGCATTGCGTCACCTATAAGTCTGCCACAAAAGGACAAAGGTGCAATGTCTGCTGGCCTGCATCTTATGGGTGCGCCCTAATGTGATAGAATACGAAACTAAGAAATTGTGACGATGATGATTTTTTTCACAGATGACAGGTTGTCAGCCTATCCCTTTCCTGTCGCCTCCTATGACATGCCCCCCTCCCCAACTTTCCTTAGTCACCTCCTATGACATCTGTGAAAAGAAAATAGTGGCCCTATTATGTGCACCCTGAGCCCAGACATCCAGGCTCAGGGTTGCCACATAGGAGATTTAGGGTTAAAATACAGACATATATTTTGGGTTGAAATACAGAATGATCGTTCTGTAGATTGACAGGTATGCTACTTTTGTAACTGCATGTTTTCCTGTGAAGGAGTGCAGGGACACTTTCTATGGGCTGTGGAAATAAAGCCGCTTTGCCATAGCAGACACCGCGACATGTACAGGAAGGGTATTGATTGTGAATCCAACTATGGATTGAACCCTGGACCACAAGGGTCAGGTATGCTACAGTATATAAAATTAAGGTAAGTATGTATTGAAGTCATAGGCAGCTGTGCATCCGGACCATTCAGAAAGCGATGGCAAACTACTTCACATATTTATATTACCTAGAAAAAATCACTAAATCAAAAATAATGCTGGGTTTATGGCTACATCCTGAGTAGGATATTCTACCAAATATATTGATAAAAATATATAAAAAGGTTGAATAGCTGTTTCACGTGGAACAATACACAGGATTGATATTCCAACGAAAAGGTCTTTTTCAGTTATGGGTAAACAGAATGGAAGCACATAAAGTAGTGGAAACAACAAGCAAGCAATATCATAGAGACTGACAGAAAAACTAATGGAAACAACATGCAAGCAATGTCATAGACTGACAGAAAAACTAATGGAAACAACATGCAAGCAATGTCGTAATGACTGACAGAAAAAGTAATGGAAACTACATGCAAGCAATGTCGTAGAGACTGACAGATAAAGTAATGGAAACTACATGCAAGCAATGTCGTAGAGACTGACAGAAAAACTAATGGAAACAACATGCAAGCAATGTCGTAATGACTGACAGAAAAAGTAATGGAAACTACATGCAAGCAATGTCGTAGAGACTGACAGATAAAGTAATGGAAACTACATGCAAGCAATGTCGTAGAGACTGACAGAAAAAGTAATGGAAACAACATGCAAGCAATGTCGTAGAGACTGACAGAAAACAGCTCCAAAAAATATGATGAAAGGTGAGAATGACAGAAATGTGATAACATGACTAGAAATTACAGTAGACTTCACTGAAAATATTTAAAACCCTAAACCATGACACATAGGAATATGCAGCATTAAACAGAAATATAGGGCGATCTGCAATACAACAGGCTGCAACATTATGTGGAAAGAAAGGAGTAATGCAAAAATGACTACCTGGTAACTCAAAAGTTAAGGTCAAATCAAACAGCATTGAAAGTGATCACCCGCCAATGGCGGATGTGTCGGGCCATTTGCGCAAATAAAATGGCGACACAATGCATTTCCATTCTCTGGACTACATCATGCTACAAGAGAGATCCAGCAGAAGTTTGAAAATGAACGCTGAAGAAGAAGAAAGTGATCATCCCATGCTCAAACTGTACAAGGATACCACAGGGCTTATCAACCACCTAGCAACTCATAGACACGGTCATATATCCAACTAAATTTTGTAAAGTTGATGTAACCAATGGCCATCATCATCATGTGATCAACAAACAACATCCCATGAATCATCTTAAGCATACATTTATTATTCCTATATTTGTCCCAAGATAAATCTGGCCAGGTTTCAGTCAACTTGTTGCCATATTCATTGTCATCATGTATCAATATTTTTTGTCCTTCTAACATGTTGGGAAATCTTTTATCCCTAATTCTTATCCCAGATTTGTATCCCCAATGAATACATCCATCTTCAAATATCCTTGATAGATTACATATATTCATTATTAATATTAGAATTTGTCTCTGATGTTTCATTACTGCCTCATTACTATTTGACTTTTGTTAACTGAAGTTTTGTTCTTCAACATTTGTTCTCACACTCCCGCTGGATCTCTCTTGTAGCAGGACAATGGTCCTACTAGATTTCCAGCACGATGTAGTCCAGAGAACGGAAATGCGCTGTGTTGCAGTTTTATTTGCGCCAATGTCCTGAAACATCCATCTTTGACAGTAAATCCTGTTAACTGGGTAAATTACAGCAGTGGTTCTCATAATATATTAGACGTGGCTCCCTTATAGGACAGATTTTGTCCGTGGCTTCCCTGGTGTCAAAAAAAGGTCATTAACGTTATTTACACGACATGAAAGTTCTTTCTAAAGCTTTATTGCTGGTTGATTGCCTATCCGGTGGTCCATGGGCATATGTCTTTTCACGAAGCTTTATCATTATAATTCTTATTTATTATTCAAGTGGTCACCTTCCTGTGGCCTCCTAATTTCAAGACTGTTCTCTGTGATCTCGAAATCTCAGTAGCCCCAAAATGGGGTCATATGGCCCACGTTGAGAATGACTGAACTAGAGAATCTGCTGGCTTCCATAGCAGAGAGGTTAGTGAGACATTTTAAATTTCTACACTTCATATAATTCTCACAATTTTTTTCTCAAACTCATACTGGTTAGCAGGATATAGTCCAGAGAACAGAATGCGTTGTCATGGTTTACAGCTTGGCTTCAATATTTATGCTTTTCTGCCTGATTGATCCTACTTCAACATGGCTGTTGTGTCACTTTGACTTAGAGATTAGACAGCCAACTCCATCCCTAAACCTCTTTGTTCATCTCTTACGACTTAGAGTATCATCTTCCGACTTCGCACACATGTACAGCTTAATAATCACCTGAACAGAATACAACCACAACACACTCCAGGGTGCAGGCTATGTACTCATCCCTATGAAATTGTCAAGCACCACCTTTTTTAATGTCCAGCGCTCGGTGACGTCAAGAAAATGCTTCCTCAAGCTATATAAATGGAACAAAACAACAGCTCACAAAGACATGCATATATGATTATATCACACAATGGTATTTGGTCAAAGGGCATGAGCCCATGGACAGCTGGATAGCATCCAACCAACCATCTCTTATGACTTACATGTCAAGTCACAGTGTTGCTATTCTTTGCTCTCCTTTCAGACCCTGGCAACATGTGCGACTAAAGAATAAACAACTTGTTTTCTTGACTAAAATCCAACAAAAAAGAATCTCATTACGCCATGAAGTCTCCTTTATGGTAGCATCAAACTCTCTCCACCTTGCTCAGTAAACTGCCACTTGGAGGACACTCCAAATCTCTAGTCCATCACTTTAATCTCTATCTCTGCTTTTCTTCACTACATAATCCTTTACAAGAACAAATTTGTTAGATTGTTCTTATGTGTTTTATAGTTTAACTTAGTGACAAGCAATATTCAATCTAGGGTGAGTAGCCGAGCCACGTATATAATTGGAAGGTACCACATACGAAATGTATCATTCGTGCACATAAAGAAAAATTTATGAGCTTTTCTTCTTATTTAGGTAGTAAAAACATTCAAATAAAATATTAAATGCTCAGTCATCTTCAGATTTGCTCACATGAGAACAAAATTAGAGGGAATGTTGGTGGCCAGTAATCTTTTTTTGTTCAACAGATTAAATTCAGGTTTGTCTGCCTAGGATGGAGTCATAACTAATATTGAAGTGATCTATAAAAAAAATTGTAGTCTTTAGAATTTTTAACACAGTTAACAATTTTGTGGTTTGGAAAAAGTTTTCTTGTATTTTTAAAGAATTTATATGAAAAAATTTGCAGAGCTTTTTTTGTAAAAGCTTTTGTTCCCTCCCCTGTTAAACATCGAAATGTGTTGATGGACAGCTTTAATAGACACCAGTCTATTAAAGGCATTTAAAAGACGTAGAGGATTTAATTATTATGCCAAGGTTTTCCCACGTTCTCTGTTCTCCTCAACCAAGCAGTAGGCTGCTTGCCAAAAACCACTAAACTAATTATCATTCTAAATGAGATGTCACATGCTGGATTCAAACCTGAACTTCTTTAGCACAAAGTGAACAGAATAACACAAGTCTATTTTGTACTGTACACTGTTCAACTCACAGCAGCAAAGTTTTTGACGTAATCATTCCCTCACTTCTGTTTAGCATCGTAGTTTACAACTTTGTTGTGATAAGCTGTGATTTGATATTATCTGAACTCAGTCTAATACATAGAATCATTCTAAATAATCCATTCCGGCCAGTAAAAATATCTTGGTGGGTCAAATTTTTACCGCGGTCATATTTTATCCTTCTCTCATTTAACCTCTTCATTTCTTACATAATCACACGTTACTCATACATCCTGCTTTGTTGTGGCATGTACATACTGAGTGTCTATGGCAGTCAAAATACCAAGTTCAATTCCCTCTGCAGGAAATTGTCCATCCTGACTGTTCACAAAGCAATGACAAACTACTGAACATATTTATATCGTCTAAAAAAAAATCACTATAGCCAAAACATGCTGAGCTGAGCATATTCACCCTGAATAGAATATGCTACCCAATTTTTTTTACTCCTGTATTTCAGCCATTCCTGTGTGAATTTAATAGTATTTCAGCCATGCCTGTGTTAATTTAATTGTATTTCAGCCATTCCTGTGTGAATATAATACGTTCAATTTTATCCAGGTGTTGTTGAGATAGTCTTCCTTACCCAAGAATGCATTAACTCTATCAACTTAAAACTAGTAGCCAGATATTTTCAGCATTTTTATGTCTTTTCATATGTTGCCAATTGGGTTTTAATCTCAAATTGGCATATAAAGTGCATGGTCAAATGGTTAGGATGTCGCTCTCAGAATTGTGAGATCTTGGGTTCAAACCATGGTTGGAATAGCATTTTATCTTTCTATGGTACAATAAAAAATGTATCCTGTACGTGAGAGTACCACTCATATGAGGTGACTAAAGGGTTTTTGGGATAGAATTGGCTGTGCCATCCCATATAGGGCATGGTGACCACAAGCCATACTGAAGCTATATGTGGCAGGCCGAAAGGTGCATATACTGCAGCTAAAATGTAAACCACAGCACAATGTATTCTGTTCTCTTTCCTGTCAATTTGTAAGAGTTTGAGAACAAACGCATAATATTTTCAGAAATTCAATTTATAGAACTCTTGTATCCTTTTATGCAATGAAGTTTGTCCAGAATCATATTTCAAACCTGAAGATTCTGCAGATCACAACGATATGCAATGCTTTTAGACAAAGTCTGCTGCACAGAAAGTGTACAAAAAATAATTGTATAGATGAAGTGGATTTCACAACAGTATTTGGCATGTCATCAACTCGCGGTTTGCTGTTGTATCATCAATGGGATATGGGAAAATCACAGAATTTGGCATGTCATCAACTCGCTGTTTGCTGTTGTATCATCAATGGGATATGGGAAAATCACAGTATTTGGCATGCCATCAACTTGTGGTTTGCTGTTGTATCATCAATGGGGATATATTACCATGTACTTTGTTAATATATATATTTACTTTAAAGACAGCAATTAAAATGGTTGAGTCACCTTATAAGAATGAGCCAAAGACCAATAATGGCATATAACAAAAGAATATCCAGATATTGAGCCAAGGGCAAACCAAGAAAACATCAAGATAACCTTGAAATAACATGGACTCGATGCAACCAAGGAGACACATCTGACCTTGGAACGACAACTGACGTTCCCACATCTACACGTAACAGCAAGTATAGATACGATCAACCATCAGTCACCTGGAGAAAGACAATAGATAATACAACTTTGTTTTCTTCTAGAAATAGTCAAGCAAAATGAATTAAACAGGCTACTAAAAACACTTACCTTGCCTATGAATAAAATATATTAAAAAGTATATATAAAAAACATACAATAAAACTACACGGGACAATTCTCCACGTATCGGTCCAAATGGAACCTTTTTCAAGAGACAAACAACAGTAAACTCCACAATAATAAACAAAATTAGATGACTTAGATTTAATATTGTATTTAATTTTATAGACTTAGATGACATAAATTTGTCCTGTGTAGTTTTATTGTATGTTTTTTATATATATACTTTTTTATATATTTTTATTCATAGGCAAGGTAAGTGTTTTTAGTAACCTGTTTAATTCATTTTGCTTTACTATTTGTTCGTTCGGTTACTGCGGCACCCTCCACTTTGTCGGACACCCTCCGACCATTTGGTTATTTATATTTTTCTTATAGAATTCTTGTTAAAAGTAATATATTAAATAACATATTCTAGACTTTTTTATCATAATACTTTTTAAAAATCATATTTGAAATAATTTAGTCATTCCCTGATCTATTATGTCAAACGATAGCATGTCATCAATCTTTATTGTTTTGTGCAGAAATCAAAATTTATTTTAATTTATTGATTGGTTTGCATTTGTATCATTTGACCAACATATTACTAGGAATATGCTGCTGTTCTGTTCAGTAGATAGTTATAATTTGTAAATTGTTTTGGAAAATTTTCAGAAGTGAATATTAAAATTTTTAGTTTTTCATGGTTTTTTTTAATTCTCTCTTGAATGTGAGTGGCACTTTGGTAAAATTTGGTGAACGATTTTAAATGTGAATATTAAAATTTTGAGTTCTTCGTGGCTTTTTAAATTCTCTCTTGACACTGCGGTAAAATTTGGTAAATCTTCTTCTTCTTCTTCAGCGTTCATTCTCAAACTCCCACTGGATTTCTCTTGTAACAGGACAATGATCCTACAAGATTTCCAGTTGAATGTAGTCCAGAGAATGGAAATGCGTTGTGTTGCCGTTTTATTTGCGCCAATGGCCCAACACATCCATCTTCGGCGGTAAATTTGGTAAATGATTTTAAATATTTAATGGGACTTTGAGAAGGTTTGTCTACAAGGAACAGTCAACGGCCGAAGAAGCAGAGACATACAAAGAAAATTATGTAGAACACCAGTTTTGTTATAGTTTTATGATGACTGATAATCAGACTGTGGTATGGGTACGAAAACATACAAATAACAGTATGCAAGACATTTTCAACATTTCAACCTTAAGGCCTTTTTCAAGAAAATACATAAAAAACTGAACAAACAATAAACTTTCATTACTGCATATTTTTCTGTTGAGGAGTGCAGGGAGGCTTTTAAGGCTGTGGAAATAAAGGCTGCTTTGCCAAAGCTGTCGCCGTGACGTGTACAGGAAGAATTTTTTGTTGCACCTCCAAAAGATAAAAATCCTTGTCCCAACCGCGGATTGAATCCGGGACCTCAGGAACTAGCTGTACGACCACACGCTCAACTACAAACAATAAAAGCACTAAAAACAATGGTACTATCAAAGAAGCACTAGACAGCACACATTGAACAACATGACATCCAAGGACAAAGAAACTTATGGACGAGAGAACACGAAGGACTGAGATGATCTGGATTTTTCCTCACTTGTCCGCATCGCTGAAGATAAAAATCGATTAAGAATCTGTGTGTTGATGCATCCAATATGGTGATACCCCTAAAACCCTGGCGGGTTATGAGCTTATGAATATGGATACTTCTTCTTGAGCGTTCATTCTCAAACTCCGGTTGGATCTCTCATGTAGCAGGACCATGGTCCTACTAGATTTCCAGCAGGATGTATCCAGAGAATGGAAATGTGTTGTCGCCTGACACATCCGTCTACGGCTGGAATATGGATACAAAATGAAGCAACATACCTTCAACACACACACAAAAAACCCAGTGTACATAAATAAATATCCATAAACACACACACGAAAAACCCAGTGTACATAAATAAATATCCATAAACACACACACAAAAAACCCAGTGTACATAAATAAATATCCATAAACACACACACAAAAAACTCAGCGTAAATAAATAAATATCCATAAACACACACAAAAAAAACCCAGTGTACATAAATAAATATCCATAAACACACACAAAAAACCCAGTGTACATAAATAAATATCCATAAACACACACACAAAAAACCCAGTGTACATAAATAAATATCCATAAATGCAAACTATTTTTATCTCTCTACACCCCCCCCTCCTTTTCCGTAGAATTATACCCCAAAAAAGTGTTACACTCATCCCCCCCCCCTCCCTAGTTTAGCAGAAAAGTATGACCAAATAATTTTAAAAAATATATTTTAAGAAACGTTTCAAATAGTTTAATTGGTTTTATTAAATAAAACAGTATTGTTGACATCACCTTTTTGTCTAACAAAAAGAGCCCCCCCCCCCCACCTACTTTTTCCCGCCCACTCCCAAATTAGTGACAATTTATGGACAGCCAGCCTCATTACCATAATTCCTGGAGATCAAAACAAACAGGTTTTCAATACAGAATCTTCAAAACTAGACTGAAACCCATACTCCCCCATCAGTTGTGCACAGACATACATGAAACCATCTAACGTTCGAGTTCACACGTACACAATGAAGGCAACATCAATGATTATATATTCAATCAGTTTAATATAATAATAAACAAAGAACGTGCATGGATATATGTACAGAGGTTATACCAATGAATATATAACTGAGTCTTACAGACTAACATGGCAAATGAGAATACACTTGCAAACATTGAATACTTTCAAATACCTAGGATCCTGGATAAGTAGCGATGAAAAATTATAAACTGAATTAAAAATAAGGCCGTAGATGGCCTAGCTGCTATGTCAAGTCTAAATCTGATAAGCCTATGGAAAATAAACATTGAAATATGAAAATCAAACTCTATACAGTGGAATCCCCCTATAGCACATTCTTTTATAACAAATTTTCCTATATAACAACACTTCAAAATCCTCAATTATTTTTATTCTATATTGTTTGTATTTCTTATAGCGAATTTCTGTTATTGCATACATATTTTGTCGGTCCTGGACAAGTTATAACAGGATCCCACTGTATACTCACTAGCAGTTTCTATTATGCTATATGGGTTTGGGAATTGGACACTCACTGCTGACATGAGAGATGGATACACGCTTTTTAATAGAAATTTTACAGATGAATTCTGCGCATCTCCTTTAGAGAGCATATAATAAATGTGTACTAAGAAATAAAAGAGTGATGATGATAAAATCCATTTAGCTGTGAGCAGGTAGCTCTTGACACATGATGATGATGATAAAATCCCTTTAGCTGTGAGCAGGTAGCTCTTGACAGCCTATAGCCTTTCTTACAAAAACACAAGCCTCCTACAACATGCCTGGAAAGAAGACAGTGGTCCTATTATTTGCATCCTGGACTAGAAGTCCAGGCCAAGGTTGCCACACGAGGCAATAAAATAGAGATACACCAGAATCATTACTTTCAATAGTAAAATTCGGCAGTGTGTTGCCAGGGCCTGAAAGGGGAGCAAAGAATAGCAACACTGTTTACCTTCCATGCATGTCGTACGAGGCGACTAATGAGGTTATGGGATGGAGTTGGCTGTCCCATCCCATATAGGGTCAGTGACCAAAAGCCATGCTGAAGTCGGATGTGTCAAGCCGAAAGGTGCAGATATCGCAGCCATGCTGTAAACCATGACACAACGCATTCCATTCTCCGGACTACATCCTGTTCATCTGCAGGAGTTTGAGAATGAATGCAGAAGAAGAAGAATAGTGAAATGATGGAAACTTGCATGGTTTGGACATGTATACGACATGATTCCCTGTCACAAACAATCTTGCAGGGAACAGTTGAGGGATGCAGAGGAAAATCACAGGCAAATAACATCAAAGATTGGACCGGTTATAATTTTTCCTTGCCCATCCACATTGCTAAAGGTATAAAATCTCGAGGACTCTGTTCGCTCATGCAACTAATGTGGTACCCCTACAACCCAGATGGCTAACAACCTGTGGAAAAGTCATCTTTGTGACATCGTCTCAATTTCTTACATTTGTCCTCAAATAATCCCCATGGATGACAAAATGTAGGCCAGCGGACAGTGTACCTTTCTCCTTTTGTGGCAGCCTTTCTCCTATTAGACTCCAACAAGGACTGATAGATGTGTCATCACTGCTAGATGTATTATCACTGGTAGATGTGTCATCACTGCTACATGTGTCATCACTGCTGATGCGTCAGAATATTAGACAGAAGAATGATAGACACATCAAAAAGTATGTGCTGTGATCCTAGCAGGACATGGTAATGCTGGGATAATGACGTACTGAACTGTCTCTCCCTTCAGGAACTAAAGATGCATACTTAAACCTCCCTTACACAACCATGCCTTTGGGACAACCTATGAGTCCTGGTATTACCAGTTACACAACTGAGAAGAACCTGGACTTTTGTCAGAAAGGCTATGAGCTGTCAAAAGCTACTCACAGCTAAAGGGATTATTTCATCATTATCATGTGTCAAGAGCTACCTTCCCATAGCTAAAGGGATTATTTTATCATCAAATGATTGCCTTTTGAATGTCTATCTTCCATCAAGGCCATGCATGTAATTATGTATATGTACAAAGAACTATATAAATATAGAAGTGAACCATGAGTAAGGGGAAACAAAGGTTTACTTTCAGAACAAATAGGAAGTTTAAGTAATAAAAAATGATATTGTAACATTTGGTATGTCAGGCAGAAAGGTACAGACAAGTTGTAAACCCTGACACAACACATTCCACTCTCTGGACTATATTCTACTAATCTGCGGGAGTGTGAGAATGAATTAACAAGAAAAAAACATGGACCGTTACTAAATTATCCTACAACCCTTATAACATTTTTAAAACTTTACAGACATATTTCAATGGCTGTCGTTTTTTCATTATAGAACATTCACGGATCGACAAAACTGCTGATACTTCATAAATTTTTTTTAAGAACATTCACATATCGACAAAACTGCTGATACTTCATAAATACAGCAAGCGTGATGATAGTTACTAAAAATAATTCGCCCAAGAAAGTACGCTGTTCCAAAATAGCGGCATCCGTGAAATACAGTCTATAGACGTCGTTCATGAGTATTTATCATGAAGAAATGAGATTTTGGGAAGATTTGATTCTTTGATACATAGAAAGTCATATAAATCTAGGCCCTGGCATCATAATAAGTATTATTTTGTACTTGAAATAAATCTTGAGGTTTTGAAATTCATTCAGAAAATGCAAACATTCATTACGACATATAGGAAGATTCAAGGCTCTCTCGCGCAGGTTCGAATTTATACAGATTTTTTAAGATAACGGTGTCGATGTCTAAAAAAATTTGCATACGCCCTCAGTAATGGTAGATAAGTATGCTCTGGATTGCTGGTCACAAAGTGTTAATTTGTAATAATTATTGACTGACATGAAAATATGTTTACATTGAAACAACCAAATATCAATAAGAGCATATTACAAAAGAATATCTGGACATAGAGCCAAAGTTGACCAAGAGAATATCAAGATGACCTTGAACAACATGGACTCAGGGTAACCGAGACAACACATCTGACCTTTGAATGATAACTAAGGCTCCCACCCTTACACTTAATGGCAAGTGTGGATACAACCAACCATTATTCACCTGGGGAGATACAATGAAAATACAACGAGGATTGACCAGATTTTCCTCAAATGTGAGGTTCAGAGAATGATTCAGAAAATTAAATCATCTGGTAGACAACCAGACTGGTTTAATCATCTATTTTCAAGAGAGGATACAAGACTTTGAACACAATCACCTGCCGAAAATGGATGTGTTGGGCCATTGGCGCAAATAAAACGGCAACACAACGCATTTCCATTCTCTGGACAACATTCAACTGAAAATCTTGTAGGATGATTGTCCTGTTACAAGAGAAATCCAGTGGGAGTTTGAGAATGAACACTCAAGAAGAAGAACACAATCATAAATAACAGGGTCATTGACCCAAAGCCATGCTGAAGTCGGATGTGTCAGGCCGAAAGGTGCAGATATCGCAGCAATGCTGTAAACCATGATACAACACATTCCGTTCTCCAGACTACATCCTGCTAATCTTCAGGAGTTTGAGAACGAACGCAGAAGAAGAAGAATAAATAACAAACATTCCAGGAACCCACGCAGGATTCCAGGAATTCCCTATATCAACAGTTCAATTAAAAAGTTGATGTGGTTTGTCCATATCACCCTACACAACTCCCTATCTAAAACAATCTTACAGCAGGAAAGTTGTGGGAGAAGAAGCAGTGGAGGACAGAAAAAAATAATGGATTGACAACATCAAGGAATGGACAGGACTTGAATTCTACAAACTTGTCCGCAGCAACGAAGACACAAGTAAATGGATATCTCAATGCATCCTTCCACGTGGGTGTGATAACTGGATATTCACATAAGCAATAGACATTACACAAAAGCAATAGACATTGTCTATTGTCTTTCCCCAGGTGAATGATTGTTGATCGCATTCACACTTGCCGTTAAGCGTAGGGATGGGAGCGTAAGCTGTCATTCCAAGGCCAGATGTGTCACCGAGGTTGCATTTAGTCCATGTTTGTTCAAAGCTATCTTGATAATAGACATTAAATTATATTTGAATTTGAAAACAAATGTCTGCGGAAAATATTGAATATAAAATGGATAGATTTTAAAACAAGAGATTCACTGATAGAAGAAACTAACCAAGAATTTGTGTCCAGTTTTATAAGAAGATTTTGGAATTACAGTGTACATGTACTTAGAATGGATGAAAACAAGACTTCCTAAACAAACCATCACGCAGGGACAAATAAATTTGTGTCGCCCATAAGAAACTATGCCAAACAATTAACAAAGAGAGCTCAATATTAGACATAAGCAATATGTAAAATGTAAAAATAAATGACTAATGCCCTATGTCTTATCTGTTCCATAATGAACTACGAGTAATTACCACTCTTAATATGGAAAGAAATGATTACTGCTCTATGTCTCATCTGCCCCCCCCCATAAGGAACTAACTAATACTCTGAACATGGAAAGAAATTGCTATTGCCCTAAGCCTCATCAGCCCCCCCCCCATAAGGTACTAACAATGCATCATTCACCACACACTTCATCATTCCCCACACACTTCATCATTCCCCACACAATGCATCATTCACCACACAATGCATCATTCACCGCACAATGCATCATTCACCACACAATGCATCATTCACCACACAATGCATCATTCACCACACACTGCATCATTCCCCACACTTATGACCCAGACTGTCTAGGAAATGATATACTATTAGTACTACAGTACAATCCTTGTATAGAGCATTCCTTTATAACAAAATTCCCTATTTAACAAAACTTTTTTAAATTCCCGATTAGTTTAATCCTTAATGCATAGGTTCCCAAACTTTTTCGAACCACCACCCACTCTGCAAGACATAAATGTCCTTTAAAACTACCCCCCATAACAGTTTTTCAAGATGTTTGACGTTTTCAGCTCAAATAGCAATTAATGATACATTACTGCGTATGCCGATAAATTATTGAAACAATAGTGACCGATATGTGCAGCATCTTCAACAAAGTTATTTCTATACCGATTTTGATGAAAAATAGCCCGTATGTAAAGTGTATGTTCGAATAACATCATGCAGTTTCGTACAATAGTTTAAATATGAAAATCTGGAATACATATTAAGAGTGCATCACATCAGTAAGAATCGTATTGTAATAATTAAACCACTCTAATATATATTACAAAATATATCGTAAAATCATGCAACTAATTAATTTTTGAATATGTATTATTCTGCAGGCGACTGATGTGTTGGTCCATTGGTGCAAATAAAACGATGACGCAACGCATTTCCATTCTCTGGACTACATTCTGCTGGAAATCTGATAGGACCATTGTCCTGCTTCAAGAGAGATCCAGCGGGAGTTTGAGAATGAACGCTGAAGAAGAATATATATTATTAATTTCTTCTATAAGAAGCCACTGAACACTGCCTCCCCAGCATGTTTCCACATCCAGTGTTGTAGTGGCACCGCCCACTTTGCGAACCTATGCTTTAATGTATATAACAAATTCTGCTTATAGAAATATTTTGTCATTCCAGACCAATTTGTTATCATGGGATTCTTCTATACTACTATTTTCAATATTGTGATGTTTTATATATATATTTTATATAATATATAGAAAGAGAGAGAGACAGGGGCAGGAGCAGAAATCTATATGGTGACACCAGTGGAGCAAACAATTTTTAAATTTCATTACTGGCAGACAATGTTCACTTAAAGATTTTTCCTTCATGCACAAATCAGACAGTTGCAATTGCATGATAGCATGCAAAAAATCATTCGTGAGTCACCACCAATCGCCAAATTTCGTTTGTGAAGTGGGAAGCTTTCGCCATTGTTTTATTTCATGCCCCACAATCTGTGATTCTCAGCAGATAGCTATACTTTTAGAAGAAACCTTGCGTTTATGTGTTGTTGGAACCGAAATGGGAGCTAAGAATAGAAATACTATTTACCTCCATGCATGTCGTTATGAGGCGACTGAGGAGGTTATGGGGTGGAGTTGACCGCCCCATCCCATTTAGGATCAAAGTTACCAGTAACCATGCTAAAGTTGGATGTGTCAGGCTGAAAGGCGCAGCTATCACACCAAAGCTGTAAACCATGACACACAACATTCCGTTCTCCAAACTACATCCTGCTAATCTGCAGGTGCATGAGAACGAACGAAGAGAAACCTGCAAATAGGAGATCTACAAACATCTTAAATTTACAATGTTCCCCTCTAGAAAGGAATTTGTATGCAAAAGATAAAAAAAAATGTTCCAAATGTGTTTCCATAAAATATTTCTTTTTTTTATCCTTAGTGTTCTGAATTGTTATTTTGTTACTGAGGCACCCTCCACTTTGTCACTCATTTATTTTGATTCGTAACCAGCATCATGGCACACAGGACATTTCCATAAGTACTCCGCTCTCTGTTCAAAAGGTCATCCAACTGTATGAACACTCATGTCCCAGTCAGATGTTGATTATGTGATTTCCGTAACTTTCTAGAGAGAACACACTTTCTCCCTTCGCCTCTGGTCAAAAGTTTTATTAAAAAACTCACCCTATACATTATGTGGCGACAGCAAGAGCATGCAGCATTTATCACACAACTACAAAATCCCTCCCTGTAACTCCTTAACAAGTAAAATACAGTATGTGACAGTTTTTTGTGTACCCCTTGTCAAACCCATTCTTTGTATGTGCACAATTTTTGGGCAATCTCATTTATGGAATCACAGTTGGAACATTTTCTACGTTTCAGACAAATCCTTCCTAGAACCCAATTTTTTAATAAAAATCAATAAACCAATTAAATATATACATGTCTCAGATTTGTGTGCCTTGTAATAAATTTAAATATGCAATTTTTCTAACTTTCATGCACATTTCAAGATAATACATCTACTAAAATGCTAAACAAAGACTGTAATACAGAAGTTGTGGCTGAAATGAACAAAGATAAAATATGATAAAAGCAACATGCATACAATGTGTTGTGTATTTATATCTACAAGACAGGGATGGCTATCACAGAAATGCATATAAATGAAAATTTGGATATCAAATGTATCTAAAAATATTGTTATTACGCCACTTAAATATGTCTTTAGCTCATATGGAGACTACACCATTAAAATATCTGTCTTTAGTTCATATGAAGATTACATCACTTCAATATCTGTTTTTAGTTCATAGACTACATCATTTCAATATCTGTCTTTAGTTCATATGAAGACTACACCACTTCAATATCTGTCTTTAGTTCATATGAAGACTTCCACTTCAATATCTGTTTTTAGTTCATATGGAGACTAAACCACTTCACTATCTGTTTTTAGTTCATATGGAGACTACACCACTTCAATATCTGTTTTTAGTTCATATGAAGACTTCCACTTCAATATCTGTTTTAGTTCATATGAAGACTACACCACTTCAATATCTGTTTTTAGTTCATATGAAGACTACACCACTTCAATATCTGTTTTTAGTTCATATGAAGACTACACCACTTCAATATCTGTTTTTAGTTCATATGAAGACTACACCACTTCAATATCTGTTTTTAGTTCATATGGAGACTAAACCACTTCAACATCTGTTTTTAGTTCATATGAAGACTACACCACTTCAACATCTGTTTTTAGTTCATATGAAGACTACACCACTTTAACATCTGTTTTTAGTTCATATGGAGACTAAACCACTTCACTATCTGTTTTTAGTTCATATGGAGACTACACCACTTCAACATCTGTTTTTAGTTCATATGAAGACTACACCACTTTAATATCTGTTTTTAGTTCATATGGAGACTAAACCACTTCACTATCTGTTTTTAGTTCATATGGAGACTACACCACTTCAATATCTGTTTTTAGTTCATATGAAGACTTCCACTTCAATATCTGTTTTAGTTCATATGAAGACTACACCACTTCAATATCTGTTTTTAGTTCATATGAAGACTACACCACTTCAATATCTGTTTTTAGTTCATATGAAGACTACACCACTTCAATATCTGTTTTTAGTTCATATGAAGACTACACCACTTCAATATCTGTTTTTAGTTCATATGAAGACTACACCACTTCAACATCTGTTTTTAGTTCATATGAAGACTACACCACTTTAATATCTGTTTTTAGTTCATATGGAGACTACACCACTTCAATATCTGTTTTTAGTTCATATGAAGACTACACCACTTCAATATCTGTTTTTAGTTCATATGGAGACTACATCACTTCAATATCTGTTTTTAGTTAATATGGAGACTACATCACTTCAATATCTGTTTTTAGTTAATATGGAGACTACACCACTTCAATATATGTTTTTAGTTCATATGAAGACTTCCACTTAATATATCTTTAGTTCATATAGAGACAAAGGTAAACCCAAAATGAATATATACAAATTGCAAGGGTGGCTAACTCCTTAAAGAAAGATGATTATGTAACAATTTTGCCAAGGAAGTTAACTCCTGTTGATTATGTAACAATGATGACAAGGGGACTAACAACTGATGATTATGCAACAACAATAAGGAGGCTAACTACTAACAGATTATTATGTAACAATAATCTCTGGGGGCCAACTACTAACAGATTATTATGTAACAATAATCTCTGGGGGCTAACTACTAACAGATTATTATGTAACAATAATCTCTGGGGGCCAACTACTAACAGATTATTATGTAACAATAATCTCTGGGGGCTAACTACTAACAGATTATTATGTAACAATAATCTCTGGGGGGCCAACTACTAACAGATTATTATGTAACAATAATCTCTGGGGGGCCAACTACTAACAGATTATTATGTAACAATAATCTCTGGGGGGCCAACTACTAACAGATTATTATGTAACAATAATCTCTGGGGGGCCAACTACTAACAGATTATTATGTAACAATAATCTCTGGGGGCCAACTACTAACAGATTATTATGTAACAATAATCTCTGGGGGCCAACTACTAACAGATTATTATGTAACAATAATCTCTGGGGGCCAACTACTAACAGATTATTATGTAACAATAATCTCTGGGGGCCAACTACTAACAGATTATTATGTAACAATAATCTCTGGGGGGCCAACTACTAACAGATTATTATGTAACAATAATCTCTGGGGGGCCAACTACTAACAGATTATTATGTAACAATAATCTCTGGGGGCTAACTACTAACAGATTATTATGTAACAATAATCTCTGGGGGGCCAACTACTAACAGATTATTATGTAACAATAATCTCTGGGGGCTAACTACTAACAGATTATTATGTAACAATAATCTCTGGGGGGCCAACTACTAACAGATTATTATGTAACAATAATCTCTGGGGGCCAACTACTAACAGATTATTATGTAACAATAATCTCTGGGCGCTAACTACTAACAGATTATTATGTAACAATAATCTCTGGGGGGCCAACTACTAACAGATTATTATGTAACAATAATCTCTGGGGGCCAACTACTAACAGATTATTATGTAACAATAATCTCTGGGGGGCCAACTACTAACAGATTATTATGTAACAATAATCTCTGGGGGGCCAACTACTAACAGATTATTATGTAACAATAATCTCTGGGGGGCCAACTACTAACAGATTATTATGTAACAATAATCTCTGGGGGCCAACTACTAACAGATTATTATGTAACAATAATCTCTGGGGGCCAACTACTAACAGATTATTATGTAACAATAATCTCTGGGGGGCCAACTACTAACAGATTATTATGTCACAATGATCTCAATGAGTACTAATTCCTGATTATTATGTAACAATGATTTCAATGGGATCTAGCTCCTAATATTATTATGTAACAATGATTTCAAGGGGGCTAACTGGTGATCATCTGCAAATCTGGTGGCTTGTCCCCATAACAATACTTCACATTAGAATCTCTGTATGAATTCTCATGTTGGACACTCTGAAATAAGAAACATGTAACAGTCATAGATTAGCCAATCAGCATTCAGTTATGTCAGACTACACACAGCAGGATATATTAACTCTTTTCAGACCAACCACAGATACATCTGAAATTTTAAAAAGTTTTACGGGACCAATAACCGATTACCAGTTTTTGTTTCCATCTATAATACGAGGCATGTTCAAATGAAACCCACCAGTGCTGCGTCACCTAAGCCAGGAACGTGAGGACATCATCACCGATGTAATATGTAAAACAGCGATGACCAGATGGTCACTCTCTTTGTATGCTTAGTGTCTTGTGCAGGCAGCAAACAACATGGCCAGACGAATCTGTCAAAATTTGACCAATGAGCAGTTATTCACTTACATCCTTCTTACAGCCGAAGGATATAGACCAACCAATATTCATCATAGTATACAGGCGGTGTATGGTGGAAAATGTTTGAAAATGAAAATGTGTCAAAGACAACAGTAAAGGATTGACAAAATAGTTTCATAAGAGCTGCTAGTAAGACATAATGTTTTGCGGCCGGGACAGGAACATGTAACAGAGGAAGCCATCACTAATATGGATGCAGCAATACGCGTTGACCATCATCGGAGTTTGCACACGCTAGCTAATGAATTCTCTGTGTCATTAGGAACAGTTCAAATGACCGTTCAGAAGAAACTGAAGTATTGGGAGATCCGTTCTCAGTGGGTACCCAGGTTATTGACTAAACATTAAAAGGAGGAACAAATGGGGTGGAGTTTGAACCATTTAGAGCGCTACCATTTATAACGTGATGTATTTATGTTGTAAATAGTGGTAGGTGACAAATCGTGATGTCGTCACTTTGAACCATGCAGTAAAACAGCCAGCATCACCAAAGATAACAAAAATTCAAATCACAAATTTCTGCTGCCTTTTTTTTTTTAACTAAGGACTCCTGTTGATGGATTTTAAAGAGCCTAGTGTGAACATCAATGCTATCGGCTACAAGAACAAACTAGACAAGCTGCATACAGCCATCAAGAATAAGTGATCTGGCATGCTGTTGCGCTGTGTCATTCTGTTGCACAACAATGTCGCGAAAGTTGGGTCTTCTGTCACAACACGTATCTGATCCGGCTGCAGAAAATCATGTTACATGTCACCCTTCCCGAAACAATTTTGCCCAATGCTTCACTCTTGTCTTCAAAACACATTTTTCTATATACACTGCCTGCATTCTTTGATGAATGTTGATTGGTCAACATTCTTCTGATGTAAGAAAGTGAATCACTGCTTATTGGTCGAATTTGGACAAATTCGTTACTGCACTGGCCATGTTGTCAGCTACCTGTACAGGACACTAAGCATACGAAGAGAATGACCGTGTGACCATTTATTCATCAATGTGTACTTATTACATCAGTGATGACGTCTTCACACTCCTTATGTGCTGGCATAAGTGACTCAGCATGGATGGGCTTACCATCTCACTGTGGAATACGTTTAAGTAGGTACTTGGACATCCGGGATTCGCGTGTACAGAAAATTTTTCTCAAGTTATAAATTTCTTGGACTAATGTTTACATTTAGTGATTTTGCCATTTTTCGTGTCTGCAACCAGAATTATTCTGTTCTTTAACCATTTTTCTTTTTATATATGTAACTTTTAAGGATGCAGCACGATGTAGAAAACAGCAGTTATTTTATTAAAACATCAACATGTGTTTTATTTATGCAAATTGGCTGTCTATTTGAATATTAATCAGTTGTACATGCCTCTGAGAATCACAGCAATGTGATCAACAGATGCATCTTGTCTTTGTGAATACTTCTTCTTCTTCTTCTTCTGCGTTCGTTCTCAAACTCCTGCAGATTAGCAGGATGTAGTCCGGAGAACGGAATGCGTTGTGTCATGGTTTACAGCATTGCTGCGATATATGTGCCTTTTGGCCTGAAACATCCGACTTCAGCATGGCTTTGGGTCATTTACCCTATATGGGATGGGACAGCCAACTCCATCCCATAACCTCCTTAGTCGCCTTTTACGACATGCATGGAAGGTAAACAGTGTTGCTATTCTTTGCTCCCCTTTCGGGCCCCGGCAACCCACGGGCGATGTGAATACAAAAATATATAGTTTCTGTGGTATTTTATTATGTTTAATAGATATTTAATTTATTTTCATTATAATTATGCAAATGAGCAGCCATTTTGAATATCAATTAGTTCTGTGTCCATCTGAACATTCCAGAAATGTGATCAACTTAAGCGTCTTGTCTTCACGAACACAAAAATGTATAGTTTGTGTGTTGTATTATTGAAAATAACTAAGATAATTAAGAAATTATCAGCTCAGTTACATTTTTGTGGTCAAGTTTTATTTATATTTTCCTACATGTTTCATGTAAATTATTTTGATGTCAAATTAATTTGAAAAAATTCATAACTTTTTTCATGGTTGACATACAAACTTGGTTGATGTATCGTTGAATTACAATTTTCAAGGGCTATCTAAATATAGTATTTTTAATACTGTAGCATTATTTTGAAAATTTTGTCCAAGTACTTAGTTTACGGCAGCCATGAGTGTCAAAAGAGGGTGCTACCAACCAAACTGTGTATCCAGCATAAAGTAGCAGTACTTCTTCTGAGTTCAGGATTCTGTGGTCTTGCTAGATCTTCAGGCCAGTCGCCAGGACAAAGCTTCAGTCTTCTCCAGGTCAGAGCGGCTGCCCCAAAGTTTTTTCCCTCAGTTCAGTCCAGTTCACACTGCTCCAGTATAGGTGGCCCTTGAGTCTACAGTGGCCAGTTCTAAGTCAAAAGATGATGGTCTGTTGTTGCTTATGAAGTTAAGTGTACAGGGGTCTAGTTTCTGATCAATATCTATATCTTTCTTGCACTGGGATGTATGATAGTTGCAGATTAGTATTTTGACCTCACTTGTACAACAGATAGCTGAATCGTTTCATTTTACCTCTTGCTTTTGCCAGGGCATCCGTTCTCTCATTTCCAGTGATACCACAATGGACGGGCAACCATTGAAGAATGTAATTATGCAGTGTTTGCCTTCTCACTGTGTAATACCAGGAAATGAGGAAGCAGATTAACTGCTTAAGGGTGCTACTGACTGTGTACCTGTAATTTAGGGAGACACAACATCATCTAGGGAGACAGACTGTATAATCTAGGGAGACAGGCTGTATAATCTAGGGAGACAGACATAATCTTGGGAGACAGACTGTATAATCTAGGGAGACAGACTGTATAATCTAGGGAGACAGACTGTATAATCTAGGGAGACAGACTGTATAATCTAGGGAGACAGACTGCATAAACTAGGGAGACAGACTGTATAATCTAGGGAGACAGACTGCATAATCTAGGGAGACAGGCAACATGATTTAAGGAGACACAGACAGGCAACATGATTTAGGGAGACACAACATGATCTAAGGAGACACAATGTAATCATGGGAGACACAACATGACAATCATTACCAATGATGATGTTCTGCACTTTGCCAAGCACAGATCAAAGATGTTCTCGACTTCACTGAGAAACAAGTTGTATGGAGCCTCCAAGTTCTCCTTCAGAATATGACTAAGCACATTTTGCTGAGGATGATACAATATAGAGATATAGTCACTAATACAAGTAAAATTTAATACATTACGCTAAAACTATAAGGAAGGGCATGGTCAAACTGAGGCAAAAACTTTAGGGCAACTGCTCTAACCTGGAGAAGATTGGGAGCTTTGTCCTAGTAACTGGCTTGAAGATCTAGCGAATCCGTAAGAATCCTGAACGCAGAAGAATGATAAGATTGTATTAATTTTGGAATCCCTAGAGAAGGGGAAATAAAGAGGAAAACCAAATAAAACTCCTAGACAGAAGAGCTAGAAACAAATATTTTATGATTTTCTGAACCAGCATTGGTATACTCCTTCAATCCCCATAGAAGTTCTGTCCCTTTCAGCAGATGGTGAAGGATATTATGCTGATCTCCCATAGCCTGAAGATTGTATAGATTGCTCATTCAAATCCTTAATCATCCTTCTCTACCATCGAGAGTAATTCCATATTCTTTCAATCTCTTAACCTTTTAACTGCCACATTGTTCTCAATAACTGATGCTATGCTAAATTCTTTTCATGACTTCTCCCATGTGCTGATTCTATTTTGATTACGAGGTACTGGCTTTTGTCACCAGAAAATATATACTTCATGGATGGGTTCACTTAAGTGTTATAACACTTGGATGTTTCAAAATAAAAATGGTTTTTAGCATAATCTAGTGCAGTATAATCTTTAGCATTTTACAAGACAAGACACCTTGTTGAAGATTTTACTTGAGGGTAAAGTCAAGGGGGTGGGGACGAGTAAGATGTAGGCAGAGATACCATCACGAGATGGGTAGGTTACAGTCTGACAGGGTGCACCACCAAGGCAAGATACGGGATGTTGAAGGTCTGCTGCAGCCAACTTTCGTTGCAGAGAGCGTGCACATAATGATGATGAATCTTTAGCAGTGAGTGAATAGAAAACAAAAAATACAGGTTAATCTGTCAATACCAGTAAGATAGAGGAACATATAGAGTCATAGGTAGCAGGTCATCATCATCAGGTGCCATGCCAGCTGGCTCTCCACAGCTCTCTGTCTACAGTATTATGTATCAAAATCGTTGTTGTTTCCCTGCCATGTCAGGTTGTCAAACTGTCTAATATGTTCTCACGTTGTCGTCCTCTATCTCTGTTGCCTTCAATCTTGCCTGTTGTGACTATGTTATCTAAACCTGCCTGTATCATGAAGTGGCCAAAAAATGAAGATTGTCTTTTTCTTATATTATTGATTAAAGTCTGTTTTGCATTTGACTCTTCAACACTTTCACATTAGTTTTTCTGGCAGTCCATAGTATTCTCAGCATTCTTCTATAGAACCACATCTCTTTTGCTTCTAATTTCCCACTTTCCAGTTTGTTTATTGTCCAAGACTCACATCCATATGTTAGTATAGGAGTTATATAGCACTGCAGAACTCTCTTTCTCACCTTTAAATGACAATGTCATATTTTTTTTTTACACAGTATATTTTTCATTTTTCTGAATTTTGTTTTTGCCTGCCCTATTCTGCTTCTTATTTCTGTTGAACTTCTTCCATCTGCTGTAATTATAAAATGTAGCAGGTAAAGGGTTAATAACTGCCTCATCCATCGCAGTATCCTTGTCCTAAAGATGCATTAAAAGAGAATTCTTCTTCGTCTTCAGCGTTCATTCTCACACTCCCGCTGGATCTCTCTTGTAGCAGGACAATGCTCCTACTAGATATCCAGCAGGATGTAGTCCAGAGAATGGAAATGCGTTGTGTCACCATTTTATTTGCGCCAATGGCCTGACACATCAGTCTTTGGCGGAAGAAGGAATTCAAAATGTCCATATCGCCCATATTAATAATCACTTTCACACAGTCTGTCTCAGAAAAGTTATGAACATCAGATGGTAAGACAAGTTTCCGAACACCACAGTCTTTGACAGATCTGGTATTTCTAGCATTGACACTATTCTGATGCAGACACAGATTTGCAGAGCAGGTCATCTGGTGGGTATGCAAGATCATCGCCTGCCAAAGAAACTTCTCTATGGTGAGTTGGAGAAGGGCATACGATTTCAAGGTGGACAAAAGAAGCGCTACAAGAACGCATTCAAGGCCTCAATGAAAGCTTTTGAAATATTCATAGACATTGACAGTTTCATAGGGATGATAGTGGTGGTTGAGTTTCATAGGGATGATAGTGGTGGTTGAGTTTCATAGGGATGATAGTGGTGGTTGAGTTTCATAGGGATGATAGTGGTGGTTGACTTTCATAGGGATGATAGTGGTGGTTGAGTTTCATAGGGATGATAGTGGTGGTTGAGTTTCATAGGGATGATAGTGGTGGTTGACAGTTTCCTAGGTATGAGAGTGGTGGTTGAGTTTCATAGGTATGAGAGTGGTGGTTGAGTTTCATAGGTATGAGAGTGGTGGTTGAGTTTCATAGGAATGAGCATGGTGGTTGAGTTTCATAGGTATGATAGTGGTGGTTGAGTTTCATAGGTATGATAGTGGTGGTTGAGTTTCATAGGTATGATAGTGGTGGTTGAGTTTTATAGGAATGAGCATGGTGGTTGACAGTTTCCTAGGTATGAGAGTGGTGGTTGAGTTTTATAGGTATGATAGTGGTGGTTGAGTTTCATAGGTATGATAGTGGTGGTTGAGTTTCATAGGTATGATAGTGGTGGTTGAGTTTCATAGGTATGATAGTGGTGGTTGAGTTTCATAGGGATGATAGTGGTGGTTGAGTTTCATAGGAATGAGCATGGTGGTTGACAGTTTCCTAGGTATGAGAGTGGTGGTTGAGTTTCATAGGAATGAGCGTGGTGGTTGAGTTTCATAGGTATGGTAGTGGTGGTTGAGTTTCATAGGTATGATAGTGGTGGTTGAGTTTCATAGGTATGTGAGTGGTGGTTGAGTTTCATAGGTATGATAGTGGTGGTTGAGTTTCATAGGTATGATAGTGGTGGTTGAGTTTCATAGGTATGATAGTGGTGGTTGAGTTTCATAGGTATGTGAGTGGTGGTTGAGTTTCATAGGAATGTGAGTGGTGGTTGAGTTTCATAGGTATGATAGTGGTGGTTGAGTTTCATAGGTATGTGAGTGGTGGTTGAGTTTCATAGGTATGTGAGTGGTGGTTGAGTTTCATAGGTATGTGAGTGGTGGTTGAGTTTCATAGGAATGTGAGTGGTGGTTGAGTTTCATAGGTATGATAGTGGTGGTTGAGTTTCATAGGTATGTGAGTGGTGGTTGAGTTTCATAGGTATGATAGTGGTGGTTGAGTTTCATAGGGATGATAGTGGTGGTTGAGTTTCATAGGGATGATAGTGGTGGTTGAGTTTCATAGGTATGATAGTGGTGGTTGAGTTTCATAGGGATGATAGTGGTGGTTGAGTTTCATAGGGATGATAGTGGTGGTTGAGTTTCATAGGGATGATAGTGGTGGTTGAGTTTCATAGGGATGAGCATAGTAGTTGACAGTTTCCTAGGGATTAGTGCACAGCTGGTATGTGCGATGAGCGTGGTAGTTGACAGTTTCCTAGGGATTAGTGCACAGCTGGTATGTGCGATGAGCGTGGTAGTTGACAGTTTCCTAGGGATTAGTGCACAGCTGGTATGTGTGATGAGCGTGGTAGTTGACAGTTTCCTAGGGATTAGTGCACAGCTGGTATGTGTGATGAGCGTGGTAGTTGACAGTTTCCTAGGGATTAGTGCACAGCTTGTACTCTGAAGTGTGCTATGTTTGGTTGTATTCTGTTCACATGATTGTTAAGCTGTATAAATTGTGTGCGAAGTCAAATGATACTCTGACCTTCCCTTCCTAGGAGGTTGACGTCTTTGGGATAGTCATATATTTGTAGATTTCTCAGCAGTGTTTCCTAAGGTCCATCTGTTTGGACTAGTCTCTTCTTTCACAGATTTCGACATCATTTTAACAGTGTGCATAGTAATTTGAACATTTTCTTCACTGTCAACATTTGTAACACTTCTTGACTCACCCTTAGTATTCTCACAGCCCTCCGTAGCATTCCATTTCAAAGAAAGATGCAATTCTCTTTACCACCTTTTTAAAATTAAGTGTCTATTATTTACAACTTGCTAGGTTATCTATGACACCGATGATTTACCTCTGAGTGAGAAATAAAACAGATTAGCAAAATGTAGTCTAGAGAACGGAATGTGTTATCGTGGTTTACAGCTTAGCTGCGATATCAGCACCTTTCTGTCAGACACGTCCGACTCTATCATGACCTATGTTACTTTTACCCTCTAGCTAACTTCATCCCCCAAACACCTCTAGCCAACTCCTACAACAAGCCTGCATGGTAGCAGTGTCACTATTGTTTGCTCCCCTTTCAGGTCTTAGCAATACATGAGCGGGCTAAAAGCAAAAAAAAGCTAATACTTAAAGGCTAAATTTTTATGCATAAAAACTTACATTTTTTGGCTGGAGACAACAGGATACACAATACTCATAGACACTACAACATCCGTTAGACAGACATGTCTCACATGACTGATGTTTTGTGTGAGGGTGCTTTGGGTTGCAGCAATTGTTGCTACCAACATGCTCCCTCTTGCATACAGAACCTAAAAGATAGAACAATCTAAAAGATTTAACAGCCTAAAAGACAAAAAATATCACGTCAACAGAACGTTCTTCTTCTGCATTCGATCGCATACTGCTGCTGATTAATCCTATGTAGCCCAGATAACGGAATGTGTTGTATTACAGTTTACAGTGTTGCCGCATAATCTGTGCCTTTTTGACTTGATACATCCAACTTAAGCATGGTTTTTGGATCACTGAGACCACAGAGATAGGACTGCCAACTCCAAAACCAACAACTTCGGCAGACAAGTCCATAGGTGCTCTGATCCCCGTCTCAATAAATCCATCACATTTAGCAGCTGACAGTTTCAGTTCAATTCTCATTTATCAGTCTCTTTGCATATCTGTTATGTTTCTCTTTACAGGCCATTCCAATCTTTACACTAATCTCATGCAGTCTTGAAAGACCATGATTCACACCTTTGAAAATCTTCTGAGCGGACGAGGTCCATTAACTATGTCAGATCAACATATTGACACTGTGGCCATGCACACTAGTGTATTGGCTTACTCATTACCCTCAAAACCAGCATGTCGGGAATGAATATAAAGGTAGTTTTCCTGGGCATATAACAATTTCACCTACTGAGGCCGAACGACTCCCGCTTCAACTTTGTGGAGCATGTATATTGAGTCACCAAGTATGCATGCATGAGAATAGGTCTGTGACGTCAGCCATGACAGCTTCTCCATTAAAGCTTTATCTCCATCGAAGGATTGGTTTTAGTGAAAAAGCTTCGCATGATTTTTTAGTTTTCCCACAGGACTGTGCATAAAATAAACTCAAACGTAGCATTGATGATGAATGACTGACCAATCAGTGTAGATTATTACATCACTTTCTGCATTGTTATCCTCAATGAGCCCCTGACATCTGCATCCAGAGCTACCAGATTTTTTTCCCTGCAACTTCTGTCATGACTACAGAGAAGGTACTGCATAATGTAGGAGTGGGTATCCAGGAGTGGATATCCACTCCTTCCCAGGATCAAGAAGTTACGGTCACATAATTGTCTGATGGTATTTTCTTCCTGTCTCAACCATGACGTGCCCCTTTTGTGCCTCGAGCCTCTCACGCTATTGAGATCTGGATGTAATAGGGAAGTGTATCTGCTCTAATTTTAAGATATGCCTGAACTGGCCATATCTTGACTGTCAGCTATGCTCGGTTGTTTCATGTATTGTGTCATGGTTTGCAGCTTTGCTGTGACAACTGCAACTTTCAGCCAGACACATCAGGCTTCAGCATAGCTTTTGAGTCACTTTCACCCTCTGTGAGATGGGAATACCAACTGCACCCAAAATTCTTTTTAGTCACCCCCTGTGTCATGGATGGCAAGTAACACTTGCTACTTTTTAATTTTCCTTCTGCCCCAGAACACACGGGTGATCTATATTTTTTCATGCCCATTAGCCTGAATGTATGCTGTAAAACTTAATTACCTTATGTAGTCTGTCTGTCTGTAAAACTTAACTACCCTATGTAGTCTGTTCACTGTAAAACTTAACTACCTTCTGCAGTCTGTACACTGTAAAACTTAACTACCTTCTGCAGTCTGTACACTGTAAAACTTAACTACCTTCTGCAGTCTGTACACTGTAAAACTTAACTACCTTATATAATCTATCTATTCACTGTAAAACTTAACAACCTTCTGCAGTCTGTACACTGTAAAACTTAACTACCTTATATAATATATCTATTCACTGTAAAACTTAACTACCTTATGTAATCTTATCTGTTCACTGTAAAGATTAACTACCTTATGTAGTCTGGTCTGTATACTGTAAAACTTAACTACCTTATGTAGTCTGGTCTGTATACTGTAAAACTTAACTACCTTATGTAGTATAATCTGTGTGTATACTGTAAAACTTAACTACCTTATGTAGTATAATCTGTGTGTAACCTGTAAAACTTAACTACCTTATGCTTTGCTTAAGTAAGTCATATAATACACACAAGTACTATCTGACTGTAATATGTCCCAGTCAATAGATGTTTGCAAGAGAGTTCTTCAGAGCAACATAGCACTGATTGCAATATATGGATGCGAGTGTACAGAGATGTGGTTCTATACAAAAATGGTTAGAGTACCATGGACAGCTAGAAAAAAACTAATGAGAAGGTGTTTAAAGAGTCAAATGCGAGATGGGAGTTAACAATATGAGAAGGAGACCATTTTTACTTTTTCTAAACAGTACAATTTAGGAAGGTCTGAAGAACATAGTTACAACAGACAAGATAGAAAGCAAGAAAGATGGAAAACTACAGCGTGAGAAAATATTTGATAGTCTGAATTCATGACTTGACAAACAATGAGCAATAATTCTGATAAAAGATACTGGAAATAGAGAGCTATTAATATCCATGATTCCCTTAGCCATTCGGAATAGCACATGATGATGATGATGACTATCTTACATTCATAAAATACCTTTTTGATCAACAATCAACAAGCGACCTTGTCTGGAATTTCTACATTTGACAGTTTCTGTATCATTTGATTCTTCCGTTGGCTGCCATTGGAAGGGCTGACGTAATGTCCTTTTAGATTCATATTCCGTTAAAATGTAATCAGATGACTGGAAAAAATAGACTCGTATTTCAATACATTTGTCACTGTCAAAAACATATTACTGAAAAATAGACACGTATTTCAATACATTTGTCCCTGTCAAAAACATATTACTGAAAAATAGACATGTATTTCAATACATTTGTCCCTGTCAAAAAACATATTACTGAAAAATAGACACGTATTTCAATACATTTGTCCCTGTCAAAAAACATATTACTGAAAAAAAACACGTATTTCAATACATTTGTCCCTGTCAAAAACATATTACTGAAAAAGACATGTATTTCAATACATTTGTCCCTGTCAAAAACATATTACTGAAAAATAGACACGTATTTCAATACATTTGTCCCTGTCAAAAACATATTACTGAAAAATAGACACGTATTTCAACACATTTGTCCCTGTCAAAAACATATTACTGAAAAATAGACACGTATTTCAATACATTTGTCCCTGTCAAAAACATATTACTGAAAAATAGACATGTATTTCAATACATTTGTCCCTGTCAAAAACATATTACTGAAAAATAGACATGTATTTCAATACATTTGTCCCTGTCAAAAACATATTACTGAAAAATAGACACATATTTCAATACATTTGTCCCTGTCAAAAACATATTACTGAAAAATAGACACGTATTTCAATACATTTGTCCCTGTCAAAAACATATTACTGAAAAATAGACACGTATTTCAATACATTTGTCCCTGTCAAAAACATATTACTGAAAAATAGACACGTATTTCAATACATTTGTCCCTGTCAAAAACATATTACTGAAAAATAGACACGTATTTCAATACATTTGTCCCTGTCAAAAACATATTACTGAAAAATAGACATGTATTTCAATACATTTGTCCCTGTCAAAAACATATTACTGAAAAATAGACATGTATTTCAATACATTTGTCCCTGTCAAAAACATATTACTGAAAAATAGACACGTATTTCAATACATTTGTCCCTGTCAAAAACATATTACTGAAAAATAGACACGTATTTCAATACATTTGTCCCTGTCAAAAACATATTACTGAAAAATAGACATGTATTTCAATACATTTGTCCCTGTCAAAAACATATTACTGAAAAATAGACATGTATTTCAATACATTTGTCCCTGTCAAAAACATATTACTGAAAAATAGACATGTATTTCAATACATTTGTCCCTGTCAAAAACATATTAACTAACAAGAATATTTTGGACACTTTAGAGCATTTAATGTTGCTGGTAAATTAAAATTGCAACTGTTTAACTCTTTAACTGCATTGGAAACATTTTCCATCGAAACACAAAGTCCCTTTCCCTGCCAGATTTTCTTCTGTGAATATGACTTTTCCTTGGGAAAATTTGCTGACTATACCGGTTTTATTCACTGCAGGGCTTCCTGTTTATTACAAATATGGTGGAGCCGGTTGTTGGATCGATTTAATGCAGATAATTGGAGATTTTATTATTTTATTGCGGTTTTTCAACTAACGCTTCAAGATGGATGATGTTGCTGATGACAATCGGTTTTAAGTGACTCATGATTCAGACTTTTTAGCAAGTAATGGCAATACAACAGACTTTGAATAAGATACAGAATTGGACTATGGTTCAAGTAATAGCAATACAACAGACTTTGAATAAGATACAGAATTGGACTATGATTAATGGCAATCATAGGTTGATATGAAACAGTTCTATGCTTCCAGGAGCAAGTGACGGGTACCTACTTCAAAAATGGGAACATTGCACTGGCATTGCTAGACAGAATCAATTGAAACTAAACATTTTTAATAGAAGGTTAAGATACACATATTTAGAAAATATATTCATGTGTTCTAAACGTTTCCAATGCTCCAACGTTATTGGTCAATTTTTTTAATGATAACATTTTTACTTTTTTAAATCTCTCAAAATGATGACTTGCAAAACTCATCACATCTAAAAGAAATAGCATGGCAATGGGAAACACTTGGATTAATAAGGAGTGGCAGCCAATCAAAGACGGATGTGTAGAGGCATTGGCACACAGAAAAAGACACCACAACTCCATTCTCTGGACTAAATCCTTCTGGAAATCTAGTAGGACTATTGTTCTGCTATAAGAGAGATCCAGCGGGAGTTTGAGAATGAATGCTGAAGATGAAGTGGCAACAAAAGTATTAATAGTTCTTTTTTCATATGTAGTATTGTTAGAACCTCTTTGTTTTCTCTCTAACATGTAGTGTTGATATGTCTGAACATCATGGCTGTGATATATGTGCCTTTTGATCTGACATACAGGATATCAGCATGGATTATGTGCCAATTTGACCTATGGGCTTGGTAGCCAAGTGCAGCCCAAAACTCCTACGGCATGCATGACAGACACTGTTTATATTTTTGCTCGCCTTTTGAACCAGTCAACACACAGGTAACCAAACAAGTAAAGTAGGCATAAATCTCTAGGCCTAAATAATAGACTGCCTTAGGATTTACCTCAGGTTACCTATGTACTCAGTCCCTCACAACGAAGCTGTGTGCTGCTTGCCGAAAGTAATACTGCAGTGATAGCAGCACATAACTCAGTAGCACAGTTTCAGATGATAATCCCAAAGGATCTACCCAAAAATAGTTAAAATACACTTTGCAAACAAGACAACCCGAGTGGGATCTTCTGTCGAACCTGAGTGTTACTAGTGTTAACTTTTGTGGGCACAAACTAAGCAACTCACCAAGTGATGCAAATGGCACAATACAAATTAACTGGGATAAAATCTTAACTGTATTCTGTGTTCAATGCTACGTTTCAGTTATTGAATATTTGAATCGATTAAATTAATTCAATCAATTGGTCCACTTTTAAACCTGCGATTGACGGTCAATAATTAGGCAAGCAACAATCAATGGTATTTTTTTTTTCTTAACTAGTGCTGCATTATGCAGACAAATAGTATTAATCGCAGCTACTAACCCTTGATAGTGTTGCAGATAGAAAGTATACAATTGAACAAATAAAAATAACAGCTAAAACCCAGCGTTTCCTCAAAACGCGAGGGTACAACATTGGCATCCTAGTACACAGTCCGCCATGTAAATAAACATTTCTAATGATGGCAGATTTCTGTGCTCATGGCAGCCTTCGTGTTAAATTTAACAATATTCTTGTATTATCTACAAAAATGTTTCTATTCGCATATAGATATACGTATTTTAAAACAGTAAATGTGTAGTGTTAGAATTATATAAATTGCTGAAAATATTTTCTAGCATGAATGTTGTGATTTTCAAATATAAATGGAGTTTCAAATAAAAATAGATTTCAAACTGGCAAATTGATCATCTTATACTAAGAGAAGACACTAAACAGCAATATTTTCTACAATAAGAAGAAAACGATCGATATATTGGACATGTACTTAGAATGAATGAAAACAGACTGACACTGCAAGCATTAAAATGGGTACCAGATGTCAAAAGGGAGACTAAGAGACATTTTTATGCAGAATATCCATAAAAGACTATGTGTCTCACAAACATTCAAGAATTACACACGGTAGTATCACATCCGAAGACGATGGACCACAACATCGAAGAATGTATGCACATGTCTTTGGCCAATGCAGGCCTGCTTGCCCGGAAAAGAGAGGCGTTCAGAGTATCCACGAAGAAAACAACGTTAAGGAAATATATATGTCACTTGATATATATAGGGCCTAGTATCACATCACTCGAATTTGAGAGTTCATGTTTCTGCCATATGCACCGCATTCGGCGCTGAAGGAACATAGATAGTTCACATGGACTGGTTCTTCTTCTTCTTCTTTCATTCTCAGACTCCTGCAAGTTGTCCGGGCAGCGAAATGCATTGTGCCATGATTTACAAATTGGCCGCAGTATCTACACCTTTCTGCCTGGCACAACCAACTTCAGCATGGCTTCTGTGTCACTTTTAATAGGACCTATATGACATGCTAATGAAACAATTCATTTAGCTGTGAGCAGGTAGCTCTTAACAGCCCATACCCTTTCTGACAAAAACATATTTCCTTCTCAGTTGTGTTACTGATGAGACACACAGACTCATATAAGGTCTCAAAGACACGGATGTATTAAATAATAAGACCCATAACCCGTAAAAGGTTGTACAAAACGCTCTCCAAACAACTCCATTCTCGGTCATTCGGAGGAGTGTAGAAAAATCACGCCCATACCATTCCTTGCTGTTATCAATTCAGGATTTTCCCTGTCATCCCTTCATGAGTGATCTTGCTTGGTTCCACTAGTCATAAAATATCTAGCTTTTATCAATGCTAATTTTCATGTCATATTACAACTATCTTCTTCCAACTTTATGTGAGTTCCTGCAGTTCATATTCGGCCAAGATATCGAAATAATGCACTTCACAAAGTGGTCTACCGCCATTAGTTATCGTGCAATGCCTCCTGAATTTATATTCAAGATACATGTTAAAAAGTACTAAGAAAAGTTTGCAACCCTGTCGTACTCCTATATTCGTCTTTAAAAATGTGCCAATGTCATTATTTATGAAAACAACACTGCTTGCATCTTTATACAGCGCTTCAATAACTATTCATCTCTATGATGTTTGTACCGAAAATATATTGTCCCAGTATCTGCCACATACTTTGGTGCAACGCACGATCTAATCAGATATGTAATGGGGTTTATGGACACGTGTTTAGTCCCCGATAGGATGCATGTCAATGCGCCAGGATTACCAGGTCCTGCCTGGGGTACATCAAGAACATATGGGCCAACTATCTCATCATTCTTCTGTCAAGTGTGTTTACCCATCCTCTGATAGGACATCTAGCATTCCTCGTCACTTGGAGTCTTCCACAAAAGGACAAATGAGAAATTTTCGTTGGCCTGCATCGCTTCATCATTCATGCGGATTATTTGATAGAAGACTAAGTTGCGATGTCTGCTGGTCTTTATCTGTTCATGCAGGTTATTTGATCAATCAATCAATTGATAGAAAACAAAAATAAGAAAGTGAGACAAGATGTGACAATGATTTTCTTCTTCACGTCTAACAGGTTGTCTATCCCCCAACTTTCTTTATTCGCCTCCTACGACATGCATGGAAATAAGACAGTGGTCTCAATTTTTGCTCCCTGAACTAGAAGTCCAAGCCCTGGTTGCCACAAGGGAGCTAAATATGGCACAGTCAACCACTCCCTCCCCACAATCTCCTTAGTCGTCTCGGAAAACATGCATGACAGGTAAAGGTTTGATATACTTCACCGCATTTTACGCGATGTGGTCGAGCGTAGAAAAGTTTTGACTCATGTTGCAAGGCGAGTAGATGCAATTTTAGCGGTTCTGGTTCAAATTCCGTTTGCTGTATTATGAGATACAAGTAGCAGGGAACATCACAAGATGAACAGGTTACAGTCTAGAAGAGAGTGCACAACCAATGCACCAGACATGTTGGAGGTCTGTTACAGGAACGTCGCGGAGACATCAAATATGTATGATGATGCGGAGTCAATGTTTAATCATTCCTAGTGACGCTCATTGATTTTCCCCGTAATTTTGATTGGTTGACAACACAAAATATAAGCATACACAAAGTGACCAATGAAAAACACGTAAAAATTAAAGCCATCACTTTTAAAGAAACTTGTGAGTTTACAGAACTGTTTTTAACAATGGACTAGCATTCCAATTACATTCTATAATAGGCCTAAATTTCATACAACAAACTGATTTATATCAGTTTATGTGTGGTGCTTAAAATGGGAATAAATCATTAAAAATATAACAATATAATTACTAACAAATACTATATTGTACTAAGATGCTTACAGAGAAATTGACACTAAAAAATAATACTTGTCAAAGCTATAAGAAGCCTACATCAATAGTTTGGCTGGTCGTCAAGAAAAGATGTCTTCCGTTCATCTTTTATCAAAGTAACAGTTTATGATGGCCTCGGACTACTGGGTTAATCCTAGTGCACACGGTGAGGAACCTGTTGTACCTTATGGTTCAACGAGTAATAATTCTTCAAAGGTACAAAATCATGACGACGCTGATATTCAATTGCACGATTTCAAAGTAAGTTGATGAAGTCATGTTGTTATTGACTATTATCATGAATAATAATATCATCATAACATTAACTCATTAACTTAACAGTTAGTGAGTTAGTTAGGCGTTTACTATGTTATGATATTGGATTATTGTTTGTTTTGGCTACCTTTGTTTTTAATAAGTTTAATAATGCTAATTAATTAATGAACTTAATTTGTTTTGTTTTATTTATAATTAAATGTAATAATATAATTATTTTATTTACAGTTGTGTGTGAAAGTAAAGATTAGTTCTCCACTGTTGACAATTTTTTTTAACTATCCAACGTCATGGATTCCTGTGTAACACCAATCAAAATAATGGCTGCCGTGACGTCACATCCGATAATCACTTGAGTTCAAATCTAGACACAGACGAACTTATGCATAATCTGTTTGTTTTCCAATGTACACATTTTTTACAATTTCCTATTATTTGTGGTGAGCGATCAGTATTTCTGCCCGCTATACACGGAGCGAGGTGCGCGCACACATTAGAAATATTATTTCTAATCCTAACCTTACTCTAAGTACTTACCCATAAGCTTGCCAAATCACACAACAAAGGTCAGGTAACACATCGAAACTAAAGCAAAGGTCACAGCGGAGAACTATAATTTATTTCAGCCCAGTTGTGTGACAAGTCTAGTAGTGGAGTCTGTCTCAGCCAGGGCCGTGGATAGGCCTACGTCCCCGGCAAGATTCAGGGAGGGGGGGGAATTAACTTTAAAAAAGCGAGTCATCTACATCTAGGTGCTTGTGGAGCTTTTAGTGACCGGGGGGAGGGGAGAGACTGCTTCGTGACCGGCGAAAGTACTATAAGACCTATGAACAGTAAAAAAGATTAGAATTAGTTTATAGATTTTTTGGGGAGGGGAAAAAGGATTAGAATTAGTGTGTTTAGGATTAATAATTAATTCTCTTAAGAATTCTCATCTAAGACGTGAATCGATATGATTGGTTTCTCAAGGGAAATCTGTGACGTTAATGCTATTTATAGCCCAACAGAGACCACCTATACTCAATTTTCACCAATTAGTGGCCAACGAAAACCATGACAATAATTAAATAAATAATAACGTCACAAATAAAGTCTTGTTTATTTTCTGTTCTGAGGTCTATGCTGGGGCAGGTCATGAGAGCTTCCTAGTCCGGGGTGGGGACGGGTGGTATTTGATTGCTTCCTAGTATGTCTTCTGCCATCGTTCTCAAACTCCTGCAACTTCATAGAACGTAGTTCGAAGAACAGAATGAGTTTTGTTATAGTTCCCAGCCATGCTGTGATATCTGTAAACCATAACACAACAAATTATATTATTCGGAATAGGTTCCATACATCCTATTAAGCAGGATTAAGAACACTGTCAAGAGACCAGTTAAGTATTTTCATGTGATGTATTCTCTTCAGAACGTTGTCTTCCCAATGAACACCCAAAACCCTTCTCTGTCTTGGGTCATGCGATTAGCATTTACCAAAGACATATTCATGTTATCTTTAATGTTGTCAATCCATCATCTTCTTGGTTTGCCCTTTCGCCTCCTCCCAAGTGCTCTGCCCTCCATTACTTGTCTTTCTAAACAGTTGTCTCTTTATATGACCAAACAGGTGTAGTTTTCTTTTTTTTGCTATTGTGTTTAGTAACAAACACTCTGGCATCTTCATTATGTTTGTATTATCAGAGTTTCTATGTTTTTCCTTCCATGATATTCTAACTTTCTGTATCATTTCATCTCGAAGGCGTTGATCTTCTTTCCGGCTGTTTTACTTAGGGTCCATGTTTCACAGCCGTATGTTGCAACCGGAAAAATAACAGTACTTAGCATTAGCAGTTCATTTCTGTTTTGTTGTTATTCTATTTGTTTTTCAAACGTGTTATTTTACAATATGCCATTACCAATCTCTTCCTTATCTCTGTCATGCAGTCTCCTTCACCGTTGATGTTTGTTCTAAGTATTCAAATTTATCCACGCACTCTTTCTCGGTATTGTCTATTCTGATTTTTGGTTGTTGTGTTGTTATATCTGTTGACATTATTATTTTTTTTGCGCATTTAAATATAAGTTTTGTGATTCACTGTATTTCTTTGTGTACTTGATTAGTTGTTCCAATCCCTTTATGTACAAGAGTAAATTTCTGTTCACTGAAATACTTCTATTGAGTATACATAGAAAATAGACTGTGCCTTTTTGTATTGTTGTCTCCTATGTGGCAACCCTGATGGGTTATGGCTATTATTATTTTATTATATTATTATTATTACTACAGTATATCAAGCGACCAGACGTGCAATAGCCCAAATACCAATCGTCATTCAATCCTGCGATGCCTCACAGCATAAGCAGAGAAAAGATAACAGATAGATAGATCAATTATTATATTATACCAGCTTGTTTACACTACTATCATGTTTTCTTTCAGGGTGTTAACTTTAAGGAGCCCTTAATTAGTGAAACAAGCACTCATATGCCAAGGTAAGTTATTCTTTAATACTCACATGTCATGATAAGTTATTCTTTAATACATACCATGATAAGTTATTCTTTAATACATACCATGATAAGTTATTCTTTAATACATACCAAGGTAAGTTATTCTTTAATACTCACATGTCATGATAAGTTATTCTTTAATACTCAGGTACCATGGTAGGTTATTCATACCATAGTAAGTTATTCTTTAATATATACGGGAGAGGGAAGAAAGTGCCTCCTCTTTGGAAAGATCAGAAGAATGCGCAACCAACAACTTTCTAGTACGCTGAGTTTATTCATCCTTAGATAGCAGATGGATTGGCGAGCTCAACACGATTGACAAGGTAGAAAATTGGTACATTCTGTTCAGATTACCATAAAGCTCCCTCATAATAAATATATTGTGATTGCATATTATAAAAATATAGTCATAGCGACACGGATGTGCTCCCATGGATATTTAATGTCACTGTCTGTAACCCTGAAGAAACCCTGTTTGTTTTAAGCTAGCAGACCTACATTTCTGGTGACTTTGAGTTCATGGTTTGAATGTCTTGACAAAATCGTATCTTTTTTTTTTGAGATGCGATTAATGAAGTGCAGAAGAAAGCGTGTGCAATAGTTGCTAGGCGATTTTGTGCAGTTGAACGGACTGGTTCAATTCCCGTTAGTCTCAAGACCTACATTTTAGGGCATTCCCAAAAATGATATATTGTTTACTTCCACATTAATCAGAAAACATTTAAACCATGAATCTAGTACTATTTATCATGTTTTATATTTTACCTTGGGGGGGTGTGTGAGAGCTTAAACCCCCCCCCCCCCTCTTCATATACAGCTTTGGAGAGATATCTCACTATTGCATGACATAATATGTTTATTATTGAGACACAAAAGTCACAGACTATAATGATGCAATCAGATTACTGTTTTTCTCAGAACATGAAATGACAATGAATTCTACAGAAACTCGTGCACACCAGATTTGAATGCATTTTAATGGTCAGTATTATTGTGTTTCACATGCACCAAATTTTCAAGTAGTCGCACATCATGTGTTTTGTTGCAGTGAAAGGAAATCTGCAGTACGACCAACATCACTACATTCATTATTGAGCAGTCCATCAAACAGTGATCAGCAGACAGCATTTCTCGAAACATCATTCATCCAGCGTGAGAGGTATACTCACGTTTTAACTTGTCTAATCATTGTACTGTCAGTTTGTGATATAGCGACTCGTCAAACATAACCGAGTCAAATTTGCTAGTGGTTTGAAAACCGATCGTCCAGATTGTACTGGTGATACGATTAGATGTATTAATGGTGCCTAAAAATTGAACAATATTTGAATAGCAATGTCCAATGCATCTATTATTATTATTATTATTATTATTATTATTATTATTACTGTTTTTATTATTATTAATCATTATTTTATCTTTTATCCATCATATATAATGCAGTACAATTTTAAAAAAAATCATTTCATCTTTTATCCAGAATGCATGATACAGTATTATTTTTTGTTGTACAATTTAACTGGAACCATCAGCCATTATACCCTGAGAGATTCACTAATGTGGAGATCTGAGCACCTATATTCAATTATCCGAATTTTCGATTATCCGAATCAGCCTGATCCCCAATTAATTCAGATTTCTACTGTACTATATTTTGTTGTTTTATCATTTGATCTTTTATCCAGAATGCATAATACAGTACTATTTTTGTTTTATCATATTATCTTTTATCCAGAATGCCGATCGTATTATTACAGTACTATTTTTGTTGTTTTATCATTTTATCTTTTATCCAGAATGCATAATACAGTACTATTTTTGTTGTTTTATCATTTTATCTTTTATCCATGTATGATGCTGTACTATTTTTTGTTTGCTTCTCTTCATCATCCATGGGGATTATTTGATAGAAGACAAATGTAAGAAATTGAAAACATGATGCTGCCGAAGATGGATGTGTCGAGCCATTGTTGCAAATAAAGTGGCGTACAACGCATTTCCATTCTTCTGACTACATCCTGCTGGAAATCTAGTATGACCATTGTCCTGTTACAAGAGATATCCTGCAGGAGTTTGAGAATGAACTCCGAGAAGAAGAAGAAGAAATTGAAAACATGGTGCTGCCGAAGATGGATGTGTCGAGCCATTGTTGCAAATAAAGTGGCGTACAACGCATTTCCATTCTTCTGACTACATCCTGCTGGAAATCTAGTATGACCATTGTCCTGTTACAAGAGATATCCTGCAGGAGTTTGAGAATGAACTCCGAGAAGAAGAAGAAGAAGAAGAAAACAAGATGTGACAATAATGATTTTTCTCAAGTGACAGTGTGTCAGCTTTTCCCCCAACTTTCCTTTAGTTGTTTCTTACGCCTGGAAAGAAGATGGTGACCCCATTCCTTTTACCATGAACTATAAGTCCACTGCCACAGACGTAAGTGTAGGGCCGGTTAAACAAATAAAATGTGACACAACGAATTTCCATTCTCTGGACTACATCCTGCTAGAAATCTAGTAGGACTATTTGTCCTGCTACAAAAGACATCCTCTGGGAGTTTGAGAATTAATGCTGAAGAAGAAGAACTATAAGTCCTAGTCCCGGTTGCAACACGTTTTCACTGCAAGATCATGATTTTTTTGGTCTTTTGTCTTGAAATGTTGCTGACATCTTTGTCTCGTCTTGAAATGTTGCTGACATCTTTGTTTCATCATGAAATGTTGCTGACATCTTTGTTTCATCATGAAATGTTTCTGACATCTTTGTCTTGTCTTGACATGTTGCTGACATCTTTGTCTTGTCTTGAAATGTTGCTGACATCTTTGTCTCGTCTTGACATGTTGCTGACATCTTTGTCTTGTCTTGACATGTTGCTGACATCTTTGTCTCATCTTGAAATGTTGCTGACATCTTTGTCTCGTCTTGAAATGTTGCTGACATCTTTGTCTTGTCTTGACATGTTGCTGACATCTTTGTCTTGTCTTGACATGTTGCTGACATCTTTGTCTCGTCTTGAAATGTTGCTGACATCTTTGTTTCATCATGAAATGTTTCTGACATCTTTGTCTCGTCTTGAAATGTTTGACATCTTTGTCTTGTCTTGACATGTTGCTGACACATTTGTCTCGTCTTGAATTGTTTGACATCTTTGTCTCGTCTTGAAATGTTTCTGACATCTTTGTCTCGTCTTGAAATGTTGCGGACATTGCTGTATTAAGTTTCATAATAACTGACATGTGGTCTTCATCTTAGCTGGATCAGACATCCTAAGGTCAGAGAGCACTGGAAGATAGTCTTGGCATCTGCTGTTCTCACAGTTGTTGGGTTAGGTGAGTACTAACTGCAGATCATTAGAAGATTTCTCACTTGTTTATTTCTTTGGATTGTGTTACTAAAATAACACCCAACTTAGAAAATTGTGTACATGGTTTCTGTAGAATAAATTATTGGTAAAGTTTTCCGTAGAATAAGTTGTTGGTAAAGGTTTCCATAGTATAAGTTGTTGGTAAAGCTCAGATGATGTAATATGTTTCTATGGTGTTTTAGTTTTTATTTCTTCTGCATTTGTTCTCAAACTCCTGCACATTAGCAGAATGTAGTCTGGAGAACGGAATGCGTTGTGTTATTGTTTACACGCCTTTTGGCTTGACACATCCAACTTCACCATAGCTATTAGGTTACTTTGATCATATATGGCATTATGGGCCTACTCAATCCCATAATCTCCTTAATCGCCTTGGTCATCAGCCACCAGTGGTGTGCATTGGCCTTTACTGCCAAATCGCACAGAAGAACAGTACACGAAGCCAGTGGGGCCTTTGCCACAACAGCAAGCAGTCTAGCAATGGAAGTGTTTGCTGTAACGCAGGCACTAAACTGGCCGAAATCACAAGCCTAGTCCCATTCATGCATACTAATGATTCAATGAATGTGTTTCAGAAAGTAACAACAGGTGATGTACATAGGGGATGGGTGGAGTCATTAGGGAGAGCTAACATTTGGGCCTCACTGTGAGAAATCACTCTTATTTTTATCTTATTTATTGTACTAAAAAATAAGCCAATTTTTAAGAGCGGAGTTCATAGTGATAAATCTAGGTACGCTCTTGAAAATTGGTTTATTTTTTAGTTCGGTACCCTCAAGCCTTTTGGACTTAATTCTGATCATTCATTTGTTTAGAGTTTGGTTGGTGTGGTCATTTTATTGCTGTCCATGTTGTTTTAAGTTTTCAACAAAACTCGTTTCCATGACTACATGTTTACACTAAGTCATTGTCACCTTGAACGTTTAAATGTCTGAGTTCTAGTGCCTCTGTAATAGTAACATTGTTTTTTTTCTGTTTTTATTGTTTGTTCACTGTTTGTTTTGTATATACTCATGATAAAGACCTATTGGTTGAAATGTTCAAATTTTCTTGTGTAATGTTATTTTGTATTTTTGTGTGTTTACACCCATAGTTCGATAATGATAGTCTATTAGTCATCGTCAAGTAAAACAACAAAAACTGTGTTCTACACAAGTACTATTGAACCAACATTGTCCACCGAAGACTGATGTGTTGGGCCATTGATGCAAATAAAACAGCAACACAACGCATTTCCATTCTCTGGACTACATCCTGCTGGAAATCTAAAAGGACCCTGGTCCTTCTATAAGAGAGACCCAGTGAGAGTTTGAGAATGAACGATAAGAAGAAGAAGAAGCACCAACATAGAGCTGGAACCATCAGCCGCTATATCCTGAGAGATTTACTGAAGCATAGATCTAAACACCAATGGCCATGTCAAGTATGCAAAGAGAATATCAACATACCTACCTCGTAATAATTGATTGAATTTTATACCTCGTAATAATTGATTGAATTTTAACATTTCATTATTTTCAGGTTTGATCCTTACTGGGATTGGAGTTGCTTTCACACCATCTAGAGGTATTACCATATTCATATCTCATTTTCACATACCGAATATTTCAGTGTATAAGCCGAGAATTTTTATATTTTTTCCCGCTAACAAAGTATGGTGATCAGCTTATAAATACAAGTATCATCGAGTACAATACAATGAATACACAGAATATATACAACACAATGAATACACAGAATATATACAACACAATGAATACACAGAATATATACAACACAATGAATACACAGAATATATACAACACAATGAATACACAGAATATATACAACACAATGAATACACAGAATATATACAACACAATGAATACACAGAATATATACAACACAATGAATACACAGAATATATACAACACAATGAATACACAGAATATAGGGTTTAAAAAAAACCTGTGCATCGCATGTTCTTGTTCAATATATTCTTCTTCTTCTTCTGCGTTCATTCTCAAACTCCAACTGGATCTAGCTGGATCATGGTCCTGCTAGATTTCCAGCAGGATGTAGTCCAGAAAATGGAAATGCGTTGTGTCGCCGTTTTATTTGCGCCAATGGCCCGACACATCTGTCTTCGGCGGGCAATATATTCAAACCAGGGTATATATATATCACATATGTGCCCATATGTCTTATCGTTCTTTCATCATATCGTTTCCCATGTAGACGTTTACTGTCTACTGACGTCTGCTGTAATCTCATCTAAACCTTGCGGTAAGATAATCAGAAATTACTATTCACTTCCTGGTAGGTGAATTGCACAGTTCCATATCAGAAGGTCTGGATTTTCGTGCGAATTCAATTTTATACAGATTTAATGTCGGTCTAAAAAATTCATTGGTAATGACGGATAACAACAGTGAATCGTTGAAGCTAATTCATTTTAATTTCGAGCTTTTTTTTCCAACGTCTGTGCTAGATTAGTATGGGTCTGTAGACACAAATGATACAGTATTAACCACTGTAGCTGCCAACCTTCCTGAATGAATGAATATAATACGCCCGTGTGTTGTCGGGCCCGAAAGGGGAGCAAAGAATAGCAACACTGTTTACCTTCCACGCATGTCGTAAAAGGCGACTAAGGAGGTTATGGGATGGAGTTGACTGTCCCATCCCATATTGGGTCAGTGACCCAAAGCCATGCTGAAGTCGGATGTGTCAGGCCAAAAGGCGCAGATATCGCAGCAATGTTGTAAACCATGACACAATGCATTCCGTTCTCCGGACTACATCCTGCTAATCTGCAGGAGTTTGAGAACAAACACAGAAGAAGAAGAAGAATAGGATAGCTGGGAACATTGCTGGTATCTGGTGGTTGCAGGTTTAATGATCGCTTCGTCATGACAGTTTTTCTCTTGTAGACATTAATGGCTGGGGACACCGCCTAAGAATGTGGTGCTGTGCTAACTTTGATGTATTGTTCCCAGCGATTCTGTTCATTCATTCTTCCAGTGAATGTGAGTGGGGCAAATGAAAGAAATAACCTTGCATCTTATGGCTGCTAAAGTTTGTGTTAATTTTCTTTTAGCACGATTTCGCATGTCCCTATTACTGATATTATTATGTTTTCTATATCTCTGCTTATAAATATATTTTATTTTGACACTTTCTAGACTTTAAAATCATATCCTCGGCTTATAATCAGATCGGTTTATAAACAGAAATATATGGTACCATCTACAGATCTCATTTCCTCATGTCATCTACAGATCTCATTTCCTCATGTCATCTACAGATCTCATTTCCTCATGTCATCTACAGATCTAATTTTCTCATACCATCTACAGATCTCATTTCCTCATGTCATCTACAGATCTCATTTCCTCATGTCATCTACAGATCTAATTTTCTCATACCATCTACAGATCTCATTTCCTCATGTCATCTACAGATATCATTTTCTCATGTCATCTACAGATATAATTTTCTCATACCATCTACAGATCTAATTTTCTCATGTCATCTACAGATCTCATTTCCTCATGTCATCTACAGATATCATTTTCTCATGTCATCTACAGATATCATTTTCTCATGTCATCTACAGATATCATTTTCTCATGTCATCTACAGATCTAATTTTCTCATGTCATCTACAGATATCATTTTCTCATGTCATCTACAGATCTCATTTTCTCATGTCATCTACAGATATCATTTTCTCATGTCATCTACAGATCTCATTTTCTCATGTCATCTACAGATCTAATTTTCTCATGTCATCTACAGATATCATTTTCTCATGTCATCTACAGATCTCATTTTCTCATGTCATCTACAGATATCATTTTCTCATGTCATCTACAGATCTCATTTTCTCATGTCATCTACAGATATCATTTTCTCATGTCATCTACAGATATCATTTTCTCATGTCATCTACAGATCTAATTTTCTCATGTCATCTACAGATATCATTTTCTCATGTCATCTACAGATCTCATTTTCTCATGTCATCTACAGATCTAATTTTCTCATGTCATCTACAGATATCATTTTCTCATGTCATCTACAGATCTCATTTTCTCATGTCATCTACAGATATCATTTTCTCATGTCATCTACAGATCTCATTTTCTCATGTCATCTACAGATCTAATTTTCTCATGTCATCTACAGATCTCATTTTCTCATGTCATCTACAGATCTAATTTTCTCATGTCATCTACAGATATCATTTTCTCATGTCATCTACAGATCTCATTTTCTCATGTCATCTACAAATCTATTTTCTCATATCATCTACAGATATCATTTTCTCATATCATCTACAGATCTCATTTTCTCATGTAGATATCTAGTATATGCATGTGACCAGAACCAAAATCCAGCTCAGAATAGAAACACTGCCATCTACCATTCATGTTGTAAGAAACAACTAAGGAGGTTAGAGTGTGGTGTTGATTACCCAACCCTATGGTATCTCCTGCCATAAAGGAACCATGCCTGGAATTACCAAGAGAGAATCAACCTTTTCATCTGCAGCATGCCTCAAGTTTCATATAACCCATGTCATGAAGGAACCATGTCTGGGGTTACTGAGAGAGAATCAACCTTTTCATCTGCAACATGTCTCAAGTTTCATATAACCCTTGTCATGAAGGAACCATGTCTGGGGTTACTGAGAGAGAATCAACCTTTTCATCTGCAGCATGTCTCAAGATTTCAAGAAAGTCATGGACAAGTTCTGTCTGAAGTAGAATACTGCCAGTTCATGCCATTTCACCATACAATGAGGACATATTCTAAGCACCAATCAGGAACGTGTGAAAGCTTTGGTCACCCCCCTCACCACAATAACAGAAAATGTCATAGAAACACCAATCGGAGCAGTCTAACATCTGACACAGGGAACAAGAGTGACAAACTTCTAGTCTCTCTCTTTCTCGAGGTTCTATCATCATCATCTCCCCATGGTGATCCTGGGCAGCAGACTGCTACAGTGCAGCCTGGTCAATGAGTCATCTCTCTATGGTGATCCTGGGCAGCAGACTGCTACAGTGCAGCCTGGTCAATGAGTCATCTCCCCATGGTGATCCTGGGCAGCAGACTGCTACAGTGCAGCCTGGTTAATGAGTTAACACTAACAAAGAAATCAAAGAGACAAAACTTGGTGTCCAGAAATGATGCAAATCCCATGATAGAAATATAAATCGCCCAGAGTGAACCAATTATATATAAGAAGAAAATCATTGTTTTTTTTATCCTAGAGTAACTCATTCACACACTCTCCATATGCCGAAATCGGATGTGCTAGACCTACAAGGTGCATAACGGTGGCACAACGTAATCACGCTCCCGGGCGGAAATCGCACGGATATCAAAACAAACAAACAAACACACTCTCCATTTATTATTTTTGTTTTATTCATCACAGGCTACAGCTACCACTGTCTTATTTTTGTTTTATTTATCACAGGCTACCACTGTCTTATTTTTGGAATAATTGGTCTCCTGTGTATTATACCAGGGGGTAAGTTAACAGTGTGTGGTCTGTCTGCTGTCTTCTGTTATAACAGGGGGTAAGTTAATATTGTGTGGTTTGTCTTCTGTTATAACAGGGGGTAAGTTAACATTGTGTGGTATGTCTGCTGTTATACTAGGGGGTAAGTTAACATTGTGTGACAACAGAGCAGATGAAATTCAGACTTAAGCTGAAAGGAATGACTCTGAACACTTTTATGATACCTTACTGATTGTTTAGGCTTCATTTTCATTCTGGGCAATGCTTTCTTAGACATCAGTAGAACCACGATGCTGATTGAGGATTCTCAGATATTAGAACATAGGGCATAGCACTTACAGGCTCAACTAACCATCTACCGTATGTAATGAAGCTCTAACACACATGCCATAAGTTCAAATGGTTGGTTGGTTGGTTGCTGATCCAGCGGTCCATGGGCTCATGCCCTTTGACCTAATGCCATTAAATGGCATTATATTGCTGGGAAGTCTGTAGATTTTCACACCTCCAGGAAGGTAGGTTTCAACCTATGCACTGCTCCTAGCCACTGTAGCCAAGATAGGGTTCACTGTGCTCATTCCCCGCCACCAATTGACTACTGGTTATGCAGAACTTCTCTATTGCTCCAGGCATGCAACCAAATGTTCAAGTCAAAAGGATTGTCACATCCTGAGTCACTGTGCCTCTATGATGGGTTTCAGCCATAGGAAAGAAACAGTGCTGTCATTTTCCTCCTCCCCAGTGCTGCACAGTACATCTCTGGCTCCCTCCCAACCACAGGGGGTGCATACATATATATTCAGATAAACATGAAACACATTTCAACAACAAAATAAAAGCATAATTGTATAGATGACATGCCATGAAGCTTCTATAAGAAGATAACCTCAATATAACGGCATGTCATCTACTAAGGTTTTCTGTTGCATGGGTGGTATGTCTAGTGGGCCATTGGTGAGACCCACAGACGCAACCACATGCATATAAGTTCAAAAAAACAGTAAGTTTTTCATCCTATACAACAAGGCTACAGTCATAAAAGCAACCAGCCGCCATGTGGGAAAGCACCTAGTGCGAACTTATTGTCTGTAGAAGTTTACAAGACAGGAGGATGCAGAAGTTGACAAATCTGTTCCTCTCGATCAGGACCAAAGAGCTTGTTGCAAAGAAATTTACAATGCTACCATTGTCTACCTTTACAAGGGCAATTGCCAGTCCTTTGATAATCACAAGGGAATGTCCTTCCTGTCAAACGCTGGCAAGATACTAGCCCGTCCTCATTAATTGCCTAATTGACTATTTAGAAAAATATCCGCCTGTGTGTTGCCAGGGCCTGAAAGGGAGCAAAGAATAGCAACACTGTTTACCTTCCACGCATGTCGTAAAAGGCGACTAAGGAGGTTATGGGATGGAGTTGACTGTCCCATCCCATATAGGGTCAGTGATCCAAAGCCATGCTGAAGTCGGATGTTTCAGGCCAAAAGGGGCAGATATCGCAGCAAAGCTGTAAACCATGACACAACGCATTCCATTCTCCAGACTACATCCTGCTAATCTGCAGGAGTTTGAGAATGAACGCAGAAGAAGAAGAAGAAAAATATCTACTTCCAGAGAGCTAGTGTGGTTTTAGAGCAGGCAGCGGAACAGTCAGATATGATATTCAAAGCTGGACAACTCCAGAAGAAATATCAGGAAAAACAGTGCAATCTCTATAAGCCTTGCATAGATCTAACAAAAGCCTTTGACACAGTCATCAAAATGGATTATAGAAGATTATGAGAAAATTTGACTGCTCCAATAAATTTATCAAAATCATTCAGCAGTTTTCTAAGGGCACGATGGCTTGTAGATTTAGCAACGGAGCTCTGTGAGATACATTTCAAGTTACAAATGGTGTCAGACAGGGCTGCATGCTGACCAAAAACACTTTTCAACATGATGTTCACTTCCCTGTTCATGGACAGTCTCCAGGTTGGTAAATGTGATGGAGTAAAAATTAAATATAGGAAAGATGAAGAGCTCTTTAATCTCAGACTTCTACAAGACTTCCACCAAAGAATGAGATAGCCATCACAAATCTGTTGTTTGCAGATGACTGCACTCATTACCAGCTCATAAAAATTGTATGCAAACCAGTATAGACATGTTGTCAGCTGTGTGTGATACATTTGGCCTGGCAATCAATACCAAGACAATGGAATTAAACACTCTTCCAGCAAAAAGTATCATGAGCCTATCACCCAGAGAAATAACAGTTGTCTCCAACCAGTCAATAAGTTGTCTTATCTTGTTAGTACTCTCTCCAGAATAGATTGCATTGGTGCTGAAGTTAACAGCAGAATAAATTGTGCCTGGTCATGCTGGGGTCAGAGGAATCAACAGAGCTGACTTATTGGAAGGCAATGCTGCGATAGACGGGACAATGCTGAGAAGATAAAGCAGACTTGATTAAGGCAGTTTGGCTGAAGATGGATGTGTCAGGACATCGGCGCAAATAAAATGACGACACAACTCATTTCCATTCTCTGGACTACATCCTGCTGGAAATCTAGTAGGACTGTGGTCAATCAATACAAGGTAACCAGAAGGTCTTTATCAATATACACAAAAAACATCAAAAGACGACGAATGGAAAAATTATCACAGCAAACAAACGTTTCCAACGGAAATATGGAAATGAGATGCAGGAAGTACATAAAAAATGTAAATATATGTGGAAATGAAACGAACAAAAAGATGACATAAATGATGGAACAAAATTAATTAGGTATTAAGTATGTTGATTATCCTTTTCGCACACACGTTCATAGGTGCTCAGAGCTCTGTTTCAGTAAATCTCTCAGGGTATAACGGCTGATGTTGTGTTGGTTCACTGCTCTTTTTTAAATCTTTGTCAGGGGTTCTCTACGAGCCACGCCCATCCTCACTCCCAATTAATGAATAAAGATAAAGACCACACGAACCAAGAACTAGACAAAAGAGTGGTCAGAATTTAGTCCAAAAGGCTTGAGGGGTACCCAACTAAAAAATATTACAATTTTCTAGAGCGTACTTAAATCTAGTGCAGTAAAACTTCATCACCTGTTTTCCACGTAAATACTATTTTCATACGGTTTTACTAGCAGTATTACCTTTTATTGATTGTCACTAGTTTTGTGTGTAATTTTTTTCATTGCATATTATCATTTTGTGTGTAAATATTTTCATTGCAGGCTCTCATTTTGTGTATTGTTTCATTGCAGGTTCTTATTTTATGTGTACTTTTTTTTTTTCATATTATTTTTTTTTATACATTGTTTCATTGCAGGCTCTTATTTTGTGTATAATTTGTTTCATTGCAGGTTATCATTTTGTTTATATTTACTGTGCAGCTATAGGGAGACCAGGATATGAGTTTGAGAACCTGCCAGTCTTGCGATAGAGGCACAGCAGATATATCACTTAATTTGATGACACTGAGCATCATCTTATGCCACAGATAGAGCCAGCTAAGATCTTCAATAGAACAGGCATCAAACAAGATCTTCAATAGAACAAACATCAAACAAGATCTTCAATAGAACAAACATCAAACAAGATCTTCAATAGAACAAACATCAAACAATATCATCAATAGAACAGGCATAAAAAAAATATGTTCAGTAGAGTAGACATCAAACAAGATCTTCCTTCAATAGAACAGACATCAAACAATATTATCAATAGAGCAAACATCAAACAAGATCTTCCTTCAATAGAACAGGCATAAAAAAAATATTTTCAGTAGAGTAGGCATCAAACAAGATCTTCCTTCAATAGAACAGGCATAAAAAAATATGTTCAGTAGAGTAGGCATCAAACAAGATCTTTCCTTCAATAGAACAGGCATACAAAAATATGTTCAGTAGAGTAGGCATCAAACAAGATCTTCCTTCAATAGAACAGGCATACAAAAATATGTTCAGTAGAGTAGGCATCAAACAAGATCTTCATTAGAAAAACCACCAAGAAACAATTGGTAAGGTCTCTATTCTGGTTGATCACATCAGAAAGTTTACACAGTATATAACTGATAATTTTCAAATGTTACACTTCAATGTTTGATGTATTATTGATGGATGTTTGATGTATCGTTGATGGATGTTTGATGTATTATTGATGGATGTTTGAGTTTGGTTGATGGATGTTTGATCTATGGTTGATGGACATTTGATGTCTTATTGATGGATGTTTAGGTATGGTTGAAGGATGTTTGATGTATGGTTGATGGATATTTGAGTAAGGTTAATGGATGTTTTATGTATTAATGAATCTATGATGGAATGAACTGTTTCATTGTTGTACAGTGACTTCTTTGGTAAGTGGTTTTAGTATCTGGTGACCAAGTACATGCGTTCATTTATGTTCATATTTATTATATATGTAAAATTTATGTTCATATTTATTATATATGTAAAATTTATGTTCATATTTATTATATATGTAAAATATATGTTCATATTTATTATATATGTAAAATTTATGTTCATATTTATTATATATGTAAAATATATGCCATCAAATTTTAGCATTTACACAGCGTGGGAGAACACAGGTAACAAGGAATGATGGCTGAAACTTTGTTTTGTTGTGTAGAATACACATCTTACACTTGCAGCTGGCGGTCTCAACATTTTTAATGCATTAATCTAGTGAAGTGTATTATGGAAGAAAGTCATGCCAGAATTGGATATGCTGGGCCAGAAGGCACAAATAACGCAGCTCTGTTGTAAACCAGTACAACGTAATTCACGCTCACTGCAAAAAATAACCAACAAAATATTTGCGTTGGTTGAAAGAGTGAAAATGCAGAAGAATCTTGTTCTATTGAAGAAAGTGATGCCTTCCATACAACCACTAGTAGTATGATGATGGTGTGTTGGTGACCAGGGCAATGATATATAGCTTCAATATATCCACGATGACAGCCCATATGATTGCAAGGCTTCAATATAGCCACAATGATATCCCATATGACTTCAAAGCTTCAGTATAGCCATGATGACAGTCCATGTGACTTCAATATAGCCAAGACGACAGGTAATACGATGCAAGGCTTCAATATAGCCACAATGATATCCCATATGACTTCATAGCTTCAGTATAGCCATGATGACAGTGCATGTGACTTCAATATAGCCAAGACGACAGGTAATACGATGCAAGGCTTCAATATAGCCAAGACGACAGGTAATACGATGCAAGGCTTCAATATAGCCAAGACGACAGGTAATACGATGCAAGGCTTCAATATAGACAAGACGACAGGTAATACGATGCAAGGCTTCAATATAGCTTCATAGCTTCCCAAGAGATACACATTTTTGTTAAATTCATGTTTTTATTTTCATTTCTCATTTTAAACACATCATAATCATTGATGAACAAAGTTAGAAATTCTGAAAGTATTTCATCTATATCAAATATTTTATGTCAAATATTTCATCTATATCAAATATTTTATGTCAAATATTTCATCTATATCAAATATTCCACTTGTATCAAATATTCCATGTCAAATACTCCATCTATATGAAATATTTATGACTTTATTTGTGAACAAAATAGTAAAATTTTAGCCATTATTTATTGATATATGTTTGTTTCTTCTTCAGCGTTCATTCTCAATCTCCCGCTAGATTTCTCTTGTAACAGGACAATGATCCTACAAGATTTCCAGTTGGATGTAGTCCAGAGAATGGAAATGCGTTGTGTTGCCGTTTTATTTGCGCCAATGGTCCAACACATCCGTCTTCGGCGGGATATTTTGTTTAAATTTACCGCTTATAATGAGACACCTTTCCATCAACCACATACTGCCTCCAGTTTGGTTATACCATAGTGTATCACCATAAAACATCAAGGAGGCTGCGGATCAGGTTACCCTGCTACCAGAACCACAAAGATATATATCTATACATCTACTATACATTTGGCTTTATCTTCCAGAGGTGCATAGGTCTTGACACCTATCATTGCACTTTTTAGTACCTGTGATAGATTCACTTAATTACAGTGCTGTACCTGTGATAGATTCACTTAATTCTAGTACTGTACCTGTGATAGATTCACTTAATTCTAGTACTGTACCTGTAATAGATTCACTTAACTCTAGTACTGTACCTGTGATAGATTCACTTAATCCTAGTACTGTACCTGTGATAGATTCACTTAATCCTAGTACTGTACCTGTGATAGATTCACTTAATCCTAGTACTGTACCTGTGATAGATTCACTTAATTCTAGTACTGTACCTGTGATAGATTCACTTAATTCTAGTACTGTACCTGTGATAGATTCACTTAATTCTAGTACTGTACCTGTGATAGATTCACTTAATTCTAGTACTGTACCTGTAATAGATTCACTTAACCCTAGTACTGTACCTGTAATAGATTCACTTAACCCAAGTACTGTACCTGTGATAGATTCACTTAATCCTAGTACTGTACCTGTAATAGATTCACTTAACCCTAGTACTGTACCTGTGATAGATTATTAACTTCATCCTAATGCTGTACTTTGATAGATTCACTTCAAGTCAGCCCCTGTACAAAGTGATATCTTCTGTAGGTTAGAATAATATGAGCAGACTATAATGACTTATAGTAACAATGTTTAAAATTGTGCTATACATTTTTAACCACTATTGTGGTTGTTTTTTAAAAACTATGAATGATTTATAATTATGTGCGGAAATTTGTTAGTTTTCACATTCCTATTTCTCATTATATATCATAATATTCCTGTTTAGTGGAGCCATGTTGTGACATTTTTTGTTTAGTTTTGGGTAGGTTAGTTATCTTGTACCTGGCCATGTTATTTGATAATTATTTTTGCTGGTAGAAATTGTTATTTATATTTAATTTTGTGATTTGGTCAAGCTACGTATGTACCTGGTCATGTTATTTGATAATGATTTTGGTCTGGTAGAAATTGTAATATTTATGTTTTCATTTTGTGATTTGTCAGTCTAGTTATCTTTGTACATAACTGTTCCCTTTGATAATTCAGTTGGTCTGGTTGGCTTATCTGACCAAAATGATTTGATGATTACCATGTGGATTAATTTGTATTTGTTAATACTTTTTTTGTAAGATAGCAATATTAATGTAATCTGGCCATACATTATTGAAAACTTTGTTAGTTTAATCTGGCCAGAAATTTTTACCATGAAATACTCAAATGAACAGATAGTCATGGAAGCTTTACAGTTAGTGCCCTGGTTTCCTAGCTAGGTGGTCTCAGTTTGATTTTTAGTTCAGCTAAAGTCATTTTGCTGACTGTTTGCACTTTCTGAATGAATTTGAAAGTCCCAGAGTTATTTCAAGTGTAAAATGCTACTTATTATAATACTAGGTCTAGATTTACATTAATTTCTATATATCACACAATATAACCTTCGAAATCTCCGATATTTCACGATAAATACTAATTTATGATGTCTATATCTGTATTTCACATGTGCCGCCATTTTGGAACAATGTACTTCCAGGACAAGCTATTTTTAATATGAAAATCACAACGGGTATTGCCGTATTTTTCATCAATCATAGTGCCTTCGACGATCATCGAAATTGGTCACTAAGGTTCTAAAACGGAAATTCAATGATCGTCGAAATTGGTCAGTAAGGTGTTAAAGTAATTACATATTAATTATTACATTCTCTGTAACAATTTTTCTGCATGGTCAGATTAGATAGTTTGGGAAGCTACAAAATCACAAAAGCAAATCCCTCGTAAGGAGGGAAGCATTGGCGACGTTTCAGTTTAGAGGGTGCATTGATCCATTGTCACTTTTTAATGGTAAATGTTTACTGAGTTAATAATAAAAATGGTCCAAGATTTCTGTTTCAGCTGTTTGCCATGAACATCATTTGCCGGTATTTGCATTTTTTGTGAATAAATGTTACATGAGTTGTTTCATTAAAATTTTAGAAATATTTATATTTCCTTTTATGTTTACACATGCATATTTGAACAGTACCACCGAAGGCGGATGTGTCGTTCCATTGGCACAAATAAAACGGCGACACAACGCATTTCCATTCTCTGGATTACATCCTGCTGGAAATCTAATAGGACCATGGTCTTACTACAAGAGAGATCCAGCGGGAGTTTGAGAATGAACACTGAAGAAGAATAGCAGAAGTGAATCCACTTTGGTTATATCAAAGTGTATGGCAATACACAAATAATTAGGTCACTGTTCAGGTATTCCTGCCATTATGACATCTGAGACTTTATTTGCTCCTTTGTGTTGGTAATGTAAATATTTTTATATCAATTTTTGAATGGCATTGTCAATAAGAAAGCCGCAAATGCCAACACAAGATGACTTTCACATTATGAACAGATCAGAGCAAGTTATAATTCTACGTCTCAGAACAGGACACAACCGACTTCGCAGTCACATGTATACAAAGTTCAAGATTGGCAACACGGCCATGTGTACATGTGGACAGGCAGCACAGAGTGCCAAACATATACTTCAAGAGTGTTCTGAGCATGAAACGCTGAGGCATACATATTGGCCAGAGGAAACAACACTGGAATCAAAGCTCTATGGGACACTGTATGAACTACAAAAGACAGTGAGTTTTATTAAGGAGACAGAATTACAGATATAGACATGTTTCAAGTGAACGAAAGAAGAAGAAGAAGAAGAATGGCATTGTAGGTTTGGTTGTTTGCTGTAGACATCTCCATCCCAAAAAATGACATGCAAATGTCTTCCTCTATCTACTTCTTCATCGTTCATTCTCAAACTCCTGTTGGATCTCTTTTGTAGCAGGACCATGGTCCTATTAGATTTCCAGCAGGATGTAGTCCAGAGAATGGAAATGCGTTGTGTCGCTGTTTTATTTGCGCCAATGGCCCAACACATCCATCTTCGGCGGTTTCCTCTATCTGAAACTGGTTGTTTGATGAAGTGTCCTCATGAAGTCTCCATGAAACAATCTTTGCTTTTGGGGAGTCAGGTGGGATTCACAGAGATACATTCGCTACTTTCACTGGTCACAAGTACTCAAGAGGCTGGCCTTAAACTTTCATTCTGTGGCTGAGTATTTGCTGTGGCCTGCATCCTCTGCCTTCATGATTCTCCCCAGCATGAGTTTTCTTGACCCTGCTTTCAATATCTCAAGATTCTGACATGTTCTAAATGTGGGTGCAATGTCAGTTTAGTAGGTAGGGCCATTAGGTAGGGCCCGGATCCACACAAAGTAAAGATGTTCTTCGTCACCATTCAGGATTCTTGGTGTGGTCAAGATTAGACAAGAAAATGTGGTAGACAAGAAAAGAGAGACCTGGTTATACCACCAAACACTCGGGCGCTCTCACAGCAAGCCTTGTTTAAACAGGGGTACTACATGCAGGTGTTGCTATGGTCACATTTGTGCATGAGACCTATATGCTAGAAGCTTACTATCAGCCCAGACTGTATCTTTTACATCAATCACCTGCACCTGGATTGTGAGAATTTGCTGATTCACGTCACAATCTTTGTCTTGTAAGCAGGACATCAGGCCCGGGCCTTACATGTTCATTCACTGCCAAATTTTTTTCCAAATGTTTGCCATAAACATAATTTATTTGTGTTTTTTTTTTTGTGAATAAATGTTACATAAGTTATTTTAAGATTTTATAAATATTTATTTTTTGTCTTATGTTTAAACACACATATTTCAACAGCAGAAGTGAGTCCACTTTGGTAATATGGCAATCAAAGATAATGTAGGTCACTGTTCAGGTGTTCCTGCCATTATGACCTTTGATATGTTATTGGATCTTTTGTTAATTGTGTCGGCAATGTAATCAAATATTTTTATATTAATTTTTAATAAGCATCCGCTATATGGTTGTTTAATTGTTATGTTTACATTCTAAATACGCATCTTTTATATATTTGTTTTATAGTTTATGTTTACATTCTAAAAAAGCCTCAGTTATATATTTGTTAAATAGTTTATGTTTACATTCTAAAAAAGCCTCAGTTACATATTTGTTAAATAGTTTATGTTTACATTCTAAAAAAGCCTCAGTTATATATTTGTTAAATAGTTTGTGTTTACATTCTAAAAAAGCCTCAGTTACATATTTGTTAAATAGTTTATGTTTACATTCTAAAAAAAGCCTCAGTTATATATTTGTTAAGAACATTAAATATCGAATTAGGGTTAGCTCTTTGGAATGATCTTTCTTCCTCTTTTTGCAGTCAAAGTCAACGCTGATATGAATTTCGTAAGTACACGTGTGCATAAGACAAATACGTCAGAAATAAAATAGAGATGTATGCAGGTCCACAATAACTATTGCTTTCAGTAGGGAAACAATGAAAACTTGCATGGTTTGGACATTCTTGAGTCGAACAGGAATTAAACCAGTCCGCTCAATGGCACCACATCGCCTAGCAACTCTCGTTCACGAGATTTTCCGTACTAGACTAACCGCATCACACAAAAAAAAGATGCAATTTTGTAAAATTTTGTTCCCGTTAGACTCAAGAATTTTTAATTTATCCTCTGGCTTCCTTCTTGAATTTACTGGTTTGACATGTAATCCAACATGATTCCTTGTCTTCTTCTTCAGCGTTCATTCTCAAACTCTCTACGGAATCTCTCATGTAGCAAGAACATGGTTCTACTAGATTTCCAGCAAGGATGTAGTCCAGAGGATGGAAATGCGTTAAGTCACTGTTTTATTTGGGCCAATGTTCTGACATATCCATCTTTGGTTGATGATTCCTTATCAAAAATGATATTCCAGGGAACGGTCAAGCATAGAAGAAGCAGAAGAGAGTACGAAAAGCATGGACAGACAACATCAACAACTGGACAGGGCAAGATTTTTCCTCACTCATTCGCACCATTGAAGATAAAATCACTAGAGAACTGTGTGTGTGTGTGTATGCATACGATGTGGTACTCGTACAACCCTAATTGGTTACGGGTTTATAGATACATAGATGTTTTCAATGGTTGTACTGCAATAAATAACCCAATGATTGCATTGGTAAGAGCTTGTCCATCAGAGCTTTTTCAGATGGCCAGTTCTATTTTTGTGGTGTAGTACACTGGGGCAGTACTGTAAAATATATTCTGGTGTAGTACACTGGGGCTGTACCGTAAATTACTGTAGCAGTTAATTTATCCATGACTTTAACACTTCATGACATTTGCTACATCATTTTTTTTTATACGTTACAAGGTGTTATTAACAATTTGTTAACATTTCATCACATCATGTGTTACATAATCTTATGTAACATTTATGTATCAATGACTCTCGGCACTTCATATCACTTTGTTACATAATATTTTTATAACAGTTATGAAGTATTTTATTTGCAATTTTTCAACATTTCATAACATCATTTGTTACGTACTCTCTGCAACTGTTATGTATCCATGATTCTCGACACTTTAACTCTGCAACTGTTATGTATCCATGATTCTCGACACTTTATAATACTGTGCTGTATAATAATTTTTTTTCATAAGTTCCAAGGTATTTTATCAACAATTATTTTAAAATTTCATCACATAATTTGTTACATAATTTTTAACACTTCTATGACTCTCGGCACTTCATAACATGATTTGTTACATAATTTTTCTGAATAAGTTACGAGATATAAGTTTATCCATGATTTTAACATTTCATTACATCATTTGTTACATAATCTCTGTAACAGTTAATTTCTCCGTGACTGTTAACAAATTTCATGTCTTTATTGAGAATGTCTATAACTGTTGATCTCACTGTAAAAAAATAATTTTAGGTAAACGGCGATTTAGCGGAGCATTGTGGAACAGTAATAATAGATGTGGCCTATAGAGAACACCTGACAAAGATTTAAAAAAGAAAACCGTACAAACATAGAACCGGAACCATCAGCCACTATACCGTGAGAGATTTACTGAATCGAAGATCTGAGCACCTATGGACGTGTACAGTGTGCGAAGATTGTAATCAATATACCTAATAATGGGTACACTTAGCGGTAGACAACTAAGATGGCCGTGTAATATGTCAGGCTTGAATAAACACAATAGCCCACGACAGATATTGTTTGACCAACTTTCACAAACACAAAAGAGTTAGAGGCTAACCGCTCTGGAAATATGAAGATGCATCACCTCAATGAAAGACTTTTGTATTGACCACTCTGCTGAAGACGGATGTGTCAGGGTATCGGCACAAATAAAACGGGGATAACACATTTCCATTCTCTGGACTACATCCTGCAGTAAATCTAGTCATGGTTTACAGCATTGCTGCGATATCTGCGCCTTTCGGCCTGACATATCTGACTTCAGCATGGCTTTGGGTCACTGACCCTATATGGGATGGGACAGCCAACTCCATCCCATAACCTCCTTAGTCACCTTTTACGAATTGCGTGGAAGGTAAACAGTGTTGCTATTCTTTGCTCCCCTTTCGGACCCCGGCAACACACAGGCGCAGAAACTTTTGAAATGCTTTTGAGGACAGACTAGAACACAAAAAACACACATGTAAAGCAAAGGTCCCTGTATGTTTGCATTGATTGATTCATTCTATAACACTCCACCTAAACCTTCTAAATAAACCCTCTAGATTGTTGGTAACATTTCCTATAAATGACCTAGTGATCATCCTAACATTTTTGGTCGTAACGAACAGTGTTGCCACTAATATTTTAGAAATAACCCCATATTGCCCTGTTAAATAACCCTAGATATCCCCAGACTATATAATTCTATATAAATAAGGCCAGGCCAGATAATTGCACAAAAATAACAAAAATTGTACTTACTTTTGTGTGTAATTCTATCATTTGCATGAGATTTTTTGTTACCTTATTTCTAAAATCGGGAGGATTTACCCTTCTTTTGGATAAATATCACGGGTTTCGCCAGCAATCAAATTAAGACAATCAATACAAGGTAACTGTGTGAAATGTAACAACAATTAGTCTTGCATGTGTTTTACATAAGTCCAATCAAATTAAGGCATATTTGGTTAAAATAACCCCAGCACCTTAAATGACTGTAAAAAACCCCAGATCTAGTGAAAAAACCCCATCTGTGACAAAGCTGGTGCTGATTTACCTGTAGGGGTGGGATAATCAATGCTAAATTGTCCATGTGTGTTGCCGGCCAGAAAGAGGAGCACAGAATAGTAAAACTGTTACCTGCCATGCACACCATAAGAGGTGACTAAGGAGGTTATATGTGTGGAGTTGGCTGTTGCATTCCATAGAGGGTCAAAGTGACCCAGAAACCATGCTGAAGTCTGATGTGATACGTTGAAATCTGCAGATGTCTAGGACAAGCTATAAACCATGACAAACAGATTTAATTCTCCATATTAGATCCTGCACATCTGCAGGAGTTTGAGAATGAATGAGAACCGCCGTTCTTGACATCTAATGTGGAACAGTCAGATCAGAGCAGGTATTAAAAAGTTTTGAACAGTGTAGAACATTACAAGCGATTCAGAAGAGACAAAACTAAAATGAGAGACCCGAATGTTTTTCCTCATCTCAAGACCTACTATATTCCTGCTCACACTGCAACAGGTTTTTCAGAACTCATCAGCCACATCCGAGGACACAACAAACACCTAACAAAGCCTAGATTGAACTCATCAGCCACATTTGACGACACACAAACAAACTTAATTTGAAATTTTTACAATGCAGTGTTCATCTTCGCTTGCGGAGGAGGAACATCATCATCAGCACAGAGCAGGATATGTATAAGAAAAATTGGGACATACATATATAAGAAAATGTGGGACATGTATAAGAAAAAGCGGGACGTATAAGAAAAAGTCAGGTATAAGAAAAAGCTGGACATTTAAAAGATAAAAATGGCCATACATATGCTTGTCCTTGCTTATCCGTTTTCTTCAAAGTACATTCTCAAACTCCCGCTGGATCTCTCTTGTAGCAGGAGACATTCTCAAACTCCCGGTGGATCTCTCTTGTAGCAGGACACATTCTCAAACTCCCGCTGGATCTCTCTTGTAGCAGGACACATTCTCAAACTCCCGCTGGATCTCTCTTGTAACAGGACAATGATTCTACTAGATTTCCAGCAGAGTGTAGTCCAGAGAATGAAAATGTGCTGTGTCGCCATTTTATTTGCGCCAGTGGCCTAACACATCTGTCTTCGGTGGACATGCTTAGCCAATTTGTTATTGCTTCAGAATGGTATTATAATTATGTTTAATTAATACCATTAATGACGTGAGAAGAGCTTCAGACAACGGTGAAGTTCATCCCTAAGATTTGACTGACAGTTTAGACAACGGTGAAGTTCATCCCTAAGATTTGACTGACAGTTTAGACAACAGTGAAGTTCATCCCTAAGATTTGACTGACAGTTTAGACAACGGTGAAGTTCATCCCTAAGATTTGACTGACAGTTTAGACAACGGTGAAGTTCATCCCTAAGATTTGACTGACAGTTTAGACAACGGTGAAGTTCATCCCTAAGATTTGACTGACAGTTTAGACAACGGTGAAGTTCATCCCTAAGATTTGACTGACAGTTTAGACAACGGTGAAGTTCATCCCTAAGATTTGACTGACAGTTTAGACAACGGTGAAGTTCATCCCTAAGATTTGACTGACAGTTTAGACAACGGTGAAGTTCATCCCTAAGATTTGACTGACAGTTTAGACAACGGTGAAGTTCATCCCTAAGATTTGACTGACAGTTTAGACAACGGTGAAGTTCATCCCTAAGATTTGACTGACAGTTTAGATATCAAGTAGCGAACAAAATGAAGTAAATAAGAAGAAGTCCAGAGAATAGAAATGTTGTGTCAAGGTTTACAGTTTTGCTGCAATATCTGCACCTTTCCACCAAAACATCTGACTTCAGCATGATTTCAGACTCACTTTAACACTGTTGTTTATCCATCACATGATGCTCATTTGACATCTAATTTTGAAAATTCAGTTAGAGTTATGTCCTTGATTATGAGTTTGTAAATGGCTAATAAGTCCTATTCGGGTTGCAAATGTCCTTGGACAGTTCTGGCATTTTTTTTGGGTCTACCCATAACTTTCTAACAACTCTTCGCTGTTAAGCTGCTGCACTTTTCCTCATTTCATAAAATGTGGTGCCCTTTTTGACTGTAGATTGCTATGTAGATCTATTTTGTGCAAGTTCTTCCCATGCATCTTGGTCTAGTTCTTCTTCTTCAGCGCTCATTCTCAAACTCCCGCTGGATCTCCCTTGTAGCAGGACCATGGTCCTACTAGATTTAGCAGGATGTAGTCCAGAGAATGGAAATGCGTTGTGTCGCCATTTTATTTGCGCCAATGACCAGACACATCCGTCTTTGGCAGAGGTCTAGTTCAAAAGCTTTTAGTGAGGTCTTTAATGCGTCTTTGTATTGCTTCTTTTGACCACCTTGAGATCGTATGCCCTTCTGCAACTCACCATAGAGAAGTATCTTTGGCAGGCAATGATCTGGCATACTTACCAGATGACCTGCCGGCAAATCTGTGTCTGCGTTAGAATAGTGTCAATGCTATGGATACCAGATCTGTCAAGGACAGTGGTATCTGGAATCTTGTCTTGCCATCTCATATTCATAACTTTTCTCAGACAAGCTGTGAGAAAGTTATTGAGTTTCCTCATGTCGTCTATACACAGACCATGTTTCACAAGCGTATAGTAGCACTGGAAGTACCACTGCTCTGTAAACTTTCAGCTTAGTCTGTAGGTTAATGCCATTTCTACACCAAACATTTGCGTAAAAGCTGCCGAAAGTGCTGCTTGCCTTGGCGATCCTTGTATACACTTCATCATCAACGTTGGTATTTTGTTACACTCTGTGGTATTGGACAGCCAACTTCACCCCCATAACTTCCTTTGTCAGCTCTTATGCCATGCATGGAAGATAAACAGTGTTGCTATTACTTTCTCCCCTTTCGACCATAACAACATTTGTGCGTAATATAATGTGTCCAACATCACTTTTTTTGCTAGCTATTGCGCTCTCTTAACAGCAACCAGTTATAGTTCACTAAATAGCAACCAGTTATAGTTCACTAAACAAATCATTAGCTGTCTTTAGATATCCATCATTTGTCTTATATCACCTGTAGACATCTCGTCACACAATTTATCTACTGGTATATCACCTGTAGACATCTTGTCACACACTTTATTTATATCACCTGTAGACATCTCGTCACACAATTTATCTACTGGTATATAGCCTGTAGACAGACAGCTCATCACTCATATTTTATCTGTATTACAATGTATCGAAATTTGACATCACGAAATTTTAAAAAAAAGAACACTGCGGGCAATCCACAAGCGCAAGAAGCAGAAGGACAAATACGTAAATTTTCCTACCCCGAACCTTCAGCACTCCTGCATGCACTGCAGTAGAACTTTCTGTGCACGAATCGGACTCACAAAACAAATCTGTGCACAAACTCACAAACCAAATTAGTTAATTACCAATTTTAATAATAATTTTTTTTGTCCATCGCATTTAATGTTTTTCATGCCATGCTCATCTTCACTTGCGAAGGAGGAATATCATCATCATCATCATCATTACAATGTGTCATCTTGTCACATGTTGCTGCATACCCGTACCTACCATCACTCATGATTGCTCAACCCTGCCAGTAAACATCTTGTGTACATTGATGTCCACTTGAGCACTTGCCTATGCTAGTTCTTAGAGATATGGCACACCAAGTCCATTGTGTTAACAAATTTCTGCCAATAAAACTAATTATTCCTGGTTCTCAGATGTTGTTGTTTTTTAAAATAAAGTCTTGTTAAAATGATTAAGTCTTATTAAAATGATTAAGTCTTGTTAAAATGATTAAGTCTTATTAAAATGATTAAGTCTTGTTAAAATAATTAAGTCTTATTAAAATGATTAAGTCTTGTTAAAATGATTAAGTCTTGTTAAAATGATTAAGTCTTGTTAAAATGATTCAGAGTGCTGTTAAAATTACTACAAATCTGTTTTCAATTATATGATTGCTTATTATAATACCGAGTGAATAACTATTGCAGAGTGGTTAGAGTTTTGGTCTCACACCCCGTCAAGCCCAGGGTTCGAATTTTAAGGACTAGATTTTTTTTGGTCAGAATGTACATTAAAAAACCCTGAGTATGACTTGATGACAGTAAGGGCTAGGTGACAGTTTCTGCCAACATCTTCATGCTATTAACTATATATCTCTTACTCCTTGTGCTACACATTTCAATGGTTTTGATTATTTTGGTGCCCGTAACATTCAGGTCACTGCTATCAAATCTTCTCGAGTGGCGATAGAACTAGGTACTCCCTTTATATTCATTATATATTCAAGTTTGGTATCCTTAAACCATATTCTCTTAATACAAATCAGTCATATATTTATATTAGAGGGTGAGGCCTTTGTTGTGTTGTCATTCCATGTGTGTTCAGCCATAGTTGTTTTATTCTAATTCTCCATGTTTTTAATGTGCCTAGGCCCTATCTATGATAATACATGAGTATGTGTGTACTTACATCATTGTTACCTTGGATTTTTATGTTGTTAAATGTCTGCAATCTAGTCCCTTTGTGATGTTACAAATATTTTCATTGTTTGCTCTGTTTGTCCAGCAATTTTTCTTGATAAAGACCTTATGGTTGAAACGTTGAGTTAATCTGTTTTGCATATACTGTTATTTATATTTTTCCGCACCCCTTGCTCAGTCTGTTTGTACTGAAGTACCTTGTATTTTGAGGTGGTAACTGTTTCTGCAGCCCATATATGTGTATGTATAACAAAATTCCCGTATTTAACTGTTCATAACCTCTAATTAGTTAGTCCTTAATTGTCTATTGTCTTTCCCCAGGTGGTTTGTGATCCACTCTTGCCGTTAAGCGTAGGGGTGATTGGAGCTCGAGCTTGCGTTCTAAATCGAGATGTGTGGCCTCAGCTGTGCTATGACCGTGTCTGTACAGGATGTCCCTGACGTTTTCTATCCATCTTTTCGGTGGTCTTCCTCTGGCTTTGTACCCTGATCTCATTTGGTTATATGCTTGTACGGGCAACTTTTCGTGATGCATTCTCAAATTGTGATCAAACCACTTGATCTGTTCTCTCTCTATGTAATCTGTACAAGATATTATACCTATTCTTTCCCTGATATATTCATTTATTCATATGTGTCATTTGGACACATATATTCAGATAGACGCATCAGCACTAAAACAACCAGACATACAACAAAAATACCTTGTAGATGTAAGGAATAGATATGAACATCTAATGATAGAATGCATGGAACAATACAGAAGAGAAAATAGACAATAAATGGGAAAGCCTAAAGAAAAGTATTCAAACATCAAGTAAAAATTTACCAACAAGAAATACCAAGAACAAACAAACATGGATGACAGATGAAATATTAGAGAAAATGACAGAAAGAAAGAAAGCTAAAAATACACCAAAATACTCAAGTACAGACAAGGAGATACGTAACATGTACAGAACAGCGAAAAAACAATGGCTAGAAATAAAATGCAGTGAAATAGAGGAGATGTCCATACAACAGAAGACAAAATTAATGCATAAGGAGATAAGGCTGATCACAAATAAGAAAAATCCTATTAATGGCGGTGGCTGCATAAAAGATAAAAATGGTAAAATAATATTTGATAAAACAGAAGCACTCACAAGATGGGCAGATTATGTAACAGAACTGTTTGATGACCAACGGAACAAAAAACCAACAATACACAACAATGATGGACCAGCAATACTGAAATCAGAAGTAGAACATGCAATAAATTCAATAAAATGTGGAAAAGCTGCAGGCTCTGACAACATAACAGCAGACATAATAAAAACTCTAAATGAATTTGGTGTAGATACTATCACAGAAATTTGCAATGACATATACGAAACAGGACATATACCTAAAGACCTAACATCATCAATATTCATACCACTACCTAAGAAGCCCAGGGCTGTGGACTGTACAGAATATAGAACAATAAGTCTAATGAGCCATCTAACTAAAATACTTCTCAAGATAATACATGAAAGAATTAAGAACAAGATAGACATGGAGGTCGGTGAAGAACAATTCGGTTTTAGGAAAAACAAAGGAACCAGAGAAGCTATACTGAGTATCCGGCTAGTGATAGATAAATATATAGAAGTCCAAAAAAGTATCTATATTTGCTTCATAGACTACAGCAAGGCCTTTGACAGAGTCCAACATGAAAAATTAATCAAATGTCTTCAAGAAATAGGCATAGATGGAAAAGACATCAGGCTGATTATAAATATATATTGGGAACAAACTGCATCAATAAGGTGTGAAAACAGCTACTCACCGTACATAGAAATAAGAAGAGGGGTAAGACAAGGATGCATTTTATCACCAAGCCTATTTAATATCTACACAGAGAATATCTTTAAAAATATAGAAGAAATACCAGGACTCAAGATCAATGGGAAAATAATAAACAACATTAGATATGCAGATGACACTGTTCTTTTAGCAGAAAGTGAACATGAACTACAAAGACTAATAGATCAAGTCAATAAATCAAGTAATGAATATGGACTGGATATAAACATTCAAAAAACAAAAACCATGATAATCAGCAAAAACACAGAAGAACAGGAGGTAAACATAAACATACAGGGAGAGAAACTACAACAAGTAAAACAGTATCAATATCTTGGACACATAGTCACAAATGATGGCAGATGTGAAACAGAAGTTAAAAGGAGAATAGGAATGGCTAAAAGTACCTTCAATGACATGAGGAAATTATTAATATCTAAACAAATTACAAACAAGTTAAAAATGAGAATTATAAAATGCTACATCTATTCCATATTAATGTATGGCTCAGAAACATGGACACTAAATAAACAATTAGAAGACAAAATTGATGCCTTTGAGATGTCGGTATATAGAAGAATAGGGAGAACATCATGGAAAGAGAAGAAAACAAATAAAGAGGTGCTAAAAACACTTAATATGAAGAAAGAACTACTAAGAGAAATAAAGATCAGGCAAATAAAATACTTTGGACACATTAAAAGACATGACACCCTATTGAAGACCTTACTTGAGGATAAAGTCAAAGGGAAGCGAGCAAGAGGTAGGCAGAGATACAAGTGGGAGAGTAACATTACACGATGGACAGGTTACAGTCTAGCAGAGTGCACCACCAAGACAAGAGACAGGAGATGTTGGAGATACGTTGCAGCCAACCTTCGTTGCGGAGACGGCACTTGATGATGATGATATTCATTTCAGTCCTTAATGTGTATAGAAAATTGTGATCATTACATTAATATTTCTTCGGTCCTGACAAATTTGTTATAAATGGATTCCATTGTATCTGAAACAATGGTTGATTGGTTGCTCCAGCAATCCTTGGGCTCGTACGCGACCAATCGCCAAATTAGACATAACGTCAGAATCGAAACAAAGTAGAATCAGCCTTCTTACATGATGTTTTTGATTCAACCTTCTTACATGATGTTTTTGATTCAGCCTTCTTACATGATGTTTTTGATTCAGCCTTCTTACATGATGTTTTTGATTCAACCTTCTTACATGATGTTTTTGATTCAACCTTCTTACATGATGTTTTTGATTATTGTATTTTTATTTCGTCACGATTTATAGGCCTATACTTTGTGCCGTCTGCTGCGAATAATCAAAACCCTGATTCTTCTTCTTCTTCATCGTTCATTCTCAAACTCCTGCTGGATCTCCCTTGTAGAAAGACCATTGTCCTACTAGATTTCTAGCAGGATGTAGTCCAGAGAATGGAAATGCGTTGTGTCGTCGTTTTATTTGCGCCAATGGCCCGACACATCCGTCTTTGGCGGAAAAACCCTGATTCAAAAGTCTTGATTTAATTCTTTTGGTCGGTCTTCTTCTATTGGTGAAATGATCATGAATTGTTGATTATATAACATATAATATAATATAATAATATATATACAAAAGTAACTATTATATAATATCAGGAAGTCTCATGATTTTTGGCCCAAGTCTGAAACAAAATAGTTGGTTGCTTGTTATTTCTTCACAAATAATAAAGACTACACGTGCATATAAACATCATAAAGCCCACATGTGCATATAAACGTCATAAAACCTACACGTGCATATAAACATCATAAAGCCTACATGTGCATATAAACGTCATAAAACCTACACGTGCATATAAACATCATAAAGCCTACATGTGCATATAAACGTCATAAAACCTACACGTGCATATAAACGTCATAAAACCTACATGTGCATATAAACGTCATAAAGCCTACACGTGCATATAAACATCATAAAGCCTACACGTGCATATAAACGTCATAAAACCTACACGTGCATATAAACATCATAAAGCCTACATGTGCATATAAACGTCATAAAACCTACACGTGCATATAAACGTCATAAAGCCTACACGTGCATATAAAAATCATAAAGCCTACACGTGCATATAAACATCATAAAGCCTACACGTGCATATAAACATCATAAAGCCTACACGTGCATATAAACATCATAAAGACTACACGTACACAGGCACATCATGTTCTTCAAGAATGTCCCGGCGAATATCAAATTCTGGGGTAGACGTACTGGAATAAATACTATATCATCATCATCAGGTGCCATGCCGGCTGGAATAGGCGGTCTGTATCAAGGTCGTTGTTGTTTCCTTGCCGTGCCAGTTTGTGAAACTGTCTAATATTTTCTCACGTTGTCGTCCTCTGCCTCTGTTACCTTCAATTTTGCCTGTTGTGACTATGTTCTCTAAACCTGCCTGTTTCATGAAATGGCCAAAAAAGAAGATTGCCCTTTTCTTATATTATTGATTAAGGTCCGTTTGGCATTCGACTCTTTCAACACCCCCACATTAGTTTTTCTGGCAGTCCATGGTATTCTCAGCATTCTTCTGTAGAACCACATCTCTGTTGCCTCTAATTTCCCACTTTCCAGTTTGTTTATTTTCCAAGACTCGCACCAATATGTTAGTATAGGGGTTATATAGCAATGCAGAACTCTCTCACCTCTAATGACAAGGTAATATTACACAGTATAATGAATTCTATATAGACTTGTACATAAGTCACACAACTTAGTCATGTTTATAAAAGAGACAAAACTTCAGATACAAGACTTTCCAGGTGGCATGACTAGATAAGTCATTTTAAACCTCAGGTAAATTGTTTTTTAACAAATGTATACATGCTTGGTGAGGCGAACAAGAGGTAGGCAGAAATACAAGTGGGACAGTAATATCACATGATGGACAGATTACAGTCTAGCAGAACGCACCACCAAAACAAGAAACGTGTTGTTGGAGGTATGTTGCAGCCAACCTTTGTTGCGGTGATGGCACTTGATGATGATGATACTTGTGTAGTCGCTGACAGAACACGGTTGTACCAGGAAGGCCTTGGCAAATTGATGAACTGTGCCCCACTTTAATCGTAAGTATACCTGTACCCACACTTGTTTGTGGGGAATGAGTGTCCACACTTGCCCTTGTCAACAGAGGAATACCGACAAAAATGACAGGTACGAATACAGAAAGAAATGACAGGTAGGAATATAGAAAACGAAGTATTCAGTTTTACGGTTCTCAAATTAAAAAAAAAAGAATAATTGTTAACAGTTCAGAAAACATACTAAATCAAATACAACAATATATAGTGACAATTGAGAAAACACTGAACCGCACAAATATATAGACATAAATAGTGGGTGTCTGTGGTTATGTCGACAGCGGCGCAAGACTGGTAAAAATAGTCAAGCATGCAAGACTGTGGTTAGCTTTGATCTTGGTGACCATCGTGCAAGTATGGGAACCAGTCCTGTGGTAGGACGGAAAAACCAATCGAATATAAATAGTTCTGGCGATTGCGCGTTTGAGATCAAAAGAAGACTCGTAATTTCAATCTCAAACTGTTTTATAACAAAAATGAAAAAGCTGTGGCCAAGAAGTAATATTGTCTACCACCAGGTGGATGATGGTCATAATATCCACACTTGCCGTTAAGCGTAGGGGTGGTGGCTGGGAGCTTTAGTTGTATATACAGGGCTAGATATGTCGGCTTGGCTGAGTTGATATTATCTATCCATCTTTTCCTAAGTCTTCCTCTGGTATTGTATCCTGATCTTCTTATGTTACATGATCTTGTCGGTTGTTGGTTATGGTTCATTCTCATAAGATCCAACCCATGTTATTTGTTGTTTCTCTTGTGTCAGTAGTTGGTTATGGTTCATTCTCATAAGATCCAACCCATGTTATTTGTTGTTTCTCTTGTGTCAGTAGTTGGTTATGGTTCATTCTCATAAGATCCAACCCATGTTATTTGTTGTTTCTCGATGTATTCTATGCATGAATATATTTTTTATTATTCCTATGAATATATATTATTCGTATACCGATTCTTCTGATTTCATCATTTCTCATTTTGTCTTCTTCTTCTTCTGCCTTCGTTCTCAAACAGGTCAGCAGGATGTAGTCCGGAGAACGGAATGCGTTGTGTCGTGGTTTACAGCATTTCTACGATATCTGCGCCTTTCGGCCTGACACATCCGACTTCAGCATGGCTTTGGGTCACTGACCCTATATGGGATGGGACAGCCAACTCCATCCCATAACCTCCTTAGTCGTCTTTTACGACATGCGTGGAAGGGAAACAGTGTTGCTATTCTTTGCTCCCCTTTCGGGCCTGGCAACACACGGGCGTCATTTTGTCTATAAATAACCCAAATATCGGAGGATGTCCGACAAAATGGAAGTGCCGCAGTAGCCAGACAAATAGAGGTAAATATAAATATGGTAGGAAGGTTACTGAAGAAAACTGTCAATATAAAATATAGAAAATAACAATAAAACAAAGAAAAAATACAATTGTCAACGCGTCGGTCCAATTGGGGCCTTTTTTATATTTTTATATTAATTTTTAAAATATTGTTATGGTTTTTTGTTCTTAACTGTTTTTGTTGTCTTGAGAAAGGTCCCAATTGGACCGACACGTTGACAATTGTATTTGTTCTTTGTTTTATTGTTATTTTCTATATTTTATATTGACAGTTTTCTACAGTAACCTTCCTACCATATTTGTATTTACCTCATTTTGTCTAGTTTGGTCACTCTTGCGGCTTTTCTCTGCCATTTCATCTCACGTTTTAAGTTTTCTCTGCTGGGCTGCTGTCAGCGCCCATGTCTAGTATTAATAGCATAGTGCTGGCATAAAAATACTGTTTATCATGTCAAGGGAATGTGGTCATTTGTTTGTCCTGATGAAGGCTTTATAGTCGAAACGTCGTCAGTCTCTGTATCTCGTTGTTAAGTTGTTTTATGTTTTACTTTGGTAACACGCCTACCTATTTTTGTATATCTTGACTGTTTATCATGTCTCTTGACTTCCACCTTGATGTTTGGATTGATCAGTAATAGTGATACATAAGTTGTAATAATGACACTACATAATACGCCTACGTTTAAGATTATGTGTTTTCCCATTGGCAACATAGGTCTACGGTTGCAAGACCCTATCAAAACAACGATAAATTCATTTCAAATGAATTGAAAGTGCTAAAGAAAAATGTATACGAATATCATGGACAAAGGAAAGGAACACTAAAGTTTTGAAAATGCGAAAATTAAATGAAGGGTGTTCAATAGCTCACATATTCTTTCACACATGTTTAGAAAAATTCTTCTTCAGCGTTCATTCTCAAACTCCCGCTGAATCTCTCTTTTAGCAGGATCATTGTCCTACTAGATTTCCAGCAAGATGTAATCCAGAGAATGGAAATGCATTGTCTCACAGTTTGTTTGCGCCAATGGCCCGACACATACATCTTCAGCGGAAGAAACATTTGAGCCCGTAGATAAAGAGGAAAGGATGGGCTCTTAAAAAAATCAGAACATGGCTTTTAGTATTAGGTACAAAAAAATGTCCTTATTTTGGTTGTGAATATGTTCTTGATAAATACCCTTTGGTCGAAACGTCGATTTGTGTGTGTCATTATATGTGCTTTAAGTGATTAGCAAACCTTCATTGATCTTTTTAAAGTTTCGCTTGTTGGAACGTATCGTAAAGGTTGGTAACCCCTTCCCCACACCAACGATTTTCTACATTAAGTTAGTATAAACTTAATGAAAAAGAGGGAATAACAAATTGGGCGAATGACCTTTTTATGTAAATCCCTCCTCCCTAACGGAAGACATATCTACTGCCCTGGGAAAATTACAATCACACATTGGATCTTGATAATGACCAACGAAAATCACGATAATAATCACAAACGTCACGAATGAAGTTTTGTTTATGTTATCTTGTCAATATTGAAGCCCTCCCATGATTGGATTCAGTAGTCACACGCTGTCCCGGATACACCGGTCGAACTATCAAAATATTCCAAAACATATACTCACTGCGCAAAACTGAAGTCCAATAGGTAAAGCTTGAAACGAGGTAATAAAGTTTTACTAATTGTACGAAACACACATAGATACACACACAAATCGACGTTTCGACCGAAAGGCTTTTATCAAGGATCACAAACACATATAAATCAAAGACAACAAGTAGGGATGACACAACTTGCGTTCACATATCTAGTAAGTTGGTCGAAGTGATAGATGATAAAATATTCCAGATAGTTATACAAGTTGAGCTTACATATTGAATTACCTATGAAAAAATCTGAAAGCAGCAAACGGAATTTGAACCAGCTCCATTCAGATGGCACTCACTCATCTCGCAACCCGAGTCAACACGCTGTCCGCCTTCGACCACACCGCATTTCCCAAAAGGATGTTATTCTAGTCAAGACTTTCAATGTGTAGGCCTACACTCCCCAGCCACTACGAACATGAACCGGTCGAACGACACACAGAACAACAACATACACACCAGTACAGGTATGTAGGCGCATCAAGAACCACACACATTTCAACATCAGCAGGTTATGAAGTCAGCAATAGACTAAAGGCTTTATAGTCGTTTATTTTAAGATTATGGGGAAAATGGTGTCGTTAGACGGAAGTATAACAGCGAGACCTCGTGTCTTTCTGAGGTTCAACAGTTTAAGGGTGCAGTATGTGATCTCATACAGGCCCGCAAACATGTCTGTGCTGTAAGGGGGTTATTTAATATATCTTCCTCTGCGTTCGTTCTCAAACTCCTGTAGATTATCAGAACGGAATGTTATCTGTGCCATGGTTTACGACGTAGCTACCTTTTTTCCCGGAAACCAGAATGTATTTGTAATCGTTTTATTTGAAGATTTAGCCATGGGTCTCAACAACATACACAAATCAGCATCACATCGCTCGAGCTGGAGAACTCTGGTGTCTGCCCTATACTCCGTATTCGGCGCTGAAGGAACACAGATAGATAGAAGGGAGAGGGTTATAATTTAAATAATAATGGTTTGGTAGAGATAAATAGCGGTTTTTATTTTCCTAAAGGGGTAGGTATTTAACCTCTCAACCCATCTTCCCTCGTATATACGGGCTTGATTCCATCGGTACAAGATAGTCAGTCCAAAGATTATCCTCTCTGCACTTTGAACCATCGGCCCATAAGTGTTCTGATGTCCTCCTCAAGATATTCCTCAGTGCGTAGCGACTGGGACCACGTACTGGATACTCTGTGTTTGTTTACGCATGATCGTCTCCAGTATAAGACATTTCAACCGAATTAATTGAGCCTTCATTCGTAACGCTTTTTACTTATTGTCGTTATTTTTAGGTTGGTCACTATATACTTGGAGAAAAAAACGAATGAATGCCTAATTAATTCTGTCGAAAGGTCTTATAGTAATGTCGAAGGTCACGATTTACAGGTCTCCTTTTGTTATCTGCATTGTGTTTTAGTTTAGCTACACCTCATTGACACGATGTCCATGCAGACTGCTCAATGTTGCAGATTCACGCACGTTTGTTGCATCGGTCACTCATCCTATCTTTCTAAGATCATTCAAAACATCAACTAGGTCCATTGCTTGTCCGGTCACATGATCGCCGTACCAACAAGCATGATCATTTCCTCGGACACCGACATGTCCAGGCATAAATATTAAATTCATTATTGTCCGGTTATATCGCTTCATCCACTCCAAAAACTTCCTGCGTGATCAGCCATTCTCAATCTTTCTCAGCACATACCCTGAGTTGCTGAGAAAGCATAAGCATACGCGTGTGTTGACTTGAGATTCGAACCTCGCCAGTTTCCTGGTTACAGCCATATACTTCATTCTCATACTACCTGTCTTCCTCTTCTTCTTCTTTCTGTTCTCATGTACCTTTCGCTGTTGAGAGGAGAGTGAGTGTACGGTCTTTTGCCCTTCTATTTGCCTTTCTATTTGCATGGTCTGTGGCACATACTGAGGAAATTTAATTTTGACACCACAATTATAGACATTATTGAAGCTCTGTACGAAAATTCAAATAGTGCTGTCTTGTCACACAATACAATTGGAGAGTTCTTCAAAACAACTGTGGGAGTTTGACAGGGATGCATAATGTCCCCAGTACTTTTTAACATATACTTAGAGCACATCATACAAGAGACATTGCATGACTACAACACGTCTATATCGATCGGAGGTCGCCCTATTTGCAACTTGCGTTTCGCTGATGATATTGATCTTATAGCTGGGTCAGAACAATCATTGCAAGAATTAACATCAAAGTTAGAAAAAGTTACCAGCAAGTACGGAATGGAAATCAATTCAGATAAGAGCAAAATCTTGGTAAACAGCAGAGACACAGAAAACCAGACTAATATCATGATGAATGGACATAAGCTTGAGGAGGTGAATACCTTCAAATACCTCGGATCCAGTATATGCAGCGATGGTAAATGCAAAGCAGAACTAAAAATAAGGCTGGAGATGGCTTTAGCGTCCTTGTCAAGGCTAACTGTGATTTGGAAAAGCAACATCAGTGTTGGAGTGAAAATCAAACTGTATAGGTCGCTGGTGCTTTCCGTTGTGTTGTATGGTTGTGAGAGTTGGACACTCACTGCGGACATGGAGAGAAGATTACAGGCTTTCGAGTATAAATGCTACAGAAGAATTCTACGAATTTCCTATAGGGAACATAAGACCAATGTGTACGTAAGAAATAAAGTAGAGATGTGTGCAGGTGTCCAGGAGCCATTGCTTTCAATAGTGAAACGACAAAAACTAGCATGGTTCGGACATGTATGCAGGCACGATTCCTTGTCAAAAACAATACTGCAGGGAACTGTCGAGGGTGGAAGAAGCAGAGGAGGACAAATAAAGACATGGACAGACACCATCAAGGAATGGACAGGGCTAGATATTTCCACACTCATCCGCAACGCTGAGGATAGAATTCGCTGGAGGACTCTGTGTGCTGAAGCTTCCAATGTGGTACCCCTACGACCCTGAAGGGTTATGGGTTTTATTGATTGATTGATTGCCTCTTCCGCTGTTATATTTCCGAGTATTTCTAATACACTATCTATCCGCTTTTTACGAGTGCGTCCAATAGGTCGACTGTTTTTGTATCGTTTGTTAAGGGTTTCTTGGATAGTACTTTGCTGTTTCTGTCTGGTTATGTGGCCGAATCGTGTAACTTGTTGTTTCTGAATATATTCTAATGTTGACCTGATCCCTAATTGTTTTCTTAGTTCTTCATTTCTGATTTTCTCTCTCAAGCTAACTCCAATCATACGTCTTACACATTTCAGTGGTGTTAATCTTATGAATTGTTCTAGAATCCAATGTCCAAGTTTGATATAAATAACTAAATGGTCAGAGGGTGTCCGACATAGTGGATGGTGTCGCAGTAACCTAATGAACAAATAGTCAAGCAAAATGAATTAAACAGGTTACTAAAACACTTACCTTGCCTATTAATAAAAATATATAAAAAAGTATATATAAAAACATACAATAAAACTAAACAGGACAATTCTCCACGTATCGGCTCAAATTGAATCTTTTTCAAGAGACAAACAACAGAAAACAACACAATAAAAACGGGGGCTTGATGAAATCTAGTCATCTATTTTGTTTTTTATTGTGTTGTTTTCTGTTTGTCTCTTGAAAAAGGTTCAATTTGAGCCGATACGTGGAGAATTGTCCTGTTTAGTTTTATTGTATGTTTTTTTATATATACTTTTTTATATATTTTTATTAATAGGCAAGGTAAGTGTTTTAGTAACCTGTTTAATTCAGTTTGCTTGACTATTTGTCCAATTTTGACACTGATAACACAACGTTGGTAGAAAAATAGTGCTGAATAGCGCTTTCTTTGTTTGTAGTGTGATATCTTTGATTTGTAGTAAATGTGTTAATTGACCGATGACCTGCCAGGTCTTATTACATCTTGCATCTATTTCTGCTTCTTGTTTGTTGTCATATCTCAATGTGCTGCCTAGATATTTGAATTAATCTACTTGTTTTAGTTGTTTATCTGAATGTTGATGTTCTCTGTGGTCGCAGCAAAGGTACCGCTGTCGTCTCTCACAGTTTAGCGCGTATAGCAACGGCAGCCTGGACATCTAGTTCAGTGTTCAAAGAAAAATGTCACTGAATTCTTTCCATGCATGCCATCGGAGATGAATAAGGAACGTTGGGGAATAGGCTGACAGCCTGTCATCTGTGAAAAATATCTTTCTCACATCTTGTTTCAATTTCTGACTTTTGTCTTCTATCTAATAACCTCAATGGTTGACGAGGAGATGCAGGCTATCGGCCATTGTACATTTGTCCTTTTGTGTAAGACCCATAGTAGGTAACGCGGGGACTGCTAGATGTGCAGTCACTGCGTACCGGGTGAACAGATTTGACGGAAGAATATTGAGAGTTAGTCCAGAAGTGTGTGATTCGCTCTTGGCGGGGTGTGGTAACACTGAGATACTGGCGCACTGGAATGCCTCCCATCGGCCAGGAACTAATTATGCATCCATAAACATCACTTACCCATCCATGCCTTTGATATCTTATGTAAGTCCTGGTGTCGCCACAGTTATACATCTAAGCAGGACCTGTGATTTTGTTAGAATTGCTTCAGGCTGTCAAGAGTTATCTACTCGCAGCTAAAGGAATTACTTCATCATCATCATGTGTCAAGAACTATCTACTCGCAACTAAAGGAATTACTTCATCATCATAATTCTCATTCCGATCTGCGCCGTAAATGTTCTTCAGCTGCGCACATTCCGGAAGAGAAAGCAGAAAATGTAGGAAGCAATAGTGAAAGAAGACTAAGCTGAATTCGAATTTGCCAAGCTTTAAGGCTCACAAACAGTAATCCAACATAAACCATGACATAACGATTCTGTTCTCTATACGACCTCTGCTAACCGGCTGATGTTAGTAAACGCAGGAGAAAAATGGCGACGTAAGCAGAATGTACACAATAGTGTAATTTATAATTTGTTTAGATGTAAAAGACATTACTCAGAATATGAGTCAGACGAAATTTCCCACACAACCTGTCCCCACGCTTTTTACAAACCAACCAGACAAGTTTCCTATCGGCCGTTTTATTGTCACATTAAAATAGCTACCGTAATCGTGATTTCTAAAGAATGATAAGAAGCTTCTAGAAGGAACATTTAATCCGGTCTTTAATGTGCTTGAATAGACTCGAAGATAGGATCATAATGTAACGGAATAAAACGAATATCGGGAATTCCGGTCGGACTATTAGACACATCAGATTTCATATATTGTGCAGTTTAAGATATTTTTTACTATTACGGTGTTTGCTTACGTTTTTCCCAGAATAAAATTTTCGTAGAGTAGGCCCTATGAATATGACTGTGTATGGAATATGTATATAAAGTCTGTTGAATGGATACCTACAGGCAAAAGAGCCAGAGGTAGACCAAAAGAAACACTCAGAAGAACAATACTTAGAGAAAGTAAAACAAGCAATATACATACTATTCAAGAATAGCTTTGAACAGACAGAATTGGAGAGATTGACCGCCGTTGGTTGCCGGGGCCCGAAAGGGGAGCAAAGAATAGCAACACTGTTTACATTCCAAGCATGTCGTAAAAGGCGACTAAGGAGGTTATGGGTGGGATGGAGTTGGCTGTCCCATCCCATATAGAGTCAGCGATACAAAGCCATGCTGATGTAGGATGTGACAGGCCGAAATGCGCAGATATCGCAGCAATGATGTAAACCATGACACAACGCATTCCGTTCTCCGGACTACATCCTGCTAATCTGCAGGAGTTTGAGAACTAACGCAGAAGAAGAAGAATATAAAGAGACACAACTGTTTAGAAAGACAAATAATGGAGGGCATAGCACCTGGGTGGAGGAGGAAAGGCAGACCAAGAAGACGACGGACCGAGGACTTTAAAGATAACATGAATACGTCGTTGGAAAATTCAAGCCGATGTCACAAGACAGAGAAGGGTTCAGTAGTTCACTGGGAAGACAAAGTTCTGGAGAGAATACATCACATGACACACTCTTAAGTCTCCATATAACATGTTATCATCATCACGTGACATATTCTTTCCAGAACGTAGTCTTTCCTATGGATCTCTTGAATTCTCCGCGGTCTTGAGCAAGTTGCCCTGCATCTTCCAGTGACATGCGCAGGCATTCTTGAAAGTCTTTTGTCCAACGGCGTCTTGGTCGGCCTTTGCCCCTGTTGCTTTCTATCATCCCCTCCATTAACACTCTCTGCATGCCGTCGTGTCTCTTAATATACCGAAAAAAACTAGCTTTTTCTTTAATATAGTGTTCAGAAGCCAGCCTTCCTGGATGTTAATTGTTCGTAACACCTCCTGGTTTGTTTTCTTCGCTGTCCATGGTATTCTCAAAACTCTTCTATAACACTTTAATTCAAATGATGTTATTCTCTTGGCCACTGTTTTTTTTTAGTGTCAATGCTTCACATCCATATATCGCCACAGGAAATACACACGTTCGTAGTAAACACAATTTGATTCTTATGTTAGTACCTTGCCATAGTTTCTTTATCTGTTTTAATTTTGCCAGCGCCATTGCCGTTCTTCTCTTGATCTCAACTGCGCAGTCCCCCACATTGTTTATTTTAGTTCTTAAATAATCAAAATGTGTCACTTCTTCCAAATTGTAGTTCTCAATATTAATTTTGAGTCTTGATTTAGTTTTGTCAGTTGCCATTATTTGTGCCTTTTTCATATTTAAGAACAAGTTTAACATCTTATGGTAACGAATATTTACGGGACTTGGTTGGTTTACGTGACACTACACCTTTCAATTCAAGTTCCTGATCGGTAAACTTACTCCGTCATGCGTACATTCTAAAAGTATCAGGTAGGCGTCTTACAAATCAGCTTCCATAGATCACGCTGACATAATGTGTTTTGTCATTGAATCCCCACCGGTGAAATAAGCGGGCAATTGAAATTTCGGGACTTGAATGGCTGGTGCATTTTTTTGTCATGTGGTGGGATGGGCTTTAGTTTGAAATGACGAATGAAAAACTAGCGTGCACATTAATAAGTACGAGGAAGCCATTTGTGCAGTGTCATTTGAAAACCACAAAGAACGCTAGCAGAAGGTAAGATGAACTGTTAAATCAAACTATGAAGGTTATATTCATTAATCAAATGAGAAAGCTGTGGTAAAGTAGTAATGACACTAAATTAACCATTTTAAGATCATGCTTTCCCAGTGGCAACATTTATATACTATACTATACGAGACTTGGACTTTAAACAAAACAATATCCAGAAGAATAAATTAATTTGAAATGAAGTGCTACAGAAGGATTATATGAATATCACTGACAGAGAAAAAGAAATGAACATTGAAATTACTCAAACTTAATGAGGGGTGGCTTCTAAATACCATCATAAGAAGGAAACTACAGAATTTATATCATGGCGAGAAAAAGAGGAAGAAGACAATATAGACAAGTAGCATCGAAGAGTGAATAAATGAACATTCAACATGTCTCTGGCCAAAGGCCTGCCTGCCAGGGACAGAGAGGCTGTCAGAGTATCCACGACGAAGACAACGTTCTGGAAAGAATATCACAAGATATATATTAGCATATCCTATTTATGGCGTAGCCATCAACCCAGCATTTTGTGGCTGTAGAGTAATCATTTTATAAATCAACAGCAGTGTCTACCGCTGGCGATGACAACAATCTCAAGCATGTGGTCTTAAATCTGGTGATGACTGAAAAGTCAAATTCTGACAGCATCCTTGCCACGCGAAACACGTATATTTATTGTTGGCAATTTGTTGGACATCTACGGTAACTGGTAATAAAGAGAAGGTTTAATTACGGTAATACCGTATGTTAGTATATTCCGAAATGCAAATGAGCCAAATGTCTGTCATGTTCCCAAACTCAGCATTCCATGCACGCAGGTACCAACAGCTTAATCACGATCTCTATACATAGACCTTACTGAAATAAAAGACCTTACTTTATTATTGTCGTGAGTTTCGTTGGTTAAAAAATTCACAAAAATAGCCAATTATAATTTATAGATTCCAATTATAGAAAATGACCAACGGAAACCACGAGAATAAACAACGAATCAAGGCGTAATTAATTCTGTCTTCTATACCGTCCAAGACGTGACGGCTTAACTCATTCGCAACATAAATAACTCTGAGGCTGAATTAATTTTTGATTTGATTTTTCTGAAATCTGAAAGTTGTAAATATTCATCTGTAGTTTTCTTTGATCGAACTTGGTAAACTAAATGAGATATCATTTTATTTCTAAATACATGAACAAAATCTTATGATAAAACTAAAACACTATCTTTCATATGATAAAGATAATTAAAAACTTGAACATATCATAATAGGGTTGAACAAAATTACAACCAATTATACTATAAAACAATTCGTAGCTCTTACTGATATGGCATAGCTATGGTATAGTGGCATAACTACTGTACAGTGAACGGATAATGGAGTAATCAAAGATAGGGCAAGATGACAGGAGATGAAGGTGTGAGAGGAAGATAGTGGTAAGTGACATGGTATAATAGGGTATCACTATGGTATAGTGTCAGTTTTCTTTGTCTAAACCTGAAGCAAGTGGTAAAGATTATGTTATAATTGGTTGAGGCAGTTTATAATTTTTGAGTTTGTTTTACGGTTATGCCACCTTTCGTGTTACTATTGTAGGTCCAGGTTTCTTGTTTAACAATTAATATAACTATAACTATACGCCCAAGCCCATAGACAAGGGCTGGGTTTGGGGGAACCCCCCCCCCCCCCCCAACAAATCAAAACACACTTTTTAGAAACTATGAATTCAGTTAAAACGTGGTAACCCCTTAACGTTTTTCACAAATAACCACACACAATAATCAGATAAACATACACACCCCCTCCCTTTCCATTAGTGAAAACGTATCTACGGCCCTGTATATGCCCATTCTATTGTTTTCTTCTGTAGAGGTATCTAAGAATTCGCTGTTTTATCAACATTTTACTATCGTTATATGTTCATTTCCTCTATCCTGCAGCTAACGCTCAACTTAAACAAGAAAGAAAAGTTGATCTGGATTAATAATTATAACTATTCACCGGCGAGCTCTTCATACAGAAAGGTGAAAAGTAAAGCTGTTTGCAGAAGGACGCGCATAATTTTGAATCATATTTCATACTATCAACTTGTTGTCGACATTAACTCGCAGAATGGAGAGAAATTTGTCTTCTGCAGGGATTGCAGAACAGTTTATGGGTAGCTGGACTTCAACTGTCTTTAGAAACAGATGTGCAGCTCAAATGTAAGGAGACATGATAGTTGAATGTTTATAAATTGGTGTTGTCTTCTTCTTCTTCTTTCTGTCCTCATGTACCTTTCGGTGTTGGGGGGAGAGTGAGTGTACGGTCTTTTGCCCTTCTATTTGCCTCTTCCGCTGTTATATTTCCGACTGTCTCTAATACACTATCTATCCACCTTTTACGAGGGCGTCCAATAGGTCGACTGTTTTCGTATCGTTTGTTAAGTGTTTTTTGGATAATACTTTGCTCTTTCTGTCTGGTTATGTGGCCGTACCATTTAACTTGTTGTTTCTGTATGTATTCTATTGTTGGTTTGATCCCTAATTGTTTCCTTAGTGTTTCATTCCTGATTTTGTCTCTCAAACTAACTCCAATCATACGTCTCACACATTTCATTTCAGTGGTGTTAATCTTATGTATTGTTCTAGAATCTAATTGGTGTTGTATGTTCTGTTTATCCGTTGTATCTTTCTAATCACAAAATAAATCTACGTTTACACGTTTAACTCTTTTTTTTAAATCACGGAATAATTTACCTGTCTTGACGTTAGAGCGCAATATAAGGTAAGAGATTGAGGATTTTTTGGTCCTTTCTTGCTAGACTGTGATACAGAAGCATCTGTTCTTATCACGGATATTTTTTCTCCTTCTGCGTTCGTTCTCAAACTCCTACAGATTAGCAGAATGTAGTCAGGAGAACGGAATGCGTCGTGTCATGGTTTACAGCATAGCTGCAATATCTGAGCCTTTTGGCCTGACACATCCGACTTCGGCATGGCTTTGGGTCACTGACCCTATATGGGATGGGACAGCCAACTCAAACCCCATAACCAACTTAGTCGCCTTTTACGACATGCGTGGAAGGTAAACAGTGTTGCTATTCTTTGCTCCCCTTTCGGGCCCCCGGCAACACACGGGCGATCACGGATATGATGAGTGAATGTATTGTAAACCACACAGATCTCTATGCTGTACTGTATCATGTCATGTAGGTACTTGGACAAAATTATAAAAAAAATAGATCAATTGCATTAAAATATTAGTTTATAACCATTGAAATGCAACGATACCTCAACCCTGAAATGTCAATCCTGAAAAAAAGGATGCATTTTTTTTTCGAATTAATTTGACATCTAAATAATTTACATGAAACATAGTAAAATATAAACTGAACTTGTGACCACAAAATATACTTTTAAACTTTATTCTATATAATCTTTGTTCATGTACTGTCCATAAAATACGTTCAGAATATTCTGACATATACACCACCCCCAAATTTGTAACAAATAATATGAAAAAACTATTCTTTTCAAATAATTAAATTTGTATATTAAGCATTTCTTTTGATGAGCTTGGCTTTTCTCAAAACATGCCCCTCCCCCAACAACTGTCAAAACTTTTTAAGACCCCTTTCCCCCAACGACGTAATGTATGGGACAGCCCACACTCACATATAATATATTTATATATATTATATTATACAGATATAGAGAGAGATATGTATTGGTATATATATATATATATTGGAGTCACAGTGGTATAAAGGTTAACAAGAGGTTGCGGATTTGAGACAGGGCAGTAAACATCTTGTTTACAAATGTATTTTTTCTACAGTCCCTGGGGATTATAAAGATACTTGCTCGTGTGTTGCAGGGGCTGAGAGGACAGAAAAGAATAGCAAGTTTACTTTCCATTAATGTTGTAAGAGGTAACTAAGAAGGTTGCGGGGTGGAGTTGGCTGTTTCATCCCATATAGGGTCAAAGTGACCCAAAACCATGCTGAAGCCGGATGTGTCAGTCCATAAGGCACATATATAAAGGAGCAAAGTTGTAAACCGTGATGCAACACATCCCATTCTCTAGACTGTATCCTGGTAATCTGAAGGGGTTTGAGAAGGAATGCAGAAGCACACAGGACTTATACAGTATTATAGATACGGGCTTGATTATCATCCACATTACCTTCCAATGAAGTTGCTCTTTAGTTGTCACTGATCCTGCATGACCAAGTCAGTATAGCAAAGAGTGATTCCCTATTGCTGCAGACATTCATCAGCGAGAATTCCGAGCAATGTGACATGATTACGTACACGGATGGTTTGGTTATTAAACATTTGGTTAGTACTTGGACCTTCACTGCTCAGTGTGTATGGAAGGTCATCAGAGAGCTGTACGTTTGATGTTATACGAGGGTTAATGAAGATCATCAGAGAGCTGTACGTTTGATGTTACTACGAGGGTTAATGAAGATCATCAGAGAGCTGTACGTTTGATGTTACTATGAGGGTTAATGAAGATCATCAGAGGATAGCTATACGTTTGCTGTTACTATGAGGGTTAATGAGTAATATAACTAGGAAGAAGCTAGCAGGGTTTATAGAAAAAATTAGAAGGCAACACTGATCAACTTCCAATTCTTGTTTTCATTACAGTGAGTCGGTTCGCATGGAGTGCCGACCAAAAGTGGATTCTGATGATATGGTGGAAAAGTTTTTGACACAGAAGACCAGTAAGGAATTAGAAGAGTTCATCTTTTGTCAGTCAAAAACAAGAGTAAGTACCGGTACTTGTTTGTGCTACCAGACATTGTCTTTCATTATTGTATATATTTATCTGACCTAGTTTAGCTTGGATTCAGCAATGTTCAGCGGATCGAGTCTAGTTTATGTTTGAACTAAGCTATTGATCGGCTAAAGACACTGTAAGAACCAGTCTAGTGGAAGTGTTGCACTGTAAGAACTAGTCTTGTGATTGGTGAAAAGCACTGTAAGAACTAGTCTATTATGTCACAGTGATCAATCTCTGGTCTATGCATTGATGTACGTAACTGAGTGGCACGGGTGTATCCCCTGAAAACATTGATGTATGTAACCATGGGTGGCACGGGTGTATCCCCCGAAAACATTGATGTATATAACTATGGGTGGCACCATTGTATCCTTTGGAAACCAAAATACTAAACTAATGTTTGTATGAGTTATATTTGATATTTAAAAACTATGGTATTATTCTAACACTGATTAAAAGTGAAATTATCTGTGGCATAAATATTTTAAACAATTTGTTCTTTGTGCTGGCAGGAAGACTACATATCACTGGTTGCTGATATCGTGATGATGTTTCGACAGACCAGAAATAGACCAGGTTAGTGTGTTGTCTCGTGTGGAGAGTCTTAGGTCAAGTCTGTATTTTATGCATTAAATGTGCTTTGTGTCAAGTCTGAGGTATGTTTGATGTATGTCAAGTCTGAGGTTGTAAGTCTGCTGTATGTCAAATCTGAGGTTGTAAGTCTGCTGTATGTCAAATCTGAGGTTGTAAGTCTGCTGTATGTCAAATCTGAGGTTGTAAGTCTGCTGTATGTCAAATCTGAGGTTGTAAGTCTGCTGTATGTCAAATCTGAGGTTGTAAGTCTGCTGTATGTCAAATCTGAGGTTGTAAGTCTGCTGTATGTCAAATCTGAGGTTGTAAGTCTGCTGTATGTCAAATCTGAGGTTGTAAGTCTGCTGTATGTCAAATCTGAGGTTGTAAGTCTGCTGTATGTCAAATCTGAGGTTGTAAGTCTGCTGTATGTCAAATCTGAGGTTGTAAGTCTGCTGTATGTCAAATCTGAGGTTGTAAGTCTGCTGTATGTCAAATCTGAGGTTGTAAGTCTGCTGTATGTCAAGATTCTTGATTAGAAACTAGCAACACAACATGTGGGACACTAATAAGTGCTCCACTCTTCATTCCAGCAGCCATCCCAGTGTATGACTCAGAGTCCCGGTCAGGTCTTGATTGAATGTAATTATATTGCCTAGAAAACCACTACAACCAAAAATGCTGGGTTGATGGCCTGAAAACAAGTTCCCACCGAAGACGGATGTGTCTGGCCATTGGTGGAAATAAAACGGCGACATAATGCATTTCCATTCTCTGGACTACATCCTGCTGGAAATCTAGTAGGACAATGGTCCTGCTACAAGGGAGATCCAGTGGGAGTTTGAGAATGAACGCTGAAGAAGAAGAAATCAAATTGTTATAACAGGATTCCACTGATATACATTGTTTAATTATAGACTAGATTGTGAAAAAAGAACATTTCAAAACAAGTGTGATTTTATTCCCATTACATGACAGTGAAGAGTTGGGGGCATCAGCTAAAGGCAAAGTACTGGAGAAACAGTTAAGAGTTAGGGGCATCCGCTCAAGGCAAAGTACTGGAGAAACAGTGAAGAGAGGGGCATCAGCTCAAGGCAAAGTACTGGAGAAATAGTGAAGAGTTAGGGGCATCCACTCAAGGCAAAGTACTGGAGAAACAGTGAAGAGTTAGGGGCATCTGCTCAAGTCAAAGTACATGAGAAACAGTGAAGAGTTAGGGGCATCTGCTCAAGGCAAAGTACTGGAGAAACAGTGAAGAGTTAGGGGCATCTGCTCAAGTCAAAGTACTGGAGAAACAGTGAAGAGTTAGGGGCATCTGCTCAAGTCAAAGTACATGAGAAACAGTGAAGAGTTAGGGGCATCTGCTCAAGGCAAAGTACTGGAGAAACAGTGATAAAGTGAGAAATTCCTTTCAACATATAGCTACTTGGGTAATGGAATGTTTAATAGTAGAGTGTAGGTGTCTGGTGTATGATGATAGAGGGACAAGACAGCGACAAAAAGTCAAGCATGCGACTATGATTAGCTAGGAGTGTGGTTAGGTATAGGAACAGTGGCGTAGCGTGGGTCAGGGGCGGAATCATAATTTTCCGCCCTTGTGACATTAAAAAAATATGTCAGTGATTGTGAAAGACTGGACGAAAATAAATTTGCCACCCTCCCGATGATGCCGCCCGGGGCGGTCCGCACCCCCCCTCGCTACGCCACTGTATAGGAACCAGTTCTTTTGTATGGATGGCTGACTATACTATTAATATCATTACAACTGTCCCCCTCTCAGTGGAAGTGGAAAAAACACAGAATGTATTAGTTAACAACACTGAAGTCAGATGTGTCGAGCCATTGATGCAAAATAAAATGGTGACACAACGCATTACCGTTCTCTGGACTACATCCTGATGGAAATCTTGTAGGCTCATTTTCCTGATATCAGAGAGATCCGGTGGGAGTTTAAGAATGAACAAAATAAATACTGTGGAATCCTATTATAACAATTTGGTCCGGACCGACAAAATATGTATGTAATAACAGAAATTCGCTATATACAGTATAAACAATATAGAATAAATATAATTAGGGATTTTGAAAAGTGTTTGTTATATAGGGAAATATGTTATGAAAGAATGCACTATAGAGGGACTCCACTATATTAATAGTGCACAGCATATACAGTAGAATCCCTCTATAGCACATTCTTTTATAACAAATTTCCCTATATAACAACACTTTTCTAAATCCTTAATTATATTTATTCTATATTGTTTGTACTGTATAAAGCAAATTTCTGTATTTTACATACACATTTTGTTGGTCTAGACCAAGTTGTTATAACTGGATTCCATTGGTCCATGTTGGAGGCCCATAGACCATTACCTAAACTTGGCCTTCACTGCCCATAAATGATTATTCACTAGCAAGCAACTATCAAAGGTACGCATGCTGTTGGTTCTTATGACTTGCCGAACATAAATAGTTTGACCAAGAGCTTAACATTAGGATAAAAGGTTTTATCAATCTTGTGACTGTGAGGTATTCCATCTTGTATAGCATTTAATAAGGATTCAGGCTCTTGAATACAAATGCTACAGACATTTTTTAAGAATTAATTATATAGAACACAAAACAAATATATTAGTACAGCAGCAAATGAACAAACTGGCTGGTTACCAAGAACCACTTTTGGCAGTGGTGAAACAGCGTAAACTAGTTTTGTTTGGACATGTAACGAGACAAAACTCACTTGCTAAAATTATTTTTCAAGGAACATTCGAGGGTAGAAGTAGAAGAGGAAAATCAAGAAAATCCTGGATATATAACAAAGAAAAGGTCTGGACATGATTTTTTGATAATCCTACAAATGGCTGAGGACATTTGGAGGGCTTTTTATGCATATGTCTCCAGTGTGATACCTCTACAATCATGACGGGTTATGTGTCTTGTTATTTTACCACCAAGTTGGAAAGTGACTCATGTTTGTATTTTTTGTTTATTTTCAGATTCAAATTAGTTGAACTCTGACCTTGATGTATGCCAGAATATTTGCCTGCAGCTCTACTGTTCGGCCATCATATCTTACTTTGCACCTGAGGTGCTTGTTGCATTGGTTGTGGCAGTACACCATACGTCATACCCAAGACGTTCTCCATCATTGGTTGCAACAATCATACAATATGTTACACCTATAATGTTCTCTATCATTGGTTGCAACAATCATACAATACGTTACACCTATAATGTTCTCCATCATTGGTTGCAACAATCATACAATATGTTACACCTATAATGTTCTCTATCATTGGTTGCAACAATCATACAATAATTTACATGTATAGGCCCCTAATGTTCTCCATCTTTCGTTGTAACAATTATACAATACTTTACACCTATAATGTTCTCCATCATTGGTTACTGTTTGAATGTTACGACATCCACCTGTATTATGCTATAGACCCATATAAGTAATTGTTTTTACAGCCATGTTTATACAGCGGAATCCTTCTATAGCAAATCCTTTCATAACAACTCTATATAACAGCACTTTTCAAAGTCCCCAATTATATTTATGCTATATTGTTTGTACTGTATATAGCAACCTTCTCTTATTACATATTTTTTGGGTCCGGGTCAAGTTGTTATAATGGGATTTGAACTGTATACCCTGTTGACACAACACATTTCCATTCTCTTGACTATATCCTGCTGGAAATCTAGAATGGATCATAGTCCTGCAACAGAGATCAGGCAGGAGTTTGAGAATGAACGCTGAAGAACTGTATACTGCTGAGTCTTATAAAAGAAATTGGTCGGACTAATGAAACATTTATGTCATAATTGATTTTCGCTATATGGTCAAGAATACTTTAATCTTTGATAGGAAAAAGTATTGTTAAATAAAAGGGAGTCCTGTTCCCTTTAAAACATAGTTTAAATATATTAGTTATAACAAGACTCCACGTTACTAGGTATATTGTTTTTTGCATTCTCAAATCTGTTTGGTTCTCTTATTACAGGACCATCATCCTACTAGATTTCTAGCAGAGTATAGTCCAGAGAATGGAGATGCATTTCCACCATTCTATTTACAGAAATGGTCCAATGAATCTGACATTCTGTTGATGCATTATAAACTATTTTTTCATATGATTTAGTCTGTTTTGTGAGTAGTCAAATGAAATATTTTGCGCTCTCCGCTATACTTATTGGAGGAAGATACAGTTTAAGGAAATCATTAAAGGGAAATAATTGTATGTTAATTAAACATCTTCAGAAAAAAAAGGGGAAAATGACAACTGATCAAATTTTAAATAGAAAAAATGTGAAGTCGGCGAGAAAGAAAAAGGTCCGGGATAAGGAAATGCGTGGCATTGGATAGTTAAAACACGTGATTGAGATCATCTACATCTTGAAGTTGTGTAGAGACATTGTCGGCTGTAGATACTTGCATGACAGTTGATGAATTTAGGCTGTACAAGTATGGAAACAATGAGCAGAGAAGGCAGACCAAGGACAAGTTGTGTAGGACTTGGTTTCAAGATCAGACTGAAATATTTGCCGTACTACAATGTGCAAGATCGTGTCGAATATTGCCTGTCATGTTGGTTGATCGTGGACGATAGAGGTAATAAAATACTAGTGTTATCTATTCATTATATCTTTAATTTGTGGTGACAAGTCAATGTGTGGTAACACATTTCCATGTTTGATGAGTGTCCAATGTTTGGGGATGTCTGTGTGATAAATTTAGAGCATTTACTGAATATGTGATTCAAACTTGAACCAGAATTTGTGTATCTAGTAGACTCCTGATGGGCTCGTCCTTATTGGATTGTGAGAATATTTACTTTGTACAGTCAATGTACCTGGTATGAGAGATTGTGTATTATATTCTGTATTCTATTTCAGCCATTCATCTGCTGAATTCTTGTAGCACAATCTACAGATATATTCTTGTTTCCTTTTTTGTAGGAGAGAAGGAAAGAAAAGATTTGTGCATTGTAACATTCTGTTAGAAAATTGGTCTTATTTCTGTGTGTGACTGCCTAATACAGGGCTGTGCGGTAGATTTTTCTCAGTATGATGCAAGGCTTCTAAATACTACCACCCAAAATGGTTTTTTGTCGAAAAGCCTCAGACAATGTATATTGATTGGGGCTGCCTCCGTGTCATAGTACAACCCTGGCCTGATAGCAACATGGGGATTAGTGCGATTTGATATTAATATGAGTGGTGCGAGATTTAATGATATCATGGGATTTTGTTGATTGAATATTGAGATTTGTGTGATTGCTAGTATCACCATGGGATTTGTGTGATTTTTATATCAACATGAGATATGTGATTGAATGAATGTCATGTGTGTGATTGAATGATATGGGATGCATGTTGTTGAATGATAGCAACATGAAACTGTGTGTGATTTAATCTCACTGGGACTTGTGTGATTGACTGATAGCAATGTAGGATGTGTGGTTGAATAATAAAGTTGGATTTGGATGTCATATATTGCAATTTCTTGATTATTTTACATATGTTATTAGTTTCTGATGTCACTTTACTTTTTGTGATATTTCTGTAGATGTAAATAAATCTCCTTTAACAATTGTAATTCCCTTGCGTGTGCATTTATCACTGATAAGTTTTAGATATTTCATACATGTATTTAATCTTATCTCTCACAGTTCAACAGATATTCATTCATTTATTATTATCATATCGTCTGTGTGGCAACCGGGGCATGGACAACTATTTTCAGGATGCACAGAATGGGGCCACTGTCTTCTTTCCAGACATGTTGTAGAAGGCGACAAAGGAAAGTTAGGCTGACACTTGTGAATAAGTCATTGTCAATGCATGTCTTGCCTCAGTTGCTTACTTCTGTCAAATCTCGCAATGGATGATGGAGAAATGCAAGCCGGTGAACACTGCACGTTTGTAATTTTATGGCAGACTCCTGGGTGGTGGGGAATGCTAAGTGTGCCATCAGTGTCGATGGGTAAACAGATCTGATAGAAGAATGATTAACTAGTTGTTGAGACATATATACTGCACTCCTGGCAGAATGCTGGGATCCTAGGATACTATCACACTGGAATGCCCCTTTTGAGACTAAACATGCATCCATAAACCCCCTCTCCTTAAAAAAATAGAGAATTGACTTCACTGTACTCGGTTTCCCATATGTACCTCGTCACTCTCAATGAAGTGGCACGCTGCCTGCCGAGAGTACCACTCATAGCACGTAACTCCGTAGTTTCAAGTGATAATTCACAGGGATTTCAGAAAAAAATCCACCTTGTAAACAAGATTACACGAGCCAGATTCGAACTCATGACCTCTTGAGCGCAAGGCGAACAGCTTAACCACTACGCTAGTGAGATCCCCATATTACTTTTCAGAAGAATCATATTAACATAAAGTATTTTGGACATGACATTTGTTAAAGACTTTACTTGAGGGTAGGTAGGCAGAGATACAAGTGGGAGAGAAACATGAGATGGACAGGTTAGTCTAACAGAGTGCAACACCAAAGCAAAGTTGGAGGTCTGTTTCAGCCAACCTTCGTTGTGGAGCTGTGTCAGGCTGGAAATTGCAGATATCGCAGTCAAGCTGCAAACCACAGCACATTGAATTCTGTGGACTACAACATGCTAATCTGCAGGGTTTTGAGAACAAATGCAGAAGTGATTGGTTCATTTAAGATACCAGATTTTCTTTCTTTTAGATGGTTATAATTGGGGAAAAAAAGATGCTAAACAGTGCATTATTTGTAATAGTTACAAGAGAGTAATGGTCACAGTCCAGTCCATGTTTCTTCACATGTGCATCTTCTTACACAATAACATGAGCAAGGACATTTTGTTGTGCAAATGATAAACAGAACAGATAGGTACTAAGAATATTCTGGAGAGATAAAAAAGGTCAATTTATCAGCGCTAAATGAAGTGCTTTGTGGCATAGAGCGTGTCTGTGACGGCTAAGGTAATCCTGCCACAGACAATTAAACATCCGGACCATTCAGAAAACAATTTACTACTGAATGTATTTATATTGCCTGGAAAAACACTACAGCCAAAAAATGCATGAGTTGATGACTATGTCCTGAATTCTAACACAAAAAAACAACACGAATAGATTGTAAAAACCAGCTGACCCCTGTACATCTTTAGTATGAATAAAAGCCATTTTTGGACACATCAAAGGATACAATATTTTAGATGGAAAAAAAGGTGCAGTTTCCGACAAAGGAGAGATGTTCTTCACAGAAAAATATATAATGGACATAAGGCTTCATGGAGAGTGCATGTCATTGGTAGAACTCTGGAGGCAAAATGTTCATTTTGATTGGATGTTATGGAAGGAATGTCACATCATGATGATAGTTCAAAGAGTTTAAAGACATTCATTTTAGCCTGTTATTTTATATGATACTAGTCTGATACTGACTCTGCTTGGTGTCAATGATGTGTAACTAGACTGATACTAACTGCTTGATGTCAATGATGTATAACTAGACTGATACTGACTTTGCTTGATGTCAGTGATGTATAACTAGACTGATACTGACTTTGCTTGATGTCAGTGATGTATAACTAGACTGATACTGACTTTGCTTGATGTCAGTGATGTATAACTAGACTGATACTGACTTTGCTTGATGTCAATGATGTATAACTAGACTGATACTAACTGCTTGATGTCAATGATGTATAACTAGACTGATACTGACTTTGCTTGATGTCAATGATGTATAACTAGACTGATACTGACTTTGCTTGATGTCAGTGATGTATAACTAGACTGATACTGACTTTGCTTGATGTCAGTGATGTATAACTAGACTGATACTGACTTTGCTTGATGTCAATGATGTATAACTAGACTGATACTAACTGCTTGATGTCAATGATGTATAACTAGACTGATACTGACTTTGCTTGATGTCAATGATGTATAACTAGACTGATACTGACTTTGCTTGATGTCAATGATGTATAACTAGACTGATACTGACTCTGCTTGGTGTCAATGATGTGTAACTAGACTGATACTGACTCTGCTTGGTGTCAATGATGTGTAACTAGTCTGATACCGACTCTGCTTGATGTCAATGATGCGTAACTAGACTGACTGCTTGATGTCAATGATGTGTAACTAGACTGACTCTGCTTGATGTCAATGTGTAACTAGACTGATACTGACTCTGCTTGATGTCAATGATGTATGATGACTGATTCTATATCTACGAGTATTTGATGTCAATGATGTATGACAACTGATTCTTTCTCTGCTTTGTATTAATGATGTATGACTAGAATGATGCCTTTGATATTAGACCAGAATTAGAATCACTTCTGCCTTGAGGTTACTGATTACACTTGATCAGTGGTTGACAATGTTGGTCATATGGTCCTCTGAGGCCATATTATTTTGCTGTGTGGCAATAAAAAAAATGTTGAAAGTAGGGAACCACAGGCACATCTGGGAGGGGGGGGGGGGGGGTGAGTGTCTCACAGAAACTTTCTTCAAGGAATATTATGTCTCATGAGATATTGTCCAAATTATTCACAATACCTTTCTGTGATCAATAATATATTTATGTAATATTGTTACCAAGTTATTGAACTACCCAATAGTAAAACCAATGTAATATTGTTACTAGGTAATCTAACTACCCAATAGTAAAACCAATATAATATTGTTACTAGGTAATCTAACTACCCAATAGTAAAACCAATGTAAAAAATGGATAAGAAAAGAACAAGGAATTTTTCTGTTAGTCAGACTTTTTTTAAAGAAACAAATACAAATGAGAAATGAAAACACAAAATTATTAAAAATGAACAGATGTCTCACCGACCCATCTTTGTGCAATATAAATAGGCCTGGTTCCTTTGTTTATTGTTATTCATATTTTTATATTGATCTTACTATTTAATAGTTAGAATATCTAGTAACAATATTACATTAATATAGCATTTACCACTCCTTGGTTTTGTTACTGTGGCACTATCCACCTTGCCGGATATCCTTTGACAGTTTGGTTATTTATATGGGAAAATTGGTTATTTATATGGTTCTGTGATTTCTCCAGATGGGCTTGTGCTGCCCCACTTCCAACCGTTTCTTTGTGGTCCCCAAAGCACTCACCAGAAGCAGGAGGGGCAAATATGATACGCACTGAGAACCACTAGACTAGATGACATGCACATTGTCTCTGCCTTCATCAGCATCACATGCCACCAAAGACGGATGTGTCTGGCCACTGACGCAAATAAAACGGTGACACAACGCATTTCCATTCTCTGGACTACATCCTGCTGGAAATCTAGAATGGATCATGGTCCTGCTACAAGAGATCCAGCAGGAGTTTGAGAATGAACGCTGAAGAAGAAGAAGCATCACATGAATGCCTGAAGAGGCAGATATCTGGCAAGTGCAATAAACCTGCTGCCTCGACCTGGAAAATGCAATGAATCTTCACTGATGTCCAGAAGATCTGATACGACCACAGACATGAAGTCATGAGCTGAGGATCAGGCTATTGTAGGTTTCATATGACTTTCACAGATCATACACAAGAGAAACCATCTGGACTGTTCTGTCAAGTTTTCACATTATAAACAAATATCCATAACTAGAAATAGTTGTAATGATCATAATGGATGACAATGATACAGACCACACAATAGATGATACAACACTGATGCAGACCACACAATAGATGACACAACATTGATGCAGATCACACAATAGATGATACAACACTGATGCAGACCACACAATAGATGACACAACATTGAAGCAGACCACAAATAGATGATACAACACTGATGCAGATCACACAATAGATGACACAACACTGATGCAGACCACACAACACTGATATAAACCACACAATTGATGACACATCAACACAGACTACACAATATATGACATCAACATAGACCATACAATATATGTCACATCAATAGACCACAGAAGATGACACAACACCAGCATAGACCACACAACAGATAGACATTTACATGGACTACACAATAGATGACAATCCATCCACATAGACCACACAATATATGACATTAACACAGACCACACAATATCAGGCGTGGTCTCAGTTTGACAACTAAGTTGGATGTCTACCATGCAGTGGTTCTACCATGACTGCTTTATGCTGTGTCATCCTGGACTATCTATGCGAGACACGCTCAACAGCTTATTTCTTTCTACCTCTGGTGCCTAAGAAACCTCATGGGAGTATGTTGGGAGGATAAATTACCAGACATGGAAATCCTTTAAAAGTCCCATATGAAAAGTATCCATGCCCTGTTGATTAGGTTTCAACTCCGATATACTGACCACAATGTCCGATGCCAGACAAGTGCCTTCTAAAGAGATTATTCTATGGGAAGCTGTGTGATGGTAAACGTTCAAGTTGAGGGCAGAAAAAAACGCTTTCAAGAACTCTATAAAGCACTGTAGCATCAATCCTAGCTCCTGGGAGACTAGAGCCCTTGATCGCTCAGCTTGGCACACCTAGATCATTAAATTTGAACTTCTTCTTCTTCATCAGCGTACATTCTCAAACTCCTGCTGAATTCTCTTGTAGCAGGACATGTCCTACTAGATTTCCAGCAGAATGTAGTCCAGAGAATGGAAATGCGTTGTGTCGTCGTTTTATTTGCGCCAATGGCCCGACACATCCGTCTTCGGCGGTATTAAATTTGAACAAGAACGAACACTATGGGCAATTTACAAGACAAGGAAGCAGAAGGAAAAATCTGAAGTCTCTCATACTCAGGGCCCTCTGCACTAGACTCTTTCTAGCACGAATTGGACTCATCTGGCATCTGCGAACTCACAAACCAAAAACTGTTTTTTTAAAATTTGTTCACCATATTTGATTGTTTTTTCATGCCATGCTAATCTTTGCTTGTGAACCAGGAACATCATCATCAGACCACACCGCATATGATATATCAACACAGACCACACTATATGAAACATCAACACGGACCACAAAATAGATGACATAACATCAAAACAGATCATATAGTATATGATACAACAACAACACAGACCACATAATTGATGACACATCAAAATATTCCACACAATAGATGACATCATCAAAATAGACCATACAACAGATAAAACATCAGCATATACCACACAATAGATGACACAACACCATCATAGAACATACAATATATGACACAACACCAGTATAGACCTGACAACAGATGATATAACATTAACATAGACCATGCAATAAATGACATTAACAAAGACCACAAAATTATTACACAACATCAACATAGACCACACAAGATTGTGATACTGACCATATCATTGTGAATTACCACAACATAGCCATTGACACTGTCACAAAATGGAGCAGACACAGAGATCCACAACACCAGAACATGCACTAGATTTAAATCAAGCCAAACCAAAAATGACAATCCTAAAACCTAAATTTAATCTGAAGCATTTTCAAACCACTAAATATGATCTTTTTACTAGTGAGCTGGCACACTGGGGAAGTATAATAAATGTCCCACAATATACATACAACACTAGTAAATATCTCTCACAGGAACCAAATATAACAAGGGAACATCTGCCACATTTTTGTGGGGACAATTTATTCACTAATGGGAAATTATTCACAGGAAAAGTTGGGGGATCAACTGGGAATAAGGAGCCATATAAATATTGGCATAGATTATCAAAAGTATCCTAACTACATATGAAACTTGCAGTCTCAAACAGACGCATGCATACACATACACAGTGGCAGACATTTCTGAGAAGTGGTTTGTCTCTGGCACTCACCATGTGTTCAATGTTTATTTGGCAGCTGGCACCATTCATGTCCCTATGCTCCTTGTGGCATACAATAACACAAATTACACAATAAATATGTCATATGTATAGAAAGATCTTCAATAGTTGGAACTAAACACGTTGAATCATTCCTTTTTCACATCTTTTACAGGTTTCCTGCTTCTTGGATCTCCTGCGTTTATCCGCATCAATACATGGATTCAATTTCTCCCACAAATCATGCATGCCATCATCATCATTCTCTCATGTCAACGTTGGCAGTTATGGGTAAAAAAATATGACAAGAGTGTCTGTGAAAATGGCACAGAAATTAGAACAGGACTCAGGAGTGTACACAATATAAATAAGTAGATCACTTGTGTTCTATGTACAAGCCTGACCTGGTATAGGGCCTCAATGACGGATGAACTTAATACAATGTTGGTGATGTGAAGTCATCTGGGGAGTGATCGTATACACTTGACATGTGATCGAATATATGGGCAGGGCATGTCACGTGATCAAACATTTAGGCAGTTGGTAACTCAGACGTTGGACCAAAAAAATGTTGAGCCCCAGATCTGACAGGAATTACAGTGGAACCAATTTATCTTGTATAATTTTCTAACAAATTTCTTGATTTAAAACACTTTTCAAAATCCCCATTTATATTTACTGCTTATAATGTATATAGTGAATGTGTGTTATGACATAAATACTGAGTGAGCCTAGACCACGTTTTCATAATGAGATTTGACTGTACTGGCAAGCCCACAACACAAGAATTTATGTAGCTACCACAGACCAAAAATATATTTTTCTTATATCTGAGGGCTATCCAAAATTAAGAACACGTTCTACAAAGCAGTAATAAGGAAAATATTCAGTTATCCATCTATGGTACGTCCAACGTCTGAATTTCCTCACACATATACCTGCATATGATTTCAATCATTTAAAACGATGACTGATACAAAGATGTGAACATCGCTGAGAGTTTGTTAGGAGAACAATCAAAAGTTAATGAATTGACCTCACGCAGATTGTTATATATTGTGTGTACGCTGATTGTTGTATCTGATGAACATAAGTTGTTTATTCTGGGTCTACAAACAATGTATCCTTTAATGACTGAACTGCTGTATGTTTGCATAATGTTTGTTTTATAAACAGTATTTATTAACATTAATATGAAGTGAATATACTTGTATAAAATATGTTAAAATTATTGTGCAGTGAGAATATTTGTAGAGAGGCTGTGTTAACATTAATATGAAGTGAGGATATTTATAGAATCTATGTTAACATTAATGTGAAGTGAGGATGCTTGTATAAACTGTTAACATTATTGTGAAGTAAGGATACAGCTGGTTGTGTTACTGCTCACTGTTAGCTAATATTATTACTTCTTCTTCTTCAGCGTTCATTCTCGAACTCCCGCCAGATCTCTCTTGTAGCAGAACAATGGCCGTACTAGATTTCCAGCAGGATGTAGTCCAGAGAATGGAAATGCGTTGTGTCGCCGTTTTATTTGCGCCGATGGCCCGACACATCCGTCTTCGGTGGAATATTATTACAATATTGTTACTTTCTCAGTGAGAACAATGTCTTACAATAATTACATTTACTACAAGTCACAATACATGATTAGAAATGACAGCACTTTTTAACAATAATTGTATATCAGATTATGATTAATATCTGCTGTGTCTGGAACAAATACACTGGAATCTCTTTATAACATATTTTTCTTAAATATGTTATAACAAATATTCTTTATAACATATTTTGTTTATAGCAAATTTCATTACTTCATAATGCTTTTCCATATCAAAGCCAACTCCTTGAAGTGGAGATTGGGAAGGGGGGGGGTTTAAGTCCAGCCAACAGAGGTTGGAAACTAAGATTGGTCAGGCCATCCCTGACATTAAGCAGGACCACAGCCATGGTGCTGAAGTCGGAGATGAGATACCAGGTTGAGAAGTGCACCAGCAACCATGGTATCACGCAACATGACAAGATAACATATCCTCAAAGCATACTTGATGTGTAGACATGTTAAACTTCTAACGAGAAGAAGAAGAAGACAAGAATGCATTTCAAAATCCCCAACTAGTTTATTCTTTACTGTATATAGAGAATTTTGATTATTAGGTACATCAATATTTGGTTGGATCCATTTCTTATAAAGGGTTCCACAGAACAGTCATGGTGTGACATTAAGAAATCTAAATACAAACTCCCATTTACATAGACAGGTTTCTCCCATTTACATAGACAGGTTTTTCCACATTTAAAATAGAATATAATTCATTCTATTTTCCAGACTGCATCTGGCAGGAGTTTGAGAACGGGCACAGAAGAAAAATACATCTAAAATAACAATGAACCAAGTAGCTGGTACCATATACTTTCTGTGTCGACATCACCAGATAATGACATGACTTTCATATGAAAATATATTGATTTCTATATACACAGATATAGTTATATCTAAAACAAATTATTCATTCTAGTTCCATCAGATCTCTGTATGTATGTGTCCAACCAAGCAAGGAATTTAGACATCTCACATCAAATTCCATCAGTTTTTGTAGATATCCAATTAAGGAAGAACTGTGTTTTTCACATATAAAATCAAGTTCCAACAGTATTCTGTATTTATGTATCCAACAGAAGAAAAACTTTTTTTACATCTAAAAACAAGTTCCATGACCTTTTCTGTATTTGTGTGTGTATATATATCTTTCCAGTAAAGAAAAGAAACTAACTTCATTATGTATTTGTGTGTGTATGTATATATATATCTGTCCAGTAAAGAAACTAACTTCATTATGTATTTGTGTGTGTGTGTATATATCTCTCCAGTAAAGAAACTCAAGACTTCATTCTGTAATTTCCACATGAAAATAAAAAATCTAGCATTTCATGTTGAACTATTACAAATCAGGAGGACAAGGACGGACACAGCACCAAATATGCTGCCTGGTTAATGTGTCTGACACACAGACAGCAACATAGACTTCAATTATCGTTGACACAATGTCAAAATGGTATAAGTTGCTAAATAAATAAAATAAATAAAGATTATCTGAACATTAGACAAGAATGAACATGAATATTTTATATCACAAAAACATTTTGTGCATTGATATCTGTTACAAAAATACCCTCTTTGCATAAAGTTAAAATATTATCACAAGATTTCTAGGCATCCATTTTTTTTCGTTTCTGCATAACCAGAAACACGAGATCTTTTGTCAAGATTTGAGGTTCTCTTCATTAAATTACATTTGAAAAAAAAGAAAAGAAACTTTGGTTGGGAAGTTTTAAAATAGTTACTATTTCTACTGTAATAAGCACAATAGAATCAAGATAATTGGTGCTGTACTTGATAGAGTAATACAAGGCAGACATATTTCTAGGCTATCATTAAATAATTTATTGTCAAATACCTTCAAAAATAATTCTACCAAGGATGAAACAGTTGCACTATTTAATGACAAAATAATTTTTGTTTGGTAAATTTTTATTTGGAGTTGGTACAGAGAACCAGTTGTTTGTGTGATAAACATCAAAGGGACGTATGTTGATGACAATTTCAGCTCTGACTTGTCCAAATCCTAAAGTGGGACAACTCTTCTGACAGGGGGGTAACAACTTGATTTACTTGTGTCTCCGGTTTGGGTAGGTAACAACACTGGCCACAGGCGCTGGAAAACGTGGGTAAAAAACAACTCAACATTGGGTAGAGCTTGACATAGTGCACCACTCGGATGCCAAATTGTGATTACCTGTAGGGATAATATCCCCCAGGATCTGATAATGTCTCAAAATACACATAAAGATCTAAGCAAGAGAAATAAACACATCTACAGCACCATATTAAGTCAACTTGATGGAGTCTTAGCCACAAACAAGTATCATTGAGTCATGGTCACAGATGGCTAAGGCTGAGCAACACACGGATTATGTGAAGTCTGTATGTGGCATGCTGACAGCAGAGTGATGATGAACCATGCAGAAACTAAACACAAGCACACGTGACAATTGTTTCAGACTTGGCAGTAACTAACTTGGTGTGTGAGAAATATAAATGGATGTGCGAGAACTAATTTGATGCTGAAGAACTATTTTTGAAGCATTCTTTCTCAAACTCCCACTGGATCTCATTTGCAGCAAAACAATGTTCCTACTAGATTTCCAGCAGAATACAGTCCAGAGAATGGAAATGTGTTGCATCAATGTTCTATTTGTGCCAATGGTGCAGAACATCTGACTTGTGTAAGGACTAATTTGATGATTATGAAATTGTTGTGTAAGAGCTAAGTTGACATATAATAGCTAAGTTGGCATGAAACAGCTAAGCTGTTGGTATGTAAGAGCTAAGCTGTTGGTATGTAAGAGCTAAGCTGTTGGTATGTAAGAGCTAAGCTGTTGGTATGTAAGAGCTAAACTGTTATGTAAGAACTAATTTGTTTCATATGTAAGAGCTAAGCTGTTGGTATGTAAGAGCTAAGCTGTTGGCATGTAAGAGCTAAGCTGTTGGTATGTAAGAGCTAAGCTGTTGGTATGTAAGAGCTAAGCTGTTGGTATGTAAGAGCTAAGCTGTTGGTATGTAAGAGCTAAGCTGTTGGTATGTAAGAGCTAAGCTGTTGGTATGTAAGAGCTAAGCTGTTATGTAAGAACTAATTTGTTTCATATGTAAGAGCTAAGATGTTTGGTATGTAAGAGCTAAGCTGTTGGTATGTAAGAGCTAAGCTGTTATGTAAGAACTAATTTGTTTCATATGTAAGAGCTAAGATGTTTGGTATGTAAGATCTAAGCTGTTTGGTATGTAAGAACTAATTTGTTTGGTATGTAAGATCTAAGCTGTTGGTATGTAAAGAGGAGTTGGTATGTAAGAGCTATGGTAAGTTGTGGTTGTGCTCCGTTGTTTATTCTCTAGAAGTCAACATAATTACTCTAAATCACAGCACATTTCTCTAGAAGTCAACCTAGTTACTCTAAATCACAGCACATTTCTCTAGAAGTCAACCTAGTTACTCTAAATCACAGCACATTTCTCTAGAAGTCAACCTAGTTACTCTAAATCACAGCACATTTCTCTATAAATCGACCTAATTACTCTTAATCACATCACATTTCTCAAGAAGTCAACCTAATTACTCAAAGTCACATCACAGTCAAAAGTCATACCTATTTAAACTAAATCACACCAAATTAAAACTACGGGTAACACAATTTCATAAGTACTATTATTCATGAGAAAAAATGATGATCTAGGATTTGCAACAAATGAAAATTGATGATAATAATGACGTAACATCATGATAATGTCTGATGCTACACCGAGTGATGATGTGTTTCAGCGATGTCATGTGGTTATTGTAATGTCATTATTAATAAGTTTTGTATGATATGTATCATGACGGGGAAACAAACATTGAAAGGGACAATAAGAAATGTACAATTTGAGATCTCAGGTAAGTGTAACACAAGGGTAGAGGCAGGTGAGACTCAAGGTAGATGCCATGATCGAACCACAGATCAAAGTATGTATGTGTTTATGCTGGCTTGTAACAATCTTCTTCTAATATTCCCAAGTCTAGCAAAGCAAAAATGTGGTGCTGGCAGCAGATTGAGTAAGAATTACTATCTGAATCACAATTGTTGTTAGGCATTCGATTATATCCTAACAACTCCACAATTTTATAAGTTCTTCATCACTGTAACACTATATTTCTCTTAGTTGTCTCCTGGTGCTTTAAACTGTTACCGGTTATTTACACTGAACCATTGCCACTTTAACATTAGATTTCTCTTAGTTGTCTCCTTGCATTTAATTTCAAACTGTCACCGGTTATTTACATTGAACCCTTGCCACTGTAATGTTAACACCTCTTAGTTTTTTATTTTTCCATTTAATTTCAAACTGTTAGTGGCTATTTACCCTGTAACTTTGCAAAATGAACAGGTGAGAAAAAAAGAGTACACACAAAATGAGCAGGTGAGAAAAAAAGAGTACACACAAAATGAGCAGGTGAGAAAAAATAATACATAGAAAAGCTCTGAGATGTGGTTGTGGTTCAAGACATGACACATATACATATGAATAGTATAAATTAATGACTTGTGTTACAGGAGATGTAGACCAATCAGAGATTGTGTAACATTTGTTCATAAATTATGAGCACTGCGTGATGATTCGTATGGATGTTACAAGGCTCAGGGTTACAATCATTTACAAAAATATATGGTAGCATTGTAGGCAGTGCCTACTGAAAACTGTACCGCACTACCATTTTCTGCGCAAATGTTTGCTCTGATGGTTTTGCAGCAGCAGCAGCAACAGCATTAGCAGCAGCAGCGACAGCGTTTATGACAGCAGGGAAACATCAGAAGAAGAAGGCAGCAGCAGCGGTGGCGGCATCGTCCGAGTAGATCTGTGCTCAGATCTGTCTCTTGACAGGGTTAAGTGTGTTGGATGGATGGGTGTGTTTGGGTAGCGTGTGAGAGTGTGTTATTTATGCTGGTCAACACCTGTTGCTGATTGGTTGACCTCTTGACTGCTCAAAAGAAGCCTGGGTAATCTGAAACAAGGAGGAATAAGAGTGTGACTGACCCCAGGATGAGACTAGGCAAGAAAGGGGGGGAAGGTAATGATGATGTTAGTGTAGGAGGTACAGAGTCCAAGGATTGACTGTTAACGCAGGTTAACATGAGCAGGTTGGCAGGCAGGCAGGAAATTTGGTTCGGGAGGGGGGGCATGGGTGAATCAACTGACTGTCACAGGTAGAAGTGACATAAGGGTAGGGATGACATGACATATTGAACAAAGCAGCTTCACATTAATACAGGAGAAGCATGGGACCACAGTGGGAGGCAGGAAAGGGTGGCAGACATATAACAAAGACACAGAAATAAAGTTATTAACTGCTGAGAACCTTCAGTAAATATAGGCTCATACATTGACCAGAGGACAGATGTAGTGTAACACTTTCAAGAAATTCTGATCAACCAGCAAAGCCCGAGGATAAACTAAGATATGAGGGTCTGAAATACAAGCTAGAGTCTTTGCTCATGAATGTTGGCTGTGACATGAACAGAAGTATCATCAATGTGATCACTACATACATCTCTGCCGCTGTTTGATGGGAGAGCTGTCAACTAGAGAGATTAGTAGCGATGCAAAAGCTGTAGGATTACAGTATTATTATGAAGCACAGAGGGGATATACTGACTAAAATTAGAAGGCAGCAGACGAGATTTGTTAAATCAGGTTTTACAGACACTAATTTGTCTCATAACTCGAGTCAGCATGTTTTACAGACACTAATTTGTCTCATAACTCGAGTCAGCATGTTTTACAGACACTAATTTGTCTCATAACTCGAGTCAGCATGTTTTACAGACACTAATTTGTCTCATAACTCGAGTCAGCATTTTTTCCAATATGTTATCCGTGTCCCATTTTACCATTCAATACTCATACTGATGTGATGTTGTGTGTTGCCGGGCCCAAAAATAATGACACTTACCCTGCCATGCATGTCGTAAGAAGCGACTAAAGAAGTTTTAGGGTTGAGTTAGCATTTCATCCCATAAGTGACCCAGAAACCATGCTGAAGTCAGATGTGTCAGCCCAAAATGGCCAGATATCACAGCTAAGCTGTAAACAATGACACAACACATTCCGTTCTTCAGGCTACATCCTGCTAATCTGCAGGAGTTTGAGAACGAACGCAGAAGAAGAAGAAGAGTGATTTGAGAATATACATGTTGGATGTGTATACTATCACATATTTTTGGTGGATGCTGATTGGTCCAATTGAAAAACATATAGACTCAAGTTGCGAGGTAAATTGGTGTCAGCTGAATATACATGTTTCAAACTTTGTGCTTGCTACCTTCTAACTGTAGAATTACAACAACATTGACAAGCATTAGTTATGTGGTAGTATCTGGGCAGTTAGTCATGTGGTAGTATCTGGTCAGCAAGTACAATTGTTCTTAAAACTTTCTATGTTTATTTATTTGTGAATTTCTCTTACGTCTGTGAGTAAACTGTCACCTTTGGTTGTGAACTACGGATAATACACTGAAGTGATTGATCATATTTATACATGTAGTATTGACCCAAGTAAAATATCAAACTTTATAGGCCCACACTGAGTATAAGGCTTCTTCTTGGGACATTGTATACTGAAATTCTTCTTCTTTTTCGGCGTTCGTTCTCAAACTCGTGCAGATTAGCAGTATGTAGTCCGGAGAACGGAATGCGTTGTGCTATGGTTTACAGCATTGCTGTGATACCTGCGGCTTTCAGCCTGACACATCCGACTTCAGCATGCCTTTGGGTCACTGACCCTATATGGGATAGGACAGCCAACTCCATCCCATAACCTCCTTAGTCGCCATTTACGACATGCGTGGAAGGTAAACAGTGTTGCTATTCTTTGCTCCCCTTTCGGGCCTCGGCAACACAAGGGCGTATACCGAAATGAGTTGAAGTCTTCTCGGTATGAAAGAAAGCCCTAGAGACATCCCTTTTAGTACTTAGGAAATAAGATCTAACATTCTAATTTTAGAGGATCAAAGCAAAACATTATATTTATAAATAATGACCATAAACTTGTCATGACATAGATAATCCCCCCCCCCCCCAATTAAGGCTTTAAATATTTCGCTATTGAGATTAACTTTGATTGAAAGTTGTGGATTCTAATAAATTATTACCTCTGTAAGAACTGAATCTCACAAACTACAGCTAGTCTCAGAAACTACTGTGACTATGTCTATCTTATCATCAATGGTTACAAGGGCCCTCAGAGCAAGTTAAAACAAATTGTGTTTATGAGACACTAACCTCTATACACCGAGCAGACAACAGCCATTGTTGATATATATTTCTTTTTAATATTTAGCATTAGCGATATTGAATTACAACCCTGCCGAAGACGGTGGTGTCGAGCCATCGGTGCAAATAAAATGGTGACTCAATGCATTTCCATTCTCAGAACTACATCCGGCTAGAAATTTTGTAGGACCGTGGTCCTGCTACAAGGGAGATCCAGCGGGAGTTTGAGAATGAACACTGAAGAAGAAGACACAAATTCTATTTCCAGGGATTATCAATGATTTTTGTGTAGAAAGAGTTTGATTACAGAAGCTGCCAAAATCTACTACTACGAAGCCTATCTCAGTTTTGTTTCCATATTTTTTTCATGTGTTTAATTTGTCTAAATTACTTATTTCATAAGCCACCCCCTCTTCCCCACCTTCTATCTATTTCTAAAAGCTCCATAAAATCTTAGTGTATAAGTTTTATTGGATATATAAAATTAGACAATATTCGATGAAAATTTTACATTTATTTTATGTTCTATTTATTTATAATAAAATAATATTGATAGACATTTTGTCCCCGTATCTAACATTTCAAAATATTAACACAGTGGAATCCCTTTATAAGAAATTGATCAGAACAGACATAATATTTATTTATTAACCAAAATTTTCAATATAAATTAAAGAAGAAACTAATTGGGGATTTTGAAAAGTTTTGGTTAAATCGGGAATTTTAAAAATAAACATATGAGTTATACAGGAATTCATATCTGCATTCATAACTGCATAAACACAACAGAAACCAAATAAAAATCCAACTAAAAACAGCACACCTTAAAGCACTAGAATCAAACTAGAATACAGAAATAGGTTAAAAAGTTTCAGACAAATATAAGTATCCATAGAATATTCAAATGTCAAATAAAAAGGTGTTAATCAAATATGCAGCTATGTAAGAAATAAAAAAATAATTAGCAAATGATGTCAAATTGTGGATGCTGCTGGGTGGGAGATGCTTTTTTAGTGTTAACAAATTCATTTAACATAATTGTGGGAATAATTATGTGTTGTATGATTGTGGGAATAAATAGGTGGTGTATGATTGTGGGAATAATTAGGTGTTGTATGATTGTGATAATAATTAGGTGGTGTATGTTTGTGATAATAATTAGGGGGTATATTATTGTGGGAATAATTAGGTGGTCTATGATTGTGGGAATAATTAGGTGGTGTATGATTGTGTTAATAATAAGGTGGTGTATGATTGTGTTAATAATAAGGTGCTGTATAATTGTGTTAATAATTAGATGGTGTATGATTGTGGGAATAAGTAGAACATGATTGTAGTGGGAATAATTAGGTGGTCCATAATTGTGGGAATAATTAGATGATGTATGATTGTGGGAATAATTAGATGATGTATGATTGTAGAAAAGCACTGGAGAAGATACAACTTAATTTGAAAACAAATGTCTTAGAATAGTCTTAAATATTGGGTGGGAAGAATTCAAGTCAAACAAGCAAATAAGAGAAGACACCAAACAGTAATACGTTTCTACAACAATACGAAGCACATGATGGACTTCTATCAGACATGTACTTAGAATGGGTGAAAACAGACTGCCACTACAAGCAATAACATGGGTACCAGATTGCAAAAGAAAAAGAGGAAGACCAATAGAGGATCCTCGCAGAACAATCATCAAAGAGGGTATGATTATGGGTCTCAACAAAAAAGCAAGAATTACGTACAGTAGAATCACATTTTTCCAACGGGAAACTCTGGTTTCTACCATTAGACGATGAAGGAACATAAATAGATTGATATTATTGTAGGAATGACAAGGTGGTATGTGACTGAAGGAATTGCCAGGTAATATGAGATTGTAGGAATTGTCAGTTGATGTGCGATTGTAGGAATTGCTAGGTGATATGTGATTGTAGGAATTGCCAGTTGATGTGTGATTGTAGGAATTTCCAGGTGATGTGATTGTAGGAATTGTCAGGTGATATGTGATTGTAGGAATGACAAGGTAGATATGGTAGTGTAAGAATGACCAGGTTGGTATGTTAGTGTAGGAATGACCAAGTTGGTATGTTAGTGTAGGAATGACCAGGTTGGTATGTTAGTGTAGGAATGACCAGGTAGGTATGTTAGTGTAGGAATGACCAGGTTGGTATGTTAGTGTAGGAATGACCAGGTTGGTATGTTAGTGTAGGAATGACCAGGTTGGTATGTTAGTGTAGGAATGACCAGGTTGGTATGTTAGTGTAGGAATGACCAGGGAGGTGCAAGAATGAATTGATAGGGAGTATATATTCCCATACAAAATAAAGTTAAGAATATTTTGTGCCTGAGATAAGCCAGGTAAAATATTGTATACAGGTAAAAAAAAGTAATTACCTTGTTGCATTCCTCATAGGAAGTTAGGATTTGACTGGCAAATGAAACAAACAAATCAACACAGGACTCAAACTAAATAATGCAGGCTCCCATGCAGCAAATCAATCACATAGCAAGCTCAGTTACTCAAGCTAAACAATTGCAGATTACAGGCATTATCTAGTCTCATAGCAAGCTCGGGTAAATGCAACCAAACAAGGATCTAGGGAAATCATGAGATCTCCCTGGTATAGCGGTTAATCCATTTGCTTTGTGCTCATGTGGAATCAGGTTCTAATCCTGCTTGTGGCGTCCTCTCTTTTTTTTTTTTTATCTTTGGGAATTATTGCGTGAAACTACAGAGTTATGGGCTATGAGTGACACTCTCGGCAGACAGAGTATTGCATTGTTGAGAGGGACAGATTACATATGGGGTAACCTGAGTACAGTGAAGTCAATCCTTTATGTCTTTTCAACATTTTTTTCCCCCTAAGGATATCATTTGTATATATCATCATCATGTGTTAAGTGAACCTTGCATGTCAGTGGTGTGTACATAGCACTAATCATCAGCAGATAAATCAATCTTAGTCTATGAGAGAAGCCTATGTGTAGTCATGTTACTCTAAAACTATATGTAAAAATATATCAATAAACCCGTAACCCTTCAGGGTCGTAGGGGTACCACATTGGATGCCTCAGCACACAGAGTCCTCCAGCGAATTCTAACCTCAGCGATGCGGATGAGTGTTGAAATAACGTGCCCTGTCCATTCCTTGATGTTGTCTGTCCATGCCTTTATTTTCCCTCCTCTGCTTCTTCCACCCTCGACAGTTCCCTGCAGTATTGTTTTTAACAAGGAATCGTGCCTGCATACATGTCCGAACCATGCTAGTTTTCGTTTCACTATTGAAAGAAATGGCTCCTGAACACCTGCACACATCTCTACTTTATTTCTTACGTACACATTGGTCCTATGTTCCCTATAAGAAATTTGTAGAATTCGTCTGTAGCATTTGTACTCGAAAGCCTGTAATCTTCTCTCCATGTCCACTGTGAGTGTCCAACTCTCACAACCATACAGCACAACAGAATGCACCAGTGACTTATACAGATATAAAAATATATAAATTCTTATAGATGTAAAAAGGCCAATGTAATCAACTGACACCACTACTTAGAGATCTGAACATCAGCACAACAACTAATCGAATATTAATAAATGGCATTTTTATACCAACAATTTTAACAGTGTGCGATCAATGTTAAACTTTTTCCAATGGACTGACTCTTTCCAAAGTATATGAAAGCAAAAGTAAGATTACAGCATGTGAGATGAGGTGTTCGAGAAAGATTGTTGCCATCACAAGAATGGATTGAATGCAAAACAATAAAGTCAGAGAAATCATAGGAGCTACACTAGTCAATGACTACATCAAGAGTAAACAAATCAAATGGTTTGGACATTTAATGAGAATGGTACCCGATTGTTTTCCCATTGAGAACGTATAACAGAAGAATATTCAGGATGAGGAAGACTAAGATGTAGTAATAAATTAACAATATCAGAGGCATCCTACAACCCCCATGGGATTACAACAACAGCAACACATTTGGCGATAGACTTCGGCTCTCCATGACGCTTCATGGCACAAGAGACTGAGACAAGCCTTATCTGTTTTAAATAAAGTTTCCCCTTTTCCCACTACATTGAGGCATATTGTGTAATACAGTGTTAGACATGTATTTTTCATGGCCAACAACATTCCTAGGGATGATGTGGTCAACATAAAGCCTGCTGCCTTTACTTCCCCCAGAAAATTTGGTACCCATTTTACTCAGGCAGGGAAAACCTAGGAGCAGTTTGTGATTTAAATAATTAAACCTTAGATCACATGAACAGGAAGCCAGTTCACTAACAACTATGCTACCGCAGCCCCTTAATCTGTTTGGTAGGTATAATTAAATAACAACCTATCGGATGGTGTTCCTGGGGAAAGAAAAACACCCCATCTACACGAGAAGATGTGTGCGTGTTCTTCTTCTTCTGCCTTCGCTCTCTGATAACAACTCAAAATTTTGTATGATTTCTGCCGGGGAGCATGAAGTACGTTATCTGCTGGTTTATAGTGTAACTATATTATTTGAACCTTGGAAGGACCAGCATATCCATTTTCATCATGCCTTTAATTCGGGTAGTGGGCTTCCCTAGTCTGTGACAGCCTTCCTTTTTGCTGCCAGGCGATGGATTTTCTTCTTCTTCTTCTGCGTTTATTCTCAAACACCTGCATATTAGCAGAATGTAGTCCGGAGAATGAAATGAGTTGTCATGGTTTACTGCATTTCTGCGATATCTGCAATTTTAGGCCTGACAAATCTGACTTCAGCATGGCTTTGGGAAACTTTGACCCTATATGGGATAGCCAACTCCACCTCACAACCTACTTAGTCCCCTCTTATGACATGCATGAAAGGCAAACAGTGCTGCTATTCTTTGCTTCCCTCTCAGACCCTGGCAACACACGGGCGAGGTGATGGATGAGTGTCGATTGTACGCAATGATGATTTTTCATCGACTGTATCCTTGGACTTTTCAGGCCAAAACATGTCCCTGGGTGGCAGTCTCCATGGAGACGGTAGTCAGAAATTTAGACTTGGGTTACCTACATCAATCTCAAACGAGGTGTTCCACTGCCATTGGACTCGTCTTACAATTAGACATATTGTGCCTGTGCCCATCGGGTACTGAACCTTTTCTTTCCATGAGCATGATTCCAGTATAGGAAACCATCAACGATAGAGTTGGGCCTGGGTTTGTTCGCCCTCTTAGCCAAGGTGTCATTCACTGACATCGTTAATCCCTTGTCCAAGTCTGAGTCTATACATATTTAGGAGCACCAGGTACTAGAAGCTGAACAAAACTTTAGTTCCAATTTCCTTGAAAAATGTTCCCCTTCTATTTGCACGTGGCGCTGCCCTCTCATTGTACTCAATATATTATCTTTACGGAGACTAATGCACTACTCTTAAAATTCCTCATGACATCTACCCATTTCGTAACATCTGCATTGGTCAGCCCACCAATGCTTCCGCCGGACTGACTAACGCACGAATCGGCATGTGTTGATGCAGACGTGTAGCAGATATTGCCAGTCTTTTTGCAGTCAATTCTTGTTCCTTCTGCTGCCTCCACATTCTCGGACACGATCCCCAAAAGTTTTTGCCAGAATCAGTATGAACAGCTGTATTGATGTTTCCAGTTTGCACTACGAGGAAATACTTTTGGGATTTCGGTTATCTACTAACCGTGAATCTGCCGAGAAAAATGCGGCATGCCTTGCATCCCATGTGTGGGTGATGGTGGAGGGAGGGTAGGAAATTGATAAAATTATAATGCATTATACCACCGAAGAAGGATATGTTATTCCATTGATGCAAATAAAATGGCGATAGCATTTCCGTTCTCTGAACTACATATTGCTAGAAATCTAATAGGACCATTGTCTTGATACAAGAGAGTTTGAGAATGAATGCTGAAGAAGAAGAAGATATTGCATGAGATAGTTGTATAAGAGAGTTCTTCAGAGCTACATGATACTCATTCTAACATATGGATTCAAATCTTGGACAATAAGTAAACAAGAAAATTAGAGGCAACAGAGATGTGGTTCTACAGAATGTTGAGAGTACCACAGACAGATAGAAATTATTAATGGGGTGCTGAAAGAGTCAAATGAGAGATCTATGTTCCTTCACTACTGAATATGGTGCATAGGGCAGAAACCAGAGCTCTCCAGTTCGAAAGATGTGATGCTACTGTGTGTAATTCTTGCATGCTGTTGAGACCTACAGTCTCTTTGATGGTTGCTCTGTGAAGACTGTTGCTCTTCCTCTTTTCTTTTGCCATCTGGTATCCATTTTAATAAATCAGAGATGGGGTTACATAATATTAGAAAGAGACAATCTTTATATTTTTGGGCATGTTTTGTGACAGTGAAGGTCTGGAGAATATAGTCACAACAGACAAGACGGAAAGCAAGATGGGTGACGATGGCATCAGATAACATTAGATAGTTTAACATAGTGGCATAGCAAAGAGCCAACAATGATCTCGATATAAAATACTATAGAGAGTTCTGTAGATCCATGATTGCCTACGCCAGTTGTCATGACATCTGATGATGAGCTTGGATGATTTATATTACATAATAATGTAGTACATTCTTTATAGATTTATATTGTAATACAGTCAGGTAGTCTTTATAGATTTATATTGTAATACAGTGAGGTGGTCTTTATAGATTTATATTGTAATTCAGTGAGGTAGTCTTTATAGATTTATATTGTAATACAGTGAGGTAGTCTTATAGATTTATATTGTAATACAGTGAGGTAGTCTTATAGATTTATATTGTAATTCAGTGAGGTAGTCTTTATAGATTTATATTGTAATACAGTGAGGTAGTCTTATAGATTTATATTGTAATACAGTGAGGTAGTCTTATAGATTTATATTGTAATTCAGTGAGGTAGTCTTTATAGATTTATATTGTAATACAGTGAGGTAGTCTTTATAGATTTATATTGTAATATAATGAGGTGGTCTTTATAGATTTATATTGTAATACAGTGAGGTAGTCTTTATAGATTTATATTGTAATATAATGAGGTGGTCTTTATAGATTTATATTGTAATACAGTGAGGTAGTCTTATAGATTTATATTGTAATACAGTGAGGTAGTCTTTATAGATTTATATTGTAATACAGTGAGGTAGTCTTTATAGATTTATATTGTAATATAATGAGGTGGTCTTTATAGATTTATATTGTAATACAGTGAGGTAGTCTTATAGATTTATATCGACTATAATAAGGTAACCTTCAAAGACTTATGTATGACATTATAAAAAAAATAAGTTATGATACATCCTGTCAATATGTTGATTTAAAAACGGGTACAAAATAATGTTACATAGTCATAGAACAGTACTTAGAAAAAAACCTGACATGGTCATTAGAATATATATTTAAATTATAATCGGTCAATACAGGAATGATAAAATCAATTATTAAAAAAATATATATTCAATTCTTGGAAGTTATTTTTGTCATCAAAATATTCTTTCTTTCAGATCGTATTACAAAGATACATTTACATTTTCCAAGTAGTTAAAGATAATATTGACAAAACTGATTGAGGACTACACATAATGCAAACAATAAGCACATTCAACAAACAAAGCTGTCAATAGACATTATGTCTCAAAAATGATTACAATCCAAATGCATAAAAGAAAACAAACCAATCAGAACGATATATAACCAGTTTGGTTTCTAGGAAGATGGAAAGGTTTTGGGGATGATGCAAATGCCAATTTTTATACTAACGATTCTGGTTCATGCAATATGATTAGCCAATGAATGTCTTTCATGCAATATGGCTAGGTAATGAAGGCAGTTCATGTAATATGATTAGTCAATGGTTACATTTTATACAATATTATCAGCCAATAATTGCACTTCACATAATATGACCAGCCAATGGTTGCATTTCATGCAAAATGACCAGCCAATGATATATTATTTTAGACAATATTTAAAAATCTGCATGTTATAACGAGAGTTTGTTGAGTACTTAGAAGTGGCACACAGTTGTTGGAGTGACAGACTTACTGAGAATGAACAATTCAGTTGAATATTTGCATGAATGAGTCCACCACATGAACCACATCTCATTATTCCCAAACTCTTATCCAAATCCACATCCAAGTTTATGCTAATGTCTACAATACTTCATCCCTCATTTCATGGCTGATATCTGACCAATCCCAAAACTGTAGTCTGTACTGATATCTGGCTGTCTCTTCCAGCAGTCTGTACTGATATCTGGCTGTCTCTTCCAGCAGTCTGTAATGATATCTGACTATTCCAGCAGTCTGTACTGATATCTGACTGTTTCTTCCAGCAGTCTGTACTGATTTCTGGCTGTCTCTTCCAGCAGTCTGTACTAATATCTGGCTGTCTCTTCCAGCAGTCTGTAATGATATCTGGCTGTCTCTTCCAGCAGTCTGTACTGATATCTGGCTGTCTCTTCCAGCAGTCTGTAATGATATCTGGCTGTCTCTTCCAGCAGTCTGTACTGATATCTGGCTGTCTCTTCCAGCAGTCTGTAATGATATCTGGCTGTCTCTTCCAGCAGTCTGTACTAATATCTGGCTGTTTCTTCCAGCAGTCTGTACTGATATCTGGCTGTTTCTTCCAGCAGTCTGTACTGATATCTGGCTGTCTCTTCCAGCAGTCTGTAATGATATCTGGCTGTCTCTTCCAGCAGTCTGTAATGATATCTGGCTGTCTCTTCCAGCAGTCTGTACTAATATCTGGCTGTTTCTTCCAGCAGTCTGTACTGATATATGGCTGTTTCTTCCAGCAGTCTGTACTGATATCTGGCTGTTTCTTCCAGCAGTCTGTACTGATATATACTGTTTCTTCCAACACTCTGTACTGATATCTGACTGTTTCTTCCAGCAGTCTGTATTAGCATCTGGCTGTCTCTTCTCCTGAGTCTGTGCTAATATCTGTTTCTTCTCCTCAGTCACTGTGCTAATATCTGTTTCTTCCCCTCAGTCTCTGTGCTAATATCTGTTTTTTCCCCTCAGTCTCTGTGCTAATATCTGTTTCTTCTCATCAGTGTATGCCCCCCCCCCCGGTAACGAACTATAAGAAGATTCTAGTAATGAGCGAATAGAAGAATATAAATCACCAAAAGTACTTTCAATGAATTGAAAAAATACAAACAAAATGTATTCAAGATGAGAATTATGAAGTGCTAAATATATTCTACATAACTCTATGGAACTAAAACCTGGACAATGAGCAGGTATTTGGCAGACAGAATTAACATGTTTAAGATGTGGGTACACAGAAGAATAGATAGAATTTCATGGTAAAATAAACAAACAAAATATGAGTTTCTATGCCTGTAAGTTGTCATGGCCAAATAAAAGGTGCAAAGCATAGCAACATTTCTTTACCTTTCATGTATGTCGTAAGAGGCGGCGACTAAGGAGGTTGTGATGGAATTGGATATCCATCCCGTAAAGAGTGAGCCAAAAGCCATGCTAAAGTCAGATCGAAAGGTTCAGTTATCACAGTAAAGCTGTAAACTATGACACAGTGCTTTCCGTTCTCTGGACTGAATCCTACTAAAATTCAGAAGTTTGAGAACAAGAAGAGCAGGTTCTGGAAAAATTAAGAATGAAAAATGAGCTAAGGGGAACTCTTCTCATTTGAAGTTGTTAGAACCCAGAATGTCTACACAGCATATCAGGGAAATGAAACAAGACAAAATAATTTTAGCACATAAAAAAAGACAATGGTACCTCATTGAAGACCTTAATGCCCATTCAAAGCCAACCCCTTCTTGAGGTGGAGATGCGGCGTAGTCCAGCCAACAGAGGTTTGAAACTAAGACTCGTCGGGCCATCCCTGACATCAAACATCGAGCAAGACCACAGTCCTGCCCAAGCAAGCACTGATGCTGAAGTTGGAGATACGAGGCCGAGAGGTGCACCAACAACTATACTATCACTCAAAATGACTACATAACATGTCTTACCAACAACAACAATAACAACAAAATACCGTAATCGTTGTTAGCCTATTCTACTCAGTACATAGTAATCAACCCAAATAGATTTAGCTGTGATTGTCTAGGCAATAGTTTACATTAATTAGGTTGCCATTTTCTGCACAGAACATCATGGTCATACTGAACTGAAACACAAACTTTACAGCAGCTACTCTAACCTGGAGAACACTAAACTCTTGTGGTGACTGGTCTGAAGATCTAGAAAGACCAAAAGACTCCAGAATGTGGAAGAAAAAGATGGTGATAAAGTATAATAAGAGTACCTGGTATGATAACATGAAGTGTTATCTTTATCCCCGACGGTAGGTCGCTGCCATGGGACCTACCTTTACCTGGTACGTGACAAGTGAGGGGAGATTGAGTAGATATGAACCTGAACAATGGTAACGTACTATATGTATAAGTAGCACAATTAGATGATGCAAGCACATAAAGCACATTTTACCATCTGCAAACTTGCGGGCCACAAACTTGAGCGTCTCATCCAAGATGATGACCGGGAAGGAGATTTTTATCACAGCTATCCACTCTTCAAGGTTCAGGGGTGTAATCTGGAAAACTACCTGATGATGGCAAGAGCAGAAGATGTACATTATGGTGTATGACAAATATGTCAAGTGATGTGCTTACATGTAACAAATATGTCAAGTGATGTGCTTACATGTAACAAATATGTCAAGTGATATGCTTAAATGTGACAAATATGTCAAGTGATGTGCTTAAATGTATTAAATATGTCCAGTGATGTGCTTAAATGTGATATATGTCAAGTGATGTGTTTACATGTGACAAATATGTCAAGTGATGTGCTTAAATGTGACAAATATGTCCAGTGATGTGCTTAAATGTGACATATGTCAAGTGACGTGCTTACATGTGACAAATATGTCCAGTATAGAGATATCCAACAGGAAGTACTTACAGACATAATGTCCACATAGAGAATGAAGAAATGTAGACACATGGATAAGGCAATAGCTCCAATCAACCACTTGTTTGTCCATGGGGGCATCACTATAAGGGATTGGTTCTCACTAAGGCTGTAGTGCAGAGAAGAGTGTTAAGAAACAGAAGGGTGAAAGAAACAATATATATATATGTGAAGATAGTGGCGGATACATGTAAATATACAGACAATTTCCTAAAACACTATCATTGTGATATTATACAATACTATCATTCTGATGACATTAGTGGATGAATTATGTCACTAGTGATGACATTAGTGGATGAATGTCATTGTGATGATAGTGGATGAATGCTGTCATTGTGATGATATTAGTGGATGAATGATGTCATTGTGATGATATTAGTGGATGAATGCTGTCATTGTGATGACATTAGTGGATGAATGATGTCATTGTGATGATAGTAGTTGACAGATGCTGTCATATTGATGTCAATAGTGGATGGATTATGTCATTATCCAGCAATGTTATTAAATGATGTAAATAAGTAAATAAATGGGTTGAGAAATGACTAGCGCTGAAGTTGGTTTATAGTGTGGAAGAGTTGCGCTAATCGTCAACCACACTCTCTCTCTCCTGAGTTTTATCTTGGTCCAGTGGCAAGACAAAGTCGAGACAACTGGGAGAAAATCAGGTGCAGTGGATGGCCAGAGCGTACTATGTGTCTAACTGTGCCCTATGCTGTCCAATGTCCAATGCTGTCAAATGATGTATGCGGTCATTGTGATGGTATTAATGGATAAATACTGTACTTGTGAGGACATTAATGGATAAATACTGTACTTGTGAGGACATTAATGGATAAATACTGTACTTGTGAGGACATTAATGTATAAATACTGTACTTGTGAGGACATTAATGGATGAATAATATCTTTATATCAATGGATGAATGCTGCCATTGTGCAACGGTAACCTAGTGGCCAATATTCACTTTATAACCAGTTCGAAAAGTAACTGTATTCTATTCCTCAATGCACACTTGTCAACCTTACAGAAAATTGCCTGGATCTTATAGGTTTATACTATTTTCAAACTCTTACACCCATAAACGGCAAAATTATGGATTTTCCCCCTTGGGAGATATTATCTCAAGGTTGTAATAAAAGTGACGGTATCTTTAATTTGTTTGCTCATTCATGTCCCCCCAAAGTTGATAAATTAAAGACAAATGGCTCTAAAATTATGGTTGGGAGTTTATTTATATTTTTATGTATACAAATTTATGTAAAGCAAAGTGACCACTGTCAATGGTAACATAACATTCAACCTCAATGGTAACTTCATTTGCATAAATGTTCATACTACGTTACTCCCAGCACAGACTTTAACTTTACTCCCAGCACAGACTTTAACTTTACTCCCAGCACAGACTTTAACTTTACTCCCAGCATAGATGTTAACTTTACTCCCAGCATAGATGTTAAATTTACTCCCAGCATAGATGTTAACTTTACTCCCAGCATAGATGTTAAATTTACTCCCAGCATAGATGTACTCTCAGCAAATACGCTAAATTTACTTCCTAATCTCATAGTTATGAGATTAGAAAGTAAAGATTCCATTAAAATTATTCCAGACACAATGTTAACTTTACTTTCAGCCTCAAATATAATATGACCAAATTCTCAATCGTAACATTAACTATACTGCTAACTACATGACAAGCTCTAATTTACAATTAGATACAATAAAATACAATTAGTAGCACGAAATGGTTAGTATATACTGCAGTTGCATAAATCTACTTCACAGGAAGTACCATCAATTAACTACTGACCAATCAGACAGCTAGATCACATTAACAGCCTACTAAATAATATGCATGATTACAAGTTCTGCATACATAGGTCCTGCTATACTAAACATGTACTGCATACATAGGTCCTGCTATACTAAACATGTCCTGTATACATAGGTTCTGCTATGACATACTCTAGTCATCTAATCCGAGCATTCCCATAAGAGTTGTCTCTTTCAGCAGATAACTAAAAAGTATGCATGCTAATAGATCTATCCTCTTAATTTTACATCAATCAACCGCATACCCCGGAGCAATGTTAAACTTCTGCAGGATAATTCTTTCAGTCGCAGCTCCTGTACCAGAAAGCCAGTCTGTCTGTTATTTCACCTCCCTGAATTCCAGAAGCACCAGACCAGAATTTTGTTCACACAAGTCGAGGCGTGGAACCCTAATTTTGTTCAGACAAGTCAAGGTGTGGAACCCTAATTTTGTTCACACAAGTCAAGGTGTGGAACCCTAATTTTGTTCACACAAGTCAAGGTGTGGAACCCTAATTTTGTTCACACAAGTCGAGGTGTGGAACCCTAATTTTGTTCACACAAGTCGAGGTGTGGAACCCTAATATACTTTATCATCTCATGGAACAGTCATAATTTGATATATTATGAATTCAGAGTCTGACACAATAACAGCCCTGACAGCCAGGGTTTCAAAAACCAATTTTAAAAAACCTCCTAGATCTTCATAATGGAGATTGCCATACATACACTCCACAACTTTCATTATGACTTCATCTCTTAGAATGGCAGAGAAGCCTGATTCCAATTTTGGACCTCCCCCCTCCAACCAACATATATAACCAAATCATCAAATTTGGTGATGTCAGATATCTATCGATTTCTAAATTAGTTTTCCCATTGCATCTTTCTCTGCTTAGTGAAATGATGTTTGCTTTTGACATCTTGAATTCGAGCTTCATTCATTCTTCCATTTTAAATATATTCTGTGGACATCTGTGGCTATGTCGATAGAGATACCTACATCAGTGAAAAGGTTAGCTTTCATGTTGTATCCAATGTACAGTATAAGAACAAGTTCTCTTGTATGGCTAATCTACTAGGGATATGGACATAGACATCCACTGCTCAGTAAAAGTGGTAAAATACAGAATGTATTAGTTATCATTGAAGCCTGATTTCAGACCCATAAATATAGGAGGGCTGCAGATACCAGAAATTAGATATGCAGACGACACAGTGCTATTAACAACAAACGAACACGACCTACTGAAAATAATTAAGCCAACCCAAAAGTTTAGTGAACAGCAAAACTTGTTCTTAAATATGAAAAAGACAAAAATAATGGCAACTGACAAAACTAAATCAAGACCCAAAATTAATATTGAGAACTGCAATTTGGAAGAAGTGACACATTTTGATTATTTAGGAACTAATATAAACAATGCGGGGGACTGCGCAGTTGAGATCAAGAGAAGAACGGCAATGGCAATATTAAAACAGATAAAGAAACTATGGCAAGGTACTAACATAAGAACCAAATTGTGTTTACTACGAACATGTGTATTTCCTGTGGTGACATATGGATGTGAAGCATGGACACTAAATAAAACAGTGGCCAAGAGAACAACATCATTTTAATTAAAGTGTTATAGAAGAGTTTTGAGAAACAAACCAGGTGTTACGAACAATTAACGTCCAGGAAGGTCGGCTTCTGAACACTATATTAAGGAAAAAGCTAGTTTTTTTTCGGTCATATTAAGAGACACGACGGTATGGAGAGAGTGTTAATGGAGGGGATGATAAAAGGCAACATGGGCAAAGGCTGACCAAGACGTCGTTGGACAAAAGACATTCAAGAATGCCTGCGAATGTCACTGGAATATGCAGGGCAATTTGCTCAAGACTGCGGAGAAATCAAGAGATCCATAGGAAAGACTACGTTCTGGAAAGAATATGTCACTTGATGATGATTAGTTATCATGCTGTGTCAGGCCATTGCAGCAAATAAAACGGCACCACAACGCTCTTCTATTCCCTTGGACTGTTCATGTTGGAAAATCTTGAGAACGAATATATATATATATACTGTTGTAAATAAGATTTAGTGTTGAGTCTGTCTTCAGTTTTAAAATATCTACTGTATGTCCTCAATACAACGTGTCTATGTTTCCACAGATGACATCTATGACTGTTTAGACCAACTCAGTGTTAACAAAGCATTATCCAATGAACACTCTGAAGTGGTTTGCAAAAACTAAATACAAGTGTAAAAGTATTAGGTATGTTGAATATCTGTATGTTGAATATGACCTACTGCTAAACATTGCCTTCATCAACCAAGAAAAGGCATTTAACAGAGTTGATAGAGAAAACTGTGGCTAATATTGGAGGACTATGGAGTACATGGACAATTACTAGACAACATAAGAGCTTTATGCAAAAACTGCAACAGCGTAATCAGAACTACTAAGGGCACAAAAGACCCATTTGAAATAAAAGTAGGTAGACAGGGCTGCGTACTATCACCACTTCTGTTCGTATACACATGGACAGGATAACTAAAGAAGCAGACACAAGAAACAAATTCACCCCATGCAGAAGCATCAAATGAAGATCACAGCTCAACTCAACAAACTGCTACTTGCAGATGATCAATGTTTAATGTACGAATCTGAAAGCGAATGACAGCGGCGCACACACTTGATTCATACAACCTGCGAACACAACATGAAACTAAATACATCTTCTAAAACAGAGACTATGAAGATAAGCAGAACACCAGGCCAGTAAAATATATCTGTCAATGATACAAAACTAAAGCAAGTCCCAGAGATTAAATACCTAGGAAGCATATTTAGGAGGATGGAAAACTTGACAGAGAGATTGAAACAAGGTGCCAAAACGCCAACACTGTGACTTACCAGCTGTCACCAATACTTAAATATCCATCAATCTGCATGGCTACAAAACAACAATTGATAAACAGTATTTTTATACCAACTCTGTGTTACCAATGTCAAACATGACCAAACGCCTGTGTGTTGCCGGGGCCCGAAAGGGGAGCAAAGAATAGCAACACTGTTTATCTTCCACGCATGTCGTAAAAGGCGACTAAGGAGGTTATGGGATGGAGTTGGCTGTTCCATCCCATATAGGGTCAGAGACCTAAAGCAATGCTGAAGTCGGATGTATCGAAAGGCGCAGATATTGCAGCAATACTGTAAACCATGACACAACGCATTCCGTTCTCCTGACTATATCCTGCTAATCTGCAGGAGTTTGAGAATGAACGAAAAAGAAACATGACCAATGACAAAGACACTAGCGAAAAAGATCACAGTTGTGAAATGAGATTTTTGAGAAAAGCTATGAATGACACGAGAAGAGACTGCCGCAGAAATGAAAAAGATCACAGTTGTGAAATGAGATTTTTTGAGAAAAGCTATAAATGACACAAGAAGAGACTGCCGCAGAAAAGAAGTAAAGATTATCTCAAGTCAAGACTACATCAAGAGGCAGCAAACCAGATGGTTTGATCACATCATGAGAATGGAACCTGCGCAACCAGAGCTTTCGTGCATACATCAGCAGAAGACTGGACTACAAAGCATGAGGAGGACTAAGAACTAGATGGGCAGAGACAATCAAAGAAACATTAAATAGACACGGGCTTACCGTTGCCAATGCAACTCAAATGACCAAAGACAAAAAAACTCTGAATTCCCCCCAGGACGCTTAACGGCAAAAGTGTAGAAATGACAATATATAGATTATCCTTTTACACACACTGGACATGTCCACAGTCCTCAAATCTTCACTTCAGTAAATCTCCCAGGATAAAGTGTTTCCGGCTCTATGCTGGTTCAGTTGTTTTTTTTAAATTAGGTTTTCTCTAGTCCATGTCTATTTTCACTTCCACTTCACAATACTAACTTACGCTCATGTATTCTCAAAATCGTCAGACAGCATGGACTCATGAAGACCATTGAGTAAGTCTGCTCGGCTCCATAAGCTGACCATCTGTTATAGTGGTCATTTGTATTTTTGGTATATATTGTATTGCATTAGTATAAATACAAGTGTAATACACATTTATACAAGCAAACAAGCAATTGAGTAGAAGCAGAAAGCTACAACTACAAGATGGAGTAGCACTAAAGTATGTACAGATTCAAACAGCAGGTTATGCAGTGTCAAGTCATCCTGTTATATGTGAAAAACATATATAGAATCCTCATACAAACATACACATAAGTGGATATATCAAATACAGTGGGCAGCCACACAACCATATATACATATGCAATGAGGTAAGCACATACAGGTGTGTACATATAAACCATGAACATGCACAACATACACAGATGTAAATGAGCATTAGTAAAATAACACACAGGCACAAAACTGTGACACAGGTACAGAACACACAGAGTTGTCGCAGACACATTGTCTCAGAACACAAAAAGAAGTAGCAAACACAAGGGTGCAGAGTGGAACAAAACACATTGAGGTGCAGAACACACAGTGGTACAGCACATGAAGTACGGAGAGGTATGAAAGACATACAACAAATACATAAGATACACAAACACACAGAAAGACTGATATAATAAGTTCACAACAAACAGAGAATAACCCATGTGCAAGGTTTAATCCTGGCATTAGAAGCTGACAATGAAAGGTACAAATCTCCTCCCAAAGTCAAACAGATACTGCCCAATGTTGGGAACTGTTTGCAGAATTTAGACCATTAGAAGATGACCTCTCGTACATCAAGGCAGTGTTGATCCAGGACAAGAAGCTGCAACTAAAAACTGTTTCACAGGGCAGTTACTATAATTAAGTTATTCAAACTTTGAGCAGACACACTGTCTAGTTTGTATCAGACAACCTACCAATGATATCACTCCCTCTAATTACTTATACAAGTGGATTAGATTCAAGTCTATCATTCAACATAGGACAGACTCATGACTGGCTCTCTGTGGAGACACTTCCAATGATTTACTTCCCATACTGATACCAGTTCTATTTAGGTGGTGTACTGAAAACTAACATGCTCACAAAACCATTGGTTATTACATGTGTAGATAAGTATTACATATTTAGGCTAGCTATCACACGTGTGGTTCAACTTCACAACTGTAGATCAACTATCACATCTGTAGACAAACTATCACATCTGTAGACAAACTATCACATCTGTAGACAAACTATCACATCTGTAGACAAACTATCACATCTGTAGACAAACTATCACATCTGTAGACAAACTATCACATCTGTTGACAAACTATCACATCTGTAGACAAACTATCACATCTGTAGACAAACTATCACATGTGTAGACAAACTATCACATCTGTAGACAAACTATCACATGTGTAGACAAACTATCACATCTGTAGACAAACTATCACATGTGCAAGCCAACTACCACATCTGTAGATCAACTATTCCATGTGTAGACAACCTATCACACACATGCAGACCACCCATCACACATGCAGACCACCCATCACACACATGTAGACCACCTATCACACACGTGTAGACCATCTATCACACACGTGTAGACCACCTATCACACATGAGTAGACCACCTATCACACATGTGCAGACATATCACATATATCCATGACACCCACACTCAAATCAGACCCTACAAGTAAGGAACCAACTATCACACACGTGTAGACCACCTATCACACATGTGTAGACCACCTATCACACACATGTAGACCACCTATCACACACGTGTAGACCATCTATCACACACGTGTAGACCACCTATCACACATGAGTAGACCACCTATCACACACATGTAGACCACCTATCACACGAGTAGACCACCTATCACACACATGTAGACCATCTATCACATGTGCAGACATCACATATATCCATGACACCCACACTCAAATCAGATCCTACAGGTAAGGAACCAACTATCACACATGTGTAGACCACCCATCACACACGTGTAGACCACCTATCACATGTGCAGACATATCACATATATCCATGACCACCCACAAATCAGACCCAAGTAAGGGGGCTGTTAGAACACATGCTACATATATTGGTATGTGACATGAGCAGACATACAGGGAGAGGGTCAGTATGAGCATACCATGCAGGAAGGTTGTAGTATAAATATTGGGTACATCAACAACACAAGTCATCACAACCTCCAATGTTTCTCTCCACTTGACACCAGGGGGAGCTGGTCGGACGTTATATCTTTAACTAAAAAAATTATAAAAACCTGACTCTGCAAGGATCTTTACGGCACATTTTAGAGCGAGTCTTAACTTTCTGCATGTTAAACAAAAATATAAAAAATATTAACAAACAAATATCACTTTTGAAGTTTCTAGGAAAAAATCGAAACGAATATAACTTTATATAATATTACTACTACAAAAAAATATATGCCATGACCATTCAAGAGCTTCTGTAGGTTTAAAAAATACAGTGGTTTGTTTCAGTAAATATTTTTAAAATTAGTATTTTGTTTTTGTTAATGCTGGATGTTGGTGACAAAAATGTCACAATGTATTTCCTTTAAATTGATTAAAAAGTCTAGGATTTTGTGAGAGTTTGAACAGAAGCAGTTGGATAATAGGCATCTAAGTAATTACAGGTTTGATCAAATGATCTCATCATATATTGGGTATTTTAATTTCCCCCGTTATTCAACAATCAGATAAAAATGGGAGATAATAACGTCCAGCTTACAGCTCCCCCTGTGCGGTACAGTTAGACAAACATCGTGGATGGTCATGTCATTCAAAAAATAAAATTAGCATGCATATTTTGGAAAAACAAAATATTGCTACAAGATAGCATAGAAGCATTCTATGAAATTATATTTCTACCTGCCAGTTTGGCTAGCTTTTATGTAAAAAAAAATTGCTACAAGATAGCATAGAAGCATATATATTTCTAGATACCAGTTTGGCTAGCTTTTATGCCCCCATAAATAGAACTTTAACATAATTTATTTAAAAATGTATATAAGAATATTACTCTACCGCAACAGGGGTTTAAATGTGAATCATTGGCTCACATGATATATCATAACAACATATACATATATTATATATATATAAAAAAAATAGTAATTTCTGTGAACAGAAAATCCCAGCTCCCCCTTTCAGTGCTTGGTCAAAAAATTTGACCACAGTCGATGAAAAAACATGGTTAGGTTGTCCAGACATTTACTGTTGTTGCCGCTGCTTGCACTCGCTTTGAATGACCCGCAAAATACTTTTTGTGTTCTTTATGATTAGTATGCTGTAAAACATATACATAACTTTATATTCCCTGATACATTTTCTGTGCATATGCATATTAGATGTTTTCTGCAGGATTGAAACAGATGGTGCAATTTACTCTTGTGGTGGCATTTTGAGAACTTTTCTCAAGGTAAACATTTCTAAATTAGGTGTGCAAAATATTTAATTCTGTGTGCTGCACTCTATTGTGGTGCGCAACCACAACAACTACTGGTATTATTTGGTATACTTTCATAAGAGACAGTGGCGCGCAGTAGCCAAGTTGATAGTGAGCTTGCTTACTATCACTGGGTTACAGCGTGTCAGGTTCAAAACCACGCTCAGACACACACAAAAAACAACAGGTCATGATTTCTCAACTGACCCGACCGCTCCAGCTGTAAATGGGTACCTGATGCATGAGTTAGGGAAGGTAAACAGAGCAAGGAATAGAACTGGCCACCCCACCTAATAGTTTCTGCGGCTTAGTACATGAAAAAGTATGAAGATGTTGCTGTGATGGGACCTACATTTACCAAAGAGAAAAGAGGCAGATACTCCTAAGAAGCAAATAAGTATACAAGATCTCAATGACTGTTCAATTACTACCATGTTCAAAATAAAATGGTAGAAGCATGGAAGTCTGTATTATGTATAGATGTAGAGACTTGTGAAAAACTTCTCAAGAACAAGGAACATCTCAAGAACAAGGAACATCTCAAGAACAAGGAACATCTCAAGAACAAGGAACATCTCAAGAACAAGGAACATTTAAGAAGAAACTTATATTTGTTGAGAGTTACTCACACCATCTTGTGGAGAGTCCAGGTGATGCATCCATGCTAAGGTCATAGAATGGTGCAAATATTTCAACCAAAATGTAAATCCAACAATGATGATCAAAGTCGAACTGATGCATCCATGCTAAGGTCATAGAATGGTGCAGATATTTCAACCAAAATGTAAATCCAACAATGATGATGAAACAATGCCTATAACTGTGAGCAGGCAGCTCTTAACAGCACATAGCATTTCTGACACAAGAATATGTCCTCCTCAGTTGAGTAACCGAGGTGACACTCAAACGCGTAAGATTTGTTGTATCAAAGGCATGGATGTGTTAATGGGGACTTATGGATGCATGTTTAATCCCCCAAAGAGAGGTATTCCGGTGCAGCAGTATCACAGGATCATCACATCCGGCCAGGAGTGCGGAATATGCATCTGGACAAGCTAGTTCATCATTCTTCTCATATCAGTCAGATATGTTGACTGATCTACAATGAAGGCACACCTAGCATTGTTTTCAATCTAGGGGTCTGTCACAAATGAGCAATGTTCACTGGCCTGCATCTCTCCATGAAGAACATTTGACACAAGACAAAAGTAAGAAATCAAGGCAAACATGTAGTGGCAATGACCTTCAGATTATTAGCCTATCTCCCAACTTTCATTAGTTACCTCTCACGATATAACTGGAAAGAAGAGAGTGGCCCTATTATTTGTATCCTGAGCTAGAAATCCCCAGGTGTCACAAGTGCGATCCATCAATGACAATACATTACTTTCTCAAGACTACATACTGATAACTATCTGAATGTTAGATAATGAATGCAGAAGTTAATAATATTTGTTTTGACAACACCTGTATTTAACAGGCAGCTTGACCCCTTAACGCATAGGTTCACAACCCCACACCCATGGAATTGCTGGATAAACAGTAAGCTAAACAAAATATTGATTTTACAACATATTCCCTTGTCTAAGAAGTGTCTTAAAGTTTCACCATACTTTTGAAAATATTGAGTAAGACTCATAGAAATATAATATTTTCTATATTTTGTATTCATAAATAGGATACAATAATGATAATGCATTGAAAACCTAACATAAACATGATACAATAATGATAATGCATTGAAAACCTACACATAAATAGATTCAATGTTGAAAATGACATGAGGTTGGCATTAATAACAACTGAACCACAACTTTGGAAACTTTTCAGCAAATTTCTATTTCTTCTATTTCGGCATTCATTCTCAAACTCCCACTGGATCTCTCTTGTAGCAGGACAATGGTCCAACTAGATTTCCAGCAGGATGTAGACCAGAAATGGACACGCGTTGTATCGCCATTTTATTTCCGGCAATGGCCTGACACATCCGTCTTTGGCGGAAATTTCTATTAGAATCATCTCATTATTATATTATACTGAAACATCTATTTTCAACATGTTTTCTTTTACCTTCTGCACAACAAAAAAGTTTTCTTTTAAAAAATGTATCAGGGCTCTGAGTCACACAGTGCTGCTATAAAATGTACGTATGAAGGACTCGCATACGCCAAAACAAATATAATATGGAGCACTCAAGGCAGGAATTTGAAAAGCTGGTGGACAGAAAAAGTGCTTTAAAGACATGCTCAAGTCATCATTGAAACATCTTAAAATTGACGTAAGCTCTTGGGAGAGCCTAGCTCAGGATAGAACACCATGGCGCTACAGCCTTTGAACGGGAGCACTAGCGGCGGAAGAAACCAGGCAAGATAGGAGCGGGCATGTAGAAAACAAAAATCATGTCAACGTCCTATAGACACCCTCTACAGTTGTAAATTTTGTAGAAGAACATTTTGTCTCTGCATTGGACTTGTTAGTCATTTAAAAACACACTATTATCTTTATTACTTTTATTACTTATTGTTATTATTATGGTTGAGTTTTTGGTAATCGTCGATTACGACGGACGAACAACATAAAATGTATCAGGGTCGCAAGTCGTGGTGCTGCTATAAAATGGGGTAGGACTTAAAAAAATGGCTTGTGAATCAGCGACTTGAAGGATAAATTCTTAATTTAATTAAATCTGTCAATCTTCAAAGCGAGTGCACAATAACCCAACTGTCAACAAACTTCCTGATGGTATGTTCATGCTACAGGACTTTGCCTGTATTATACCCAAAATCCTGTAATGTAAACACTTAATGAAATATATGTTTCACTAGTGTTCATGATAAAATTAATGTCATCTTTTAGCATGTAAGCAGCATGACAATCTACAATCTAACTTAACGTGAAGACTCCTAGGGAGCACAGGAATTGTGGATGTCTTAGAGATGTAGTTTTTTTTAGATCACCTTCTTCTCTCCCCCCCCCCCCCCCAACTGTTAAACACTTCTATATACTGTAGTTCTATATTATCAGAAAAGCTGAAATATATTCCAGTCCTTGGTAAGCTTTGAATCAATAAATTTGGGTACTTTATTATGTTTACATATTTCAATGTCTGCTAGTAAATGCATAATTTATCTGGCAAAGTACTTGATGTTGTATACAGAAGTGTGGACTACAAATTAATTCAAATCATATTTTGTTCAGGCCTGCTAAATATTTGCCATTACAAGTATATGTCAGACTAATCTATAATAGACATTATTTCTTCACCAGAAATGTGGCAGATTCAAAAAGCCATTAATATGCTAAGTTAGTCTGCTATAAATCTTAACTAGCAATTTTTCTCCCAATCAATATGGCAACACTGTACATCTTCATGAAGTTTCACAGTTTTTAAAACTGTTTTTACACTGACCCTATATTCCACAACCTGTGCTCCCTGGCCAGCCTTGCATTCTGCCTATTTATTTGTTGATAAAATTCTGGTCTGATATTGCACAACCACCAAGTTGATATCATTATTCATTTCAAAAACTTTAACAACCAAACTTCTTTCAAACAAACAAAAATGACTGACTAAGGGGTGGGCAACCATGTAGGGCCAGAGTTAACAGTTTTCATGTGAGATGGGGGCATGACCGGGCTCCAGTATAGACCTCTCAACAGAAAGTAAACAAGACTTCATTCCTGCTGTTTTTTACTATTGTCATGTTTTCGTTGGTCACTATTTATATTCTCGGAGTCGCATGCCAGAAAAATCCAAGGCCGATCAACGAAACGCACTGAAATAATAAAAATCAGCCTTTCAGGTCCTATTTACATTCTGTACAGAGGTATTTACTGTCAACAGTCACGGATGGGGGTCCAACATGTTTTATTTTAAGTGCCTTGGAGTAATGTTATTTTTAAGGACAGGTACATATAGTATATTAAATCAGCTTGACAGGTCAGTAAAATTGGTTTAGAATTTGGATCCATGGCCTGAATGTGGATCTATAGGTTGGATTCTGCCCACCCCTGTTCTAATGTGACCATAGACAGTTGTAATGTCACCACAAAAAGTTGTAACATACAGTTGTAATGTCACCAAAAACAGTTGTAATGTCACCACAAACAGTTGTAATGTCATCACAAACAGTTGTAATGTCATCACAAACAGTTGTAATGTCTCCACAAACAGTTGTAACGTCACCACTAATGGTTGTAACATGACCACAAGCAGTTGTAATGTCACCACAAACAGTTGTAACGTCACCACAAACAGTTTAACATCACACAAACAGTTGTAACAGCACACAAATAGTTGTAATGTTACTACAAGCAGTTGTAACGTCATCACAAGCAGTTGTAACGTCATCACAAGCAGTTGTAACATCACACAAACAGTTGTAACATCACACAAACAGTTGTAACATCACACAAACAGTTGTAACGTCACACAAACAGTTGTAACATCACACAAACAGTTGTAACATCACACAAACAGTTGTAACATCACACAAACAGTTGTAACATCACACAAACAGTTGTAACATCACACAAACAGTTGTAACGTCACACAAATAGTTGTAATGTGACCAAAAGCAGTTTTAATGTCACTACAAACAGTTGTAACGTCATTATGGGAGATAATCAACAGCACCGTACATTCCAAACATACATCCATGGATACTATGACAAACATACATCCATGGATACGATGAAAAACATACATCAACGGTTATTATGACAAACATGCATCCATGGATACTAAAACAGGCATACATCCACAGATACAAGGACAAATATACACCCATGGATACCATGAGAGTTATCCCAATCAGTTACAACCATAGCCATCTCTCCCACAATAATTTCAGCAACAAATCTAGGCAGAATGGGTAGTTATGATTGCTCTAATTGACTCATGACTTCTTATATTGACAATAATGTGTTTATTATGTGTTCAGCCCCCTTACCTGTTGAGAGCATTAAGCATCTCAATGAGGACCAGCACAGACAATGCCATGGTCATGGGTTTGGGATGTGAGAACACGTCACAGTCTACCCCAGCAAACATCTCGTCTTGGGCCAAGCACTGCGCCTGATGGGTCTGTGGGTGGTAGAGAAACCCCCAAGGGTTGTTAGTTATCATTATAAATAGTCAATCAACAGACTCAGAGAATGTTTAAAATGAAGCACCATCAGAAGACAACCATCGGAAAGACCAAACAAACCGGTATTGAGAGAAAAATGGACTCAGATATTCAATGGTTCAAATCACACAGAGGAATCTGCACTTTTGGGTTGCCAGGATTTGATTAGGAAGCAAGGAATAGCAACACTGTGGCCTGTCATGCATGTTGGTATTCCATGTTGAAGGTGGATTAGTTGAACCACAGAGCACAGACATCTTGTAAACTATAACATAATTCATTGTTCTCTGGACTACATCCTACTAATCTCCAGGAGTTTGAGAACAAATGCAGAATTAAAAAATTAGTGAAGTCATGAGTGGTTGACTTTAGCTAGTAGATGGTGATCAAAGACCCCAAAAATTTGACTTAAGTAGGAGCAATTGACTGTCAGTAAATAAATGGAATCAGGAGCAAATGACTGTCAGTAGGTAAATGGAATCAGGAGCAAATGACTGTCAGTAGGTAAATGGAATCAGGAGCAAATGACTGTCAGTAGGTAAATGGAATCAGGAGCAATTGACTGTCAGTAAATAAATGGAATCAGGAGCAAATGACTGTCAGTAGGTAAATGGAATCAGGAGCAAATGACTGTCAGTAGGCAAATGGAATCAGGAGCAAATAACTGTCAGTAGGTAAATGGAATCAGGAGCAATTGAACAAGCCAGAAATAATTTAATGAAATCAGGGGCAATTTACCAAGTCATAAATAATTGAATGAAATCAGGGGCAATTTACCAAGTCAGAAATAACTGAATGAAATCAGGAGTAATTGATAAAGTCAGAAATAACTGAATGAAATCAGGAGTATGATGAACAGTAGAACAAACACCACAGTTTACATGCCATCATCATACAGAGCATAAAATCCAAATCTGCACAAATACAAGAGAAATTTCTCAACAAGAAAATCAACAAAACAATAACTTAGAAACAGCAGCATTGCAGGATTCTACAAGAAAACAAACACAGTGATACACGTGAGTCAAGGTAACACAGAATGTATGTACAACATTCAGTATCACGAACTGAGCCACTGTTGAGGGTGACGTCAGGGTTACCTGTTGAGTGCATTTAGCATCTCTATGGTTACTAAAACTGAGAGAGCCATTGACATGGGCTCCGGTGCTTGGAAAATACTGCAGTCGACTCCCTTGAACATTCTAGGTTCTGCTGGACATTGCATGTGGTGTGTCTGAGGAACATGGAAAATTCTATTTTGGTTAGGAGAGGGACCAATCAGTGGTTACTGAATATGAATATTTAAATCAGAGATGGGTAATCCTGTTTGGACCGGCTGACCAAATTCAGGTCAGTTAGACTGGAATTCAGTCACACCCACCAGCTGTTGCTGAAATATTTGTAAAGTTTATTTAACTCCCGTGATCAAATGTATCATCCGAGATAACAGTAAAATATTTTATCAACTTATTGCCATTCATGTTGATAATTCACCCATGTGTTGCCCGGGAGGGAAACTAATAAAAGCAGTAATGTTACTCGCTACTAATTTCATAGGAGGCAACTCAGAGGTTTTGGAGTTGGCTGTCCCACGCCACAGAAGGTCATAGTGACCTAGAAGCCAATTTGAGGTCTGCTGTGTCAGGCTGAGAGGTGCAGATATCACAGCTAAGCTGTAAACATAGCAAAATGCATTCTGTTCTCTGGACTGCATCCTGCTAATCTGAAGGAGTTTGAGAACGAAGGCAGAAGAAAATGATAATTAAAAGGTGGCAAAAGACTATTGGGTACAAATATTGGACACTGTACTTTGGAGACAGCTTTGCTATGTAAGTACCAACATGCATTTTCTTCTTCAGCGTTCATTCTAAAATTCCAGCTGGATCTCTCTTGCAGCAGAACAATGGTCCTATTTGATTTTCAGCAGGATGTAGTCCAGAAAATGAAAATGTGCTGTGTTACTGTTTTATTTGAGCCAATGTCCTGACACATCTGTTTTATTTGAGCCAATGTCCTGACACATGTTTTATTTGAGCCAATGTCCTGACACATGTTTTATTTGAGTCAATGTCCTGACACATCTGTTTTATTTGAGCCAATGTCCTGACACATCTGTTTTATTAGAGCCAATGTCCTGACACATCTGTTTTATTTGAGCCAATGTCCTGACACATCTGTTTTATTTGAGCCAATGTCCTGACACATCTGTTTTATTTGAGCCAATGTCCTGACACATCTGTTTTGGTGGGAAACTTGTATTGACAACTGATAATGTAAATTAACCAAACACAAAACACACAGACTGTAGTGCTATCAACAAGGTTCTCCACCACATTATGCAAGCATACACACAGAATTATCTCTTGCCCCTGTGTTGCTAGGCCCAAAATGGGAGCAATTAATAGCGACACTGTTACCTTCCATGCATGTCATAAGGGATGACTGAGGAAGTTTTCAGGTGAAGTTGGCTGGTCCATCTTATAGTATAAAAGTGACACAGAATTAATACTATGTTAGATGTGTCAGGCAGAAAGGTGAAGGTAACACAGCTAAACTGTTAAAAATGACACAAGGCATTCCTTTCTCCAGGCTACATCCTGCTAATCTGCTGGAGCTTGAGAATTAATTTGGAAGAAGAATCTCATCTGTGTACCCCCCTCTCCACTGCTCTGTGGCAGATAGGTACAGAGCACTTCTTGGCAACTAAGGTACTAGGTTTATTTTTCGCTGCAGGCAGTTTTACATTAGGACTTATTCAGAAATCAATGGCAGCCTAATAAATTTAAATATTGTCAAGAAAATCGCTACAACTAAAAAAATTGTAACACATGTCTAGAAGTGAGTTGGTTAGAGAGTTTATCTCACAACAGTGAGGTCCAGGGTTCGATCTCCAGTAAGAACCTAAGTTTTTGTTTCTGTCAGATGGTAAATTTAAAAAAAAAAAATCACCCTGTACATGATGTGGTGACAGGAAGGCATGTGGCCTTCATCACACAAGCCACACTCAGCCTCCCTGCAGCTCTCTAATGGGAAAACTGCAGTAATGGCAGTTTAAAAAAAAAAAAATTCTTCTTGCTGGCTGTACCGGCTTCGAGCCTTAAGTGAGACCTTCCAATTTGTATGATAATTCATCACTTAAGTGAGACCTTCCAATTTGTATGATAATTCATCACTTAAGTGAGACCTTCCAATTTGTATGATAATTCATCACTTAAGTGAGACCTTCCAATTTGTATGATAATTCATCACTTAAGTGAGACCTTCCAATTTTTATGATAATTCATCACTTAAGTGAGACCATCCAATTTTTATGATAATTCATCACTTAAGTGAGACCTTCCAATTTGTATGATAATTCATCACTTAAGTGAGACCTTCCAATTTGTATGATAATTCATCACTTAAGTGAGACCTTCCAATTTGTATGATAATTCATCACTTAAGTGAGACCATCCAATTTTTATGATAATTCATCACTTAAGTGAGACCTTCCAATTTGTATGATAATTCATCACTTAAGTGAGACCTTCCAATTTGTATGATAATTCATCACTTAAGTGAGACCTTCCAATTTTTATGATAATTCATCACTTAAGTGAGACCTTCCAATTTGTATGATAATTCATCACTTAAGTGAGACCTTCCAATTTTTATGATAATTCATCACTTAAGTGAGACCTTCCAATTTTTATGATAATTCATCACTTAAGTGAGACCTTCCAATTTTTATGATAATTCATCACTTAAGTGAGACCTTCCAATTTGTATGATAATTCATCACTTAAGTGAGACCTTCCAATTTGTATGATAATTCATCACTTAAGTGAGACCTTCCAATTTTTATGATAATTCATCACTTAAGTGAGACCTTCCAATTTGTATGATAATTCATCACTTAAGTGAGACCTTCCAATTTGTATGATAATTCATCACTTAAGTGAGACCTTCCAATTTGTATGATAATTCATCACTTAAGTGAGACCTTCCAATTTGTATGATAATTCATCACTTAAGTGAGACCTTCCAATTTGTATGATAATTCATCACTTAAGTGAGACCTTCCAATTTGTATGATAATTCATCACTTAAGTGAGGCCTTCCAATTTGTATGATAATTCATCACAGCATTTCACATATTATTCATACCTTGAATCATAATTATTGTAGACTTTCTATCATGCCACGATGTTAAGCTAACAATATTTTCTCAAACTACCATCATCTCATTCCTTCACTCTTGCCCCCACTATAATGATGTTCTTTAAAACTCCCTGCATTTAGTATGTATACTTGCATAATGTCGTCAAGCCTAGGCTGGTCATCTGGTCCACATTAATGATGTCCAGCTGCCAACAAACTGTTATATGGAGAACTCTTAAATGGCTTCAGCAGAACCAGATGATAGAAGTAGTATTTTAAAGACTCAACTCAGGCATCATTGACGCAATCAATGTAGACACAACATTCATGGAGGTGGCTTGCACAAGACTGATGATTAGTAGAGCAGCTGCTGAGAGCTTCAGACAAGCTCAACAAGAATATACTAGAAGAAAGGTAAGAGATACTTAATGTATATCAGATGGCAGACTCCTCCCACACATGTTCATAATGTAGAAGGTAATACCAGGTTGCATAGGACTCATTGGTCAGAGTTGGAAGTACCACAGTCTTCTTCATCTTCATCCCAGTTGACCGCAATTGATTGTTATCGATTTTGACAGTTTAAAAAAAAACTGTTCATATTTAATCGCTGCCCATTTCATTTTATTAATAGTATAATATAAACCATAATATAAACATGATCTGATATTGTCACAACATTCCTCACAGCCTTTGCTCTCTCTGTATCTACTATCACACCTACCCCCTTTTTTTAGGTTTATCTCCAAGACACAGGACAAATTAAAGAGAATAAAATACCTTACCAGTTGGTAATAGTTTAGTTTAGGGCCTTTGTCATAAAGTGTGAACCACCAGGCGGCAGCACCAACAGTAGCACATCCAACGTAGACTGTGAGAAGAGGTTAGGTAAGATAAAGGATGTTGAATTTATTGAGTGAGACTTCAATGTAGATAAAACAAGACAAAATAATTAAATAAACATAGACATATTAATGTTAAAAATCCAGATCTGTGATATAGAGGTACATGCATTCAGATCTGTGACAGAAATACAGACATTCAGATCTGTGACAGAAATAGACATTCAGGTCTGTGACATAGAGGTACAGACATTCAGATCTGTGACAGAGTTACAGACATCCACATCTGTGACAGAGAGGTACCGATGTCCAGATCTGTGACAAAGAGGTACCGACGATCAGATCTGTGACAAGGAGGTACTGAAGTCTATCCTAGATAGCCTAATTGCATCTTTCTGAGCGCACTCATAAAATAAAACACTTTCAACAATCTGGGTCTCCACCTATATCATTGCTCTGGTCATAATCATCATGTTACTAGTTGCTGCACTGAACGCACCATTTTATAATATATGACTTCTTATAGCACATGTATGGTCCATTGCATTCACCGACTAGTGAATGCAGACCTAGAGGCTGACCTCAAAAACGATGGACTACCGAAATAAAAGAGGCGGCACATTTCACAATATACTCAGCACACACGAGGGCTATCTCCAGAGAACTCTTCTACCCCTGACGCTGAAAGGCAATAAAGAGTTTAGTGAATAGATAGATAGTCCATGCCGTGTGACATTGGTTATCACGTCTTTCCACAGCCTTCTGTTGCGTGTGCTGTCATCTTTTCTTCTTATGGTTCATGCTCTGTGGCGTTGGTTATCATGTCTTTCCATGGCGTGCTGCTAATCATTCTCAATACCAATGTTCTCCCATGCCACAATGTCATGTTGTCAAGCATCTTGTCTCTTGGTCTTCCCCTACCACTCTTGTTCTTCAACTTGCCTGTTGTTACAATTTGTTCCATCTTTCCTCTTCTCATGATGTGTCCAAAAAAGTGGACTGTTTCTTTCTGATGCTGGTCAGCACCTCTCTTTTTGAATTAATGTCTCTCTAGATCATTATGCTTCAATGTTGTTCTTAACATTCTTCTATAAAACCACATCTCTGCTGCCACAACATAATTTTTCACTGTTCTGCTGAGTGTCCAAGATTCACTTCCATACACCAGAATTGGTTCTATATAACTTCTAAGAACTCTCTCACCTCAGCTGACAAAGATATATTACAAAGGATGTTCTTCATCCTGTGAAATGTTGCCTTTGTCTGGGCAATTCTACATTTGACTTCTTTAACACATCTTCCATCTGATGTTATTTAATGTACCTGAATATTTGAATATGTTGACTTGCTTCTGAGTGAATCCCATCTACTTTGATGTTGCATTCTGGAGGAAATTTATTCTTTGATATTACCATTACTTTAGTTTTCTGATATTCAGACTAAGCCTTTTGCTATTCCCTAATACACTTCCTCTATATTGAGCTGTAAATGTCAACACACCAATCCCATAGATAACTCCTCAAAGAGGCGAGGATTCAAATCCCCCAATTTTTTTAGCTAATCAGAACATAACATTTAGTACTAGGAATGTAGCCAGAATAGAAGACAGGGAAATACTCCTCCTGCAACGACTTTTCGTAAAACGGTCATCACATTTTTCATCAAAAAAGAGAGAATTACATCTGAAAAAGGTCAAGTGCCTCCCATTCTTTTTAGGTAAAACTACCTCCTTACTGAGAACATATCTACGGTCCTGCAATACACTGTGCGTGTGTCAATCCGCTGACCTATCGTGTAAACTATAATATATCCATGTGATATTTTTTTATCGGTTCGGTAGCAGAGTTGATAGTAAGCTCAACTCGCAAACTAAACCTGTTGAATTAGCTCATGATTCAAACGCTGACCATCCACACTGTGCTAGCAATTGAATGGCATTAGTGTTGCTTCAGAACTCAACAATAGTTGAATAACAGTGTCCCCAATAGAGACAAAATATTTCTTACTAATCAGAGCATGGATCTCTGGATATATCTGCACTGGAATATCATTATCAATTTTCCTGGCAAGTGTGATGGCTACTTGAATGAAAGTATGTAAACTTTGATAGGCTGAGAATCCCAATAGTGGAAAGAATAGGAATGTACATTCAGTGACATAGCATAAGTTAGCTAGATCTGCCAATTATATGGTGCCAATAAAACACTAATTAATTTGAAGCAACAAGTTTGATCTTAAAAAGAAAAAAAATGATACGGTCAATGGAAGAGAAAAATGACCCACCTCCAATAGCCATGTATCTGAAGAATAACCATCCTGTGATGAGTCCTTCCTTGGGAGATCGAGGTGGTTTCTTCATGATGTCAAGATCTGGAGGATTGAAGCCTAGGGCAGTAGCTGGCATACCATCTGTTACCAGGTTGACCCATAACAACTGAACAGGGATTAAAGCTTCGGGGATTCCCAGAGCAGCAGTCAAAAAAATGCTGCAGACATAATATGAACAGGTCATTCATTAAAACTGGCATTCTTCTTCAGCGTTCATCCTCAAACTCCTGATGAATCTCTCTTATAGCAGGACCATGGTCCTATTAGATTTCCAGCAGGAAGTAGTCCAGAGAATGATAATGTGTTGTGTTAACGTTTTATTTGCACCAATGGCCCAACACATCCGTCTTTGGCAGAGGCATTCAAAGTCAGCCACATTATAATGACAGAAATAATAATAATAATAAGTATTAACATAAAACACTGCCCACATGTTGCAGCGGCCAGAAAGGGGAGCAATGAAAAGCAACACTATTTACCTTCCATGCAGGTCATAAGAGATGACAATGGAGGTTTTGGGGTGGAGTTGGTTGTTCCATCTCATATAGGATCAAAGTGACCAAGAAGTCATGCTTAAGTCCAAGTGTCAGACTGAAAGGTGCAGATATTGCAGCTGAGCTGTAAACCATGACACAACATATTCTGTTCTCTGGACTACATCCTGTTAATCTGCAGGAGTTTGAGAACATTCTCTGGACTACATCCTGTTAATCTGCAGGAGTTTGAGAACAATCATAAAAGAAAAAGAACATAAAAACACAAATTAGTTAGTTTTACAGTTCACAAGACAAGACTAAGTCACACCAAAAAATATAGTGAACAGTTTATACAACAAAACTAAATAGATGTTTAAATCAAAAGATCTTTATCAAGTCGATACAGGACAAACAGAACAAAACAAAAATAATATTGCAATTGAATCAGGCTACAGCTATTTAATAATGGGAAAAAACCAAAGCAATGATGATATATTGTGCTAAAAATGTTTATTAAAAAACTGGAGAAATGAGAATGAAACAAAATAGTCACATTTCCCTGAAAAACAGGGCACGTGTGACAACTAGGGTCACAAGAGCAACCTACTTAATAGACCTCTCTAATGTTGGAGAAATGTGACCTGTTGACCAGACAACCTCTCCAATGTTGGAGAAATGTGACCTGTTGACCAGACAACCTCTCCAATGTTGGAGAAATGTGACCTGCTGACCAGACAACCTCTCCAATGTTGAAATAATGTGACCTGCTGACCAGACAACCTCTCCAATGTTGGAGAAATGTGACCTGTTGACCAGACAACCTCTCCAATGTTGGAGAAATGTGACCTGTTGACCAGACAACCTCTCCAATGTTGGAGAAATGTGACCTGTTGACCAGACAACCTCTCCAATGTTGGAGAAATGTGACCTGCTGACCAGACAACCTCTCCAATGTTGGAGAAATGTGACCTGTTGACCAGACAACCTCTCCAATGTTGGAGAAATGTGACCTGCTGACCAGACAACCTCTCCAATGTTGAAATAATGTGACCTGCTGACCAGACAACCTCTCCAATGTTGGAGAAATGTGACCTGTTGACCAGACAACCTCTCCAATGTTGGAGAAATGTGACCTGTTGACCAGACAACCTCTCCAATGTTGGAGAAATGTGACCTGTTGACCAGACAACCTCTCCAATGTTGGAGAAATGTGACCTGCTGACCAGACAACCTCTCCAATGTTGAAATAATGTGACCTGCTGACCAGACAACCTCTCCAATGTTGGAGAAATGTGACCTGTTGACCAGACAACCTCTCCAATGTTGGAGAAATGTGACCTGCTGACCAGACAACCTCTCCAATGTTGGAGAAATGTGACCTGCTGACCAGACAACCTCTCCAACAAGGGTAAATCTACTTACCAGACAATCTCTAATGGTGGAGAAGGGTGACCTACTTACAAGACAACCTCTCCAATGTTGGAGAAGGATGACCTTCTTACAAGACATCCTCTCTAATGTTGGAGAAGAGTAATCTACTTACCAGACAACCTCTCCAATGTTTGAGGATATGAGATATCTGATAAACTGTTTCATGTTATTGTAGATAGCACGGCCTTCCTCTACTGCAGATACAATGGTGGCAAAGTTATCGTCAGCCAGCACCATCTGTACATTGGTGGTCAAGGACACTACATCATTGAAAATAATAGGTATTTTGAATCAAGATAGCCACTGAGATTGACAGCTGCAGGCAAGTGTATTGGATTCCTAGCCTACCCCTATCCTCTACCTTATTATAAGTGCATTAGCATCTTAACCTGTACCTAACCTCTACCTCAGTCAGGTGTGTTAGCATCTTAACCTGTACCTAACCTCTACCTCAGTCAGGTGTGTTAGCATCTTAACCTGTACCTAACCTCTACCTCAGTCAGGTGTGTTAGCATCTTAACCTGTACCTAACCTCTACCTCAGTCAGGTGTGTTAGCATATTAACATGTACCTAAACTCTACCTCAGTCAGGTGTGTTAGCATATTAACATGTACCTAAACTCTACCTCAGTCAGGTGTGTTAGCATCTTAACCTGTACCTAACCTCTACCTCAGTCAGGTGTGTTAGCATCTTAACCTGTACCTAACCTCTACCTCAGTCAGGTGTGTTAGCATATTAACATGTACCTAAACTCTACCTCAGTCAGGTGTGTTAGCATCTTAACCTGTACCTAACCTCTACCTCAGTCAGGTGTGTTAGCATCTTAACCTGTACCTAACTTCTACCGTAGACATGTGTGTTAGCATTTAACCTTTAGCATTTAGCGCATGCGGTTGCGTCTGTGGATCTCACCAATGGCTCACTAGACAAACCAACCATGCAACAGAAAACCTTAGTAGATGACATGCCTTTATATTGAGGTTATCTTCTTATAGAAGCTTCATGGCACGTCATCTATACAATCCCGTAGTCGTAACCTTCGATAACAGTTATAATGTTGTTCCGAAAGGCCGACGTTGTGCTTGAACTAGTTACGGCACGGCGTGGGTGGGCGTAACAACAAATAAACCTGTCGCAATGGCTAGAGTCGTGCCCTGATGTTGATGTCTGTTTCGGCAGCATTAGACTCGAAACACCATCGAGTCTAATGGCTGCTGGAACAGAAGGCGGAGCACTTATGGGAATGCCCCACATGCTGTGAGGCCAGTTCCCTAATCAAGAATCAAGAAACCAACCTCTACCTCAGTCAAGTGTGCTAGTATCTTAACTTGCACCTAACCACTACTCAGACAGGTGTGTGATACCTCACACAGGTGTGTGAGCACATTAACCTGCCATCCATATATCATGTCTCATTGCAGAACTTGTGGAATTGCTGAATATAATATTGCGGGAGCTAACAGAATGTAACATTAAAGGATATCTGCAGCACTCTTAGCGACAGCGGTTCCTGAGCCCATGGCAATACCAATCTCAGCTTTCTTGAGAGCAGGGGCATCGTTTACACCATCACCAGTCTGAAAATAAGCACACAGTAAATCATGACAAATATATTCTTCTGTGATTTGGAGAATTATTTATTAAAATGTTCTGTAAGACTTATGGTTGGACTTATTAACTTACAGATGTGAAAGCTGGACACTATATATAGACACAGAAAGAAGGATTCAGGAATTTGAAACTACACTCCTTCAAATGGGCTGAGGATAGAGTTGTGTGGAGATCTTTTTGTGCTGATGTCTCCAGTGTGGAACCCCTACAACCCTGACGGGTTATGTCATTATTATTATTATTATTATTATCACTGTGGAAGTATGACTATTTGTGTTAGGGTTCACTTATTTGAGTCTTGATCTCCTGATGTTACCCATTCGTAAATGCAAACATGTATGGCATTGAAAAAATCAATCATGTGTAATGTTTGTTGAGCCCTCATGCAGGAGGCTCTGGAAAACCTGCTGTGGTGTGAACAAGAATGACGGTCTTGAGATGAGGGAAAGCTGTTTAACTTCTTTTCTATATTTTCAATTTCTGTTAATCCTTTATCAAGTCACTACATTTGGATGTTTTATTTTTTTTTTAAAATATGTATTTAAATTAATATTTTTTTCTGTATTCATTTTCCTTATTATATGTTTGTTCAGATGAAGATATCTGATTGAAATGTTAACAGTTTTTGGCATTATTTATTTTATTATCATTGTTTTTATCATGTTTTAATGAAAAGTGGTAGGTATTTGTAACATGTTTACTTATTGACTATAATCACTTCAGAATTATTTTGTTTTATATGAGAATACTATTGCCACAGTCGAGTGTCCGACAGAAAAGTGTAGATACCACAGCGAAGCTGTAAACCATGACACCGCATTCTGCTCTCCAGAATAATTCCTGCTAATCTGTAGGAGTTTGAGAATGAACGCAGAAGATATGAGAATAAGAAATTAGTCACAAAAATAACTGTCAATACATATTATACTGCTCATAACTATTTCTCACAGAACACCTACCTTCCTTTCCAAAAAAATTGAAACATTGTACTTACTGCGCAAAACTGAAATCCAACAGGTAGATCCAGGAAAAGGGTAATAAAGTAACAATGTGACCATCATTATTATTACTGTTCGCTTTCTGTTATATGTTTTAATTTTGTTTCAATTGTCTGTCTTGATAAAGGCCTTTTGGTCGAAATGTCGATTTGTGTGTGTCATTATGTGTGTTATCAAGTATTAGCAAAACTTTATTACCCTTTTCCTGGATCTACCTTTCACAAGACCCTAGAGATCAGCTCAACCAATTTGAGAAACGTTGGTCTACAAAAACCTTCACATGTAAGTATTCAAAGAGCTTTATTGCTCTGAATTTCTGAGGATTTAAATAAACAAACTCTTACCATGGCAGAGATCTCTCCTTCACTCTGTAGATGTTCCACAATCTTACTCTTGTGGGCAGGTTCCACTCGAGCAAACAAACGGGCACGCATAACAGCGGCTCTCTGGTCTTCTGTGCTGAGATCATCAAACTCACGGCCAGTGTAAGACAAACCTTCTGTTGATTCATTCTCTCCAAACACTCCTATTCTGCGGCAGATAGCTTCGGCTGTGGCCTGAATGACAAGATGGAGATGTGAACGAGTATAGTTATTTATAACAAATAGCATCTTTTTGTCCACATACACTTTAACCTCTTCTGTAATCAGACATATGCTTCTGTAATCATTCATCTTCTTTCTGCAAACATACATCGTCTTTCTACAACAATATATCCTCTTTCTACAATCACAAATCTCCTAAAACCATACATCCTCTTTCTACAACCATACTTTCTCTTTCTACAATCATAAATCTCCTATAATCACACATCTTCTTTCTACCATCATAAATCTCTTACAACCATACATCTTCCTTCTACAACCATACATCTTTTTCCTTCTACAATCGTACACATTTTTTTTTGACATCACACATCTTTTTTTTCTACCATTAAACATCTTTTTCTATAATCATACATCCTTTTCTACAATCATACATCTTTTTCACAATTACATATTTTGTCCTGCAATCTTGCATTTCTCCCTACAATCATATACTAAACAAATATGTGAGTGTATTGTTCATGAGGCAAAAGATCAAAACATTGCACACTAATCACAGTGGGATCTAACTGTGTATGAAATAAAGCTTTAGAGAAATCCATTACATAAAAGGATACAAGAACTGTATTGCTCGTAATTCACTTGGGAGGGGGGTGTGTCCCCAAACCAGACAGAAAACAATAAGGAAACTATAACCATATTCAATAATAGTTATCAAAGTATATTTAAATGCCTGTGTGAGACAAGGGCCTGAAGAGGGAGCAAAGAATAGCAACACTGTTTCCTGCCATGCATGTTGTAGGAGGCGACCACAGTTGGGGGTGAGTTGAAGTTGTGATCCCATTTCCCAGGGGATCAAGGTGAACCAGAAGCCAGTTATGCTCAGGTCGAGTGATATAGATATCACAGTAAAGCTGCAAACCATGACATAACACCTTCCATTCTTCAAACCCCCATTCTGCTAATCTGCTGAAGTTTGAGAACAAAAAAAGAAGAGAGTATTTGTAAAGTCTAATAACAAAGAGGAACATGGAGTACTAAATGAAGAAACCTATGTACAATGAAATCAATCCTCTGAGCCACTTATCTCTTTTATGGTAACTGACTATTAAAGTTCTGTATTCATTGTTAACGTGATTCCAATAAGTTGTTTATTCCAATAAGTTGTTTATTCCAATATGTTGTTTATTCCAATATGTTGTTTATTCCAATATGTTGTTTATTTCTAGCAACTATATCTGTTCAGATGAACAAGCTGGTAGGCTCACCTTATTGTCACCAGTGATAACAATGACCCTGATACCAGCATCTCTGCAAGCCTTGATGGAATGCTTGACCTCTTCACGTGGTGGGTCCAACATGCCAACAACACCCACAAAAGTCATGTTTGTCTAGAAATATACAAACATACAACAATGATTTCATATACAATAATGTTTCATACAAAAATTAGTCAGACACTAGTATAACAATGTTGCATAGAAAATGTTAGCCCACAAATACAACAATATCAAATACAACAATATCAAATACAACAATGTTTCATACAAAAATTAACCCACATACAAGAACACAAATTTCAAATACACTGTTCCATAAAAGAATTAGCCCACAAAAAAGTACAAAATTTCAGATACAACAATGTGTACAAATGAGTATGACATTTCCAGATACAACAATCTCCCAAGCAACAGTTAGCCCTAAAATAACACAATAAAATAATTACATGCTGAATCAGTTGAGAAAATTTGAATATTGAAACACATAATCTATCTCTGTGGAAACCAAAATACACATTATAAATTCAATCTTCATACCAACATTGTGTTCTGAATGTCAAACATGGATATTCATAAAAGAACTAGAGAGAAAGCTTACTGTGTGAAACGAAATGTCTAAGTTAGTTAGTTAATCGTTGGATCATCGTCATTGTACTCTGGACAAGGCCATAGGTGCTCAGATCTTTCCTAGAGTGTATCCGCCATTACACGTTGACTGATGGTCCCAGTACGTCGTTGATTTACCATCATTCTTTCTCGCCCACGAAAACTCTCCTTTCTAGCGAAACCACATTTCAAACCAAGATTATGATATATGTCTAAGAAAAAGAGCAAACAGAAGAAGTAAAGATCATGTGAGGAATGAAGAGATTATAAGCACAGTTGGAACAATGTTTGTGATAAAATATATTGAAAAACAAGGACAAAAATGGTTTGACCATTTAATGAGAACGACCCCTTATTGGCCATCTGCAAAAGCATTTACAATATGAAAATTGAAACAGCAAGATGCAGAGGAAGACCAAGAAGAAGGTGGATTGAAAGAGTTATCAACATTCTGAAACGTCACAATATTACTGCATATCAGGCGACCAAACGTGCCATAGCCCTAAAACCGATTGTTGTTCCATCCAGCAACACCTTCCAGCATAGATAATAATCTATAATAGATAAAATAGATAATTATAATTTATGAGATTTGAGCCAGACAGCACACACCACAGCCGAGAGATTTGTACGGAACTTTAGTGACTCAATGTATGTAACACTAACCTCATACTGGATAAACTTCCTGGAATCCTCCAAGTCCATATCCTCTCTGCGTGGTGGGTTGTCTATGGTAGCCAAGGCTAAACAGCGGAGTGTATCACGGCCTGGTCAACATAAAGAATATATACATGAAATAGTACTAATAGGTTTACAAAGTGTAAATAACAGACATAAAAGTTTATTACGGTGTAAATGATATGAGAATTAAAGTCTGAAAAATATAAACGATATGAGAATTAAAGTCTGAAAAATATAAATGATATGAGAATTAAAGTCTGAAAAATATAAACAATATGAGAATTAAAGTCTGAAAAATATAAACAATATGAGAATTAAAGTCTGAAAAATATAAATGATATGAGAATTAAAGTTTGAGTCCACAGAAGTCAAGAGTGATACGTCTTTGTGTTGTAGAGGAGAGTGGTATGGAGGGGTGTGTGATGTGAAGGAGAGTGTGGTGTGAAGGATAGTGTGGCGTGGAAAATTTTGTGACCATGCTTACTGTGAACTGACAAACACAGAAAAAAAGAAAATGAAAGTTTGCAAACTATGAATGTCATGACAAAAGTTTAGGAAAAAGGAAACGCTATGAAACAGTTTGAGAAATATGAATACAATCACCTGTTCCATATAGTTTGGTCAGCTTCATGATCTCATTCTTGATGGCAGGTGACATGGGTACCTTGTTTTGACCAACTCGGACATGGGTGCAGCGGTCAAGCAGTCCTTCAGGGGCTCCCTAAGTAACACAGTAGACATGTTTTATAATGTCTATTTAAGCCGTCAGCAATTAATGATATAAACTTTTTCTGTAAGCATTACCTGAAGCTTATTCTTGCACATAGTTCCTCTTCCTCAGTTTATTATCAAACTCTTGTTTGTTAACAGGATGCAGTCTAGGTAATGGAATGTTGTTATATCATCTTTTACAGGATGTAGTCTAGATAATGGAATGTGTTATATCATCTTTTACAGGATGCAGTCTAGATAATGGAATGTTGTTAAATGATCTTTTACAGGATGCAGTCTAGATAATGGAATGTTGTTATATCATCTTTTACAGGATGTAGTCTAGATAATGGAATGTGTTATATCATCTTTTACAGGATGGCTGCTATATCTGCAATTTTTTACATAAATAAATTCGACTTCACCAAGGTTTTTAGGTTACTGAACTAACAAACAAACTAACTAGCAGTCACTCACTAACTAACTAACTAACTAACTAACTAACTAACTAACTAACTAACTAACTAACTAACTAACTAACGGTAACCAACCAGGTAACGGTAACTAAAGGTAACAAACTAAATAACAGTAACTAACGGTAACTAACATATTATGGGCTTATTATTATAATTATTCACTGTGTCTATGATGACATACATAAACATATACATACAATTACCTTTGCAAACATACGAGCTCCTACTCCAGCTCTGATTGGCTTGTTTGGTGCGCAATAGACAGACATAGACTTGCGATCTCTGGAGAACTCAAGTGTGAACTCCTTCTTCCACATATCCCGGATCACACTGTTGCTGAGCGTACCCTTCTCACGTTTGTTGAGGCCAGTCTTGTCTGTATTGTAAAAGTTTAGCTTCTCCACAAAGACGGTTAAAGCTGTCTCCGTGGCTTCTCCCACCTTCTCATAAATATCCTTGGTCTATAGGGGAACAACAACCAAGTGTAGAATTTTGTAAGAAATTATGTCTTGTGTGACCAAGAAGCAAACACAATCAATGATTGACTTAATCAATAATAATTAATGCATATTTTGTATAGATTAATCTTGAGGGAAAATATTTCAAGAAAGTGAACAAAAGCAAACCAAGACTATGATGGACAAAGGATATCGAAGATCTTCCGAACATAATACTAGAAGAGGCTCGGCAGTTTACACTGAGGCTTACAGAGTGGCAGTGAGGACAAAACTACACTCACATACATATTATATATGAGAGAGAGAGAGAGAGAGAAAGAGAGAGAGAGAGAGATATCTTGTATAGAACATTGCCATTCAATTAATTTTAATTTTATCATCATCACTATCATCGATAGTGATGATCGACTCAAATTTCCATGTAGTTCCAATCTTGATTAAAATTTCCATGTAGTTCCAATCTTGATTAAAATTTCCATGTAGTTCCAATCTTGATTAAAATTTCCATGTAGTTCCAATCTTGATTAAAATTTCCATGTAGTTCCAATCTTGATTAAAATTTCCATGTAGTTACAATCTTGATTAAAATTTCCATGTAGTTACAATCTTGACTAAAATTTTCATCAATGAGAGCAACTATGATTCACATTTCTGAATACCTTCTGAATGGTCCCTCAATGCATTGATATCTTAGAACAATCCATACAAGTACATTTCAATACTGTGGCATAGCTCACCAGCTCATTCTTTACCTGCTACCATAGGTGTCAACTTACATTTACATAAATACATATTTTTAACAATTTATTTCCATATTTCAATAAAAACGTCCACATTTATCACCCCCCCCCAAAAAAAACTAACTAGATTTGTTGTTTAATTTCTTTCTTTTTTTTGCCCTTCAATATAAACGTGTGAGATAAAAACTTCTGCATTAGTCATAATTGCTATGAAATTTAACACCAAGTGACATCTTTTAGAACAGAAATTTATTTTTTTAAAATCCATTTTGGGTTTTTTTTGGGGGTGGGCATGAAAACCATATTAATAAGAAAATCCATACTAGCTGACACCTATGTATGTCCGCAGCACCAACAGGTATGAATATGTAGGTAATATTCCTGGTCAAAAATTGCGCTAACAACTTCACCCATTCATGTTGGATGACCTAAGCTTCAGCTTTGCAGAGTATGTTCATCGAGTCCCTTAAAATGCATATGTGAGAATAGTCTTGTGACAACAGCCATAGAAAAGCCTCCGGCACAGCATTTACCTCCATTGTAAGACTGCTTGTGGTTGTGATAAAGGCACCGCTGGATTCCTTAAGTTTAACTAAAGGATTTTTCAGAAAAATCCCTCCCAAACATCAGTGTAGTTGTGACATGCTCTGTTGATGAAAAATTCCAATATTTAACAATAATAACTGTACCTCATTGTAATCTACGCTGGAATCATTGCACATGGCACAGATGGTGACGATCTCTTCCAAGCCAGGGAATTCAGTGGACTTGACAATCTTATTATTGACCAATCTGTAAGAGACAGGAGAGGTACAGCTATTTTATTACTACAGTTGTGTGACCAGGTAACTGGTAGTTGTGTGACCAGGTAACTGGTAGTTGTGTGACCAGGTAACTAGTAGTTGTGTGACCAGGTAACTGGTAGTTGTGTGACAGGAAACTGGTAGCTGTGTGAACAGGTAACTGGTAGTTGCGTGACCAGGAAACTGGTAGTTGTGTGACAGGAAACTGGTAGTTGTGTGACCAGGAAACTGGTAGTTGTGTGAACAGGAAACTGGTAGTTGTGTGAACAGGAAACTGGTAATTGTGTGACCAGGAAACTGGTAATTGTGTGACTGAAACAGTTATGTGACTAGGTGACAACTACAGTTATAGTATCTGGTGACTGATGCAGTTGTGTGATCAGGTAACTGTATGATCATAATACAGTGATATGATTAGGTGTAATGTATTCTTAATTTAATTTTATCAGATGACTGATAGTCTTCTATCTACATGACCTGTACAGTTATATTATCAGGTAACTGATAAAACTACATGATCATGCGATTAGTAGTTATATGACCAGGTGACTGGCACAAATATATGACGAGGTGACTGGCACAATTATATGACCAGGTGACTGGTAGTTACACGACCATGTCATCAGTACAACTATATTATCAGGTGAGTGGTACAATTATAGGTAGGCAGAGATACAAGTGGGAGAGCAACATTACATGATGGACAGGTTACAGTCTAGCAGAGTGCACCACCAAGACAAGAGACAGGAGATGTTGGAGATACATCTTCGTTGTATCCAACCTTCGTTGCGGAGACGGCACTTGATGATGATGATGATGATGATACAATTATCATAACCTGTAGTGATCTGACCAGATGTGCCGCTAGATAACATTCACTGATAAAGTACAAACATAAAACAATGTACTTACAGGTCTCCTTCTGGGGCATATGTGGATCCTGTAATATCAAACTGCTGGGTTTTTATGGTATTTGCCTCCACTTGTGTGAAGATGAACATCTGAAATGGAAATGAAGCATGAGCCAGTTTTCTAGAGAGTAATCACATGCACATGAAGGAGAAGATACAGTGATATAACCAACACAGACTGGTCTTAGGTTGAATGAATCGTGCCTCACAAAGAGACTGTAATCCCCTATTCAACAAAGAAACGTATGCATGAAGAAATGTTTAAATAAAATGTGGAGATGAGGGAGATGATATAAAATGTGGAGATGAGGGAGATATAAAATGTGGAGATGAGGGACGATGATATAAAATGTGGAGATGAGGGAGATATAAAATGTGGAGATGAGGGAGATATAAAATGTGGAGATGAGGGAGATGATATAAAATGTGGAGATGAGGGAGATGATATAAAATGTGGAGATGAGGGAGATGATATAAAATGTGGAGATGAGGGAGATGATATAAAATGTGGAGATGAGGGAGATGATATAAAATGTGGAGATGAGGGAGATGATATAAAATGTGGAGATGAGGGAGATGATATAAAATGTGGAGATGAGGGAGATGATATAAAATGTGGAGATGAGGGAGATGATATAAAATGTGGAGATGAGGGAGATGATATAAAATGTGGAGATGAGGGAGATGATATAAAATGTGGACATGAAAGAAAACATAAAAGGACTATTTCTTCTTCTTCAGCATTCATTCTCAAATTCCCACTGGATTTCTCTTGTAACAGGACAATGATCCTACAAGATTTCCAGTTGGATGTAGTCCAGAGAATGGAAATGCGTTGTGTTGCCGTTTTATTTGCGCCAATGGCCCAACACATCCGTCTTCGGTGGGACAGGACTATTTAATAATTGAACAAATGCAAAGAGTTTAGCTAACCATAATGAAGTAGTGTGCCACTTTATGCCTAGAAATACACACAGCATCACATGGCTCATGGAAGCAGCTGTAAGGTAATATTATGCCATTCTCCCATTGACCAACATACCCCAATTTAAAGTCCACTTATTGTGATTTGAAGTTGTTAAAAATTACTTCAGTGATTCACCAGCCACCAGGAAGTAGAGTACCAGGACTTATGCTTTGGGAAGGTTCAGGAATGGAGCTATCGCTACTGTGGAAGTGCAGCTGGCAACATTAGTTAGGTGTTTACTGGTCAATCACCGACTAGGCAGCAGAGTACTTATAGGAAACAGTGTGCTATGACAGGTTCATAACTTATATTATCTTGACCGTTACATAGTTTAAATGTGAGAGCACTAGTTTTTGCTCATATGTATCTGGCACTGAAGAAACATAAGACGTATGTTTCAGTAGCATAGCCAGTGCAGGTTCAACAGATAACCTCTCTTCCCTAACTAGTTTGGATTACAAGACTAGCTCACTAACCCATCTGCCATTGAGGTAGACAGCAAGACAATGTATTTCTTCTTAAATCACAAAGTGAAATATAATAGAACAAGAAGACACAGCAACCAATCACTAGATGTTGATAACCAACCTTGCAGACAGACATTTGATTAGTGGTCACACAGCAACCAATCACTAGATGTTGATAACCAACCTTGCAGACAGACATTTGATTAGTGGTCAGTGTCCCTGTTTTGTCCGAGCAGATAACAGACGTACATCCCAATGTTTCCACAGAAGGCAAAGACCTTACAATTGCATTCTTCTTGGCCATCCTACGGGTACCTGTCCATTAGTGAATGTAAATAATGACATATTAATTTTATTGCTAGGTCCATGGCACATAGGTGTCAACTTATTTTCTATAAATCCGTATTTTTTAACAATTTATTTCCGTATTTCGATAAAAACATTCATATTTAGCAACACCCCCACCCACCCCCCCCCCCCCCAAAATTCCACCAATTTTTTTTAACCCTTAATATGAGCGTGTAAAATATAAAAATCTGCATTAGTAATAATTATTAGAAAATTTAACACTCAGTGAGTTTTTTAAGAATTCTGGCGACATGATAAGACTTACCTAGAGCCAAGCAAGTTGTGATAACTGCGGGCAAACCTTCAGGGATAGCTGCCACAGCCAAGGCAACAGCAATCTTAAAGTAATAGATGGCCCCCTGAAGTGAAATATATCATAAGATAATGCATTAATTATGTTCATGAGACAATGCATTCATGTTTTCATCATGAGACAATGCATTCATGTTTTCATCATGAGACAATGCATTCATGTTTTCATCATGAGACAATGCATTCATGTTTTCATCACAAGACACTGCACTCTTTTTTCATCATGAGATAACACATTCATGTTTTCATGATGAGACAATACATTAATTTTTTCATGATGAGACAACGCATTCATTTTTTCATCACGAGACAATTCCTTCCCTTTTTGTCATCACAAGACAATGCATTCATTTTTTTCATCATGAGACAATACATTCATCTTCATCACAAGACAATGCATTCATCTTTCATTACGAGATAATGCATACATTTTTTCATCACGAGATATGCATTATTTTTTCTTCATAAGACCAAAAAAAACTGACACACAAAAATCACCTTCATCCAGGAACCTCCATGGGCTGGATCATTGAAGTGGCCTATATTGATGGCCCAGACAGCAACACAAATGACAGTGATCACCTGGAACATACAAAGATTATAGTAAAAAAAACTACATTTATTACACACTTCATTCATCCAAGTTTCAGAAGTCCTAACTGTCTATACTATGTCTCACATATTAAAGACATTCAAAACCAGCCACATCCGTACACAAAAACGTGATCTGTAGCTGCAGTAATAATCATCAAATCTCATCGCTTTACACTTGATCAAATCTTCTATAGCAGGTATGGCCATCCACGGTTCTCATGCATGAATGGTGAGTCATTTCTTGATTATAAATGTGTATAACACAACAATGTTAATAATAAAACAAGAAAGTCCTACCCACATAAAATATATTGACTGTTAATTAATTTTAACAAATTCAAATATTAACTCAATAAGGAAAATAGAATTTTTTGCCCCGAACACTTCTCATAAATGGTTACACTGACAATTTCAGTTTTAAATTCTTTTATTTTGAGATCAATACACAATCAGTACACACATTTTACGTATGTGTATGTGTGTGAGAGAGAGAGAGATGTGTGTGTGTGTGATGATGTGTGAAGTCACACTGAGAGGACAAACCTTGGAAAGCTGATTACTGAACTCATCAAGCTTCTGTTGCAGTGGGGTCTTTTCTGTCTCCGTATCCATCATTTCATTGCGGATTTTACCTGAGAAATGGGAGGGTGAAAAATGATAGGTACGTACAATCTGTATGATAGTAACTACGTTTAGACACACACGTGTACGTACAATCTGTATGATAGTAACTATGTATAGACACACACGTGTACGTACAATCTGTATGATAGTAACTATGTATAGACACACACGTGTACGTACAATCTGTATGATAGTTTCTCCCTAGCAGACATAACTATAATGACAACGACATGTAGCATTAGATTTAAAAACTAGTAATAATATAGATCGCCTTGCAAATATTTATTGAACTGATGAAGAAGCAACTAGCAGATTTTTGGTGAAGAGCTACTGGCATGGTCGCAGATATGACTTTGTTAAGTGGGTTTTTAAAAAAAGTTATCAGTCACGACTGAAGACCTTTTTCTGTCGTTAACCTTGTTTCTATAGCAGAAATGTATTCCTGTTAATAAAAGAAAATGAGGTGTAAGTGTTTGCGACTTTCCCCTTCGAAACACGTCCCTTCCTACAGTATCCACACATCCATGGCCTCTAGTTTCCTCACCATCTGAGTTGTAAGATTACAATCTATTTAAGCAGTTGGGTGTTTATATTCTGGTTTATCGTGTGTCTAATGCTTTTCTTCCACTCATTCTACAGTTGGACTGGTAGCCACTGGAGCATAATGTATTTACTTGTCAAGTTGTTGAGTTATTTCTTACACCAATACTACTACTACTACTACTAGCACCACCAACAACAACAATCAATGTGGCAGATGAATTCTCGTTTGGGTTTACAAGTCAGGTTATGAGCGTGACACGAGGGATGACGACGGTTCGGTAATCCATGACCAGGCTCTGTATAAAGATCTGTGCATAGAAAGGTCAACATGACTTGAAACACTGATTGTGGTTATATCCGTTCATTTCGTTTGTCGGTCCTGACTTTCTTGGCATGTGACTCCAAGCATATAAATGGTGACCTACGAATATCACAAAAATATTTATTTTTTTTAAAAACATCACGAATAAGGTCTTATTTAGTTTCTGTACAGAGGTCTTCTTTAACGGCGATGGTCAAGAGTAATCCCTTAGCTGTGAGCAGGTATGTCTTGACAAACATAGCCCTTCTGACAATAATGTTCGTTGTCTCATAGGTACGGTGAGATATGGGTTTTGTGGATGCATGTTTAGTCCATCAAAGGAGGAGACATTTCAGTGCCGCACACATCTACGGCCCTCTAGTCATATCATAGGTACGGTGAGCTATGGGTTTTGTGGATGCATGTTTAGTCCATCAAAGGAGGAGACATTTCAGTGCCGCACACATCTACGGCCCTCTAGTCATATCATATACTAGAAGAATACTGTTGCATGATGGTATGTCAGGTAGGTCACTGGTAAGACTCCCAGATCTTCCACACGAGGGCAGCACGAGGGAGGTAAAAACAAACTGAGTGAGGAAGACAGATAATAATTTGGAATTGAGGAGGAGGAGAGGATTTGGGATCAAACCTTAAATGACAAATATAATAGAAAAAGTTGACGGTATTTAAATAGAGAGAAGAGGTGGAGGGAAAATAGAGAAAAGAATAGGCAGAAGGAATCAATAAATGTGTTTTGCTTCCTCAAGTGTCGACGTCACTAAATGATGTCTGTGAAAGGCTGGTGACATTTAACATAATCTTTCCAGCAATCATTGATTCAATCATGCATTTCATCATTAGCACACACTCGCATCCTCTCTCTCTCCCTCCCACACTCTGTTGAACAAACACACGAATCGGCTATTTATTCATTCACTACTATCACTTAATAACTATGTCAATCATTCACTCGTCAATTCACTGGCTCTCAAGCCCGTAGCTAAGGGGGGAAAGGGGGAGAGAGAAAAGAGAATGGCTAAAAAATCACCCCTAGTGAACTCAAAAAGAGCTACCCTACTCCCTTTTAAACCGTTTTCCTTAAAAAAGGGTCACAAATAATCTCACGAAAACGAATGAATTATCCCCACAAAACTGAGGAAATGACCCTTAGTGAAACATTAAATCTGATCCAAGTTATATCTACGGCCTTGCTGGCTTTCCTTTACTAAACCTGTGAATTTCCTCAGTATAGTCGAGGGCAACGAATTTTTCCCGTGTTCACCTACTTAGATGGATCTGTGGCTCCTGATAACAAATGATTTTTTTCTGTCTCTCCCCCCCCCCCCCCACTCTCTTTAGATGGATATCTAGCTCCTGAGCTTTCAAATTATTTTTTCCCGTGTTCCCCCTTCCCTTAAATGGATTTATGGCTCCTGATTACAAATGATTTTGTTCCATTTTCCCCCTCCTTAGATGGAACTCCTGAGTTTTTTTTTCCAAATAAAATACATGCCGACATTTCGTGAGTATCTGCATCTTTGACTTGCTTTCTTATTGAATTAGGCAGCGTCGTGGTACAGGTGACCTTTGAGTGTATATTTAAGACGAACATAGGAATGGGGTACAGGAAAAGTGATACGTACGATATACACACAGACTGGGAGGAGAGAGTAGGTTGTGCTTGGAGACAGGAATCTCCGCCAAAAATGGAAAGATGACTGATGTACCAGCAGACGGTAAGGGTTCTGCACTCCTGTGTCTGAGCCTTTCTGCACGTGGTGTGAGGCAAGGTCAAGGTGTTTGAGGAGAGAAAGAGATATTGAGATGGCAAAAAAAAAAAGGATACAGAAACATAGCTAGTAAAACGCACGGGTGTTGCCGGGACCAGTGAGGGGAAAAAAGAACACAAGAGCTGTGACATGCCTCGCATGTTGTAAGAGGCAACTAAGTAGGTTTAAGGAAGGGGGAATTCGTTCGTGTGTTCCGAGGCCCGAAAGGAGAGCAAAGAATAGCAACACTGTTTACCTTCCACGCATTTCATAAAAGGCGACTATTGAGTTTATGGGATGGAGTTTGCTGTCCCATCTCATATAGGGTCAGTGACCCAAAGCCATGCTGAAGTCGGATGTATCAGGACAAAAAACGCAGATATAGCAGCAATATTGTAAACCATGACACAACGCATTCCGTTCTCCAGACTACATCATGCTAATCTGCAGGAGTTTGAGAACGACCGCAGAAAAAGAAGAAGGAAGGGGGAAATTGGGAGAGCCATCTCATAGGTCAATGTCATGCCAATAGCTAAAGTCCGATGTGTCAAGCCGAAGAATATCACAAACAGTAAAACATGAAACATCGCATTTCGTTACTTTCTCCAGGTTTATATCCCCTGCTCATCAGCAGATGTTTGTGTGCCAACAATATTTGATTTGGGGGAGGGAAAGAGAAAAGAATTGAAAACGCTTGCCAATTATTGACAAGTTGTGGAAGGAGTGGGCGTTATCAGAACTTGACGTCGGCTACTGTATGCTCGTACACACAAAATTAAATTGTTTGCATTTTGAAATATTTTTTCTAAACATGTGAATAGCGTTTAAAAAAAATATTTTTTCTTCTTCTTCTGCGTTCGTTCTCAAACTCCTGCAGATTAGCATGATGTAGTCCGGAGAACGGAATGAGCTGTGTCATGGTATATAGCATTGCTGTGAAATCTGCGCCTTTCGCCCTGACACATCCGACTTCAGCACGGCTTTATGTCACTGGCCCTATATGGAATGTGACAGCCAACTCCATCTCATAACCTCCTTAGTCGCCTTTTACGGAAGGTAAACAGTGTTGCTATTCTTTACTCCCCTTTCGGGCCCCGGCAACACACGGGCCATTTTTTTTTAAATTAGGGGAGAGGGTTTCAGTTTTTTTTCTTCAGCTTTCATTCTCAAACTTCAGCGGGATCTCCCTTGTAGCAGGATGTAGTCCAGAGAGTGGAAATGCGTTGTCTTCGGCAACGGTTCAGTTTTTGAAGCACAATTCGGTGTAATTGTTTGTGGGGGGGGGGGGGGGATCTCTAAATTCTGATGACAAGGGGGAGAATGGAGAACATTGTTGAGGTAATGTATGCACATCCACTTTTCTCATGAGTGTAGAATCTGTATTATGTTAACTTTTCTCATGAGTGTAAAATCTGTATTATGTTAACTTTTCTCATGAGTGTAAAATCTGTATTATGTTAACTTTTCTCATGAGTGTAAAATCTGTATTATGTTAACTTTTCTCATGAGTGTAAAATCTGTATTATGTTAACTTTTCTCATGAGTGTAAAATCTGTATTATGTTAACTTTTCTCATGAGTGTAAAATCTGTATTATGTTAACTTTTCTCATGAGTGTAAAATCTGTATTATGTTAATGAGATGTTTAAATAGAAAGTGAAGGAAACCTGAGATTTCAATTGCTTATTGTGGTATCCATTAAGTGATTGCCCTGGTATAATGGGTAGGACATGTGCTTGGTCTTCAATAGGACGCGGGTTCGAACCTAGGTTGTGACGTCTTGTTTATGATCACAATTTTGGGAGAACCTGGGAATTATCGCTTGAAACTACGGAGTTACGAGTGGTTCAAAGTAGTAGAGTATTGACTTCACTTTACTCGGTTTCCCATATGTACTCAGTCTCTCAACGAAGCGGCACGCCGCCTGCCGAGAGTACCACTAATAACACGTAACTCCGTAGCTTCAAGCGATAATCCACAGGGATCTCCGAAAAAATCCACCTTGTAAATAAGACGACACGTGCCGGATTCGAACTCATGACCTTTTCAACACAAGGTGAACAGCTTAACCACTACGCTAGAGAGATCTTCAATATATGAATGGTACTTTTGACATCTCTAACTAATTACTCATACATTGAAGCTACGACATTCATCTCTAGAGAATCACTTATACATCCAAGCCACACCAGAGATCTCTTATTAATTACTCATACATTGTAGCTGTGTCATACATCGCTAGCTAATCCCGCACACATTGAAGCTACATCAGACAGCTTTAGCTTTAAATTCACACAGTGTAGCTACACCAGGTATCTCTAGATAATCACTTACAATCGTCATACACTGTAATTACTTCCGGCAGCCTTAGTTACGTCATACACTGTAATTACTTCCGGCAGCCTTAGTTACGTCATACACTGTAATTACTTCCGGCAGCCTTAGTTACGTCATACACTGTAATTACTTCCGGCAGCCTTAGTTACGTCATACACTGTAATTACTTCCGGTAGCCTTAGTTACGTCATACATTGTAATTACGTCCGGTAGCCTTAGTTACGTCATACATTGTAATTACGTCCGGTAGCCTTAGTTACGTCATACATTGTAATTACTTCCGGTAGCCTTAGTTACGTCATACATTGTAATTACGTCCGGTAGCCTTAGTTACGTCATACATTGTAATTACTTCCGGTAACCGTAGTTACGTCATACATTGTAATTACTTCCGGTAGCCTTAGTTACGTCATACATTGTAATTACTTCCGGTAGCCTTAGTTACGTCATACATTGTAATTACTTACGGTAGCCTTAGTTACGTCATACATTGTAATTACTTCCGATAGCCTTAGTTACATCATACATTGTAATTACTTCCGGTAGCCTTAGTTACATCATACATTGTAATTACTTCCGATAGCCTTAGTTACATCATACATTGTAATTACTTCCGGAAGCCTTAGTTACGTCATACATTGTAATTACTTCCGGTAGCCTTAGTTACGTCATACATTGTAATTACTTCCAGTAGCCTTAGTTACGTCATACATTGTAATTACTTCCGGTAGCCTTAGTTACGTCATACATTGTAATTACTTCCGATAGCCTTAGTTACATCATACATTGTAATTACTTCCGGTAGCCTTAGTTACGTCATACAATGTAATTACTTCCGGTAGCCTTAGTTACGTCATACATTGTAAATACTTCCGGTAGCCTTTGTACGTCATACATTGTAACTACTTCCGGTTGCCTTAGTATGTTATAAGTATGTTCTGGTTGCTTGTTGGTTCTTGTCCTTTGAAACAAAAATATGTACTCACTGCGCAAAACTGAAATCCAACTGCTAAAGCGTGAAATGGGGTAATAAATATTTGCTAATAATACGAAACAAACATATGCACACACAAATCGACGTTTCGACCGAAAGGTCTTTATCAAGGAAAACATAAACATATAAATTTAAAAAACGACAAGTAGGGACGACAGAACTTGCGTTCACGTGTCTAGTGAAATGGCAGAAAGGAAAGAAATGAGGTCAAAGGTAACATCAACAGGAAATGGACAGAAATAGGAATAACACAAAAATAGACCCGAATACACGTGAAAACGAAACAGGGAAATAACGGAACAACCGGATATATAGCGTATGTCAAGCGCTCATTCATACCCGAAGGCTTTAGAGTGCCAAATTCGTATATATAGCAGTTCTCAAGCGCCAGACGGGTCCGGTCGTCAGAGAAGCCAATCTTTGATGGCAATCACCTGAAAGTCCCGATGGCATGTGCCGTTGAAATGAACGTCCACAGGATAGCCCGAGTTGTGTTTGATGCTGTGTAGGTGCTCGCAGAAATGGTCAACAAGCCTCCTACCAGTCTCACCTATGTAAGTCATGGTGCAGCACTTGCAGATGATGGAATAGATGACGCTCCGGGACACACTGGAGAAACTCTCTTCGATGGAGAAGGTGGCCTTGGGGAATGTGACGGACCGGGTCTGGGTAACATACGGACAGTTGTAGCATCTAGGGCGATTGCAGCTGATAGTGCCAGAATGAAAGGGCAAGTCAGACGTAAGATGACTCCAGACCAGTAGATCCCTGAGGTTCTTGTCCCGTCTGTACGCAACCAGAGGGAAGGTGGGGGGGGGGGGTCCGCAGAACACTCCACGCGTCTCAGAAGAACATAACGAACTTCCACTAGACATGTGAATGCAAGTTGTGTGGTCCCTACTTGTCGTTTTTTATTTATATATGTGTTTTCCTTGATAAATTCCTTTCGGTCGAAACGTCGATATGTGTGTTTGTGCCTATCGCATTATTAGCAAAACTTTATTATCCCGTTTCACGCTTTACCTATGATACAAAGTCCATCATTGTCTCTTCGTGTTTCTCTCTCCCTTCCTCTGCTTGTTGGCAGAGGCCCATCAGTTCAGAAGTTTAGTACAGCACTTCCTGCAGTGGCAGGTAGCGCTTCACACTTCAACCATCACCGAAATGACGTCTGGGAAGTCAGCGGCGGCACTAATTGATGATCTAGCCGCCACTCACATTAATTTTCACACCAGATGGTTCAAACCTGTTTATTTGGCCCAGGTAATTGTCAATTCCCACCTGTACTAGTAATGTTTTCAGACAGGTGCAATCATTTATCACACATAACACACACATAATGGCTTCTGATCATCACCACTCAATATGTTTATCTTCCCATCTCACTCGGCCATTCCGCATGGCACTTGATTGATTGATTGAGGTAGGCCTAAACTGAAGTACTTTGCTACGGTAATCTGATAATATAATTCCATCTATCTATTCATCCATAACTATATATCTAGTTAAATAGTTATCCGTCCAGTCATAAACTCATACATCCATCCATACATCCATCCATACATCCATCCATACATCCATTTATCAAGTGCTCAGAACAATCAATGCCCATGAGGGCTGGCTTCTGAACACCATACTAGGGGACAAGCAGGGATTTTTTCACGGTCACATTAAAAGACACCACAGAATGGAGAGTGTTATTGGAGGTGATGATAGAAAGTAACAGGGGTAAAGGCCGACCAAGATGCCTGTGGACAAAAGGCATTCAGAAATGCCTGCACATGTCCCTAAAAAAGGCGGGGCAGCTTGCTCAAGACCGAGGAGAATTCAAGAGATCCATAGGGAAGACTACGTTCTGGAAAAAATATGAAGAAATGTTTTGTAGTCATTTGATGATAATGATCTATCCATCCATCCAACTTATACATCTATCTATCCATCCATCCATCTATCCATCCATCCATCTATCCATCCATCCAACTCATACATCTATCTATCCATCCATCCATCTATCCATCCATCCAACTCATACATCTATCTATCCATCCATCCATCTATCCATCCATCCAACTCATACATCTATCTATCCATCCATCCATCTATCCATCCATCCAACTCATACATCTATCTATCCATCCATCCATCTATCCATCCATCCAACACATACATCTATCTATCCATCCATCCATCTATCCATCCATCCAACTCATACATCTATCTATCCATCCATCCATCTATCCATCCATCCAACACATACATCTATCTATCCATCCATCCATCCAACTCATACATCTATCTATCCATCCATCCATCTATCCATCCATCCAACACATACATCTATCTATCCATCCATCCATCTATCCATCCATCCAACTCATACATCTATCTATCCATCCATCCATCTATCCATCCATCCAACTCATACATCTATCTATATATCCATCCATCTATCCATCCATCCAACACATACATCTATCTATCCATCCATCCATCTATCCATCCATCCAACTCATACATCTATCTATCCATCCATCCATCTATCCATCCATCCAACACATACATCTATCTATCCATCCATCCAACACATACATCTATCTATCCATCCATCCAACACATACATCTATCTATCCATCCATCCAACACATACATCTATCTATCCATCCATCCAACACATACATCTATCTATCCATCCATCCAACTCATACATCTATCTATCCATCCATCCAACTCATACATCTATCTATATATCCATCCAACTCATACATCTATCTATCCATTCATCCAACTCATACATCTATCTATCCATCCATCCAACTCATACATCTATCTATCCATCCATCCAACTCATACATCTATCTATATATCCATCCAACTCATACATCTATCTATCCATCCATCCAACTCATACATCTATCTATCCATCCATCCAACTCATACATCTATCTATATATCCATCCAACTCATACATCTATCTATCCATCCATCCAACTCATACATCTATCTATCCATCCATCCAACTCATACATCTATCTATCCATCCATCCAACTCATACATCTATCTATATATCCATCCAACTCATACATCTATCTATATATCCATCCAACTCATACATCTATCTATATATCCATCCAACTCATACATCTATCTATATATCCATCCAACTCATACATCTATCTATATATCCATCCAACTCATACATCTATCTATATATCCATCCAACTCATACATCTATCTATATATCCATCCAACTCATACATCTATCTATCCATTCATCCAACTCATACATCTATCTATCTATCCATCCAACTCATACATCTATCTATCCATTCATCCAACTCATACATCTATCTATCCATCCATCCAACTCATACATCTATCTATCCATCCATCCAACTCATACATCTATCTATCCATCCATCCAACTCATACATCTATCTATCCATTCATCCAACTCATACATCTATCTATCCATCCATCCAACTCATACATCTATCTATCCATCCATCCAACTCATACATCTATCTATCCATCCATCCAACTCATACATCTATCTATCCATTCATCCAACTCATACATCTATCTATCCATTCATCCAACTCATACATCTATCTATCCATTCATCCAACTCATACATCTATCTATCCATTCATCCAACTCATACATCTATCTATCCATTCATCCAACTCATACATCTATCTATCCATTCATCCAACTCATACATCTATCTATCCATTCATCCAACTCATACATCTATCTATCCATTCATCCAACTCATACATCTATCTATCCATTCATCCAACTCATACATCTATCTATCCATTCATCCAACTCATACATCTATCTATCCATTCATCCAACTCATACATCTATCTATCCATTCATCCAACTCATACATCTATCTATCCATTCATCCAACTCATACATCTATCTATCCATCCATCCAACTCATACATCTATCTATCCATCCATCCAACTCATACATCTATCTATCCATCCATCCAACTCATACATCTATCTATCCATTCATCCAACTCATACATCTATCTATCCATTCATCCAACTCATACATCTATCTATCCATTCATCCAACTCATACATCTATCTATCCATCCATCCAACTCATACATCTATCTATCCATCCATCCAACTCATACATCTATCTATCCATCCATCTCATACATCTATCTATCCATCCATCTCATACATCTATCTATCCATCCATCTCATACATCTATCTATCCATCCATCTCATACATCTATCTATCCATCCATCTCATACATCTATCTATCCATCCAACTCATACATCTATCTATCCATCCATCCAACACATACATCTATCTATCCATCCATCTCATACATCTATCTATCCATCCATCTCATACATCTATCTATCCATCCATCTCATACATCTATCTATCCATCCATCTCATACATCTATCTATCCATCCATCTCATACATCTATCCATCCATCCAACACATACATCTATCTATCCATCCATCCAACACATACATCTATCTATCCATCCATCCAATTCATACATCTATCTATCCATCCATCCAACTCATACATCTATCTATCCATCCATCCAACTCATACATCTATCTATCCATCCATCCAACACATACATCTATCTATCCATCCATCCAACTCATACATCTATCTATCCATCCATCCAACACATACATCTATCTATCCATCCATCCAACTCATACATCTATCTATCCATCCATCCAACTCATACATCTATCTATCCATCCATCCAACTTATACATCTATCTATCCATCCATCCAACTCATACATCTATCTATCCATCCATCCAACTCATACATCTATCTATCCATCCATCCAACTCATACATCTATCTATCCATCCATCCAACTTATACATCTATCTATCCATCCATCCAACACATACATCTATCTATCCATCCATCCAACTCATACATCTATCTATCCATCCATCCAACTCATACATCTATCTATCCATCCATCCAACTCATACATCTATCTATCCATCCATCCAACTCATACATCTATCTATCCATCCATCCAACTCATACATCTATCTATCCATCCATCCAACTCATACATCTATCTATCCATCCATCCAACACATACATCTATCTATCCATCCATCCAACTCATACATCTATCTATCCATCCATCCAACTCATACATCTATCTATCCATCCATCCAACTTATACATCTATCTATCCATCCATCCAACTCATACATCTATCTATCCATCCATCCAACTCATACATCTATCTATCCATCCATCCAACACATACATCTATCTATCCATCCATCCAACTCATACATCTATCTATCCATCCATCCAACTCATACATCTATCTATCCATCCATCCAACTCATACATCTATCTATCCATCCATCCAACTCATACATCTATCTATCCATCCATCCAACTCATACATCTATCTATCCATCCATCCAACTCATACATCTATCTATCCATCCATCCAACTCATACATCTATCTATCCATCCATCCAACTCATACATCTATCTATCCATCCATCCAACTCATACATCTATCTATCCATCCATCCAACTCATACATCTATCTATCCATCCATCCAACTCATACATCTATCTATCCATCCATCCAACTCATACATCTATCTATCCATCCATCCAACTCATACATCTATCTATCCATTCATCCAACACATACATCTATCTATCCATCCATCCAACTCATACATCTATCTATCCATCCATCCAACTCATACATCTATCTATCCATCCATCCAACTCATACATCTATCTATCCATCCATCCAACTCATACATCTATCTATCCATCCATCCAACTCAAACGTCCATCCATCCAACTCAAACGTCCATCCATCCAACTCATACATCTATCTATCCATCCATCCAACTCATACATCTATCTATCCATCCATCCAACTCATACATCTATCTATCCATCCATCCAACTCATACATCTATCTATCCATCCATCCAACTCATACATCTATCTATCCATCCATCCAACTCATACATCTATCTATCCATCCATCCAACTCATACATCTATCTATCCATCCATCCAACTCATACATCTATCTATCCATCCATCCAACTCATACATCTATCTATCCATCCATCCAACTCATACATCTATCTATCCATCCATCCAACTCAAACGTCCATCCATCCAACTCAAACGTCCATCCATCCAACTCATACATCTATCTATCCATCCATCCAACTCATACATCTATCTATCCATCCATCCAACTCATACATCTATCTATCCATCCATCCAACTCATACATCTATCTATCCATCCATCCAACTCATACATCTATCTATCCATCCATCCAACTCATACATCTATCTATCCATCCATCCAACTCAAACGTCCATCCATCCAACTCAAACGTCCATCCATCCAACTCAAACGTCCATCCATCCAACTCATACATCTATCTATCCATCCAACTCGTACATCTATCTATCCATCCATCCAACTCGTACATCTATCCATCCATCCAACTCGTACATCTATCTATCCATCCATCCAACTCAAACGTCCATCCATCCAACTCAAACGTCCATCCATCCAACTCAAACGTCCATCCATCCAACTCATACATCTATCTATCCATCCAACTCGTACATCTATCTATCCATCCATCCAACTCGTACATCTATCCATCCATCCAACTCATACATCTATCTATCCATCCATCCAACTCAAACGTCCATCCATCCAACTCAAACGTCCATCCATCCAACTCAAACGTCCATCCATCCAACTCATACATCTATCTATCCATCCAACTCGTACATCTATCTATCCATCCATCCAACTCGTACATCTATCCATCCATCCAACTCGTACATCTATCTATCCATCCATCCAACTCGTACATCTATCCATCCATCCATCCAACTCGTACATCTATCTATCCATCCATCCAACTCATACATCTATCTATCCATCCATCCAACTCAAACGTCCATCCATCCAACTCAAACGTCCATCCATCCAACTCAAACGTCCATCCATCCAACTCATACATCTATCTATCCATCCAACTCGTACATCTATCTATCCATCCATCCAACTCGTACATCTATCCATCCATCCAACTCGTACATCTATCTATCCATCCATCCAACTCATACATCTATCTATCCATCCATCCAACTCATACATCTATCTATCCATCCATCCAACTCAAACGTCCATCCATCCAACTTATACATCTATCTATCCATCCATCCAACTTATACATCTATCTATCATCCATCCAACTCATACATCTATCTATACATCCATCCAACTCATACATCTATCTATCCATCCATCAAACTTATATATCCATCGATCCATCCATCCAACTCATACATCTATCTATCCATCCATCAAACTTATATATCCATCGATCCATCCATCCAACTCATACACCTATGTATCTGTCTTTATGTTGTCTGTGTATCCTCATCATCAAGTGCCATCTCTGCAAAGAAGGTTGACTGCAACAGATCTCCAACATCCCTGTTTCTTGTTTTGGTGGTGCAATCTGCTTGAATGTAACCTGTCCATCTTGTGATGTTACTCTTCCACTTGTAGCTCTGCCTACCTCTTGCTCGTCTCCCTTCGACTTTAACCTCAAGTAAGGTCTACAGGCAAGATTGAGGGCAACAGAGACAGAGTGTGACAACTTGAGGAAATATTAGACAGTTTAACAACTTTTACAGCAGGGAAACAACAACGTTTCTGATATAGAATACTGGCAACAGACAGCTGTGTAGAGCCATAATCGCCTATGCCAGTCGGCATGACACCTGATGATGAAGGTCTTCAGCGAAGTGTCATGTCTTCAAATGTGTCAACAATATTTTATTTGCTTGATCTTTATTTCCCTTAATAATTATTTCTGCATGTTAAGTGCTGTTAGAACCTCTTTGTTTTAATTTCTTTCCATAATTTTCTCCGTTCCTCTATATATTCACATCTCAAAGGCATGAAATCTGTTTTCTAATTGTTTAGTGTCCATGTTTATGAGCCATACATTAATATAGAATAAATTTAGAATTTTATATGTGTGTATGTATGTGTGTATGTATGTGTGTGTGTATGTATGTATGTATGTATGTATGTGTATATATATATATATATATATATATATATATATATATATGAACAAAAGATGGACAAATATAGATATCTAAGCAGACAGATGGGCAGATGTATAGAGATATGCAGATGGAGAGATTGATAGACAAACAGGTAGATAGATGGATGGATGATACTGCTGTATGTAGTTCTTGCACATTGTTGAGATCAATAGTCATACCCTCTTTGATGGTTGTTCTGTGAAGTCTTTCATGGTCTTTCTTTCTATTGCCATCTGGTACTTATTTCAATGCTAGCATTTGGTAGTCGATTTTCAGTCTAATGGAACACTCTCCTAGTGCTTGAATTAGGATGTGTGCTCTCACCTATCCATTTTATACAAACATATACACGGACAGAACAACAATAGAATCCCATAACAAGACAGTAAACAGTTCAGTAATAAGAGAAGAATTTGAGGAATTAAATAACGCAATCAATGAATTGCTATTTGCTGATGATCAACGCCATATCTACGAAGAGGAACAGCAGTTACAAAATCCTATTAATGCACTCACGACAACGTGCAGCAAGTATAACATGAAAATAAGTACACAGAAAACAGAAGTTATGAAAATCAGCAAGTCACCAAATTTAGTGAATGTTACAATAAATAAAACTAACGTGAAACAAACTTCTGAATTTAAATACATCAGAAGTATATTCACAGACAATGGAAAATTAGACGGAGAGATCGAGACAAGATGCCAGAAAGCAAATATAGAGACATACCAGCTATCACCAGTACTGCTCAACCCAAAGATTAAGATGGAAGGCAAGAGACAGATGATAAACAGTATTTTTATGCCAACACTCTGCTATCGATGCCAGACATGGGTACTGATAGCAGCATAGGAGAGAAAACTTACAATATGTGAGATGAAATGCCTGAGAAAAGCCGTAAGAGTGACGAGACTAGGCAAAATGAGAAATGATGAAATCAGGAGAAGAATCTGTATAAGATCATGCACAGAATACATGGAGAAACAACAAATAAAATGGTTTAAACACCTAATGACCGGCATGTCAAACGTGCGGCGGCCCGCGGGCCGCATGTGGCCCATTGCAAGTATGTGTGCAGCCCGCAAAAAGAATACTGCAATTGTCTCATTTAATGGTGAAAATTGCAGTTTTAATACTTTAAACTGGGTGTAGAAACTATAAATCTGGCACGGTACCACGTATAAGAAAACAATACGGCTGTTTTAAGCTAGTAAGGGTTTTCTATCTATGACAATTGACCGGAAGTAGCAGACAGGTTGTTATTACCATGTTAAAATTTTAAAATAATAATAAATTGTATCTTGTGGAATCGTGCAGGTAATTATATTATTTGTTTTCATGAAGTACTGCATAAACTGACTCTGTTTAAAATGGCCACAGCACCTTCAGCTAAGAAGAAAAGGACACTTGATGAAGAAAGGCGAATATTTCAAGAAAAATGGGAACTACGGTATTTTTGTGCAATGGTAAATGGAAAGATACATTGTTTAGTTTGCAATAACAGCATTGCCACGCCAAAAGAGTACAACTTAAAAAGACATTATGAAACCAGCCATCGATCCTGCGATAAATATGAGGTCTTAATGCGTGTTTCAAGACTCCATGGATTGAAGTTAACTTAATACAGCAATAGACATGTTTTACAAAAATAGATCAAACCAATGGCGCTTCTGTTACTGCAAGCTATGAACTCAGCCGAATGGTCGCCATGAGTAGGCAATCTTACAGTGAAGGAGATTTCATAAAGCATTGCCTTGTAAAAGCTGCTGACATTGTGTGCCCACAGAAAGCACAGTTATTTAAGGATATTTCTTTAACCAGGAACACTGTTGCTGGACGGATTGGTGAAATAGCAGATGATATGAAACAACGGTCTGCATCATCAAAATTTGAACATTTTTCTATTGCTATTGATGAGACAGTTGACATCACTGGAATAGCACAGCTTGCAGTTTTATTAGGGCCTGTGACAGTAAATTTAATATTTATGAAGAACTGATTGAACTAATCCCAATGCATGAGACTACAGCGAGCGAAGACATCTTTGAAAAAGTCGAGCGGATTCATCATGACTATGATTTTGATGTGAGTAAACTTGTATGTTTATCTACTGACGATGCTGCGAATATGGTTGGCAGACATAATGGTGTTGCTGCCAAGCTGCGAACAAAAATTGAGAACTCGTATCCATATTCATTATTTGCACATTTTCACTGCATTATTCATCAGCAAAATTTGTGTTCAAAGATTTTAAAATTGAATCACGTGTTAGTGTGGTCACAAAAACAGTGAACTTTATCAAATGCAATGGGGTGCAAAGGGAACGCATTGCTCTAGGCGGACCCAGGGTTAGCAGATAACCAAGATCCCAAATGTACCTCCACGCGGTGCACCCTGGAAACAGAAATACAGCAGCTCGTGCTGATTCTGGCCAAATCATTTGGGGATCGTGTCCGAGAATGTAGTGGTAGCAGATGGAAAGAGATTTGACTGCACAAAGAGACAGACAATATCTCCGACACCACAAGCATCACCACATATAGCGACACTGTCGACATACAGTGAAGCTAGTCAGTCCAGTCCGAACATTGGAGGGGCGGCCAATGTAAAATGCACGTAAAGGTAAATGCATAACGAGAGACAAATATGTTTCATACAGAGTACAATGAAACAATGAAAGGGCAGAACAGCGCTAAAGGGCAGCGCGAACTGCAAATAGAAAGTGAAAAGTCCCTAGAAAATGGAACTACAAGCTCCGTCAGCTCGAGACGGGCTTCTAGTTACCAGAGCTCCTAACAGGCAGAGACCCAGACCCATCCATCGACGTTTGGTAAAGCAAAAGACCTAACCCAACTCTAATGTCGAGCCTTCCTAAACCGGAAATATGCTTGCAAAGAGAAAGGGTTCTGTACCCAATGGGTGTAGGCAAGAAAGGGACAACGATGGCAGTCCTGGCCCAACTCTACTGTCAAGGTTTCCTATACCGGAAGTACACTTGCAGAGAGAAAGGGTTCCGTACTCGATTCGCTCAGGCACAAAAGGGACAACGATTTAGCCCTGGCCCAACTCTACTGTCAGGTTTTCCTACACCGGAAATACACTTGAAGAGAGAAAGGGTTCAGTACCTGATGGGCTCAGGCGCTATTGGGACAAGGACGCTCAGCTCGAGAACGCCTTGCTCCCAAACGCGTGGTGTGAGACTCGAACTTGGACAAGGGGTACACGATGTCTGTGAATGACACCTCGGCTAAGAGGGCGAAAGAGCCAGGGTCCAACTCCTCTGCTGAGTTCTTCCCCTTAAGGAACCAGGCTCACGGATGAGAAACGGTTCGGTACCCAATGGGCACAGGCACAGCACGTCCAATTACACGAGGCAAGTTCATAGACAGTGGAACACCTCGTTCGAGTTAGACGAGAGCAAAACATCGTCTGGGCGAAGAGTCTCCACTACGCGTGCCTGGAGACAGATATAGAGGCTGTCACAGGCTAAGGGTAGCCCACCCGAATTGTCAAGGCATGCCGAAATCGGATGTGCTAGGCCTACAAGGCGCATAACGGTGGCACAACGTAATCACGCTCCCGGCGGAAATCGCACGGATATCCGTGATGGTTACAATGGAGCGAACGAAAAACAAACAAACAAACATCAAATGCAATGCTCTCAACCATCGTCAATTCAGTCAGCTGTTAGAAGACATGGATAGTCAGTTCACCAATATTCCATTCTACACAGCAGTCCGTTAGTTGTGTCACAAAGTGCTGAAAAGATTTTATTTGCTGAGACCAGAAATTACTTTATTTTTGGAGATGAAAGGTAAAAACACTGATGAAATAAAAGATGAAAGTTGGGTCCAGGATCTAGCATTTGCTGTGGACATTACTGCACATTTAAGTGATCTTAATTTGTAATTACAAGGGAAAAACAAACTCACCACTCAGTTGTACGACAATATCAAGTGTTTCATTACAAAACTAAGCTTATGGAAGACACAGTTGTCACGTGAAAATTTGATTCATTTTCCTAACTGCAAAGAACCAGGCCAATGCTGAATCTGTACTTACCTTTGCTAAATATGAAAGTCACCTAGATTTATTGTCAAAAGAGTTCCAGGAAAGGTTTAGTGATTTCTCATCGTTTGAATACCATTTTGCATTATTCTCGGCACAATTCAACTTTGATGTTGTCAAAGCAGAGGAAAAACTTGCAGATGGAGCTATAAGAAATGCAGTCTGATTCTACACTCAAAGCAAAGTATCTAGAAGTCGGCATACCTGGCTTCTATTCATACCTTCCTGAAAAGAATACAAACTTCAGAAAGTTTTTAACTAGGATTGTGGCAATGTTTGGTTCCACCTATGTGTGTGAACAGTTATTTTTCTTCATGAAATTAACAAAAACTTCTCAGAGAACAAGGCTGACCGATGAACACTTGTCATCCCTGATGAAGGTCGGAACTGCAAATTCATTTCAGCCAGATATACGCAAAATTGTCATGAAAAAGAGGCATCAAACCTCAGGACAAAACACTGATTAAACAGTAAAAATGATTGAATGTTCTTAAATAAATGTTGCACTACTATTGTTATATTTGGCATTGTGGGGAGTTAGCTTAATAAAACCGCTGTAGTAGGCGTGCACATTAATTAAATATAATTCAATAAGATTACAGTGTTTCTCAGATTTTTTGGTGTGGCCCGCCGGTATACTAAAAGTATCTTATGCGGCCCATGGTGCTTTGTGAGTTTGACACGCCTGCCTTATGAGAATGAATCATAACCAACTACCGACAAGAACATATAACATTAAAAAGATCCGAATACAAGGCAAGAGGAAGACCTAGAACAAGATGGATAGATAACATCAAAACAACACCAAACAAATACGGTTTCAACGCAGCCAAGGCAACATATCTGACCTTGGATAGACAACTAAAACGCCCAGTCACCACCCCTACACTTAACGGTAAGTGTGGATATTATGACCATCATCCACCTGGGGACAGCCAATAGATAATATGAATACTCTATTCATCTTGCAGGACTATGGTGTTCTAAAGATATCTCTGTATTATGTCTGGAGACAAAGAACCAGTGGGCCTGAGCTTAAATACAATAAGAAGCAATCCCAATCCCCTTTGAATTAAAAGCATGAACTCTAACCAATATTCAGTATACAGTCTAACTTATCTACACAGCACTTTATCCTACTGCCTCTGTTCATTTTGGTGATATTCATGTGTTATTCAGAGAGGTAATTCTCAGTCCAATGTTGGTGTTAAACAAAGGTGTTATTCAGAGAGGTAATGATTAATTCAACTATTGCAGCTGTACTCACCAATCTCAGTGGCCAGTCCTGTTCCAATAACTAAACCCCTGCATTTTCCTGCGGCAATGTTAGTTCCCTGTGGACAGAAAAAAAAAGGAAATCATATTTGTGGTGGAACATAGGCTCAATAATGTTAGTTTTTAGTGAATGTAAGGCTGAACAAAGTTATGGTAACAATGATAATTTGCAGTAAAATGCAATATTTTCACTGTGAATTTATAGTGTAATGCAGTTTTAACAATTTTAATTTATAGCGTAAGGTAAATTTAACAATGTTAATTTATGGTGTAATGCAATTTAACAATGTTTATTTTATACCATTAAATATTCCAGATTAACAATGTTATTTATATATCTATACTGTGTGTACAATTTCCATTGGAAAGTTTATTATGCATACAAATTATGTATAAGAAAAAGTTCCATAGTTGTATAAATGAAGTGCTGTTGTGGTTTATCCACAAGAGGAAAGACTCACTATAAAAGCATGTTATCTATTCGGGGTGTATTATTATGTGGTGGTGGGTCAGTGTGATTGTATGTGGTGGTTGGTCTGGTATGGGTCAAAGTGTTGTTGTGTGGTGGTTGGTCTGGTATGGGTCAGCATGTTGTGTGGTGGTTGGTCTGGTATGGGTCAGCATGTTGTGTTGTGGTTGCTCTAATAAATTATGTCAACAAATTTATGGCAATTTTGGCAACAACCTCCCAAGAATTATGGAACCACCCCCCCCCCCCCCCATATAAAAGAAAATTAGCATAAAAAAGCGAGAGAGAAAAAATCCCAAACATTTGTGAGATTATTAGAATTTTGTTTTCAAATTCCAACAAGTGTATAAAAAACTATTTTGCTGACATCAACATTTGTCAAATCCCCTGGCTCCTTGTCACAGACTGTCAAACGTTTTCTGACCCCCCTCTCGTCTAATTATTCACATATTTTATGGAAAACCCCACATAGTACTTCTGTGACATGGCATGTGTGACGCAAGGGGTGACTGAGAAACTGTGGGCATGGGGGCTTACTAATCCATCCTGGAGAAAGTCATTGACACTAAATGGCCACCTGAAGTCCGATATGTTTGACCGATATGTGCAGATATCCAGACCAAGCAGCAAAACGGAACTTGGAACAGAGTAATGAAGTTTTGCTAATCACTGGAAACACACACAAATCAATGTTTTTACCATAGAGCCATAATCAAGAATACATTCACATAAAAATATGGCGAGTAAGAATGCACTATTCACCTTCACATGGCAGAGCTAAATATAGATACAACTCAGAAGTATTGGCTGTTGGGTTTCAGTATTCCTGTAGTGAGTGCATATTATCAAAACCACCACAAAACATATTTTATTCTCCTGACTATATTCTGTGAATAAGCTGGTCTTTGAAAATAAACACAGAAGAGAAGAGGACGAATAAGAATAAAAGACATCAATAGATGTGTACATCTTGAAAGAGAATAAAAGACATCAATAGATGTTTACATCTTGAAAGAGAATAAAAGACATCAATAGATGTGTACATCTTGAAAGAGAATAAAAGACATCAATAGATGTGTACATCTTGAAAGAGAATAAAAGACATCAATAGATGTGTACATCTTGAAAGAGAATAAAAGACATCAATAGATGTGTACATCTTGAAAGAGAATAAAAGACATCAATAGATGTGTACATCTTGAAAAAGAATAAAAGACATCAATAGATGTGTACATCTTGAAAGAGAATAAAAGACATCAATAGATGTGTACATCTTGAAAGAGAATAAAAGACATCAATAGATGTGTACATCTTGAAAGAGAATAAAAGACATCAATAGATGTGTACATCTTGAAAGAGAATAAAAGACATCAATAGATGTGTACATCTTGAAAGAGAATAAAAGACATCAATAGATGTGTACATCTTGAAAAAGAATAAAAGACATCAATAGATGTGTACATCTTGAAAGAGAATAAAAGACATCAATAGATGTGTACATCTTGAAAGAGAATAAAAGACATCAATAGATGTGTACATCTTGAAAGAGAATAAAAGACATCAATAGACGTGTAGATCTTGGAGGAAAAAAAGAATAGAAGGCTTAAGATAATTGAAATGAATTAAGAAAAGGAGGCAGACGATTATTGATGATGCTGGGAAAAGTCAAGTATTTACACACAGACAAAAGAACACACACATAATTGGAGCTCGTGGAGTATTGATACCACACACAGAATGTCAAGGAATGCCGGCAAAATGTCAGGGCTTTTATAATGAGAGCGGTCACTGAGTACACGGCATGACTCGGGTTCTGATAATAAAGTGTGAGTATTTTCTATGCTGTTTTGTAACCAAGCCAGAAGATAACGGGGCAAGGGGAGGGGATGTGTGTTCAAACACGACCAATTACCAGATAAGATCTAACAGCAGTATCAAAACAAATCAAAATCAGCCTTTCTATGTAGTGTTTTACTACTTTCTACATAGTGTTTTACTACTTTCTACGTAGTGTTTTTATTACTTTCTACGTAATGTTGTTACTACTTTCTATAGAGTGTTTTTATTACTTTCTACGTAATGTTGTTACTACTTTCTATGTAGTGTTTTTATTACTTTCTACGTAATGTTACTACTTTCTACGTAATGTTGTTACTACTTTCTATAGAGTGTTTTTATTACTTTCTACATAATGTTTTTACTACTTTCTATATAGTGTTTTCAAATGATTTCCGTGAATTCCGTTGGTTGACGTTAGCAGGTGACACAAGATATATAAATAGTAACCAATGAAATGTACAGCAATAATCTATGGAAGTCGCGGTGACTGAATTATCAGAACTACAACCTCCACAATTTTTGGATGGTTGTAAACCTCTGATATAACCAAACTGGACTAATGTCTATGGTTAATAAGAACATACCTCATTATAAGAGACATGCTTTACTTAACCAAAGCACTACAATAATTGAAAATATCATGTAAAAAGGATGATTCTTTTTTTTGTTTTGATTCTGCTATGAGGTCTTATTTTACGATTGGTCACGATTCAAACCATCCACCTTTCTGTAGCTACACTGTGGGGAGGGGGGGTTTAATCCATCACGGTCGTATAGTCACACTTTCTAGAAAAAAACCTGGGTTTCGCCTTCCAACACCGACCCACAAAATGCAAGGAAATAATTGAAAACATGATCCAAGATGCTTCATTGAATTCTGTTGATAGTTCTTGTATTGGAGAAAGTCACACTTCTAGCACCACCTTCTCCAATAAAGACATTTTAACTAACATAATTTGTTGGTCAGACTTGGTTATTTTTTACATACAACTCCAAGTTATATAACAGAGGCATACTTACAGAAAACAGCAGGTTTTTCTTGTCCTGGTTGACTGCTCTTGGGTCGGGAATGGCATCTGTATGTTTGAGAACACTAACACTCTCACCTGGAGATGGCAATAAAAGGCACAAGTGAATTCAATGGTACAATGATTACAGCAGATGGAAGAAGTGCAACAGAAATAAGATGCCGAATAGCACAGGCAAAAACAGAAAAATTAAAAATATACTGTGTAATATGAGCTTGTCGTTAGAGGTGAGAAAGAGAGTTCTGCAGTGCTATATAACCTTTATACTAACATATGGGTGCGAGTCTTGGACAATAAACAAACTGGAAAGTGGGAGATTGGAGGCAACAGAGATGTGTTTCTACAGAAGAATGCTGAGAATACCATGGACTGCCAGAAAATCTAATGTAGAGGTTGAAAGAGTCAAATGCGAAACGAACCTTAATCAACAATATAAGAAAAAGGCAAATCTTCTTTTTTTGGCCACTTCATGAGACAGGCAGGTTTAGAGAACATAGTCACAACATGCAAGATTGTAGGTAACAGAGACAGAGGGCGACAACATGAGAAAATATTAGACAGTTTGACAACCTGGCATGGCAAGGAAACAACAACGACCTTGATACATAATACTGTGGACAGAGAGATGTGGAAAGCTATGACCGCCTACGCCAGCCGGCATGGCACCTGATGATGATGAATTCAATGGTAGGAGGAGACAGAAAGAACATTACAGACACAATACTGGATCACATCCTTCTTCAGGTATGTTCACATAAGTCATTCTGACTGATTTAATCTCAAAGGTTCTGATGCAGGAAGGAATGTCTGAAAGGCAACCTCCATTGTTTCTAATGTTGCTAAGTTTTGATATAACCAAACTTAATAACCAAACTTATTAGATCTGTATTAATTGCAACATATAATTAATTATTTTTGTTAATATCACTTCTCAATGAATATTAACTTAGGCAATAGGTGCATTGATAGATTTAACAAAAGAAAGTGATCAATATTCAGATAAATGTGTGACGACAGGGAGGGAGAAGTTGGTATATGCAGAAAGGCTAAGACTTAATTGTTGATGATGGAAGCAATAACACAATATAATATCAACGTCTTGGTTGGTACTATTATATAAGAGAGTGGGTGGTTGGTACTATTATATAAGAGAGTGGGTGGTTGGTACTGACATCAATGAAGAGTGGGTGGTTGGTACTATTATATAAGAGAGTGGGTGGTTGGTACTGACATCAATGAAGAGTGGGTGGTTGGTACTATTATACAAGAGAGTGGGTGGTTGGTACTATTATACAAGAGAGTGGGTGGTTGGTACTATTATACAAGAGAGTGGGTGGTTGGTACTATTATACAAGAGAGTGGGTGGTTGGTACTATTATACAAGAGAGTGGGTGGTTGGTACTGACATCAATGAGAGTGGGTGGTTGGTACTATTATATAAGAGAGTGGGTGGTTGGTACTATTATATAAGAGAGTGGGTGGTTGGTACTGACATCAATGAAGAGTGGGTGGTTGGTACTATTATATAAGAGAGTGGGTGGTTGGTACTGACATCAATGAAGAGTGGGTGGTTGGTACTATTATACAAGAGAGTGGGTGGTTGGTACTGACATCAATGAAGAGTGGGTGGTTGGTACTATTATACAAGAGAGTGGGTGGTTGGTACTATTATACAAGAGAGTGGGTGGTTGGTACTATTATACAAGAGAGTGGGTGGTTGGTACTATTATACAAGAGAGTGGGTGGTTGGTACTGACATCAATGAGAGTGGGTGGTTGGTACTATTATATAAGAGAGTGGGTGGTTGGTACTGACATCAATGAAGAGTGGGTGGTTGGTACTATTATACAAGAGAGTGGGTGGTTGGTACTATTATACAAGAGAGTGGGTGGTTGGTACTATTATACAAGAGAGTGGGTGGTTGGTACTGACATCAATGAGAGTGGGTGGTTGGTACTATTATATAAGAGAGTGGGTGGTTGGTACTGACATCAATGAAGAGTGGGTGGTTGGTACTATTATACAAGAGAGTGGGTGGTTGGTACTATTATACAAGAGAGTGGGTGGTTGGTACTATTATACAAGAGAGTGGGTGGTTGGTACTGACATCAATGAGAGTGGGTGGTTGGTACTATTATATAAGAGAGTGGGTGGTTGGTACTGACATCAATGAAGAGTGGGTGGTTGGTACTATTATATAAGAGAGTGGGTGGTTGGTACTATTATACAAGAGAGTGGGTGGTTGGTACTATTATACAAGAGAGTGGGTGGTTGGTACTATTATACAAGAGAGTGGGTGGTTGGTACTGACATCAATGAGAGTGGGTGGTTGGTACTATTATACAAAAGAGTGGGTGGTTGGTACTGACATCAATGAGAGTGGGTGTTTGGTACTATTATACAAGAGAGTGGGTGGTTGGTACTATTATACAAGAGAGTGGGTAGTTGGTACTGACATCAATGAGAGTGGGTGGTTGGTACTATTATACAAGAGAGTGGGTGGTTGGTACTGACATCAATGAGAGTGGGTGTTTGGTACTATTATACAAGAGAGTGGGTGTTTGGTACTGACATCAATGAGAGTGGGTGATTGGTACTGGTGTAAATTAAATAAGTGGATGGTACTGACATAATAAGAATGGGTGGTCAGTACTGAGGTCAATAGTGTGGGTGGCTGTACTGATGTTAACAAGAGAGTGGGCAGTAGGTACTGATATCAATGAGAGTGGGTGATTGCTACTGATGTCAAGAGAGTAGGTGGTTGGTACTGGAGTCAAAGAGAGAGTTTGTGCTTGGTATCAATGTTAAAGAGAGTGATGGCTGGTTATGATGTTAAGGAGAACGAATGGTTGGTATTAATGTCAACAAGAGTGAGTGGTTGGTACTGATGTTAAGAAGAGAGTGGGTGGTTGGTATTGATCTCAAAGAGAGAGTAGATGGTTGGTTCTGGTGTCAATGAGAGTGGATGGATGATACCAAAGAAAAGAGAGTGGGTGGTTGGTGCCAATGTCAAAGAGAGAATGGGTGGTTAATTCTGATGTTAATAAGAGTGGGTGGATGGTACCGATATGACATTAAATGGCAACCAGATATACCAATCACCTACCATCAGAAAAAACAGATGATCAAGTCAATAAGAAAGCCACAAACACCAACACAAGATGATTATCATATTATGAACAGACCAGAACAAGTTATAATTCTACGCCTCAGAACAGGACACAACCGACTCCGCAGTCACATGTATACAAAGTTCAAGATTGGCACCACAGCCATGTGTACATGTGGCCAGGCAGCACAGAGTGCCAAACATATACTTCAAGAGTGTTCTAAGCATGAAGCGCTGAGGCAGACATATTGGCCAGAGGAAACAACACTGGAATCAAAGCTCTATGGGACACTGTATGAACTACAAAAGACAGTGAGTTTTATTAAGGAGACAGAATTACAGATATAGACATGTTTCAAGTGAACGAAAGAAGAAGAAGAAGAAGAAATGGCTTCCAGTTATGACAGTGTTAAAGGATGATATCAGCAGCAGTTTCAGTAACATCAACACAAGTCGTGAAATATATTAGCCATTGATGTATTTAAATACAGCAACAACCAGAGTTCTCTTGTATATAACCTGTTTATTGTTTATCACAACATCCAGGGTTACGTATAAGAAAATCAAGTCAGCGAAGAAGCATGAAACTAGAATTCACAACGAACATAAACTCAACAATAATCTAACTTAAACTATAATTTACAACAAACATAAATTCTACGTTAATCTAACTGAAACTAGAATTCACAACGAACATAGATTCTACGTTAATCTAACTGAAACTAGAATTCACAACATAGATTCTACGCTAATCTAACTGAAACTAGAATTTACAACGAACATAGATTCTACGCTAATCTAACTGAAACTAGAATTTACAACGAACATAGATTCTACGCTAATCTAACAGAAACTAGAATTTACAACGAACATAGATTCTATGCTAATCTAACAGAAACTAGAATTTACAAAGAACATAGATTCTATGCTAATCTAACCGAAACTAGAATTTACAACGAACATAGATTCTACGCTAATCTAACCGCAACTAGAATTTACAACGAACATAGATTCTACGCTAATCTAACCGAAACTAGAATTTACAACAAACATAGATTCTATGCTAATCTAACTGAAACTAGAATTTACAACGAACATAGATTCTACGTTAATCTAACTGAAACTAGAATTCACAACATAGACTCTATGCTAATCTAACCGAAACTAGAATTTACAACGAACATAGATTCTACGCTAATCTAACAGAAACTAGAATTTACAACGAACATAGATTCTACGCTAATCTAACAGAAACTAGAATTTACAACGAACATAGATTCTACGCTAATCTAACTGAAACTAGAATTCACAACAAACATAGATTCTACGTTAACCTACTGCTACAAGATATGTTTTCATAGGGGACCACACGTGCCCATGTACTCATTGGTTGTGAAAGCTACTCACCAGTAAGGATGGCTTGGTCTACCCTCAGGGTTGTGGAAGAAATGTGGAGAATGCGAATGTCTGCAGGAACTTTGTCTCCAACTAATGAGATGAGACAAGCAACATGTAAAGGTTACATCTTTAATTGGAGATAGTTATGCTCAGAGCTATCTAATAAATATCATTCTGTGGACAGCGGCCAGACACTATGAATTGTATATCTAATAAATATCAGTCTGTGGACAGTGACCAGAGTCTAAGAATTGTATATATTGTATACAAAATAAATGTTTCATGAGCAGTGACCAGAGTCTAAGAATTTTACATATGTCTAAAAAATGAATGTTTTGTGACGAGATATTAAGAATTGTCTATATAATAAATATTTTGTGGGCAAAGACGAGATTTTAAGAACTGTTTATACAATGAATAGTATGTTTGAGGGTGGGGGGATATATGCGGGTAGCTACCCGTATTCTAGCTAGATTCCTAGTGCTAAATGTTATATCCAGATTTTAAGTAGGGGGGGGGGGGTAAACTTCCCCGAACACCCGCCTTCCATATTCTAAGGGCTTGTATCCAACCTTATTAGATGGGCCCCAATTATCAAGAAGCAATGTGACCCGCGACTCCACTTTGTAGAAGAACCACAATTTCAATACAATTTGAAAAAAAAAAATTTTTTAATAGGATACAAGAAAATAAGCCTCCAACTGGAACTGTCAGCCGCTTAAATGGTGGATTTATTAAGACGGGGATCGGAGCACCTATGCACTTATTCGGTGTACTCAAATGATAACCTACACTCAGAATTCAACAATGAGCAATATTTTAAAGTAAAATATAATTTTTACTTGCTTCAAAATTAGCGGTTGAGTTTTCGTTAATGTCAACCGTATGACATTTTCCACATTGAATCAATTTTGTGTTTTTGTTTTCAAATAGTGAAGCCTTGAAAATTTACTCTCCCGAGATAGTAGAGTCTAAGGGGAATAAAAATTGAACGAAAATAGCTTGGCAACCAAAATAAACAATTCCAGTACCAACCATGGCATACTTTGTACAAGCCTGTTTGCAGTATCAGCACCGTAGGCCATTCTGACTTGTTTTTCATTGGTCATTGTGTCTACTTTCGCCAACCAATGAAAAACAATAGTCAGAATGACCTAAAGTAGTGACACTGTACACATGCGTGTATAACGTAGGTCGTGCATCAGGAAACCCCGACCTATTGGCTGGGAGCCTGTACTTTAGCCCTGCTGTGATCCTCGACTTTATAAGTCCTACCAGCAGAATCACAGCAAGCCTTTTCTTACGTCACCATTTCAATTGTTTCCGTTCATTTATTGGTCAACGTTGACTGGGGATACAAACGTATATACAATAGCGACCAACGAAAAAGCACGGGAATAAACAAAATCATCCCTTATGAAGGCTTATTTTGATTCTGTTCGCAGGTCTTCTATTGTCGAGGATCACAGTATAAAAGTTTTTTAGTTTTTTTGTGTGGTGAAAATCAGTTCAAGAACAAGATACTCAGTTTGACAGGTTTTCATGTAACGCTCAAAAATCAGTTCAATAACAAGATACTCAGTTTGACAGGTTTTCATGTAACGCTCAAAAATCAGTTCAATAACAAGATACTCAGTTTGACAGGTTTTCATGTAACGCTCAAAAATCAGTTCAATAACAAGATACTCAGTTTGACAGGTTTTCATGTAACGCTAAAAAAAAAACGTTTCGACAATTACATGACCGCCTGGAATAGAAGATCTCTGCATAGAAGTCTTTAGACCGTAATTCGTTACTTGTTAATTATTGACGTGGATTCCGTTGGTCAATATTTATATACTTAGAACCGCATGCCGAAAATAGCCATGGCAACTCCCAGTATATAAATAGTGATCAACGGAAACACGACAATAATCAAATACGTCACGAATGAAGTCCTAATTAATTCTGTGCACAGGCCTCCTATACTGTCAAAAGTCACCAGACAATGAATATTGCTGAACGTGACAGATCCCGTATGATAGATAACCTTGCATGATAACCGTATGATAGATAACATTGCATATCTAGTAGGCCGTGTCTTAGATATCTAATTCGTTGTTTTTATAAATTACAAAACCAATAGTCACGTCCCACGTCACTAATGACACCACACAACACGTGTGTATACTGCAATGTGTGTATATATCCGATGTGAATTAGTTAACACTGCCCTGTCTACTCGAGTCTCTCGTCAACTTCAAAGTCATGTGGACTCGCGTGTATCATCTTTACAGAAACCGTTATTTGACGTTCCCCGTGATTTCATTGGCTTCTAATTGAAGTATACACACAGATACGAATGAAAAATCACATAAAAAGTCAAATAGTGCCACTATTTCAATAAAAACAAATCACATGAGTCCACAGACCTGCATAACTGTTGAGAGACTCGTGTCTACTTCAACTCACGTTGTGATGACTTTACATTGTACCACGCGTGTGTTCTCACTTCCACTTATCTAATCAACGTCAACAAATCCACACAATCTCCGTAACGGACCAGCGTTGCCATACCGACTTATTTCCCAGAAATCTGGTATTTCCATGGCACTGTAGTTCGGACAGTTGTCCAGTTAATCCTCAGATCATCATCATGGCATTCCGGACAAGTCCGTATGTGCACGGAATTCATATTCAGTCTGTCCTTCAGCATGCGGTTGCTGATAGTTCTGGTTATGTGTTGGTTGATAACTCTCTTTTGCAAAGAGACGCTGCTATCTAAAGGTTGGGGGGGGGGGGGGGGAGAGAGAAGGAACACAATAATTTTTAGATTAAGAGGGGCCACAACAGTTTCAAACAACACATTTACGTGAAGTTTGGAGTTAGTGACACTGATATGTGCCCCTGTAGACAATCTCCATAAAACATAGAACTTATTTTACGAAACTGTCCACTGTACAACACTAAAGGAAGAAAGGTATGGTCATCTGAAATAGGTCTGGCGGACAAGCTCTACGGCCCTGTCTCGGGACTGGTGACCACAGTACAGTTCATTGATGAAATCGATAACAGCGTCTGACCGACAGGAGAACAAGGAAGAAGATGAAGAAGAATAGTAATAAACTTCAACTGTTTCTGTCAAAACCTGCTTAATATTAACATGTCCGTGACGTCCGTTGCTGCACCTTTCAATGGTACATCTCATCTTGATGTGCAGATTTTCTGGTGACTGACACCAAATCATGCTCTTTAGGTGGCTATATAGATTTCAGAAACGGTATATCCGCCAACATAGTACTCTACGACCTTTTAGTCTTACCACCCTTCGTTCCTACATATAGATGTCCTGCCGTGCTCTGTCAATTTTCCGTTAATTTTGTTTCGACTCTGTTCCTTCAGTTTTATACTACTATTTTATTGTTTTCTTCAGGTACTTGAGTTTTTATTTATTATTTTACCGTGATATCGTCATAACAGAGTCTGGCTCTGTGGCGGTGATGCTCAAGGTACCAGGTTCGAATCCAGCCACGGGCAATTGTGAATACAGATCGTTCAAAAAGCAATGACAAACTACTGAACGTATTTATATTGCCTAGAAAATCACTACAGCCAAAATATGTTCTGTTGATGGCTACGTCCTGGATAGGATACACAACCAATTTTCAATGATCATAACTAATGTCATCATTGTTGTTGTTGTTGCTATGTGCCATGCTGAGATCGTATTACATGCCTTTTGATTGAAACTTTTATTTTGTATGTTTTTTTCTGCATGATTCGGCGATTCGCAAAACATCATTACCCTATGTGTTTACTGTTGACCGGTCGTATTAGTTTCGAGGCAATCCTATCTGTTGGCAATAAACATAAGTAGGAAAGTTTACAAATATGATTGACACAACAACTTTATTTCTATATACATTTATCACAATATTGGAGAGGAGCTGGACGCTGTCAATTATACCCGATACGCACAGAAATACAGAGGACAGTATTTGACACAGGGCATGATTTTTCCACAGTTATTCGCATTGCCGAAGATAGAAATCATCGTTAGAGGTCTCTTTGTGTTGACACATCCTTGATTCTTGATTACAAACTGGCCTCACAGCACGTGGGGCATTCCAATAAGTGCTCCATCCTCTGTTCCAGTAGCAATCCGACTCGGTGTTTTTAGTCTAATGCCGCCGAAACAGACGTCGACATCAGGGCACAGCTCTGGCCCTTGCGACATGTTTCTTTGTTGTTCCACTCACCCACGTCGTACCCGTAACTAGTTCAAGCACAACGTCAGCTTGTCGGAACAACATGGTAACTGTTATCGAAGGTTACGACTACGGGATTGTATAGATGACGTGACATAAAGCTTCTAAAAGAAGATAACCTCAATATAGAGGCATGTCATCTACTAAGATTTTCTGTTGCATGATTGGTTTGTCTAGTGAGCCATTGGTGAGACCCACAGACGCAACCGCATGCCCGTAGAACGTGACACATCCAATGTAGTACAGTGTACCTGATGTGTTATGGATTTATTGATGGATTACAATATGGAACATTCGAAAAACTCAAAATGATTATTCCATAAAAATACCAAGAGCTATTTATATGAAAAAATAATACAAACATGATAATGACAAAATCGAAACAGTAGAACTGTAAACGAATTGGTTATAAAACTTCTCCGTGTCATATGGGTATAAAACAGACATTGCGCAATATTTCTTGTTCGTATATCATTTATTGTTAACGACAATATGAAACTGGCAACCCTGATACAGACACTCCGGTACACGTAGCTGCGATCAATGCTCATCAAGTCAAAATGTAGAACAAGCACTTGTCTATGTATGACAATGTATTCATCTTTAATCTTAGCTTATTGCCTTTGATTAGTTCTATTTTTCCAACTGTTTTATTTCTGTGCTGTTTATGTTGCACGGTTGGAAATGTGACTTCTTAGTACAACTTGCCAGTCAGTCAGTTCCTCTTTTGTCAAGTTTGGCACATAGGGCGGGTGTCATAGTTCTCCATGCCTGTCGGTCAGTTGCTAGGGATTGCATGTCTTGTGCATTTATGCCTGTTGATTTTAATTCATTGATAAATGTTCTTCTGCGCGTTGTTTTTGGTCTCTCCTGTTTTCTTTTCCCGTCTGGTGTCCATATGAAGGCTTGTCGTGGAATTCTGTCTTCCTTCATTCTAAGTATGTGGTCAATGTATACCCAGCGGCGTTTTCTGATGATTTTCGTCACATATCCTTGTTTTGTCTTCTCTCTTAGTATGTAGTTTGATTTGAAAACAATTGTACTAGGATCTTAATCTATATATATTACAACACCGCCTGTGTTAAAACATCACATAACTTGGCCTCTTCAATAGAGGGAGCTTTATTTACTCTTCATTAGGTTCCTGACAAATCCGAGTTCAGTATAGTATTTTAATGTTCTTTCTTGGGGATGGGTAACTTACCCCACGAACAATCGTCTTAGACGCTCCTTACAACACGCAATACAGGCGGCAGAGTTACTAATCTGTGATCCCCCTTTTGGACAATCAATTAATTCAGCAAGCAGGTCTTCTATACCGCCAATCGGACACAGATAACTCCACCTTCTTTACGATAAAACCGGGGGGGGGGGGGAGAAGGAGAGTGTGTTCACGAGAAACGAGAGAAGAACAAAAAAATCATGTAAGACCAATGTTGATGTACACGGTGAATCGGAATGGAACAGAAGTATACGAACACGTTCAGTGTTTTACCACTTAACTGAATGCTGAACGTCTGTATGCATATCGCTAGTGGATCAGTCGTACGTCGCAACTAGTTTTTCCGTATCACACGCTGAACACCAATCCCCAAATACTTTCCAATGTTAACATTGCTTGACAAAGTATATTTTTCTATATCGATCATTGAATGTTTATATTCAAATAAGACATTTAGCCCAATCAATAAAATGCCGTTTCAATCAATATATCACATTGAAGCCGTTATGCTGTTCTCAATCGATGATTGTAGAATGACAGCAGTGGTAAATATGGGAGAGTTGGTGACACATCACATGTTAGTGCTGCAGGGGAAATGCCAACGATTGTAGTTCCGTGTGGTTTAGTTCTAGAGTCTGATATTATGATAGAGTGCTCGAAATGCTGGTGGTACTGTAACAAGTAATGTTTCCATTGCGCCTGATGCATATCGGGGAATCTGGCGTTAGACCTGCATAAAAAAGACGTCGCGAGCGGGATTTGAACCCATGACCTTTTGAGCACAAAGCGAACGGCTTAACAACTACGCCGGTGAGATCATCAAAAATAATTTACATTCACTGGGAACATCCAACTAGCAATCAAAGTAGTCAGCATCACGCCTGCCAGCTTCACTTTCCTAGAATATGGTACCCATTTCTTTAGGCTGGGTCGATTTAGTGATGTGTATTTATGTTAAACTGAGAATTGAATTTCCGATCATCAGACTAGGATGCCAGTGCACTAACCACTGAGCTACCACTGCTGCTAAGTTATCATTCTGGTGAATGTAGTGTGAGATGAAGTAATAACAAATTCAAGGTTTCCATTTCCAGGAATAACTCGCAATAGTGCTCTTGTATCCTTCCATGCAATGGAATGGGGATGGGAGGTTGTTCAGAGCTTGACTTCATGCCCTGAAGACGTCACTTGCCAGCGGTGTGAACGCTGATTGAATAATATACTCAGACGGGATCAATCACATCATTGTATACGTACTCTGGTGAGCCTATATATACTATGTAGGCTCACAAAAAACCAAGTTGCAAGCCAGCTGTCAAGAGTGTCACTCCTAGCAACAACCGTAACGCCGCATCTCAAGTAAAATGGGATTGCAGGAAAAAATGCACTTGTAAACATGCCGTTACGACCTGAGATTAAACTCAAGGTCTCGAAAGTACTAGGCAAATGTCTTGACCACTATGCCAGGAACTTGCAGAGTCCAAGGGCTGAGTAGGTGATAAATCGTTATGGAAAAGAGTTAATACATTATGACACTAGGTGACAGTAATAGTCAAGGGACACAACATCAATGTAGGAGAAAATCCGATGCTTGATATGCGGAAGTTTCCAAGAAATTTCAAAATAATTAGAACAGAGTATATATGTTACCAATATTTATAAGAAAAATATATTAACGATACACAGCGACAGACGACGTTTCGACTAAACAGTGTTCTTTTTAACAATTATCTTGTTGGGTTTTCCTTTTCCCTTTCTTTCCCATTTCCCATGACTTGGTTCATCTTTTCGCTATATACCCCTTTATGCCTTACAACAGTGTCAAGGGTAGAAGAGTTCTCTGAAGACGGCCTTTTTGTGTGATTCATATATTTTAGTTTTCGTTGATTTTCATTGGGCTTCAACTATTGTTAAATAAGATCCATACTTATACATTTCGTAGCATGGCTAACATGAGCAATCAACATCTCTTCGCCTTGAACCTTAAGCTAGTTCGAGCGAGTTAGAATTGCGAGACTAACTCACTAACCCCTATGCAGCAGAAACCTACAAGTGTTCACTTGGCAAGCAGTATTTTGTTGTGAATGTTATATTTCAGAAACGTGTGCCTGCTGAGAGATTGGCATGTCAAATTAAGGGTGTTTATCGTTAAAGTCTGACTGGGGAGTTTTCTCTTCTCTAGAATGGCTTATTTTGATGCAGTCGGTGTTAACATTAATGAGAAATATGAGCCAAAACTGAAAACCTGCTAAAATGAATGGATTCATGGATCAAATAATTATAATTCTAAGTGAGCAACATGAATAAAGTAAGCAGAAACAAACAAGTCACAATGTTTAAACATTGCCGTCTAATGGCAAACCTACAGCCTGTATCTGTGGAGTAATAGCTCATACATCAGAGCACATACTGTTCTAACTTAGCTGTTCACAGAACAACAATTTGGCCCACTAGAGTATGGGTAACAGTTTTCAGGGTGAAAACGATAGGCAGGGAGTTGGGCGGGTCAACTGTGTCTATCTGGTATAAAGTGTTCCACTTTCTGATAACTGATCTTTATTACTTTCTTATTACTTACCTTTTTACTTTCTGATTACTGACCTCTTTACTTTCTTATTACTGACCTTTATTACTTTCTTATTACTGGCCTTTATTACTTTCTTATTACTGACCTATTTTACTTTCTGATTACTGACCTTTTTTTACTTTCTGATTGTGACCTTTTTTACTTTCTGATTACTGATCTTTACTACTTTATGATACTGGATTTTACTACTTTTTGCTAACTGGTTTTTACTACTTTCTGACTTCTGATCTAATGTGTAATAAGAAAGAATACTGTCCCCTTTCATGCCCACGTATACAAAATCTCTCTTATGGGTCTGGTTCCGGTACAGAAAACTGAAGGTCCAGTGTGGTAATGCATACCTCTCAATCCAATAAATTACAAGTAAATGGCAGATCCATCCCATTCAGAGTCAAAGTAACCCAAAAGCCGTGCTAAAGTCGGATGTTTCAGGCTGAAAGGCGCAAATATAACAATTAAGCTATAAACAATAACACAGTTCATTCTTTTCTCCGGACTACATTCTGCTGATCTGTAAGAGTTTGAGGATTAACGCAGAAGAAGATAATCTTGATTCTTGATTAGAAACTGGCCTCACAGTACATGGGGCATTCCCATAATTGTTCCGCCCTCTGTCCCAGCAGCCATTCGACTCGATGGTGTTTCAACTCTAATGCCGCTGAAACAGACGTCGACATCAGCGCACAACTCTTGTCCCTGCCACAGGTTTCTTTGTTGTTCTGCCCACCTATGCCGTGCCCGTAACTAGTTTAAGCACAACGTCGGCCTGTCGGAACAACATGGTAACTGTAATCGAAGGTTACTACTACGGGATAATCTGACATTGTGAAATGGCAAAGAATCAAAAACGATCCGCTTGAATGATACTGAAAACTAAATATATTGGAGCTCCATGATCGCCTACGCCAGCCGGTATAGCACCTCGTGATATATATCAGTCTTTGATTAATTCCCATAGTTCCAACGCAGTTTGTCCGTTTCCTCCAGGAATGCCTTCTAGTATTCTCCAGACAGATCGTGTTAAGACGATTGTTTCAATCGATGACTGAGCTTGTACATCAGTGAAACAACTTCAGTTCCGACTAGCGGTTTCTGAGTACTTATTCCTTTACTCTATTCGCTCACTCTGAACTATTTCTATTTATATAGAGTGAGGAGAATGGTCCATTGCATCTTTACAAACAATCGTTAGATTAGTTGTTCGCCCGTGTGTTGCCGGGGCCCGAAAGGGGAGCAAAGAATAGCAACACTGTTTACCTTCCACGCATGTCGTGAAAGGCGACTAAGGAGGTTATGGGATGGAGTTGGCTGTCCCATCCCATATAGGGTAAGTGACCAAAAACCATGCTGAAGTCGGATGTGTCAGGCCGAAAGGCGCAGATATCGCAGCAGTTCTGTAAACTATGACAACGCATTCTGTTCTCCGGACTACATCCTGCTAATCTGCAGGAGTTTGAGAACGAACGCAGAAGAAGAAGATTAGTTATTAACTTATGTAAATGTGTTAAGGGTCTGTATCTAGACTATCAACTGTAATGATCTGCGTACAGAAAGTAAACATGACCTGGAAGGCCGCTTTTTTAAAAATTATTTCAATGAATTTCGTTGATCATCATTGGCTTTTTATTGGCATTTTCTTCTTCTTCTTCTGCTTTCGTTCTCAAACTTATGCAGATCAGCAGGATGTAGTCCGGAAAACGTAATACGTTGTCTTGGTTTACATCATTGCTGCGATATCTGCGCCTTCGGCCTGACACATCCGACTTCAGCATGGCTTTGTGTCACTTGCCCTATGTGGGATGGGACAGCCAACTCCATCCAATAACCTCCTTAGTCGCCTTTTACGACATACGTGGAAGGTAAACAGTGTTGCTATTCATTGCTCCCCTTTCGGCCCCAGAACACACAGGCTTTTTTTGGCATGTGACTCGCAAGTATATAAAGTGTTATCAACGAAAATAATTTTAAAAAACATCACAAATGAAGTCTTGTTTACCTGTTGACAAGTTTATACTCGGTGGCTGTATTGTACCGCGGACATCTAGATACAAACAAGGAGCAACTACTGAATTTCCATGTCACTGTATCCGGTGATTGGAAACAAATATTGCTGGGATTTCCTTTACAGTATTATTATTGTTTTTCTATACGTTTGTCAGAGTTACCGAGTCTTTCATTAATTATACAGTAGAGCCGCGGCAGATAGGTTGTAGAAGACCTGTTCTCTGAATTAACTAAGTTTTCATTTATTTCTTTTCTTGATTATTCTCGTATTTTCCATTGGCCACTATTTGTATACTTAGATACCGGATTAATCCGGAAAGTAAAGACTGCGAGGGAGAGGAGATGGCTACTGCCCTCATTTGCAGAGCCTCTGAAATGTGAGATCGCTAACATCTCACACCCCTACGGCATTAATAAATGATATGGGTTACTTTACTTTTTTTACTATATATACTTAGAATTGGATGCCTTTATAGTTAGGGTTACTCCAAGCATATTAAAATAGTTTAATAATAAGTTACGCATGCGGTTGTGTCTGTCGGTCTCACCAATGGCTCACTAGACAAACCAACCATGCAACAGAAAACATTAATAAATGACATGCTTTTATATTGAGGTTATCTTCTTATAGAAGCTTCATGGCATGTCATCTATACAATCCCGTAGTCGTAACCTTCGATAACAGTTACCATGTTGTTCGGACAGGCTGACGTTGTGCTTGAACTATTTACGGGCACGGCGTGGGTGGGCGGAACACAAAAAAACCTGTCGCACGGCCCAGAGTTGTGCCCTGATGTCGACGTCAGGCGGCATTGGACTCGAAACACCATCGAGTCGAATGGCTGCTGGAACAGAGGGCGAAGCACTCATGGGAATGCCCCACGTGCTTTGAGGCCAGTTTTCTAATCAAGAATATATAAATAGTAACCAATTTAAATTGTCCCAATAATCAAAATCCTACCGAATGAAGGCATGTTCAAGTCTTATAGTACAGTCAATGGTACGGTAGAGTTTGCCTACTGGGAAAAAGTATTCTAAATGGACTCCTTTGACTTTTCCCACGATTTGTATTGGTTTTATTGACTTTTACTCGTCTTGAACGATCATTTGTTTCTTTGCGTATACTTTATCTTGGGACTAAAAAATGTGGATATACCACGACAAGTGATGCTGAGTGAGATCACAGCTCGTAGAACTATCTTGGAGAAGGATTTGTTCTCTAGCTATATTAGTGAGAGTTGGTTCAAAACGGGAAATCTCAATAGAAAACGGCAATGTTTATCGACAACTGCCCCTGTGACGTATTAGTTAGTCCATGCTAATATATCTAGATGTCTGAGATATAGCGTGACTTTCGCCAGAAAGAGGGCATGTGTACAGAATTAATTAGGAATTCATTCGTTACGTTTATTATTATTGTGGGGCGTTTCGTTGGTCACTATTTATATACTTGGAGTCGTATGCAAAAAAAATAGCCACGGCCGACCGAGAAAATACACGAAAACAAAGAAAATAATCTAAACTGGCCTTCCAGGCCATATTTTATGTTTCCTGTGGACAGGCATTCTATACTGGCGAAGGTCACGGATATAGTGCCTTGCTTCTAGCGCGACCAATCGCTTAATAAGACATAAAAACAATCTAAACAAAACAGAATCAGTCTTCTTACGTAATCTGTTTTATTATTGCCAAGATTTTTCTTGGTCACTATTTATATAATCTGTATCGCCCTGGTGTCGCCTGTCAGAGTCGACCAACAAAATGCACGGGAATAATTGAAAACATGACCCAAAAGGCTTGATTGAATTCTGTTCGTAGTTCTTCTATTGGCAAAAGTCATGATTTAGGGCAGTATTGTGTCAAATCCTGGCAGCACAATCATTTTACTGGGCTGTCAAGCAGATTTTAAATTACTAGATATTTATTGGAAAAAAAACACAACAAAGCACGTTTAGTGACTAAACACGGCAGATAATAACTTACCTGAGACCTCAACAATATCTCCGGGAACCACCAAACTGGCTCGGATCTTCTGCACGCTTTTGGCGTTAGCGCGAATGACTTTGGCGATCTCCGGCTCATATTCTTTGAGTGCCTCTATCGCATCCTCTGCATTACGTTCCTGGATACAGAAAATGCATGACATGTATGAGACTTATACACATTCAACTGCAGATACAGATTTTTCTTTTCTTCTGTTGTTCGCTGTGGTTGTATAAATGACTATTGTCTATTGTCTTTCCCCAGGTGGTTTGTGATCCCCTCTTACCGTTAAGCGTAGGGGTGATTGGGGCTCGAGCTTGCGTTTTAAAACCAGATGTGTGGCCTCTGCCGTGCTATGACCGTGTCTCTTCAGGATGTCCCTGACGTTTTCTATCCATCTTTTCCGTGGTCTTCCTCTGGCTTTGTCCCTGATCTCATTTTGGTTATATGCTTGTACGGGCAAATATTCGTGATGCATTCTCATAATGTGGCCAAACCACTTGATCTGTTCTCTCTCTATGTAATCCGTACAAGATATTATACCTATTTTCCCCCTGATAGATTCATTTCACAATCTATCAAGCCTGGTGACCCCGTCAGCTTTCCTCGGGCATTTCATAAGCCAGAGGAAGACCACGGAAAAGATGGGTAGAAAACGTCAGGGACATCCTGTACAGACACGGTCATATCACAGCCGAGGCCACACATCTGGTTTTAAAACGCAAGCTCGAACTCCAATCACCTCTACGCTTAACGGCAAGAGTGGATCACAAACCACCTGGGGAAAGATAATAGTCATATATATGTATGTGTATATATATGTCTAGACATACATACCGACAGATAAACAATGAAAAAGAAGGAGGTGGCCATCAACTTTCTTTCATACTCATTCCAACTCTCAACCATCCAACAGAGATGTGGTCTGGATAGATTAGTTACACTAAAGAGATGTGGTCTGGATAAATTAGTTACATTAAAGAGATGTGGTCTGGATAGATTAGTTACACTAAAGAGATGTGGTCTGGATAAATTAGTTACATTAAAGAGATGTGGTCTGGATAGATTAGTTACACTAAAGAGATGTGGTCTGGATAGATTAGTTACACTAAAGAGATGTGGTCTGGATAGATTAGTTACACTAAAGAGATGTGGTCTGGATAGATTAGTTACACTAAAGAGATGTGGTCTGGATAGATTAGTTACACTAAAGAGATGTGGTCTGGATAGATTAGTTACACTAAAGAGATGTGGTCTGGATAGATTAGTTACACTAAAGAGATGTGGTCTGGAATGATTAGTTACACTAAAGAGATGTGGTCTGGATAGATTAGTTACATTAAAGAGATGTGGTCTGGATAGATTAGTTATACTAAAGAGACTCTCCTGTTGTCTCGGAAGCTTCGTAGTTATGTTTTTGTTTGGATCCGCAGGAATTCCTAACGATGAAGCTCTTCCGCTTCTATTGCGTATGATCTCAAACTCCTGCAGATTAGCAGGGTGTAGTCCAGTGAACTAAATGCGTTGTGCCATGCTTTACAGCTTGATTGCGATATCTGCGCATTTCGGCCTGACACATTCAACTTCAGCATGGCCATCTATAGGATGGGACAGTCAACTCCGCCCCTCCCCCCCAAAAAAAACCTCCTTAGCCGTCTATTACGACGTGCACAACAGTAACAGTGTCACTATTATTAGCTCTCCTTTGGGTCCCGACAACACACGGGCGGATGAAGCATTTCTTATGTACAACGAAAAAGGGGAGGTGGTCATCTCCAGCTTTCTTTCATACCCACAGCATTTAACTCTTAGCTGTGTACAATGTTTTGACAATGTTCTGACGAAGTGGCAGTTAAACCCCATACTCAGAGGTAATCTCTATGTTTGTATGATAAAGTGGCAGTTAAACCCCATACTCAGAGGTAATCTCTATGTTTGTATGATAAAGTGATAGTTAAATCCCATACTCAGAGGTAATCTCTATGTTTGTATGATAAAGTGATAGTTAAATCCCATACTCAGAGGTAATCTCTATGTTTGTATGATAAAGTGATAGTTAAATCCCATACTCAGAGGTAATCTCTATGTTTGTATGATAAAGTGATAGTTAAATCCCATACTCAGAGGTAATCTCTATGTTTGTATGATAAAGTGGCAGTTAAACCCCATACTCAGAGGTAATCTCTATGTTTGTATGATAAAGTGGCAGTTAAACCCCATACTCAGAGGTAATCTCTATGTTTGTATGATAAAGTGATAGTTAAATCCCATACTCAGAGGTAATCTCTATGTTTGTATGATAAAGTGATAGTTAAATCCCATACTCAGAGGTAATCTCTATGTTTGTATGATAAAGTGATAGTTAAATCCCATACTCAGAGGTAATCTCTATGTTTGTATGATAAAGTGATAGTTAAATCCCATACTCAGAGGTAATCTCTATGTTTGTATGATAAAGTGATAGTTAAATCCCATACTCAGAGGTAATATCTATGTTTGTATGATAAAGTGATAGTTAAATCCCATATTCAGAGATGGTCTCTATATGTGTATGATAAAGTGATAGTTAAATCCCATACAGAGATGGTCTCTATATGTGTATGATAAAGTGATAGTTAAATCCCATACAGAGATGGTCTCTATATGTGTATGATAAAGTGGTAGTTAAATCCCATACAGAGATGGTCTCTATATATGTATGATAAAGTGGTAGTTAAATCCCATACAGAAGTGGCCTCTATATGTGTTGATAAAGTGGTAGTTAAATCCCATACAGAAGTGGTCTCTACATGTGTATGATAAAGTGGTAGTAAAATCACATACTCAAAACTATTTCAATCGCCCTGCTCCGTATTAATCAGAAGGGCAAACAATTAAACGTTGGACATGACTGATGCAAATTTATCATGAGGAAAGATCAGCTATATACAACATAAGTAAGGTCACGATGAGTGGAGACAGTGTTCTTACCTGCCACACACCTACAACAGCGTTCAGTATCAAGATAGTTAGAATGACAAATGGTTCCACAAATGCAGTGACCTGTTCCTCGCTCTCCTCAAACCAAGCCAATACCTGTGAGAATATAGATAACTTGTTTAGCCCATGAACCAAATATATATTTGTCAAGAATCTGTTTGTTGCTTAATACAGATTCTTCTTCAGCGTTTATTCTCAAACTCCCACTGGATATCTTTTATTGCTGCATAATGATCCTGCGAGATCTCTGCAGGACCGAGTCCAGAGAATGGAAATACGTCAAATGCCCGACACATACGTCTTCGGAGTGAGTTACTGAATACAGATTCTTTTATTATCAACACATAGTTTTCTTAGTGACATCTTTCTGGCACTGTGGTTCAGCCGTTCATTTCGCGCTCAAGCGGTCGCGGATTCGTATCCTGTTCGCGACGTCTTGTTTATAAAAATAGATTTTTTCCAGAGATTCCAGCAGATGGTCACGAATAGGTAATAACTACAGCAGAAATTGTAATCCAATAGGCGAGACTTGGTAACGGGTAAAGACGTTTTACTTATTACTGTTAACCAGCGTTGCCACAGTTGGGTTTTTTCCCCACTAGATTTTTTTTTTTGGGTCGTCGTCTGGGGTGCTGAGGTTATTTTGATCAAATCTGTCGCGTAATATCGGGTTTTTATTTCAGGAAATCCTAGGAATTTAGCCAAAATATAGGTAAATCTTCCCAATTTTAGAGAATGTCACCAAAAGTCTCCTGAAAAATGTGTTACATCACACATTCGCCAATATAAAGCGTATTCTCAAGATGTTACACATACACTGGAGCTAGGATCGATGCTGCAGTAACTGGAGCTAGGATCGATGCTGCAGTAACTGGAGCTAGGATCGATGCTGCAGTAACTGGAGCTAGGATCAATGCTGCAGTAACTGGAGCTAGGATCGATGCTGCAGTAACTGGAGCTAGGATCGATGCTGCAGTAACTGGAGCTAGGATCGATGCTGCAGTAACTGGAGCTAGGATCGATGCTGCAGTAACTGGAGCTAGGATCGATGCTGCAGTAACTGGAGCTAGGATCGATGCTGCAGTAACTGGAGCTAGGATCGATGATGCAGTAACTGGAGCTAGGATCGATGCTGCAGTAACTGGAGCTAGGATCGATGCTGCAGTAACTGGAGCTAGGATCGATGCTGCAGTAACTGGAGCTAGGATCGATGCTGCAGTAACTGGAGCTAGGATCGATGCTGCAGTAACTGGAGCTAGGATCGATGCTGCAGTAACTGGAGCTAGGATCGATGCTGCAGTAACTGGAGCTAGGATCGATGCTGCAGTAACTGGAGCTAGGATCGATGCTGCAGTAACTGGAGCTAGGATCGATGCTGCAGTAACTGGAGCTAGGATCGATGCTGCAGTAACTGGAGCTAGGATCGATGCTGCAGTAACTGGAGCTAGGATCGATGCTGCAGTAACTGAAGCTATAGGTTGCCAACATTTTCGTTGAAACGTTGAAACATGAAAAAATACTATATATTCATTGTTTACTTTTTTTTAAAAATTCAAGTTTTATAGTACATATAACTTACGATTCCACTCACTATATTTGATATGTGCATACGCAGGCCAGACTGGTTTGAGCAGCCACGAAACCGTATTTGCAATTCACTCTTACAGCAGTACTTAATTATCTTTTTTTATGTAACAAATGCACGCATGTGGTTGCGTCTATAGGTCTCGTCAATAGCCCAATAGACAAACCACACATGCAATAGAAAACCTTAGTAGATGACATGTCGTTATAATGAGATTATCTTCTTATAGATGCTTCATGACACGTCATCTATACAATTATGCTTCTCATGCTTTTATATTGTTGTTGCAATGTGTTTCATGTTTTGCTATTTGAATATATGTATGTACCCTCTGTGGTTGGGAGGGAGCCAGAGATGTATTTTGCAGCACTGGGGAGGAGGAAACCCACAACACTGTTTTTTCCTATGGATGAGGCCCATCATAGGGCAAAGTGATTCAGGACGTGACAATCCTTTTGACTTGAACATTTGGTTGCATGCCTGGAGCAATAGAGAAGTTCGGCATAACCAGTAGCCAATTGGTGGCGGGGAATGAGCACAGTGCATCCTATCTTGGTTGCAGCGGTTCAGAGCAGTGCATAGGTTGAAACTTACCTACCTAGTGGTGTGATAGTTATTCTCTGGCTCTGACCCTGGGTGGGTCGAAAATCCACAGACTTCCCAACAATATAATGCCATTTTAATGGCATTGGATCAAAGGGCATCCACCCATGGACCGCTGGATCAGCAACCAACCAACCATGTAACAAATGCAGGGTTTTGTGAGCAGTGTTAAATTTTGTAGACAGCGCTCTCCCCTTAGGTACGACGTCACTCAACCACAAAAATTAGAGGGTACGTCGCCAGTAACTATTTGTCGCCATACATTACATGTGAAGTCTTGAATACTACGTGAATCACCATGTATTATTAGGCGACGCTTGGAACAGGGTAGTTATGTTTTGCTAACATAATAACGCACCCAGATCGACCTTTCGATCAAAACGACTTTACCAAGACTACATTTACGACACACAAAAAACGACGAGAAGTATGACACTATTGACGTTCACATGGTAGATCCAAACATGGAGACAATGCGGAAGGGTTCAAACTAGAAGGTCAGTTGTGAAACAAGACAAACAGTAAATAGACAAACGTAACCAAATGTCTGTGAAACAAGACAAACAGAGAAATGACAGAAAAACATATCATCTCTTGTGTTAACAATATCTGGTTGGACGATCTAGTGATCTCCAGCTTGTATAATGAAATCATTCAAACAGAACCGTGCGCATTCAGACGGACCCGAGTTATGTTAGTCCTGATGCCTGCAGCAATTTCTGCAGCAATCAATGCGTGTAATTGGGAGAGTAATATGCTGGTTTGCCTTGCACTCACATCCATACAACACAGTAACAAGAGGCAAGGTTAATGATGCATGCTTGTCGTGGAAAATGTATATTATACCTTGACCTTCTTCTGCGTTCGTTCACAAACTCCTGTAAAATAGCAAGATGTAGTCCGGAGAACGGAATGCGTTCTGTAATGGTTTACAACTGTGCTGCGATGTAACTAAACATTATCGGTACTTCAATATTAAGTGAAAACACAAATGTGTGTGTTTTTATAGTACAAAATCATACGTTTTAGAAAATCGTTTTTTGACAACATCGCGTGGAGTGTCAATATGAATGTGGCCATTTTGCGTTCACAAAACAATGGCTACTATCAAAATAAAAAATGGCATACTGTATTATTCCGGTTAGGGAGTTATAGGAAGTATTCGAACGACTTGTATAAACATTGATATCATGAATAGTATGTGTCCTCCGGGCAGACAGCATCTTTTTTACATGGTAAAGGAATATAATGAAGATAAATTACATATTTAAAAAAAAAAATCACAGCAGACACTAGATTCTCCAGATGAAAAACCATGAATAGATTACCTATACCATACAGCTTACATAGAATCAGAGACAGGCACTAAATTATCTAAAGGCAGGATACACAAGAATCAGAGCCCGGCACTAGATTAGGGTACACAAGAATCACAGACCGGCACGAGATTATTTACAACAGTCATGATACACATGTGTGATCCCAGTGGCGACCTACGGCTGCGAAACATGGACAATAAATAAAACTACAGCCAATAGAATAGAGGCCCTCGAAATTAAGTGCTATAGAAGAGTGCTGATAATACCATGGACAGCAAGAAAGACTAACCAAGAATTGCTAAGAAAAATCAACGTTCTAGAAGGCTGGCTTTTAAACACCAGACTAAGAAGGTAGTCAGGTTTTTTCGGTCATGCGAAGAGACACGACGGCATGGAAGGAGTTTTGTTGGAGGGCGCGATAGAGGACAGAGCCCGACCAAGACATCGCTGGACACAAGATGTTCAGGAATGCATGCACTTGTCGCTGGAGGACCACTGCAGCTTGCCAGAGACCACGGGGATTTCAGGAGATTCATAAAGAAGACTACGTTCTGGGAAGAATATGTCACGTGACACAGGATACACAGAATAAGAGACCGGCACTAGATTATCTACCAGTCAGGATACACAGAATCAGAGACCGGCACTAGATTATCTACAAGTCAGGATACACAGAATCAGAGACTGGCACTGGATTATCTACGTCAGGATACACAGAATCAGAGACCGGCACTTTATACAAGTCAGGATACATAGAATCAGAGACCGGCACTGGATTATCTACGTCAGGATACACAGAATCAGAGACCGGCACTTTATCTACAAGTCAGGATACACAGAATCAGAGAACACTGCTGTACTAGATTCTCTAGACCACATATGTCACACAATATTAAAAAACGTACCGGGTTTATTCTAGATGTTATATACCCCAGTAGCTGAGAGATTAACAAGACTTGTGATGTTTAACTATATACGTTTCACCGAGTGTTCACATCATGCGACACGACTTGAATTGTCCTCCGCTTGCGGAAGATCGTAATGTATCACCAGTGGCCCAAACCACCGCTGACCAGCAGACATACAATAGATGATATAATCTAAATAACCAGGATGTCCTCATGTGAAAGTCCCACAGAACTTAAATCTACTTCTCTCGTTGGTTTGGAACATGCCTATCTCAAGTTTGGTTTCTTCTATAAACTTGACTGTGTTCTGTAACTCGCACAAGGTCCATAGTTTTTCCTGCATTGCTGTTAATCTGTACAGTTAAGCGTGACTCCTTCGTCATTAAATGTGTATTATTTCGGTGATATACGGTCATTAAATGTGTATTATTGCGGTGATGTACGGTCATTTTAAACGCAGTCGTAAGTCAAATTCTGTTACATTGAGATAAATGTTCAACGATGACAAATAATGGAGGTCGCGTTTAAGGTAATCTTATCACAACAGCCAAATCTTGATGCCTTGCGTATTTTGGTGAACTAATAAGCACTCTATGTGATGTACCATGCCAGATCTCCAGTATAAAGAATGTAAACATGACCTGAAATGCCGATTTGGATTATTTCCGTGAATTTCGTCGGTCAGTCGAGGCTATTTTTGGTATACGACTTCGAGTATATACATATTGACTAACGAAAAATAGGACAATAATTAAAAACGTAACGAATGAAGTCCTAATTAATTCCGTACTGAGGTTTTAAACTGCCGACGGTCTCGGATGTACGACCTTTCAACCAGGAGCTTTAGTTCAATTCGGTTACATCACAGATATTAACTATCAAAAAATAGTGGTAGTCGTGGTTCTGGTAAATCATACATTTGGTCTAGTAATATTTTTAAAAACCGATTGCAAAGAATTTATGAACACTGAACAATCAGACGGAGCAGAAACAGGATCTATTAGCAGCACGAGCCCACACATAGGTTACATCGCTGTAGAAGATAACTTAGAAGTTGTTCACAGATGAGTCTGCAAACTGTGAGTGACCAGTGAACCTTACCAGACTCACTTGAAAGGATCATGTACCCATCTCTGTGGGTTATATCTGAAGTATGAAGGTCATCATACCAATGACAAGACACACCCACCCTAATAGTTCACACTTCTCTTCTTATGATATAATAAGCAGACATTCACAGTCACGAGAGAATAGTTTTCAATGAACACTCCAGTTTCGCACTAAATCACGGTGTGCAATTTAGTGAATCTTACCACGGACATCTAGATATGCACGGTTTAGAAGGCATTACAATTCAGGGTATTTTCTTCCAAGATTTTCTAGTGTTGATCTTCTTCTTCTGCGTTTATCCTCAAACTCCTGCAGATTCGCAGGATGTAGTCCGGAGAACGGAATGTGTTGTGTCATGATTTACATATCTGCGCCTTTCGGCCTGACACATCCGACTTCAGCAAGTCGTTGGGTCACTGACCCTATATGGGATGTGACATCCACCTCCATCCCATTACCTCCTTAGTCGCCTTTTACGACATGCGTGGAAGGTAAACAGTGTTGCTATTCTTTGCTCCCCTTTCGGGCCCCGGCAACACACGGGCGTAGTGTTGATCTAAGTCTTAGTAGTTTGAGCTAGAAAGCAAGTACTTCTCGGGCATATATTTTTTAATGCCGACGTCATGCAGCATACAAGCAGGACAATAATCAAAAACTATCTTAAGATATCGGAGTTTTTTCCGTTGTTTTCTTTGGCTGGCCACACAAAGTATACATAAAATTAAGCAACCAATGATCAGTCAAGTAGAGTGACGGTGTGTGAGATCAGCACGCCAGACTATTCTGCAAAAGACCATACCCTGGCCAATATTCTACGTGAAATCCCGGCTATTTTTAGTAACAACCGACTCTTTCTGTGACGTTTTATTCCCTTTCGTACATCTAGATGTCCATGATCTTACACAGAGGTTTAGATCAGGGTATCCACTCTTGCATTATTTTCATGTACCTGTCTAATGTGCTTCAAGAATGTTCTTCAGAAGCGTTTATGAATCTGGGATTTGACTTCGCGCGCAGGACATACAAAATTTATTTGGGTAGGGTTTTAAAAAAAAAAAGAAATCTCGCTATAACGCATTCTTTTATAACAAATTTCCATATTAAACAACACTTTTCGAAATCACAATGCACATTTATTCTTTACTGCTTATACTGTATATAGCAAATTTCTGTTATTACATACATATTTAGTCGGTCCGGACTAAGTTGTTATAATGGGATGCGACTGCGCTTCTATTAATACGATTTTTGCTGTAGTTAATAAGAATAATAGTTATCAATTGCATGCGACTGTGATAACAGTTTCAGACTTGTGTTGTTACATTTCTCAGTGTGTTACATTTCTCAATTTTGTATGTCACAAAAATACATGTGGAATATCACTTAAATCATGTCTCATCTGGGAATATTCAGGGATACACTTTTACCACACACACAAAAGACTATAGGGAAATAACTTAAAATTATGAACACAAAAATGACCAAGATATGAGTTCAATCGGTTTGGTGTAAAAAAAAAGAAAAGAAATCAACAACAAACCACACTATATAATATGTGGTTAAATGCTTTAAAATGCACCAAAACATTTAACAAGGCTGCTGTAAAGTCATCTATAGGTGAGTGTATGTGTGGTTGTATACACTGGAACATGATGGTGTTGACAATAGAAATAACGAATGCGGCACCCATAAATAATAGATTAATCTGCGAACACTCACCCACGGATCTCTAGATCGGAGGGCATATTATGTGACGTCGGTGCAAGAGTTGGGCTTTGAACACGAACGTGGGGAGTTTATAACACGAATATACATCTACGATATTTTTTGTTGCAATCTCTAAACCCCCCCCCCCCCCCACTATTACATTTAAAAAAAAATCTATACCACGAATCTATAGATACAAGGATATATCGAGAGATTTGCGATGTCACGAAAACAGTTGGCATTAAAATAAAGATTGTTTGGAGGAGTGGCGTTAATGTAAAATATTTCTACTTGTATAACTATACTGGTGTAAATTCTCTCAAAGCCAGTATAACTAGTTGGAGAAATTATGACCAGTATATAGAAAAACGCGAGGACAGAAAATGGGAGCAAAGAATAGTTGACACTCCTACCTGCCAAGTATGTCGTAAGAGGCGACTAAGGTCTCCTAGTGATTTTGATAGTCCCATTTCATATAGGATCAGAATGGCCCAGAAGACATGCTAAACACTGATGTGTCAGGCAGACGGGGCAAATATCGCAATTAAGTTGCAAACTATGACACGACGCACTGCATTCTGCGAGCAATATCCTGTTGATCTTCAGGTGATTGAGAATGAACGCAGAAGAAGATTACTGTTAAATGCAGATTTAACTTGCATTCGTTTAGTTGACCAAGAATGACTCTAACCACTGAACAAAGAATATTTGTGGTTGAACATGTGCAGACACTTTAAGGTAACACCCCCCACCCCAAAACAAAATTTGTGTTTACAACCAGCGTTACTACTCCTGGGATCCCCCCCCCCCCCCACCAGATGTGGGCTATTCTTGATTTTATTTTGTCTTGGAAATGGGCTCTTTTGAGTGGTAACTATATTAACAACAAAGAACCCTTGTATTTAAAGATCCAATAACTAGACATGTCGTAAAGGAATCAAAACTGGCACAAGTTCAATGCATCTCTATTGTCTAGTCCTGCTTCTGCCACGAAGTACGCGGTGGCAGACAAGGACAATAGACAATGTGTTCAGACAGGATTTTCATGTTCTGTTATACACACAAATAATTATTCTATTACTAACACCCCCCCCAGCCCCCGAGACTAAATATAAGCTTATGTTATTGTCCCCGTTTATCTTGAACTTGCTTCTCTATCTCAAGCTAGTCTTGTAGTTTTCTAGAAACCTGCTTTCAAATTACACAATCATGGCATTATTTAATTCCTTCTTCTAGAAACCTGCTTTCAAATTACACAATCATGGCATTCTTTAATTCCTTCTTCTAGAAACCTGCTTTCAAATTACACAATCATGGCATTGTTTAATTCCTTCTTCTAGAAACCTGCTTTCAAATTACACAATCATGGCATTCTTTAATTCCTTCTTCTAGAAACCTGCTTTCAAATTACACAATCATGGCATTCTTTAATTCCTTCTTCTAGAAACCTGCTTTCAAATTACACAATCATGGCATTGTTTAATTCCTTCTTCTAGAAACCAGATTTCAAATTACACAATCATGGCATTGTTTAATTCCTTCTTCTAGAAACCTGCTTTCAAATTACACAATCATGGCATTCTTTAATTCCTTCTTCTAGAAACCTGCTTTCAAATTACACAATCATGGCATTCTTTAATTCCTTCTTTCCTTCGCTTAGAATATGTCTTAGTGGATGCTCATAAATAACATAAATAATTGCGTCAATATTGACTGTCTTAGAAAAAAAAGTTCGCAGTTTAAAGGTGAGGGGCGTTGACGCCAACAATCCTTTTTTTTTAAATATACCAATTCAATTATGTGAATTTGTAAATTATTTCCTTTGAACAAATTATGTTGTTTTTTTACTTCTGCACACACACAATTTTAAAGGGGGTAGGGGTCATTTTTTGGACATGCGCAAGCAGAAGAGATCCCTAAATTCTTGACAAATTGTTGACAATTGGTTAAAAAAATACCAAACAAATGTTGACATAATTTATAGACAGGTCCCCCTCCCCTATCTGTAATGCTGTCTCAATAAACTTGACCGTACTTTGCAGCCCATACTTGTATATTTGTCATTTTTGCCTCCCTAATAAACTTGACCGTACTTTGCAGCTCATACTGGTGTCCATATATAGCTTTGATTCCAGTGTTAATGCATTCGTTCAATCACACGTTTTAAATCATTATCATTGCTTGTCCTCCTGTAACAAATCATTATCATTGCTTGCCCTCCTGTAACAAATAATTACCATTGCTTGCCCTCCTGTAACTTGTCAAATAATTATTATTGCTTGCCCTCCTGTACAAATAATTATCATTGCTTGCTCTCCTGTAACAAATAATTATCATTGCTTGCCCTCCTGTAACTTGTCAAATAATTATATCATTGCTTGCCCTCCTGTAACTTGTCAAATAATTATATCATTGCTTGCCCTCCTGTAACTTGTCAAATAATTATCATTGCTTGCCCTCCTGTAACAAATAATTATCATTGCTTGCCCTCCTGTAACAAATAATTATCATTGCTTGCCCTCCTGTAACAAATAATTATCATTTCTTGCCCTTCTGTAACAAATAATTATCAGTGCTTGCCCTCCTGTAACTTGTCAAATAATTATCATTGCTTGCCCTCCTGTAACTTGTCAAATAATTATAATTGCTTGCTCTCCTGTAACTTGTAAAAAAAATGTTTTCCCTTTTCCATGTGTGACTTTCGCCTGTACTATAAAGACATTTCAATATAAAATGTAACCGTGACATGATAAGCCCATTTCGATTATTTCCGTGAATTTCATTGGTAGGGCTCGGCTACCTTTTGTATGCAAAAGCAAGTATATAAATAGTGACCAACGAGAAGAGCAACAATAATAAAAAACGTCACGAATGAAGTCTTGTTTACTTTCTGTTGAGAGGTCACTACTGTAGACTGGTCATGGTACAGATCATAATCTGACAAGAATACTCATGACCCTGTTAAGGAACTCCTAACAATGTTCATAAACTCTTGCAAACACGTCGAAAATACCTTAGCATATCCCTGTATCAAGAGATCCGCGGACGAGTGCGTGCAGATTAATCTGGTATTTATGGGTGCAGCATTGGTTATTTCTATTGTAAACATCGTCACGTTTCAGCTTATGCAACCACACACACCCGCGTATCGATTATTTTATAGCAATCTATAATTATCATTCAGAGAAGATGTGAACCGAGTAGCAGAAATACGAACAACAAACTATAATGTAAATAGATCAAATAGAAAGGTGTGCTAAAGAAAAGATTCGGTCACATTACCTGAACAACTGGCTTGTTGTTCAAAGTGTTAAATGTTATACCGGAACCAATCGTCAAATAAGACGTCACGGCAGAAATCAAAACAAAGCTGAATCAACACCTTTACGTGATGTTTGCTGTTATTACTGAGCTGCTTCTATGTTGTTTCTTTAATTTGTTTGAATAAGTAAACTGTACCTCTTATGGTAAGGTATGCTCATTTCAACCACTGGCTTTAGTCCAATTTGGTTATATCAGAGCCCTAAAACCATAATACATAACCGAAGTCGCAGTTCTGGTAATCTATCCACCACGACATTTGTTTATGTTGTTACTAAAAGTAGTATATATAGGATAATGTACTGTGAGTTTCGTAGGTCACTATTTATATACGATGTGTCCCCTTGTCAATGTCGGCCAGCGAAATGCACGGAAAAATCGAAAAACACCTAGTAAAACACCAGTCAAAAGCACGAGGTTAAAAACACCAGGCAAAAAACACGAGAAAAAACACCAGGAAAAAACATCCGGCAAAAGGACGAGGTAAAAACACCATGCAAAAAAACACAAGGTAAAAACACCCGACAAAAGCACGAGGTAAAATCACCCTGCAAAAGAACGAGGTAAAAACACCCGGCAAAAGCACGAGGTAAAAACGCTGATTCTGTTGTTAGATCTTATCTGGCGATTATTCTGGTCTGATCATGCACTGGTCATAGACAACCAAAGAGCTGACCCATGAGAAGACAATGCTGTGGTTATTCTGGCCTGATCATGCACTGGTCATAGACAACCAAAGAGCATCCTCGTGGGAAGACAATGCTGTGGTTATTCTGGCCTGATCATCGACAACCAAAGAGCATCCTCGTGGGAAGACAATGCTGTGGTTGATGGCATAATATTGAAAAGGTAAACGGCCGACACAATAAGGCCAATCATTGATTTACTACAGAGTGAACAAGACTATGCTGGAGGCGATAACGTGTACATGTAAAGAATGACAGAAATATGGGGATTACCAGGAAAGGGTGGAGTGAAAAAATGTCCTCTCTGGAAAGATCCTAAGATCACTTAATCAACATCTGACTAGGAATTTGAGTCTACATACTCTTAGGTGGCTGCTGGAGCGGAGCACTTATGGGAATGCTCGTGCGTCTGTTTCTAATCAAGAATGAGGAGCTTAAACGGATACTACTAATCAGAAACAGAACCGGATTTAAGAAACAGAACCGGATTTAAGAAACAGAACCGGATTTAAGAAACAGAACCGGATTTAAGAAACAGAACCGGATTTATGAAACCCATGTCGTAGAAATTTGAGATATAAGGCTATTGTTCTATTTCACCATCACATACTGACGTTTGATATCAGATATTGAAGTTGATATTAGGGCAGAGGTGGGCGCACCCCTTTAGCATACTGTGTTTGTGTGTATGCGCGCGTGTGTTTGTTTGTATGTCTGAAAAGCAATTTTAGTACGTCCACCTTGTCAGTTATCACACTCCCCATTTATTTATCCATTGGATGCAAGTTTGTCTACTCTCTACCACGAATGCCTGCATGAGTTTATTAACAACACAAGAGAGAGGGCACTGTGGAAAAACATGATCGCCTACGCATCTAGACATGGCACTTGATACATTAATAGAGACAGCATAGGATGTAGAAGTTACAAATGTCGATGCAATAACTATCTATCTATATATATATTGTCTTTTCCAAAAGTGCTGTTAAGCGTCTTGAGGAGTTGAAAGTTTTCTGTCTGGGCCATCTTTGTTGTGCGTGGTTAGGCCGTGTTATATATTTTCGATCCTAGCTCCTGGGAGACTACAGCACTTGATCGCTCAGCCTGGCACACCCAGATCACTGCTGGCATCACGAAATTTGAAAATGAAAGTACAATGCGGGCAATCCACAAGCGCAAGAAGCGGAAGGACAAATTCGAAAATTCTCCTACCCCGAACCTTCTACCCTCCTGCATGCACTGCAATAACACTTTCCGTGCACGAATCGGGCATCTACGAACTCACAAACCAAATTAGTTAATTACCAATTTTAATTATTATTAATTTTTTTCCCATAACATTTAATGTTTTTCATGTCATGCTCATCTTCGCTTGCAAAGGAGGAACATCATTATCACCATATTTTTTTAAACAATCTTTCTGATTGAATATTCACATCTTGTTCTTGGTCTCCTTCTTGTTTTGTAGCCGTTCTTTCTGATGTCGTATACCTGGATGGCTTTTGTTGTGAGGGCGAACGAGAAACAACGAGGGATAAAATCTGCAGTTAAACGTAACACACACACACGTACACACGCACATACTCTCTAAGGTCAATGTATACTTACAAAAGATATAATAGCGGCAAGAAGTAAAATTTTCACTAAGAGATCGTCAAACTGATCCAGTATAAGCTCCCACAAAGGTTTACCTGTGGGTAGAGAGATATCAACGGGTAAACTATCATCCTACCTGCATGTGTGTGCGCGTGATGACAGAATCTATGTGTGCGTGTGTATGTGTGTATCTATGTATGTGTATATGTGCGTGCGTGTATATATATGTGGGTGTTCATATACATGTATGTGTCTATGCATATATATTTGTACTCGTGCGTGCGTACGTGTGTATGCAAGCACGTTTCAAGCGATGCATGAATGTATGCATGTATCCATGTGTGTGTGTATACTCCAAACGATGTATGTATGTATGTATGTATGTATGTATGTATGTATGTATGTATGTATGTATGTATGTATGTATGTATGTATGTATGTATGTATGTATGTATGTATGTATGTATGTATGTATGTATGTATGTATGTATGTATGTATGTATGTATGTATGTATGCACGCTTCAATTGATGCATATGTGTGTGTGGGTGGGGGATATCACGAAGACAGAACACATAATTATTATGAATCTCATTATCAATAATTTACAGTGAAGAGATGTGACATGATTTGCAGTTAATTAGAAAGTTTAGTAATTTGTTTTTGTAAAAGGCGATGTATTGATTTGTTTTTTGTAAAATGCGATGTATTGATTTGTTTTTGTAAAAGGCGATGTATTGATTTGTTTTTGTAAAAGGCGATGTATTGATTTGTTTTTGTAAAAGGCGATGTATTGATTTGTTTTTGTAAAAGGCGATGTATTGATTTGTTTTTGGCGATACAAAATTGAGTATGAGAGTTTACAGTACAAGTTTACATCAGCTATATGACTTGCTGTGTGAAAGATGGGGGTGAGGTGCTAGCAGCTTCATCTTAAGAATACTGCTAACAATTTTTTTTTTAAAGATGTACCTGAAGGAAATTATTTTACTTTGTAGGTCAAGTTGACAACACTAACATGGCTGACAAGACGTACAGGATTGGCTTTATTTTACTCAAATAACCCCCATATGTACTCCGTCCTTCTCAACGAAGCGGCACCCTGACTGCCGAGAGTACCACTCATAGCACGTAACTCCGTTTCTTCAAGTCATAATTCCCAGGTATCTCACAAAAATTCCATTATATAAACAAGATGTGAACGAGGTTCGAACCCGGTACTTCTTGAGCACAAAACAGACGATTTAATCACTACGCCAGTGCATCAACTCTTTCATTGCCTCTGACTCCCGCATGAACTGGACAATAGATCCAAGTGCAACTCTGGACGTTGTTGAGAAGAATTTGTTCATTTTGTTTAACATTTTGTACAACTGCGCTCCTATTTTTAGATCACTCAGACGTTTAAAATATATGTCTAATTTGTCTTTGTTTTATTTAACCATTTCTTATAGTCTTATGCTTCCCAACTCCTCAAAATGGAAAAGAACTTCCAGTAATTAGGATTTGATCCTTTCTTCTTCTTCTTCTTCTTCATCGTTCATTCTCAAACTCCCGCTCGATCTCCCTTGTAGCAGGACCATGGTCCTACTAGATTTCCAGTAGGATGTAGTCCAGAGAATGGAAATGTGTTGTGTCGCCGTTTTGTTTGCGACAATGGCCCAACGCATCCGTCTTCGGTGGCGATCCTTTCAAGGCATAGGACCGGGCACAGCCACTACCTTGATTCACTTGCTAGATAATACGGTGATTTGGTTCTCGTGTACGAGGACCTCGATAATCTTAGCTTGGTCTAACAGACAAGCTCTATGCCCCTGTCTCGGGGCTGGTGACCAAAGCTCATTGAGGGAAATCCATATAAGCGTTTGACATCGACTAGATAATGAAGAAGAAGACAGTGGCTATACTTTAGCTTCATCCGCTCGACAAGAAGCTAGTTTCGATGGAGAGTCAACTATATAACACACACACTACATTAAACTGTAACCAGTAGTCAACTAAATACAACAAACTACATTAAACTGTAACCAGTAGTCAAATAAATACAACAAACTACATTAAACTGTAACCAGTAGTCAAATAGATACAACAAACTACATTAAACTGTAACCAGTAGTCAAATAAATACAACTACATTAAACTGTAACTAGTAGTCAAATAGATACAACAAACTACATGAAACTGTAACCAGTGGTCAAATAAATACAACAAACTACATTAAAATGTAACCAGTAGTCAAATAGATACAACAAACTACATTAAACTGTAACCAGTGGTCAAATAAATACAACAAACTACATTAAACTGTAACCAGTAGTTCTCTAAACACAACAAACTACATTAAACTGCAACCAGTAGTCAAATAAATACAACTACATTCAACTGTAACCAGCAGTCAAATAAATACAACACACTACATTCAAATTGTAACCAGTAGTTCACTAAACACAACACACTACATTCAACTGTAGCCACTAGTAACTCATTAAAAATAACCAGTAGTTTTGTTAATCATAAAATAAAGTGATCTTCAACACAACAAGTAGAAACACAATAAATAATAAGCAGAAGTTAAACGAGTCGATAAGTGAAACAAAACACATCAGTTAAACGTTAACAATCAGCGATATTAAACATAACAGAAGATCTTCAAGTGCTACTTACCTTCTTCTGCTGGGAGTTCTGAAAAAAAAGAGAGAAATAATAAGAGATTAATAGTATGAAGGCAGAAAGATGATTGTTAATATTTGTTTGCTAGCTAAGACTATTACTAGCGATTCTCAACCGCGGGGTCGTAGCAATATGTCTACTTGGCCGCAAGAGCTTCTTTTTGATGATAATGATGAAGTAATCGCTTCAGCTGTAAGCAGGTAGCTCTTGACAGTCTATACCCTCCTGACAAAAGTACATGCTCTTCTCAGTTGTATAACAGACAACAACTGAACTCATATACGGTCTCAAAGGTATGGTTGTAAAAAAAAAAAATTAAAGGGGGGGGGGGGTCATTATGCATGTTTAATACCCGAAGGAAGACATTTCAGCGCGGCAGTATCTCAGGATTACCACATCATGCCAGGAACACAGCACACACTTTTGGACCATCATCATTCTTTTGTCAGATTTGTTAAACCATCCGCAGTAATGGCACATCTGGCATTATCCGTCACCTAGGATGCCTGCCGCAAAAGGAGAAAGGACCTAGGAGCCAGCCACAAAAGGAGAAATGACCTAGGAGCCAGCCACAAAAGGAGAAATGACCTAGGAGCCAGCCACAAAAGGAGAAATGACCTAGGAGCCTGCCACAAAAGGATAAGTGTCCGCTCGACTGCATCTCTTCGTCACCAGTTAGGATTATTTGATAGAAGATAAAAGTTAGAAATTGAGATGTGAGGATGATGATTTTTCCACAAGTGACAGGTTGTCAGCCTATCCCCCAACTTTCATTAGTCGCTCCCTACGACATGTTTGGAAAGAAGATAGTGGTCCTAGTCTTTGCATCCTGAACTAGAAGTCCAAGCTCTGTTTACAACACACCGCTGAAGACGGATGTGTCGGGACATTGGCGCAAATAAAACGGCGACACAACGCATTTCCATTCTCTGGACTACATCAAGCTGGAAATCTAATAGGACCATGGTCCTGCTTTATACAAGAGAGATCCAACAGGAGTTTGAAAATGAACGCTGAAGAAGAAGAAGTTTACAACACGGACGTGAGAGTATCTTGAGTTGTACATCAGATAATATGTAATAACCGCAGTAAAACTGTAACCCAACAGACGAAACTTAGAACAGGCGCTCCATGTTTAATGAAGTTTTGCTAATAACTGGTAACACACAAACGCATCGACGTTTCGACCAAATGACATTTATAAAGAACACACAACATAATATGACGAATAGTAACTGCCCGCGTTCACATGACAATAACCCATATTAAAGTGACCAATGAAAAACACGGAAAAAGTCATATAGCGTCATTTTTAATGATGATTCCCACTGAGACCATAGCACTGTAATTGTTCAGACACTCGACTGATCTGCACCTATTTCCCGAAACACTGGAATACCAGGCACGAAAATGAATCCAGTAACCAGTAGTCAAATAAATACAACAAACTACATTAAACTGTAACCAGTAGTCAAATAAATACAACAAACTACATTAAACTGTAACCAGTAGTCAAATAAAAACAACGAACTACATTCCAACCGCCTTCCATTAACAACTCCTTCCAACCTTTCCTTCCTCACTGCCGTAAACCCACTTATGGTACTCATTTCTGTTACAAAGTCATTCCCGTTCTTTCCATGTTTTACTTTACCCTGGTTTTTTCTGTTTTTTTTTCCTTTTTTTTCTGGGGATTGGATTCTGTGTTTAACATTAACTGTGTATGGGATGGTGTCAGGGCCGTAATACTTGTCAGTAAGACAAGTACGTGTCACCCGCCCCGGGCGGGTTTATTCCTAACCAAAAAATATTTGAAAAGCCATTCGCCCACCAGCGTGTGAAATCATGTGTCTTTATCATGAGAAATATGTTGACCTTTTAGTATAATATTATGGAAGGAAGAAGAAAAATCACGTTTTGGCTAAATTCCTAGTAAACTCCATACTAAATTCCTAGTAAACTCTATACTAAATTCCTAATAAACTCTATACTAAATTCCTAGTAAACTCTATACTAAATTCCTAGTAAACTTCATACTAAATTCCTAGTAAACTCCATACTAAATTCCTAGTAAACTCCATACTAAATTCCTAGTAAACTCCATACTAAATTCCTAGTAACTCCATACTAAATTCCTAGTAAACTCTATACTAAATTCCTAATAAACTCTATACTAAATTCCTAGTAAACTCTATACTAAATTCCTAGTAAACTTCATACTAAATTCCTAGTAAACTCCATACTAAATTCCTAGTAAACTCCATACTAAATTCCTAGTAACTCCATACTAAATTCCTAGTAAACTCCATACTAAATTCCTAGTAAACTCCATACTAAATTCCTAGTAAACTCCATACTAAATTCCTAGTAAACTCCATACTAAATTCCTAGTAAACTCCATACTAAATTCCTAGAAAACTCCATACTAAATTCCTAGTAAACTCCATACTAAATTCCTAGTAAACTCCATACTAAATTCCTAGTAAACTCCATACTAAATTCCTAGTAAACTGCATACTAAATTCCTAGTAAATTCCATACTAAATTCTTAGTAAACTACATACTAAATTCCTAGTAAACTCCATACTAAAATTTATGAAGATGAACAATGAACATTCCAACCCCCCCCCCCCTCCTACAAACTTGGATGATGTAGAATCACAGCCAGGCATACTTAACCGCATGGTATGATTTCAAGCCTGTCAGCTTGTACAGATTTTATGTATTGTGTACACATTATACATAGGTTTCCCTGACCATGTTTGAATAACCTACAGTATATTATCTATTGTCTAGCCCCTAAGGTGTATGGTCAAACTACTGGACCACTCTTGTCGCTAACCATTGGTGGTGGGATATTTAGTTTTCGTCGTGTCGCCTGGGACCTGATGTGTGATGTGACAGATCTCTTCTCAGTTGTGTAACTGAGACAACAGCTCAACTCATATAAGGTCTCATACGTATGGTTGTTAAAAATATTTTTTATTAAAGGGGTGGGGGGTCATTATGCATGTTTAATACTCGAAGGAAGACATTTCAGCGAGACTGGTTCCGTAGCCCAGGTAGAGAACCACTGTTGTATATGTATATGACATTTATTATCAACATTTGTTAAATTTTTTTATAAACATTTATACATTCAGTCATATCTCTGGTATAATATGTGCGATCAATTTCTCTGTGCTCTGAATCACAAGCATGTTCAAGCGAGTTGAGCTTGTGAGAAGGTCCTTATCTCTCTTCCCCTTCCCCCCCCCCCGGCATAACCTCTCTACTGCCATCAAACCAGGGTATTTTATGCACAAACTACAAGAAATATAAACAAGCAATTTATACCATCAATCAATTTACAAGTAAACTATACACAATGAATTTACTAGCAATCTACGTCCAGACACAATCAACTTACAAGAAACCTACTCGCATAGATATACATACTCGCATATACAAGCAATATACGTATTTAATACGTACACAAATACACTTGCAGATACACAGTTGTCGAATAGAAATATTACAGGAGAATTCTACGAATCTCCTATAGAGATCGTAAGAGAAATGTGTACAGTAAGAAATAAAATAGAGATGTATACAGGTCCACAAGAAATATGGCTTTCATTAGTGAAACAACGAAATCTTTCATGGTTTGGACATGTATGCCAACATGATTCCTTGACAAAAAAATGCAGGGAATCGTCGAAGGCTGAAGAAGCAGATGAGTAAATAATAAAAACCTGGACATACAACATCAAGGAATGGACAAGACAAAATTTGTCTTCACTCGTCCACATCGTTGAAGATAGAAATCGTTAGTAATGAATAGGTATGTTGATGTATCCAATGTGGTACCCTGACAAGTTACGAAATTATAGATAGCCACCGACACTCTAGTTCGTTCCATAATTCATGAGCTCAACTTGAGCTCAATTTTTACGAAAACTACCTGATGCACAGCAACCATATTTCGCAGATAATCTTATACACACCACAACCAAGGTAATTCATATTTTACAAATGGACAGGTAGATTGGAAAATTCCCAAAATGTTTTTTTTTTGTTATTTAGTTTGCATAAGCAGAAAAAAGACTTAGCATCTTACATTTGACAGTAATAAACAAAATTGTGGATGGAACGGCGTATCCCAATTTCATATAATAACAGGAAATGTGATATAGTTATTATTACTTCCAGAGTGTATGTAAAGTAATTTTTATATTTGATGATCAAATAGTCCTATGTTTTTCTTATGTCACGAGTGTTGTTTCTTCTTCTTTCGTTCACTTGAAACATGTAACATCTGTAATAAAAAAAAAAAGTAAAGTAACCCATAGCATTTATTAATGCCGTAGGGGTGTGAGATGTTAGCGATCTCACATTTCACAGGCTCTGCAAATGAGGGCGGTAGCCATCTCCTCTCCCTCGCAGTCTTTACTTCCCGGATTAATCCGGTACCAGGCTGGGTCTACCTGGGAGCCGTTGCGATCTTAAAACATTTTCGCCTCAACTGGGGAATGAACCCAGGACCACTCATATGCGAAGCCAGTGCGCTAACCACTGCGCTAACGCGGCTCCCCAATATCTGTAATGCTGTCTCCTGAATAAAACTCCATGCCTTTTGTAGTTCACACAGTGTCCCATAGAGATTTGATTTCAGTGTTTTTACTCTGGCCAATATGTCTGTCTCAGCGTTTCATACTCAGAACACTCTTGAAGTATATGTTTGACACTCTGTGCTGCCTGTCCACATGGCCGTGTTGCCCATCTGGAATTTTATGTACATGTTACTGCGGAGTCGATTGTGTCCCTTTCTGAGGCGTAGAATTACTTACAACTTGTTCTGATCTGCTCATAATGTGATAGACATCTTGTGTTGGTGTTTGTGACTTTCTCATTGACTTGATCATCTGGGTTTTTTTCTGATGGTAGGTGATTGGTACATCTGGTTGGTCTTCGACAACACCTTCCTTAGCCAGGTGATCTGCTTTTTCATTTCCTGGTATTCTACAGTGACTGCAGTAATTATCCACTAAATTACCATATACTGGTAAGATTGATTATTAAGTAGTTTTTGTTAGTCTGTTAGTTTTCCAGACTGGAGAGCTTGAAGAACTCACCTTGCATCTGTCAGGAATACCGCGGGCTGTGGGTCAGGGTTGGAGTTCAGCAGTTTTTTTCAGTTGTTACTCTGATTGCTTGAATGTCTGCATCATAATTATTGCAGAATTTCCATGTTGATTTTCTGATCGTATCTCTAGGCTTGTGTGGATATTCTATAAATGTAACTGCACCCCATACGTCTTGAGGATATTCATCGTCCAGGAAACTTGAGTGTGACTGTCGTTCGCTGCACATAGCTCTGTTGATCCTCGCTTAACATTCCTAGTATAATAATACTAGTGCAGTAGAGGAATATGTGTATTTGATCATTTCATCAATAAAGATGACTGCACGCAAATCGTTGTGAGAAGCAAAATAATGACGTATCAATTGATTTTGTTATAAGTCCGTGATATTGTTAGATATTTGCTCGATGTGCGAACAACAGAGATTGGCACATCAACTATTTTATTCGGTTTCTGAAGACTCGAAAAGATTTAGTACTGCTAAGGGCTGAATAAAATGCAAAACAGGTTGTGTTCTCTTTTTAGGATTTTGTACGCCATAAGAAACGGCCCCTTTATATTGTGTATTTCTTTACTGCAAGAGCAGCAAAGAAATACACAATAGATATAGTAAAGCATACTAAGCCCTAAGGCAAATTACACCAATCTTCAGAAACAAAAAATGTAGATTTAAACACCAAAATAACACTATTCAAAAATGATTAGTATGCCAACGCTGTGTTACCAATGCCAGACATGGAGAACGACAGCACAAGAAAAACGTAAACTTGTGCCAGCTGAAATGACATGCTTACGCAGAATCCTAGGAATATCGCTAAGAAACAGAGTGAGAACATTAGACAAAGAACCGGCACCACCCCAAACTTGGAATATATTAAGAGACAACAGATCAAATGGTTTGCACACATAAGCAGATTACCGCCAGATAGCGTATCACAGCAAGCTGTGCTACACCGTGAAGGCAGACCACGAAAACAATGGACCACCGAAATGAAGAGGTGATAAATTCCATAATATACACAGCACACACGAGGGCCATCTCCAGAAAGATCTTCTACTCCTGACGCTGAAAAGCAACACTGGATTTGATAGAATACTAACGGCCCCTTCTAACTTCTCTGCAAAAGTAACTATACAATTGTGTAGTCACATTTTGCACAGTAGTGAATTTACACTTCAAACTCATATTCTACGAAAAATCTTAACTTGGCTAAATCGAACATGATACCACAATAAAAACACGTCGAATATGCGATACGCCTCTGAGTAAACTGGAGTTTGGCTATTATTTTACGATTAAACAACCCAACCAAAAACACATCGAATATGCAATTAGCCTCTGAGTAAACTGAAGCTATTATTTTACGATTAAACAATCCAACCAAAAATGCGGCGAAACTGACATTAAATGTCCTGACATTGTCTCTTCTAAAACATACCACAGTATTCCCATGATTTTCGTGCCAAATAAATTTACTTCTTCTTTCTTCTTCTTCTTTCTGTCCTCATGTACCTTTCGGTGTTGATGGGAGAGTGATTGTACTGTCTTTTGCCCTTCTATTTGCCTCTTCTGCTGTTATATTTCCGAGTGTCTCTAATACACTATCTATCCATCTTTTACGAGATCTTCCAATAGGTCGACTGTTTTCGTATCGTTTGTTAAGTGTTTCTTGGATAATACTTTGCTCTTTCTGTCTGGTTATGTGGCCGTACCATTTAACTTGTTGTTTCTGGATGTATTCTAAATAAATTTATGAACTCTGTAAATAATGTAGAAATCTCTAAATAAACGACGACACATTTCGCACTCATGGAAGACGTCCAATTTCTGCACAATAGTGGCTCGAATCGATGCGCATGAAAAACAAAAACAGTTGCATTTCACAGCAGTATAATTCAATCACTGATGACGTCTACTTATTTTATCGTTATTTTAATTGGTCAGTATATTTATACTTCACAGCAATGAAGAGTTAGAAGAAGAAAAAACAATAAACAATCCCCTCATCAACCGGGACGGGATTGTCGACAGACTCGTGTGTAATACTTTTTTTTTTTTAAATCGCAATTTTTTAAATTTATAGAGAAAATGTTTTAATCTAGTTACTTTTTTTTTATAGGACAAAAATAGTTTCATAGGGCCATGGAGAAATTCAAGTTGAATCTTTTCGGCAGTTTTTCGATCTAACAAGTAGTGTTGAGGAAAAATAATTTCAAATGAGTAACATGAATTATGGAACGAACTATAATACATAATGAATGTACACAAACGAACACACACACACAAAGTGAACATACGACATTCTCCCACTTTCAAACACATAACACAATCTGAAGTGAGATCACGTGATCATCAGTTTGACTACAGGCACCGACAACCAGATATAAAAGTACTGTGTGCACTTTATGACTTATTTATCTTGTGCGCGGGCATATACGTGCGTTTGCTGCAGGCAATGTCAATATAACACTGCATGCTGGGAGAAATAGAATGAAAATCACTGCACACAATGTTTTAGTTATTTGAGTCGTCATCTGGTTAATACTACTACTTCAACAAGTTCAGGTCACGAGGTCAACCTGCTATCTATAACTGTACAAATTCTATTCTGGGGAGTACATGTTTAAATATGGCATACAGCCACGGATGGTTAAATAGAAGGATATGCTATGGGTTTGCTGAATCACTGTAAGGGTTGGTTGTATACAAGAACATCTTGCTTCATTTGAGTTGTGCTAGTGTAATGGTAAGTCATTCACCCGCCGACCAGCAGATACGAGTGACGAATCGACTCGCTGTACCTGGTGTGAAATACAGATTACTCCCGTGGTTAACCCAGCTACCAGGAAGTGGGGTATTAGTTCAGTTTTTTAGTAGTGAAAGTAACTTATTGAAGACCTTACTTAAGGGTAAAGTCAAAAGGAGGCGAGCAAGAGGTAGGCAGATATACAAGTTGGAGAGTAACATCACAGGATGGACAGGTTACAGTCTAGCAGAGTGCACCACCAAGACAAGAGAGAGGGATGTTGGAGGTCCGTTGCAGATACGGCACTTGATGATGATGAGTGAAAGTAACAACCATCGTTGATCTTTAGTGTAGGCCTAGTGACGACTTGCGCCGTTCCGCCCCGCTCATCATAGACCTAGTAACGATTGGCTACTCTACTGAGTAAGTTTCCGCAGTTTCTGATCACGCACTGACAAGGCAACTGAGCACTTATGGTGCAAGAGTAAAAGTAGATGGTAAACTAAGCAAACGTGTTACTCTCCAACAAGGAGTACCTCAAGTAGGAGTGATCTCTCCTACCCTCTTCCTAGTATTCATCAATGATGTGGGAGAGAAACTGTCACATCATATTTCAAAGGCTCTTCGTGCAGATGACATTGCTGCCTGGAGTGCGGCAGGAAACCTATCCACTGCAAAAAACAGAATGCAGACAGCACTTGACACCTTAAGTGAATGGGCATCTGACTGGGGAGTCCAGATCAACCTCTCCAAAACGGCGACAACCATCTTCTCACTTTCAAACCACCAAGAAAAAGCAAATCTTAAATTAATGGAAGTGAGCTAGCACATGTGGAGAACCCTACATATCTAGGGGTCACACTAGACAAGCGACTCACCTGGACACCACACCTAATAACCACCGAGCAAAAAGCAACCAGGAGGCTATCCTTGATGAAGAAACTTGCAGGAACAAAGCTGGGGAGCAAATGGAAATATTCTCAGAAAAGTCTACATGGGTACAGTCAGACCTGTAGTAGAATATGGAATGACAGCCTGGGCATCAGCATCAAACACAAATACTGATCGCCTATCTAAAGTACAAAATGCAGGACTTCGACTTATCTCTGGAGGGATGAAAACCACTCCAATCCATGCAATGGAAAAACATGTAAACATCCGCCCATTGGATGACAGAAGAGAAGAAATAGTGCTTGTTCAAAGGGAAAAAATTAAGCGCATGCCAAACCATCCGATGTATGCGCAAATTTATAGATCAACCACAAGCAGGTTGAAGAGAACCAGCTTCTATCTAATCTCTAAAGATATCCATGAACAAAATAAAGAAATCCTCACAAACCTCCCAAATGAAATTGAAACACTAACAGACTTTGAAGAGCCAGGCAAGTCTCCATAATGTTTCCATAATAACACAGGTTCCTGGAATAATTAATAAGGAATACCAAACTCCACCTCAACTAAAAGCATTGACACTGGTGATGATAGAAATAAAATACAATCCCAAGGATTGGACACATGTCTACACAGATGGATCGGCAGAAGGAGCAGTAAGGAATGGAGGAGGTGGAATTTTTATAAGACTCAAAGATGGGAAGACAATATCAAAAGCTTTTCCAACCGGGAAATACTCCTCTAATTTTAGAGCAGAAGCAGTTGCACTCCATCAAGCACTGAAAGCCTTCACTGAACCAGGACTGACAAGACCAAAGAAGATAGCCATATTCACAAATTGCAGATCCCTACTGGAATCAATCCAGAGCAACAGAAACGAAAGCCTTCTGTACAACATCAGACATGAGCTAAGACAGATCCAAAAGTCAACAGCTATTGCCCTTCATTGGATACCATCACACTGTGGAATCATGGGAAATGAGAAAGCGGATGCTCTGTCAAAGGCAGGAAGCGAAATGGAGCAACACAGACACCCACTGTCTTACGGAGAAGTAAAAACAATAATCCGCAACACATACACAGCAAAGTGGAAGAAAGAAATGGAAGGGGAATACGAACATGATGCAATACATCTCCTCCAGAAATATCAACAGACCACAGTATTTCGCCTCAGAACAGGCCACTGCAGACTGTTGGGTCACCTTTATCGATTAAGGATATCATACACAGATGAATGTCCATGTGGATCCGGAACCAAGACTCCAGAACACATACTTCAGGACTGTCCAACATACAAAGAGCAGAGACAGCATACATGGCCAGAGGATACAGACTTGAGGCAAAAGCTATGGGGCAGCCGCTCTGACCTGGAGAAGACAATGGACTTCGTCTTGACGACAGGTCTGACGGTATAGCATGACCACATGCTGAACGCAGAAGAAGAAGAAGCACTTATGGGAAACCGTGTTATGACACCAGTTCATAACTCAGATTAATTTTTACCGAAACTTTCAGAAACATTGCTGGAAGTTCTCTTACGGTATCTACATTCTTTAGCTATGATAGTAAAAATACACTCTAGAACAGTCCTGCAAGATGATCAAAACAGCGTAACTTATCTAGGCTGATGCGAATAATTTTGGTCTACTTTTCGTATATGCTGTATCATCCGCTAATTAAAATCACTGGAAAAGTTGAACCATTGACTATTTGCGATCAGCGAATATGAATATTCTGTAGATATGCTTCCCAAAAATTGCCACAGGTAATAACTGCAGCAAAACTGTAATCCAACAAGCAAAACTTGAAACGGCAATGAAGTTTTGCTATTCACTGGTAACACCCATAATAACGCACACAAATCGAAGTTTCTACTAAATAGCCTTTATCAAGAACACATTCGCAACATAATATAATGAGTGAACGTGGACAGTTCTTGCTCGTTATATTATGTTGTGATTTGTGAAATAAGTAAGAGAAGACAACAAACAGCAATATGTTTCTATAACAATAAGAAGAAAACGAGGGATTTATGTGACATGTGTTTAGAATGATTTTAAATAGACTGCCACTGCAAGCACTAAAAAGGGTGCCAGGTGCCAAAAGAAAAATACCCAAAAGAGATTCTTCGCAGAACAACCATAATAGAGTGTATGAATATGGGTCTCAACAACATGCACGAATTACACACAGTAGCATCACATCGCTCAACCTGGAGAGCTCTGGTTTCTGCCCTATGCAACATATTCGGCGCTAAAGGAGCAGAGATAGACAGTCAGACAGACATATAGCATAATAACAGTGCCAACCACACAGTCCATATTTAGAAATAGGTAAAACCCGTTTTGAGATGAGTTGATGCACTGACATGCAAATGTGCATTTCGCTCATAGCTAGTGAAAATGATCACTTGTTACAATGCTGCCCACGAGAGATAGGCAGGGCAGCTCAAGGTAAACAACCTTTCTCCGGAGGCTCTTTGTGACATATCGATAGAAACTCGTTCTCCCCTGTCCTATTGCACATCAATGCGTGAGGTTGCTCCCATGTCACCAGTCAATTAAAAGCAACTGATCTCTCTCTCTCTCTCTCGTTCTCCATCTCTTGCTTTGTGATACCACAGTCAATGTAATGTTTTCAAAGTGGCCGATGAGATACTTCAGAAAGTTTGTCTCTAAAATTGCTACCAGCTGAGAAATAAGATTCTGGACAGGTGAACGAAGTTGTCATGGAAGAACTTCAATAGTTTAGTTGATAAGTAACACTTGTGGCAAGGATTTTTGAAGATCTGTGATCGCTTTCACGAATCTGCACGGTACGTGCTGATAATGACAAATATTCATAATAGCAAAAATGTGTCGCTATAATCAATGCATTATTGACTTCAAGCTTTGATGTGCACTGTCTTGTGTATCCCAGAAACTTTTTACAACCAAAGTGTCATCTGTCCCGTGGGAGTTTATTATTACACGTTGTAATTACTCTATTTTTTTCTTTATTATGACGAAAGTATTATACCGAAACGTCAATTTGTATTACCCTTATTCTTCTTTATTATAATTATCTTGTTCGTGATCGGCAACAGTTGTTGTTGTTTTTTTACACATCCACACTTATTTATATTCATTTTCATATGTGTGCTACTACAGCCCACGCCTCATCGAGTGATATTCCTTGGTTTTCTGACAATTTAGTCAACGTATAGAGTGCAACAGCAATGATTTCATGTGATGTTTTAATTCAGAATATTGTATACTCTTATCACAGTTCACCAGTGATAAAAGTCATTTGTGTGTATCAGAGCAGAGAAAATATAATCCTAGTAGCGATATGTAATAGACAAAAATGTGCAGCATTATGTGTGTGCTTGAATTAGCGGTTGGGTGAGGGGGTGGGGTGTTATTATTGGCGTACTTTTAAACTATATCCAGCTTGTCTAAGAACCTTTGGGGCGTGACCGTCTACAAGAACTGACCCGTTGGCTACAAGCATTCTTAATGACTGCTAAAAAATTCGTTCATCGTTCTTCAGTCAGTTGTCAGGTTACAGCACCAATAGCTTCAATCAACTATGTAATTCACTTATTCATCGTTCTCCAGTTGTCAGGTTACAGCACCAATAGCTTCAATCAACTATGTAATTCACTTATTCATCGTTCTCCAGTTGTCAGGTTACAACACCAGTAGCTTCAGTGATGAACTGTATAATTCACTTAAGGTCATCTATGAAAGACCCTCAGGTTTGGAAGTAGTGCCGTTTCAGTAGATCCTATTTTCTCCATCTGTTTTTGGTAGAGTTGATTTGCTTCGATAATGTGTTCTGCAGTTTCTGGACTCACCCCACAGTTACGTCTGTCTCGCCAATTTTGAGCTTTCTGAAGGTGTGACTCCTCGATTACTCATTTGAATGTTCCCGTGATTTTCATTGTTCACTATGATTATGTTTTGTGTGACAGCCAATGAAAATCAAAGGATTAATGAAATGAATTATTTTAGAAGGCATATTTTGTCATTTTCAAATAGCTCGTATACCTGCGAGGGTCACGCTTTGGGTACATTATAGGGATTATTAATAATCTATGCCGAAGACGTAAATTTCGGTCCATTGCGTAAATAAAACTGTGATACAACGCATTTCCATTCTTTAGACTACACCCTACTGAAAGTCTAGAATGGATCATGGTCAAGAGAGATCCAATGCCAGTTTGAGAATGTACGATGAAGAAGAAGATTAATAATGTACGAACTCATAGGCAAGGACATAATCCTAAACTGAATTTCCTACAGCGGATGTACCAAATGGTCATCATCACATTCGATGGACGAACACAACTTCCCAACATCAATTTATGGCTGTGAAACATGGACACTATATACAGTAGGGACAAAGATAATTTATTCCTTCGATATGAGATGACACATTACGATATTGAGAATACTATGGATAGCGGTGGGTGGGGTGGAGTTGGCAGAGAGGAGGACGGGGGTGAAGAAATATGATTGAAAAAGTGTTCAGAGCATCAAATATGTAAGAGCTTTAACTCCCAAACAACATAACAAAAACAACTAAGATGATAACATAACAAAAACAACTAAGATGATAACATAACAGAAACAACTAAGATGATAACATAACATAAACAACTAAGATGATAACATAACAGAAACAACTAAGATAATAACATAATAACATAACAGAAACAACTAAGATAATAACATAATAACATAACAGAAACAACTAAGATGATAACATAACAGAAACAACTAAGATGATAACATAATAACATAACAAAAACAACTAAGATGATAACAACAGAAACAACTAAGATGATATTAAAAATTTTAAACATGTCATTGGCTTGCAGCAGTCCAACTCGCACAGAATCGAGAATTATCAGAGCGTCTATAAAGAATACTACGTTCTGGAACAAATATGTCATATGTAGAAGAATAACAGGAGTCCCTTTATAGCGCATGCGTTTATAACAAACTTTTCTATTTAACATTGTTCAATTCCCAATTATTCTTTTAAAATATTTTTTCTCTCTAAATATTGAGAATGTTGGTCGACGCTGTTATATAGTGATTCCACTATAGCACATCTGAAATACATGACCGGGTTCCAGTGTAGACCTCTCAACAGAATGTAAACACACCTTCATTCGTGACGTTTTATTATTGTTGTGATTTTCGCTGATCACTATTTATATACTTGGATTCGCTTGCCAAAAAAATAGTCATTCTCGAAGAACGAAATTCACGGAAATAAAAAAAATAAGCCTTTTATGTCATGTTTACTTACTGTTGAGAGGTCTTATATTACTGTCTAAGGTCACGTTGAAATGCTTGCCGTGTCCTTCACTATTATTATCATAATCTTTACATACACAGTCGGGTTCTGTTGTAAAGTAGAGTGTGTTTCAGGTGACCAAGGTACAGTAGAATCCCTCTATAACGCAATTTCTCAATATAACAACACTTCAAAAATCCATAATTATATTTATTCTTTACTGTTTGTACTGTATATAGCTAATTTCTGTTATTGCATATATAATTTGACTGTCAGGACTAAATTGTTATAATGGGATTTGACTACTAGGTTAAAACCCCGCCGCAAGGAATGTTTGAAACGCAATGGCGACTATGAAACATTAATAAACTATCGTTACTGCATATTTTCCTATGATGGAGTACAGGTAGTAGGCTTTCTATGGAACGTGGAAATAAAGACCGGTTTTCTCACTAACGCATGCATATACAGTATCACTCAACGAGTATGAACCCATGTACCGCTGGATCAACATCCTTGTTTGTTGAGTGCTGGATTCAACTAGGCCATCCCAGGATGCCTAGTCACGTCGCTTTCAACCTAGTCATAAGAAGGAGTTTTTGGTTATATCACGACGGTGGGTGCGGACGGGGAACTGACGAAAAGTACTTGAGTATTGGTGAAAATGACGAAAAGGCAGACGAAAGTTTGCTGAAGCTTGCTTTTAATCCCGGGACGTACTGCAGATAAGAACAACATGACGTACTCCAGATTCTCTCCTGGAAGCTTCCGAGTCCACAGCAGGTTCCCACCTCAGCTGGAGATCGTTCGATCCATGATAGCTTAGCCAGGTTGCTCTGTTGCCCGGGGTACTCCACGAGGAGGAGTATCAAGGTCTGAACCAGTATCAATCCCGGTCCTGGCGAGAGAAGCGAGCAGGGGCTCGCTTCAACGTCTCTGTACGCTGCAATAAATAACCCTTTATTTTTCAGGACTAGATCAGAGGTGAGCAACGTTTTTGGGGTAGGATTGAGATTTTCTTGTAATAGATGGGAGCCAATGAGATTTTTCCTTTAGTCTTTTGGAGTTTCATTTAGTGTTTTCTGAGTTCAGATACGTGTGTGTATACGAGTACCTTGACAACACAATCATGTGTACTCATCGGGACAATCCTGACGTGACGAAATGACTTTTTTCCCGTGATTGAAACCGGTCACTTTGTGTATACTTTTGTGATATCTTCATCGTCATTCATTCTCAAACTCCCACAGGATATCTCTTGTAGCAGGGTCATGGTCATATTAGATTTCCAGAAGGATGTAGTCCAGAAAATTGGAATGCGTTGTGTCGCCGTTTTATTTGCGCCAATGGTACGACACATCCGTCTTCGGCAGAAGTCTTGATATAACCAAGAACTTTCGACAAGGTTGAAGGGATCGTTCCCTGTTCGTTAAGAAGTTCTAATCTCTGCTTTTTACAAACAAATATTGGTTATTGATTATGTAACGTCATCATTGCACTCCGGGCAGAGCCTTGTGGATCTTAGTCTCCCCTAACAGATGATGAAGTCTATGAGAACTGATGGTTCCTGTGGGCCTGCTTGTTAAACATTCTTCTCGTTTCTCCCCCAGAGGCGTCCTGTTTTATTATTACCAAACGTAATACAGAATTCTTCAAATCTTAGCCTCGATGTTTCATCAATTGAAGTGTTTATTTGCTTGTTTTCTATCCACATGAATTGCGAGCATCTTTCTCTTACTTCCTAAGTCCAGTTGGGCGGTTTCTCAGAGCTTTCTTTCATAACCGGGAGACATCATCTTTCTGCTTAGTGTTATGCCTATTTAAAAGGCACTCTAAGAAGGGGTACTGTAGAGAAGTCTGCATCAGCATGCGCTCATGGCGCAGTTTCAATGCATCCCCCTCCCGTATCCATTATTGTAAACATATAAACAACATGTCTCAATACCTAAAATTATTTAGACTAAATAGCTGTTTACCAAAGCTAATAACTTTTTTAAAAGTTGTTGAAAAATGAGTCATTTCAAAGGTTGTTTTCCCCATTTGTCAACAGCTCTGATATTGCCAATGGTCTTGCTGCAACACCGTCTCCGGACTTACTAGTCTGACACTGACAAGGGGATACTGGAGTGATAACATTATACGAATTTAACACAAGCCCAGCAACTGTACAGTGGACAGTCAGGTGATCAATGACTTCCAGTATTTTTAACCGATTGCCGAAACTCAGACGTGTTGTGCCATTGACACAAATAGCACCGCGACACACCGTTCTCTCGACTACATTCTGCTGGAAATCTAGTAGGACCATTATCAGATCCTGCTGAGAGATCCAGTGAGAGTTTCAAAGCGAAAGCTAAACAAAACTTGGTAATAGCCTATACAAATGGTTGCATGTTTGTCATCTACTCGCAAATGGCTGATAGGACTAGGCGTTTGATAAGTGCTAGTTTTTTTTTTAAATGGTGTCACAAATAACGCAAGGCGCGGATGTGACCAATCACCACAAAAATACCAACAGAATCAAAACAAGCTATCATACCTGGCGATTTTAATTATCGCCTTTTTTCGTTGGTCAAAATGGAAAAAAACAAACTTTGTGCAACTCGGATATCGCCTGCTAACGAAAAGCACAGAAATAATCGAAAACATGACGTAAATAGGCTTGTTGTGATTCAGTTGGTAGGTCTTATTCGGCGATTGGTCACAGCGTAGGAGTATTTACTGTGTGATTATTGAAGGAAACCACGTTATAAACGCTGTAGATCAATGTTTCCTAACGTGGGGCCCGAGCACCACATGGGGGGGGGGGGGCAGTTTGATTGTTCAGGGGAACAATTTGAAAGTTGTAGTTATGTTTAATTTAGGGAATAATTAAGCTTTTTCATATTAAACAATTTATATATATATATATATATATATATATAACATAAGGCGGCATCAGAATTTTAGAAAGACTTGGGTGGGGTATGGTACAAAAAAGGTTGGGAACCACTACTTTAGATCAATGTTTTCCAACTTTTGTTACCATGTCCCACCTAAGTCTTCCTAAAATTCTGATGCCCCAATATGTAGTATATATATATATATATATATATATATATATATATATATATATATATATATATATATAATTTTTAAAATGTATATACGAGGCGTGTTCAAATGAAAACGGGACTTGTGGATTTATTTAAAAAGTATCATACGCAATTTAATATTTTCAACGGAATTGAACAAAGCAACCACTTGTGAATAAGAATGCACCTGGGTTCATCAGAAAAAATCTCCGTATGCATTTAGGCAAGCATCCCACTGTTTAGGTAGACGTCGAATGCCGTCCGAGAAAAAGTTGCGTGGCTGTTCTCTGAACCATGTGGTCACCGCTGTCTTCACGTCTGCGTCGCTGTTGAATCGCTGTCCCTTTAGTGCTTTCTTCAACGGTCCGAACAAATGGAAATCACACGGGGATAAATCGGGACTATAGGCTGGGTGATGAAGAACTTCCCAATTCTTCTTTGCCAATGTTTCCTGCACAATTTTTGCGACGTGCGGACGAGCGTTGTCGTGGAGAAGAATCACACCTTGAGAAAGTCTGCCTGGTCGCTTAGCCTTGATGGCCTTATGCAGCTTGTCTAAAGTGTCTTCTTCTGTTGCAACAATATGCGCCTGACCTGGCCGTGCAAGATCTGCCGTTAACTCACGTCCGTCTTTAAACATACGCACCCACTCCATCACTCTGGTCCTCGACAAACATTTATCACCATATGCTGCCTTCATTCTCCGATGAATGTCTACTGCTTGACATCCTTCAAATGAAAGAAACTGGATCACAGCACGCTGATTCACTTTGGACGGGTTCGGAATCACACCCGCCATATTGTTAACAGTCTTCTGCAGCACATATGCATGCTGGGAAGATGAACACGTGACCGTATGTAAATTATTGGATACTCATTACTAGTGCAAAATGTCATCAATATCAGTGCGCTCTATCACGCGTGGTGTAACAAGTCCCGTTTTCATTTGAACACGCCTCGTATATACTATATATATATACATTTTTTTTAAATATGCACAAATTGTATCCCCCCCCCAACAATAACATTGCCCCGACCTTGTGGGGCGCAGGCCCCCACATTGGAAAACACTGCTTTAGATGTATTAACTAATGCATCTACACCCGTTTGCGGACTAACTGTGCAATTCATTGACGTACATGACTAGATTACTACCCACATGAATGAACGGGGACACATTACACCAGAATGTCATCAGCATATGAAATAGTTCTACCAGTCCCTGTGATCTGTTTGCATGTAATTTGTACTGAATACACATTAAACAATACTGGATACAGCGAAAGAAAGTACATGGAGTTTATGACTGTTTACGTCCAACTGTCATTTTTAACAACCAACTATTTTTGAAGCAGCTCAGCGGCAATCACGACCAATCTCCAATACGTAATATTTTTCCGATTATTTATATGATTTTCGTTGGTCACTACAAACTGTGTGTCGCCTGTCAACACGGACCAACGAAATTCACGAAAATAATCGAAAACATGAGCCAAGAAGCTTGATTGAATTCTGTTGGTTATGTATTCTAGTGGCGATAGTCACGCCAGCAATCCGGTTGACAAAACATAGATTTACATATAAAGCTTTTACGTCAAGTTTTCTATTATTGTCGCGATTTTCGTTGGTCACTATTTATATACTTTGTATCGTCTACCAACGAAATGTACGGAAATAACGTAAAGTATGACTTATGCAGGTTTGTTTGTATACTGCTTGAATGTCTTATATTGGTGATAGTTCGTGATCAAAGTCCCTAACTTGTGTTACGCTGTATCATCTAAGCCAAGACGATAACATTGAAACAAAGTGTTACGATTTTTTTACAATTTTATAAATTACGTCAAAATTTGTATGCACAACATTGACCCCTTCCCTCCTATCAAAAACTGTCAATATTTCAGGGACACTTGCGTAGATTATGTCGCAAAATATTCCCACCACCTTAAAAAATATTATTTTGCAGAAAGTACTAAATAATTAGATTTTTATCAGATTCCATATTTATACAAAATGTTGACATTCAAACAATTTCATTGGTTGTTTAAACAAATTATTGTTGATATCAATCCCCATCCCTCCCCCAACAAAACATTATTTTGCTGTAATTTATGTACAGCCCCTAAAGCAAGCTCCTTTCAAGAATAGCAAAGCAATCTGATCCAAAACAACAGATGTTGACCTGCTGCAAGAATATTTAGATTTCTTCTTGAACAAAAGACCATAAAGCATATATTCCTGGTGGGAGAGATCCATTTTGTTTATATTCGTTATGGTTTTTTGTTCTTAACTCTTTTTGTTGTCTTTAAAGGTCCCAATTGGACCGACACGTTTGACTGTTGTGTTTGTTCCTTTTATTTATTGTTATTTTCTATATTTTATTATTTTATATTGATATAGTAACCTATTTACTTTATTTGCAGATACCTTACAGCACAAGCAGAGAAAATACAACACATAGATTAGACACAGACAGACAGATAGATAGATAGATAGATAGATAGATAATCTGGTGGTGATACAAAGTATATGTAGTGATCAATGATCAGCTTATCTTCCTCCACTGTGTCCACGATTCTCTGCGTGATGTGGTCGCTTCCTCCACTGTGTCCACGATTCTCTGCGTGATGTGGTCGCTTCCTCCACTGTGTCCACGATTCTCTTGGTGATGTGGTCGCTTCCTCCACTGTGTCCACGATTCTCTGGGTGTAGTGGTCTCTTCCTCCACTGTGTCCACGATTCTCTGGGTGATGTGGTCGTTTCCTCCACTGTTCTTCACATTTTCTTCGGTTTTCCCTCTATATCCCTGGGGGTTCCAGCCCTGCGCCTGTATAATTATGTTGTCAATCTTATTTCTAAGAGTGTGCCTTATCCATCCTTACTTTCTACGTGCTCTTCCACAAACTCCTCATTTAATTTCAGATCTGACTATTGTCTATTGTCTTTCCCCAGGTGAAGGATGGTTGATAGTCTTCTTGATGTGTCCAGAAATGTGGAATGTCTCTTTCTGATGCGGGTAAGCAGCTATTTTTTTTTAAATTAACTTCTTTCAAGATATCCTCATTACGCTTTTTATCTGTCGATGGTGTTCTTAACATTCTTCTATAAAACCACTTCTCTGCTGTCTCAATATAATTTGCCCCTGTTCTGCTGATTGCCCAAGATTCACTTCCATACATCAGAATTTGCTGCATATATAAGTTCTAAGAACTCACTTTATCATCTCAATTGACAAAGATATATTACATAGGATGGTCTTTATCTTGAGAAATGTTGCCTTTACCTGGAGCAATTCTACATTTGACTTCTTCAATACGTCTTTCATCTGATGTTATTTAATGTACCTAAATATTAGAATAGGTTGACTTGCTTCAGACTGTTCCCATCTACTTTGATGTTGCAATGATATTTAATACAAACAAGATACTTGGGGCATTCTATAGATACATATCTGTAATTTGGATATGATTTTTCTAGGTGATATGTTATGTTTTGAAGACATAAGACTTCCCATTTGTATTCAATCTTCTTCTACTCGTTTGCACATAATTTGACATGTTAAATATGTGGGGTGCATGATGCCATGGTTGTTGGTGCTCCTCTCAGACAGGTATCTCTGACTTCAGCACCTGTTCTTCCTTGGGCATGACTGTGGTCCTGCTCGATGTCAGTGATGGCCCGATCAATCTTATTTTCCAGTCTCTGTTTTGTCTGGATTAAGCTCGATCTCCACTTCAAGGAGTTGACCTCGGTGTTGTATTAAGTAAACTAACCTTATTTCTCTGGAGCAATGCTGAAGAATTGCATAATGAGTAAAGATTATTGAATCCAAATCTGCCTTCTGATATAGATCTACAGATATAGTTCTTTCTACCACCCAAGTCGGATGTGTCGAATCATTCGTTCTCGGGACTATATCCTGCTGGAGCTATAGTTGGTCTATTGTCCTGGTACAAGAAAGATCCTTAGGGAGTTTGAGAAACAAGTCTTAAAACAATAGTTACTTCTTATGACAGTGGTAAAATCTGACAGACCCATACGTGTCAACTTCCACAACGATCACTCTTTGGCTCCCTCCCCCCTTTACCTTCCAAATATAATTAAAAAATAATCGTTAAATTCCACATTTTACCCCGAAATTATGTATAAAAGAACGTTACTAATGGACAGTAAGAAAGTATTGACTCAATCAATCAATCTGTCAGTCCGTCCATCCATCAATTTATCTTTCTCTACTGTTGTTTAATTGCTCGTACATCCATGATATGAGCTTTTGCAAAATTGAACGCTGATCGGTTTTCATTCTGTGGCACGTTTACTCGCTTGATATGCAGTAATATTTTGACGTCTCAGGGTGTCGGTAACTCCTCCACTCCACCTTCTTCTTGGTCTTTTTTGGCTCTTGATGTTTGCATTCTCATCCTGCTAGCCAATAAAGGTTCATTCTCATTAAGTGGCTGAACCATTTCAGTCTGTTTTTCAATATACTCGTATTTTACGATCACAGATGTTGTTCCAACAGTTCTTGTAATCTCTTCATTGCTCACATGATCTCTTCTTGTTCTGTGTGATGCTTTTCTTAGACATTTCCCTCTCTTGCATTATTAGTATCCACGTTTGACATTGATAACACAATGTTGGTATAAATACTAAATTTGTTATTTGCCGTTTGGTTTTCATTGGGGTAGATGCACGTTTCAAGATTGGTGTAAGTTCATAATTTATGAAGTTGGCTTTTTAAAAATTCTTGTCTCGATCTCTGTGTCCATTCTTCCGTCCTCTATAAAAATGCTTCCGATTCTGATTTTTTGTGTGTTGAATTTCTGCACTTGTTTCAGAATGTTGATTGTATTGGGTTCCCTGCCTATAGACATGACTTCTGTGTTTTTCTGTATTGAACTTCGAATTAATATGAAAATATACAATAAACTGATAATATGTACATATTGGTAGATATGTGTATCATCATCATCATACCCATAAGATATATCCTTCAGGGTTGTAGGTGTGCCAATCTGTAAGCATTAACATACAAATCCTGTCTTGTTCTCAGATCCTTGTTTTAGTGTGGATAATCTTAATCCGGTCCAGTCGTTAATATTATCAATCCATACTTTCTGTATCACCCCTCTTCTTCTTCCTTACTCAACTGTTTGATGTAGGATATTAATGGAAGGGAATCGTGTCTCATCACGTGACAAAACCACACAAGTTTGCGAGGTTTTATCATTGCAAGATTTCTTCTTGTTGGCCTGCTGCAAGAGTATTTAGATTTCTTCTTGTTGGCCTGCTGCAAGAGTATTTATTTTGTTTCTCGCGTACATGTTGATTCTATGTTCTGTAAATATTCGCCTGTAACATTTGTTTTCACAAGCCTGTATTTCTCTACTTCTGCTGTAACTGTCCAACTCTCACATCAGTACACAAGAATATGCATTATTCGTGATTTATGCAGGGCATCTTCACTGCTGAACGTATTTTGCTCGCAGTATGGTATTTAATATGGGCATTGCAGTCGAGGCTACTTCAAGTCTAATGACAATAGATATATCATTACTGTTATGTGACATATTCCTTCCAGAACGTTGTCTTCCCAATGAACTCTCTGAGCCCCTCTCTGTCTGAGCGATGCGGCTTGAATTTTATAGCGATGTATTCATGTTATCTTTAATGTTGTCAGTCCATCGTCTTCTTGGTCTGCCCTTTCTCCTCTTCCCATGTACTCTTTCCTCCATTATTTGTCTTTCTAAACAGTTGTGTCTCTTTATATGGCCAAACAGGTGTAGTTGGTCAACAGGGCTTTCGCCAAAATGGTCGAACGAATGTGTTCTCATTTACGGTGCTTGATTAACGGTTGTTCCTTCCCGAAAGTAATGGCAACCTACTGGAATATTGTGCCTAGAAATTTCCAATATCATCACTGTTGAACTTATTCTGCTCTTCCATATTCTATCTAATGAGGACATTGCAGTCGGTTCTATTTTAAGCCTTTATGTATGTGTTTAGAGAGAGGAGAAGGAACAGCTGGAGAGGAGATGGGCACCACTAGCTAAACCTTTTGCACACTGAAATACTACAATGGATAATAAACTAGCATGGTTCGGACATGTATGCAGACACGATTCCTTGTCAAAAACAATACTGCTGGGAACTGTCGAGGGTGGAAGAAGCAGAGGAAGTAAAATAAAGGCAAAGACAGACAACATCAAGGAATGGACAGTGCAATATATTTCCACACTCATCCGTATCGCTGAGGATAGAATTCGCTGGAGGACTATGTGTGCTGAGGCATCCAATGTGGTTCCCCTACGACCCTGAAGGGTTACGGGTTTATTGATTGATGTGTTTAGATTCCCAAAACGTAATTATGAATTCTGCGCCTTAGAACTGGACACAACGGACTCTGCAGTCACATGCAAACAATGTTCAAGATTGGCAACACAAACAATTTTCAATTTCTACAAGAAACATGACTGCAGATATAGACATTATAAGCGGACGAAAGATGGAAAAAACTGGTGTTTACATATTCTCCATAAATGTTTCACAGGAAAGGAAGCATGTATTATGTAACTTGATACCTCAAATATGAATATTATCATATTTTCTATAAACATAATTGCCATCCCAGTCTTAAACATGCATACAAACAATGATCACATTAGCCTTAAACATGCATACAAACAATGATCACATTAGCTTTAAACATACAAACAATGATCACATTAGCTTTAAACATGTAAACAATGATTACATTAGCCGTAGTCTAGTATGCAATCAATGATCATATTAGCCTTAAACATGCATGCAAACAATGATCACATTAGCCTTAAACATGCATACAAACAATGATCACATTAGCCTTAAACATACAAACAATGATCACATTAGCCTTAAACATGCATATAAACAATGATCACATTAGCCTTAAACATGCATACAAACAATGATCACATTAGCTTTAAACATGCATGCAAACAATGATCACATTAGCCTTAAACATGCATACAAACAATGATCACATTAGCCTTAAACATGCATACAAACAATGATCACATTAGCTTTAAACATGCATGCAAACAATGATCACATTAGCCTTAAACATGCATACAAACAATGATCACATTAGCCTTAAACATGCATGCAAACAATGATCACATTAGCCTTAAACATGCATACAAACAATGATCACATAAGCCTTAAACATACAAACAATGATCACATTAGCCTTAAACATGCATACAAACAATGATCACATTAGCCTTAAACATGCATACAAACAATGATCACATTAGCTTTAAACATGCATGCAAACAATGATCACATTAGCCTTAAACATGCATACAAACAATGATCACATTAGCCTTAAACATGCATGCAAACAATGATCACATTAGCCTTAAACATGCATGCAAACAATGATCACATTAGCCTTAAACATGCATGCAAACAATGATCACATTAGCCTTAAACATGCATACAAACAATGATCACATTAGCCTTAAACATACAAACAATGATCACATTAGCTTTAAACATGCATACAAACAATGATCACATTAGCTTTAAACATGCATACAAACAATGATCACATTAGCTTTAAACATGCATGCAAACAATGATCACATTAGCCTTAAACATACAAACAATGATCACATTAGCTTTAAACATACAAACAATGATCACATTAGCTTTAAACATGCAAACAATGATTACATTAGCTTTAAACATGCATGCAAACAATGATCACATTAGCCTTAAACATACAAACAATGATCACATTAGCTTTAAACATACAAACAATGATAACATTAGCTTTAAACATGCAAACAATGATTACATTAGTCTTAAATATACAATCATCATATTAGCCTTAAACATGCATGCAAACAATGATCACATTAGCCTTAAACATGCATACAAACAATGATCACATTAGCCTTAAACATGCATACAAACAATGATCACATTAGCCTTAAACATGCATACAAACAATGATCACATTAGCTTTAAACATGCATGCAAACAATGATCACATTAGCCTTAAACATGCATACAAACAATGATCACATTAGCCTTAAACATGCATACAAACAATGATCACATTAGCTTTAAACATGCATGCAAACAATGATCACATTAGCCTTAAACATGCATACAAACAATGATCACATTAGCCTTAAACATGCATACAAACAATGATCACATTAGCCTTAAACATGCATACAAACAATGATCACATTAGCTTTAAACATGCATGCAAACAATGATCACATTAGCCTTAAACATGCATACAAACAATGATCACATTAGCCTTAAACATGCATGCAAACAATGATCACATTAGCCTTAAACATGCATGCAAACAATCATCATGTATTTGCCTTAGTCTTGACTACAGATTAGAGATTGTTCAAAATATTTCCCAGTAGCCAAATCTTGTCAGACAAACTATTTTTTGGGGGGGCCTGACCCTGATTTAAAATGACCATATACACTTCCTCCTTATCTCAGAAGACATTAACTTCAAGAGACTACAAAAAATATGCAGCATGTTGACCCATTCCACAGGAAAAAAATCTTATCCAGGTTGCCGACCTAAGAAGATTGCTCACTTCTGTTATCAATATTGATTACACTTCTGAGTACCCATCCAGGCCAACTCCTTGAAGCAGAGATGGGGGATTAGTCCAGCCAACAGAGGATGAAAACTAAGATTGTTTGGGCCATCCCCTATATCGAGCTGGATCACATTCCTGCCCAAGCAAGCACAGGTGTTGAAGTCAGAGATACCAAGACGAGAAGCATACCAGCAACCAATTTATCATGCAACCTGCCTATTATCACATGTCTGAATGACAAATCACTTACTATGTAGTCAAGTTAAACAGCAAAGGAGAAGACTTGACAGTCATGGTTTTACACATTGTTGCACAATTGTTGAACTACAATAACAGTATGCTATCAACATCATCATCATGAAAGAATAAATACATTATTATTCCTCTGCATTTATTCTCAAACTCCTGCTGGTTAGCAGGATGAAGAACTTAATTGATTCCCAATTTACAGCTTGGCTGCGATATTTGCACCTTTTGTTCTGGCAAATTCATCTTCAGCACAGGACTTTTGGGTCACTTTGCCTTATGGGATACGAAAACTAATTCTATCCGCACAAACTTTTTTAACATGTCTCTCAAGACGTACCCGGTATGCATGGTAAGTCACAGTGTTGCTATGTTTGCACTCCTTAAAAGGTCACAGTACCACTCGAGCCCATGATTGTCCGTACTAGTAAATCAATGTCTGCATCTCTTCTTCTGCACTCAGCATCTATGGTCATGTTAGTCAGTCCTGATCTGTCGTCAGAGAAATGTCCACTATCTTCTTCAAGTCAGAGTGGCTGCCCATAACTTTTACCTCAAATTTGTATCTTCTGGCCAGATCCGCTAACTCTGCTCTTTGTTGGTTGGTTGGTTGCTGATCCAGCTATCCATGGGCTCATGCCCTTTGACCTAATTCCATTAAATGGCATTAGATTGCTGGGAAGTCTGTGGATTTTCGACCCACCCCGGGACAGAGCCACAGAATAACTATCACACCTCCAGGAAGGTATGTTTCAACCTATGCACTGCTCCTAGCCACTGTAGCCAAGATAGGGTTCACTGTGCTCATTCCCCGCCACCAACTGACTACTGGTTATGCCGAACTTCTCAATTGCTCCAGGCATGCAACCAAATGTTCAAGTCAAAAGAATTGTCATGTCCTGAGTCACTGTGCCTCTATGATGGGTTTCAGCCATAGGAAAAAACAGTGCTGTCAGTTTCCTCCTCCCCAGTGCAGCACAGTACATCTCTGGCTTCCTCCCAACCACAGAGGGTGCATACATATATATTCATGTAAACATGAAACACATTTCAACAACAAAATACAAGCACAATTGTATAGATGACGTGTCATGAAGCTTCTCTAAGAAGATAACCTCAATATAACGGCATGTCATCCACTAAGGTTTTCTGTTGCATGGGTGGTATGTCTAGAGGGCCATTGGTGAGACTAACAGACACAACAACATGAGTGGGGGGGAGTTAAGGAGGCATGTTTAGAGGCATTCCAGTGCGTTGGTATTCCAGGATTATTATATCCTGCCAGGGAAACAGCTCACACTTCTGAGTCAACTGTCTCATCATTCTTTAATCTGATTTGTTGACCTAACCGCAATCATGGCATATCTAGCATCCCCTGTCACCTAGCAGTCTGGCACAAAAGGACAAAAGTGCAATCTCCGCTATCACGCATCTCTACGTCATCCATGGGGATTATTTAAGAGAAGATAAAAGTAATAAATTGAGACAAAATATCACAATGGTTTTTTTCACAGGTGACATGTTGTCAGTCTATCTCCAACTTTCCTTAGTCGCCTTCTACGATATGTCTGGAGAGAAATCAGTGGGCCCTAAAGTCTAGGTCTCAGTTGCCACACCGGTGGTACAGTACAATAGACATGACTTTTTTATATTTTTAAGGAGAGGAAATGGAAGGATGAACAAATGTTCATATTCTTTCATGACACCTTTTTTGACATTGCAAGTTTTCCTTAGTCGTAAACAGAGTGGGAGTTTTTCTTAGACGTAAACAGAGTGGGAGTTTTTCTTAGACGTAAACGGAGTGGGAGTATTTGCTGATTTCTCATGTCTCTGCATTCTTTATAGTGTCGATTATGCTGTTCTATTTTAGCTGAAAGGAGGCAGTAGTGAGTGGGTGTATGTGTTTACTATGAAACCTCATTCACATATCTATGATTCACCACACTACAAGAACAGATATGAAATTTGGCTTTCTGAAACAATTCTGAGAGACAAGTTCTATGGCCTTGCCTCAGTGCATGTCACAGCAGTATTGTTCATTAGATAAAATAAATTCATTGTATGATTCCCACAGAAGAAATGAGTAGATACACATAGTTTTAGTGCAACCAAGCCCACATAATGAGGGAAAGGGGGGGGTAAATATCCCCCTCCCCATTCTAGGAAATTAGAAAAATGACATTTATTATAAGAAAGCAAGCATAAAAACTGGTCCCCCCCCCCCAAAAAAAAGAAGAAAAAACTGGGGTGATTTGTTCTTTTAGGCAACTCTCCCCAACATCATTACTAATGAAATATCTACGGTTCTGATTTGCAATGACTGGTGGATCGTGTTTTCGTCTGGGTCGACACCATATCAACTACTAGGGACTTATTTTCAAGGTGTCTAGTGTCTGTACTCTTCAATTTGATTATGCCAGCGCTCTTTCATTAGTCACTACTTGTTTGAGAAAGGTTCTGGGTTCGAGACAAGGACAGCCACTCTGTAGCCAACTCAGATATAGAAATGGGTAGAATACACGAATTTCGAATAGCACAGCTGAGATAGGTAAACATGGGAGGAAAGACACTGACCCTTACTACATCACTGAAAGATAGGACCTATAGATTAGGCCAAAGTAAAGGGCCCAATTTAGACCTATATTCAGCATTATTCTATCTATATTATAAAAGAGTATGAGTAGGCTTAGAACTGACATAACATAGTATACATTATTTCACGTTGCTGTACGCTATATTATAGGCCTACATTTTCTTTATTTGAAGATGAAATACTAACACTAATTACTTGCCCCAAGAAGGTTAACAAAGATATGTTCAATTTTGCCTGTGTGACGGACGTGTGTGTGTAGTGTTGTAGTTTTTAGATCTAGGCTAGAAAACCTTGTGATGACAAGTTCTGACATTTGCAAATATTAAGTATCACTACTTCGATTAATTAATAAACGCCATAAATAATTTATAAATATTGAATACTATTCTTCCTACACTTTCAATCGTAAACATACCTATTAGCCTACATTAACATTGCATCTATTTTCGGCGCTATCGACCGAGAACTATGTAAACACCTTCCCGAAATCTCAGGCAGCCATCATTCAACACAGTACACACAACAAGCCCTGACATTTGAGACTTTCGTACACGTTTGAAAACACAACAAAACAGAAGCAATAGATAAAAACTTTTAAAATACTTACCGTTGGGACCATATTTTTCTGTATTTCTTTTCACTTGATCTTCTGATAATCCTACATTTTCGTCAACACCGAAAAATTGACAAACTTCCTCGGGGGTTTTTGTAAATGAGTTATCCATTGTGTTGAAGAAGGGGGACACCCAAGTGTCACCGCTGTCTCAACTAAATGAATCAAAATGAAATCCCCGTTTTGAAAGCCGTGAATAGTCTAACTTATTTTGTACAAAAATCCGAAAGAAATGAAATAAGATACACAGGCTCCCAAACGAGAAGCTGCCTTCCACCAGCAGAAGTAACGATCTCAGTTCGGCAGTGTCCTCACGCCTGCTACAGGTGAGGTTTATTTGAAATGACAAAAGTCTGCTATAGAAATAAAAGGTCATGCGCGGGGGAGCCAGAATAAAGGTTTAAACAATACATGCAAAAAATGGTAAAATAAAGTAACTAATACTGTAGAAGATATTATATAATATATCTTTATTATAATACATGGCAATTATGAGCAGTAACAAAGACTTAAAAGTTGGAAATTGTAATATTATTTATCCTGAAATACCTTGTGAAAAGATAGATAGACTGCTCCGTGGTTACTGACGTCACGACTGGTGCGATCTAAGTAGTTCAGGCTGACGTTGATTGGCTAGAAGCTGGGGAACCAGTTAGGTAACGATGTCTTAACGATGCTCCTGTTGCGTCAGGTATAAGAGAACGTGAGAGAGAGAGAGAGAGAGAGAGAGAGAGAGATTTCAAGTAAAACAGAAAGTAGAGCTGCAGAAGAACCGAACAAATTGGTTCTCCAGAATTCATAGCTTTGCAGTAAATGCACCGGTTTTCTGAAGTTTGAAATATGTTGCACTATTCTATCAGGAAAGATCCTTTTCAGAAACGAACCTTCTCCGAATTGAACATTTTATGTAGTTACGTCCGTGTGTTGCCGGGGCCCCGAAAGGGAAGCAAAGAATCGCAATACTATTTACCTTCCGACATGATGGTATCGAAAGCCTGATTCTGTAGGGTAGAGTACCAGGTGGGAGAAGAAGAGGAAGGACAGAGAGGTGTTCAGAGTATCAACGATGACGACAACGTTCTGGAAAGATTATGTCACTTGGGCTCCGTAACAAAATAGCACAAGGCATATGCGCGCCGACGAAAGCGCGCAATGCTAAGAACCCCGACAAATGGGCGCAAGCAAAAAGCGCGTAGGGAGCCATAACAAAACGCGTAAAGCAAATGCGCGCCGACAAAAGCGCGCCGATAGTTAATAATTGATATTCAATTAATAATTGAACTCCAGTGGGAGTTTGAGACTGAAGAAGAAGAGGAAGAGTTAACGTTTATCAAAATATTTTCATTGCACTCAATAAACAGATCACTCATACAATAGTTTCCGATGTTTCAATCGATCAATGTTGTAACACGTCCCCCTTTTATTTGAAGCAGACAAGACATGTGAATTGTTTTTCTTATGTGACATATGACTTTAAAGTGTGATAACATTGACTGAAATGTCTCATAACACGCGAGCTGTGCATTCTTGAATAGGTCTAAGACAGACATACCACTTTTTAAATTTATACACCGAATGGGATGGAAACACTGTACATATACTGTTTAAAGATTGGTTTATGTGTTTACGTATTTTATATAGCGCGAATAACACATTTTAAAAATGAGTTGCTTACGGTTATGTGTTGTCGGGTTGAAGTTGCAAAGGGAAGCAAAGAATAGTAACATTTTTCGTCTCCCATCCATGTCGTAAGAAGCGATTAAGGGAGGTAGGGGTAAAGAATGGAACCATTTTCCACGAGAGTTTGGGGGTCCTAAAGGGAAGCAAAGAATAACTGCAGTTTTCTTCTTCTTCTGCGTTCGTTCTCAAACTCCTGCAGATAACAGGATGTAGTCTGGAGAACGGAATGCGTTGTGTCGTAGTTTACAGCATTGATTCGATATCTGCGCCTTTCGGCCTGACACATCCGACTTTAGCATGGCTTTGGATCACTGATCCTATATGGGATGGGACAGTCAACTCCATCCCATAACCTCCTTAGTCGCCTTTTACGACATGCGTAAAAGGTAAATAGTGTTGCTATTTTTTGCTCCCCTTTCGGGCCCCGGCAACACACGGGCGCTGCAGTGTTACCTGCCTGGCATGTCGTACAAGCTGACTAAGGAGGTTATGGTATCGAGTTCGCTATTACATATAAGAGTACAACAAGATTACTATTAATTGAAAATCAAGAGGTGTCGGGCAGGCATCCAAACATCCAAGTCAAAATACATTCTCCTTAATCCACGTCTGCAGGTTTTGGTCTGAACATGTGGAGCAGTGCCATTATTGGATTACTTGAGATGATGGCACTGTAGTGGCACAACATTAACATTAGACTTTATTTAGCTAACATTATTTAGATATAACGTTTTGGCAAGTTATTTTGAGATTTGGATAGGCAGATATGTTTAAATATTATTATAAATTATCGATTTCATTGTTGTGAGTTAAACAATAAGTTACGTTCGACCCATTACAACAGTGTTTTCTTGCATTACAACAAGTGTTTTCTTGCATTACAACAAGTGTTTTCTTGCATTACAACAAGTGTTTTCTTGCATTACAACAAGTGTTTTTTGCTCAAAGTTGGGTTATTATAGTTCATTGGTTTGTTGGTTGTTGATCCAGCGGTCCATGTGCTCATGCCCTTTGACCTAATGCCGTTAAATGGCATTATATTGCTGGGAAGTCGGTGGATTTTCGGCACACCCTGGGACAGAGCCAGAGAATAACTATCACACCTCCAGGAAGGTTTCAACCTATGCACTGCTCCTAGCCACTGTAGCCATATAGGGTTCACTGTGCTCATTCCCTGCCACCAATTGACTGCTGGTTATGCAGAACTTCTCTATTGCTCCAGGCATGCAACCAAATGTTCAAGTCAAAAGGATTGTCACGTCCTGAGTCACTGTGCCTCTATGATGGGTTTCAGCCATAGGAAAAAACAGTGCTGTCAGTTTCCTCCTCCCTAGTGCTGCACAGTACATCTCTGGCTCCCTCTCATCCACAGAGGGTGCATACATATATATTCAGGTAAACATGAAACACATTTCAACAACAAAATAAAAGCGTAATTGTATAGATAACATTCCATGAATGCTTCTACAAGAAGATAACCTCAATATAACGGCATGTCATCCACTAAGGTTTTCTGTTGCATGGGTCTATTGGGCCATTGGTGAGACCCACAGACACAAACACATGCGTTATAGTTCATTAAAAAGTTTAATTTTTACCAACTTTTTAATTATTTTGGCTCTTTTGCCATGAGTGCATTTGCCCTGCGCGCTTATGTCGTTGCGCGCATTTGTCTTGCGCGCTTAGGTCGGGTCACCGCCACTTGATATATTTACCTTCCATTCGTGTCGTAAGAGGCACCTAATGAAGTTATGGGGTGCAGTAAGCTGTCCCATTCCCCTATATAGGGTCATTATGACCCAGAAGCCATATTGACGTAGGATTAGGTCCGTAGGTAGGGGGTTTGGGGGGAGGGTATTAACCCTTCCCACCCACTTACCAAATCTGAATATGACCTTTAGCACTTGGAACTGCGACGACTCCTCCAGTCGACTCAGCTGTAAATGAGTACCTGACGCATGAGTTAAGGGAGGTAAAAACAGCAAGGAAGGTAACTGGCCACCCCATCTAATAGTGCTTCGGCTTAGTACACGAAGAGTTATCTCCATCCCGGATGACAGCCTTGCTACAATGGGACCTATATTTACCTTACTAGGAACTTAACCAAAACATCGTTAAAAACTCCTCCCTTCAAATTTTCCCTTCAATGACACACGAAATGACACATGAAATGACACACGAAATGACACATGGAAACGGACGAATGACATTTTTTGAAAAAAAGGTAAATCCTGCCCCCTTCCTTAAAGAAAGCATATTACCTGCGTTAAATGTGCCAATCGGAAAGACACAGATATCGCAGCAGTGCTGTAAACCATGACACAACGCATTCCGTTCTCCGGACTACATCCGGTGAATCTGCAGGAGTTTGAGAATTAACGGAGAAGAAGAAGAAGGGGAATTTGCTGGAATAACTCTCATGTGCTAGCAGTGCTTTCTGACACACTGTACTGTGTCATTATCTGGACGCTGTCTTCTATATCTATCTTCTTCTTCTTCTTCAGCGTTCATTCTCAAACTCCCGCTGGATCTCTCTTGTAACAGGACAATGGTCCTACAAGATTTCCAGTTGAATATAGTCCAGAGAATGGAAATGCGTTGTGTTGCCGTTTTATTTGCGCAAATGGCCCAACACATCCGTCTTCAGCTGTATATCTATCTATCTACGCATGTGTTTGCGTCTGTGGATCTCACCAATGGCACACTAGACAAACCACCCATGCAACATAAAACCGTAGTTGATGACATGCCGTTATATTGAGGTTATCTTCTTGTAGAAGCTTCATGACACGTCATCTATACAATTATGCTTTTATTTTGTTGTTGAAATGTGTTTCATGTTTGCCTGAATATATATGTATGCACCCTCTGTGGTTGGGAGGGAGCCAGAGATGTACTGTGCTGCACTGGGGAGGATGAAACTGACAACATTGTTTTTTCCTATGGCTGAAACCCATTAGAGAGGTACAGTGACTCAGGACGTGACAATCCTTTTGATTTGAACATTAGGTTGCATGCCTGGAGCAATAGAGAAGTTCGGCATAACCAGTAGTCAATTGGTGGCGGGGAATGAGCACAGTGAACCCCATCTTGTCTTCAGTGGAAGCAGTGCAAAGGTAGAAGCCTACCTTCCTGGAGGTGTGATATATCTATCTATCTATCTATCTATCTATCTATCTATCTATCTATCTATCTATCTATCTATCTATCTATCTATCTATCTATCTATCTATCTATCTATCTATCTATCTATCTATCTATCTATCTATCTATCTATCTATCTATCTATCTATCTATCTATCTATCTATCTATCTATCTATCTATCTATCTATCTATCTATCTATCTATCTCTCTGTCTATCTGTCTATCTGTCTGTCTGTCTGTCTGTCTGTCTGTCTGTCTGTCTGTCTGTCTGTCTGTCTGTCTGTCTGTCTGTCTGTCTGTCTGTCTGTCTGTCTGTCTGTCTGTCTGTCTGTCTGTCTGTCTGTCTGTCTGTCTGTCTGTCTGTCTGTCTGTCTGTCTGTCTGTCTGTCTGTGTTCCTTCAGCACTGAATACGGTGCACAGGACAGAATATGTTAATTTGGATATTACACTAGAATTGAACAGTCTTAGTCACATCCAATAATGGCGTAATATTAACAAACATTTAATATAGAAGGTGTATTGATTATGTTAACTAACAAAATACCTCTTATGGCGAAGAACTCCTGTTCCAGTCGTTGGCTGCGTCCATATTGACTCGTTGTTCCTTGGTGTAAAGAGCGTGGCCTATTGGTACCTACTCCGACTATTGTTTAACACGGCACATGCGTATGTTACATTGTATGACAGCGTAATCACCAGCACCCTCATTCATCATCGTCAATCATCAACGACAATTATCACCATCATCAATCATCCATTTAATATCATCATTCATCATCGTCAATCATCACCATCATCAATCATCCATTTAATATCATCATTCATCATCGTCAATCATCACCATCATCAATCATCCATTTAATATCATTATTCATCATCGTCAATCATCAACGACAATTATCACCATCATCAATCATCCATTTAATATCATCATTCAGCATCGTCAATTATCACCATCATCAATCATCCATTTAATATCATCATTCATCATCGTCAATCATCACCATCATCAATCATCCATTTAATATCATTATTCATCATCGTCAATCATCAATCATCATCAATCCTCCATCAATTATCAGCATCATCCCTCATCAGGATGCCCAGACGTTCGTTTTACAGGGACAGTGCCAGTTTTTTTTTTATACACTGCCCCAGAGTTCCGAAAAACTCTTTGGAAAGCAAAAACGTCCCAGTTTTTACAAATCGGTATATTTCCCATTGAGCCATTTCATATTGAGCCAATCCTGTTTTTCTGGTTGCGAAGCATGGACAGTAAACAAAAGAGCTCAAGATCAGCTGGAGGCACTTTAAAAGTTTTTAACTGGATAGAACATTGCAGGCGATTCAAAAGAGAAAAAAAACGAAATGAGAGATCAAACTGTTTTCCCTTTTTCAAGATTTATTACATTCTGCTCACATTGTACCAGGTCTGGTATGGCTCAGATTAGACTCATCAGTCGTCTAAGGACTCATAAACAATCAAACTAAATATGACCCTTCTTAAATTGACATCATTTTCGCTTGCGAAGAAGGAACACCATCATCAGATATAAATAAATAACCACATGTTCCCTAATCTCGTTCTTAAAAAAAGGGTTCACGAAACATCGTAGCGATAGTGAGGATCGAGCGAGGTAATTATCCGTGTCAGTGATGGTACATTATATGTAAATATTATGTAACTGATAGGTTCATTGCACAAATATACAATCTTGACTTTTTTAGCAACTCATTTAAATTTCTAGTTTCTTATGCGCACACGAGACCTCAGAGTTTATCTCCTCAGATAAAACTCAGACACTTTATCGAATCTTCCTGCCTTGACTTATAATATTTTTTGCTGGTTTTCCTTACGTATGAAACGATTCCAGGAGTTTAAGCGCTAGCAACCAGTACCGCATTTCAACATTAGCAGAATCTCAGATAAAGCGTATTTTAAAATAATTTTATAGCCAAGAAGAAAGTGCAGAAAAAAAAAACACCAAGATCTTGCAGAGAAAAAAAATGAGTGGCAACGATATTTGCAGCCAACACGGTAAAACTAAACGTGCAGACATCGCTGTAATGATCTGGTCTTAACATATTCATATAATACCTACGTATTTTTATATGATATGCATGGGTGCACGCGCCGCACCAATTACCGTAGAAGCAAATATATTTGAATATTCGACCTGGAGAAACAGAGTTAAGGGGACGTAAATGTTAAATAGTTTCTGGCTGGGAAACATGATTAGAAGTGAATGCTGGGAAACAATCGCGTGAAGTAATGGCCACGCCCTAATACTTAAATCAAGCGCCGTGCTGGTTGAGAACAGTATTTTCTGCAGAATATTATTGCACGCTGATCCAAAATAGCATCAGATATTTTGTTCTGATCCTACTTTACCCAAACTTTAGATTGGCTGGTAACACAAAGGGTTCGGCTCTAAGGTGAGCTGTACAGAGCGCGTCTGTGACGGACAAAGTACCGAGTTCGATCCCCGCCACAGGCAATTGTGTATCCGGACCGTTCAGAAGGCAATGGAAAACTACTGAAGTATTTATATGGCCTCTAAAATCACCACAGCCATCAAATTTTGGGTTGATAGCTAAGTCTTGTAAAGGATATGCTACCAATTTTTAACACAAAGTGTACATATCCTCAGTTGTCGTGATGGCAGGACCACCTGAACCGCTATCTCCATTATTTTGTATGATCGAATATATTATCTGATACAACCTATTCCCACGCAGGACACTGTAGACTACAACCACATGTCCACAAAATATGCGCTGTCCAAGCTAACCAATGTCCATGTCAAAAGTGTCACCAGACTCAGAACAATTTTTGCAGACCATTTTTTGGTGACTTTAGGACAATAGCGCTTCTGTCACAACTCTAAAGATATCCATGAACAACATAAAGAAATCCTCACAAACCTCCCAAATGAAATTGAAACACTAACGGACTTTGAAGAGCCAGGCAATAGTCTCCAGAATGTCTCCATAATAACACAGGTTCCTGGAATAATTAATAAGGAATACCAAACTCCACCTCAACTAAAAGCATTGACACGGGAGATGATAGAAATTAAATACAATCCCAAGGATTGGACACATGTCTACACAGATGGATCGGCAGAAGGAGCAGTAAGGAATGGAGGAGGTGGAATTTTTATAAGACTCAAAGATGGGAAGACAATATCAAAAGCTTTTCCAACCGGGAAATACTCCTCTAATTTTAGAGCAGAAGCAGTTGCACTCCATCAAGCACTGAAAACCTTCACTGAACCAGGACTGACAAGACCAAAGAAGATAGCCATATTCACAAATTGCAGATCCCTACTGGAATCAATTCAGAGCAACAAAAACGAAAGCCTTTTGTACAACATCAGACATGAGCTAAGACAGATCCAAAAATCAACAGCTATTGCCCTTCAGTGGATACCATCACACTGTGGAATCATGGGAAATGAGAAAGCGGATGCTCTGTCAAAGGCAGGAAGCGAAATGGAGCAACACAGACACCCACTGTCTTACGGAGAAGTAAAAACAATCATCCGCAACACATACACAACAAAGTGGAAGAAAGAAATGGAAGGGGAATACGAACATGATGCAATACATCTCCTCCAGAGATATCAACAGACCACAATATTTCGCCTCAGAACAGGCCACTGCAGACTGTTGGGGGTCACCTTTATCGATTAAGGATCTCATACACAGATGAATGTCCATGTGGATCCGGAACCAAGACTCCAGAACACATACTTCAGGACTGCCCAACATACAAAGAGCAGAGATAGCAGACCTGGCCAGAGGATACAGACTTGAGGCAAAAGCTATGGGACAGCCGCTCTGACCTGGAGAAGACAGTGGACTTCGTCTTGACGACAGGTCTGACGGTATAGCATGACCACATGCTGAACGCAGAAGAAGAAGAAGGACAATAGCAAGACCGTCGTAGGTAAAGACCTCTATACAGAAAGTAAACTAGATTTCATTCGTAACATTTTTTATTATTGTCGTGTTTTTCGTAGGTCAATATGTATATACTTCGAGTCGCATGCCCCCCCCCCCCCAAAAAAAAAAAAAACAAAGATCTACCAACGAAATGCACAAAAATAATAAAAAATAAGCATTTCAGGAGATGTTTACGTTCTGCACAGAGGTCTTCACTGAAATTGTGAATTTTTTACTAAGCCCGGTCACGACTAAATCCTGGCCCCCAGGAGACATCTGGAAGTGAAGCTGTGGGGTAACTGCGGACATGCTGCTGACGACTCCTTCTGCTGCCTTCAGCAACTGTGGTCATGCTATATTGTCAGGTCCGTCGTCACGACGAAGTCCACCGTTTTCTCCAGGTCACAGCGGCTGCCCCATAGCTTTTGCCTCAAGTCTGTATCCTCTGGCCATGTATGCTGTCTCTGCTCTTTGTATGTTGGACAGTCCTGAAGTATGTGTTCTGGAGTCTGGGTTCCGGATCCACATGGACATTCATCTGTGTATGAGACCCTCAATCGGTAAAGATGACCCAACAGTCTGCAGTGGCCTGTTATAAGGCAAAATATTGTGGTCTGTTGATGTCTTTGGAGGCGATGTATTGCATCATGTTTGTATTAATTCCACATCCATTTGTTTGCTGACGAATAAACTCGTTGAGCAACACATTTGCGAAACAGAGATTCACAAGGAAATTACTATATGCAGGTTAGGTAGGGCATCGAAGACGAGAGGACAAACTGGGTATAAAAAAAAAATGTCAACACTATTAGATTTCTCTTATTGCCGAGATTGTTCGTTCTCGGGAGTGTGGTGTTGAGATTAGAAAAGGAAGCAAACAGTATCACCTCCCTGATTTTGTCATGCATGTCGTAAGATGCTGCTAAGGTTTTTTTTTTGGGGGGGGGGTGTTATTAGCTGCCTCGTCTCATATGTTAACGTTTTAAAAAGATATGCTGTAATTGGATGTGTCAACTGAAAGGTGCTAATATCGAAATCAAGCTTAACACCATGTCATGGCGATTTTCATTGAACTAGATCCTGCTAAACAGCAAGGGATTAGACAGAACGTCCACCGAAACGGATGTGTCGCGCCATTGGCGCAAATAAAACGGCGACACAACGCATTACCATTCTCTGGACGACATCCTGCTGGAAATTTAGTAGGACCGTGGTCCTGCTACAAGAGGGATCCAGCGGGAGTTTGAGAATGAACGAAGTAGAAGACAGAACTCAGATGAAGAATAAAAAGCTAGTTCTCAACTTTTAGCGATTGGCAGGATATGGTCAAAATGAACCGAGAAAATGGACAGTTTACAGTTTGGTTGCGAAGTCCGCGCTTTTCCACCAGCAACCTCTAGCTTCAGCGCAGTCCTGAATGAATGTAATCGATAGTGGTCTGTTCAATGAGAACTTTCCACTAAATATTTAATGATCGATCTAGAGACAGATCGATGATGTGATTAGCTGATTGTTCGCGTGCTTAGGTTTGTACTATTATAATATTTGTCATAACGAGGCTCAGATAACAGGAAGTCACGTTTGAAAGTGACCAATCACCAACTAAGACATACCAGAGGAATTAAAACAAGCCTTTTTTCGCCATGTTTTTTATAATATCCACGCAGTTCGTTGATCGCCGTTGGAAATCAACACCCAGGCGACATACAGTATAGAAATGGTGACCAACGTTAAGCGAGTAATAATCAAAAACGTCACGTATGAAAGCTTGTTTTGATTCTATTGTTATATCAGCAGCTTTTGTAACTATTCAACATCTTTTGAAACCATTCGACGTCTATTGTAACCATTAAACATCTTTTGTAACCATTCAACATCTTTTCTAACCAATCACCACATTTGTAACCATTAAATATCTTTTATAACCAGTCAACATATTTTGTAACCATTAACATTGTTTGTAACCATTCAACATTGTTTGTAACCATTCAACATCTTTTGTAACCATTCAACATCTTTTGTAACCAATCACCACCTTTGTAACCATTAAACATCTTTTATAACCAGTCAACATCTTTTGTAACCATTAACATTGTTTGTAACCATTCAACATCTTTTGTAACCATTAAACATCTTTTGTAACCATTAAACATCTTTTGTAACCATTAAACATCTTTTGTAACCATTCAACATCTTTTGTCTTTTAAAGACTATGCCGACTTGTGTCCGATTAACTACATTTGATAAAGACTTGCTTCAGACCATCTAACAAGGCGAGCAAGGCCACACAATCGCCATCTGATACAGACTTACTTCAGACTATCTAACAAGACTAGCAAAGCCATACAAAAACCATCCGGTACAGACCTGCTTCAGACTATCTAACAAGACTAGCAAGGCCATACAAACACCATCTGGTATCTAGTCTGTAAGTCTTAAACCAATTGTCTGTGTGTAAGTGCTCATTTATTTGAGGAAAGCACATACGAAACTATCATTGTTCTGATGGTTTATATTTCCACATACGAAACTATCATTGTTCTGATGGTTTATATTTCCACATACGAAACTATCATTGTTCTGGAGGTTTATATTTCCACATACGGAACTATCATTGTTCTGGTGGTTTATATTTCCACATACGAAACTATCATTGTTCTTATGGTTTATATTTCCACATACGGAACTATCATTGTTCTGATGGTTTATATTTCCACATACGGAACTATCATTGTTCTGATGGTTTATATTTCCACATACGAAACTATCATTGTTCTGGAGGTTTATATTTCCACATACGGAACTATCATTGTTCTGGTGGTTTATATTTCCACATACGAAACTATCATTGTTTTGATGGTTTATATTTCCAATAGAATTGCGGAAGCGATCCTTATACTTGAGCTCAGAAGTCGTGGTAACTGGATCACCATAACCTACGATCTCCATTATGTGTTGATAGTTGTAAAGCTCTAATACAACCAAATCGCACTAAAGTCCGCGGTTAAAAACAGCGTTCCTCTCGATAAGAGGTACAAGTTACTTAAACATAAAGGCAGCCATCAATTTCAGTATTACAGTAAAGATCAAATCTATTCAGATCGCTCGTGATAAGTATATTTTTATACTGATGTGAAAACTGGACACTTAATGCAGACACGGAATGAAGAGGCAGACAGACTGGCAAAGGATGGAGCAACACAGGAACAAAAAGACCAAGAAATCACCTACCAAGAAAAGAAGACCCTCATCAAAGCCATCAGGAAAGTCGACCACCCAAAAGACAATTACCACTATCTCAAAAGAGCAGAGCAGGTTATTATCTTCCGCCTCAGAACAGGACACAACAGATTAAACAGCCACTTAAATAGACTAAGATTGGTCCCATCACCACTGTGCCTTTGTGGGCAGGCAGCACAGACCGCTGAACATATCATGCAAGACTGCAATACACTAAACCAGTTAAGGGAAGAACACTGGCTCACAGAGATGGATATCCACAGAAAGATGTATGGGAGCACTGAGGTGCTTTCAAATACAGCAGCATTTATTAAGAAAACAAGACTTGCTGTGTAGACATGTCAAACTTCGATTGAGAAGAAGAAGAACAATCTTTTGAAAACAAGTGATGCAGACGTTTGTTAAGAATTAGTTTTATAGGACACAAGACAATATATTTGTTCGGTAAATAAACAAACTTTCCGGTTATCAAGAACCACGCTTGCCAGTGTAACTTGTTTGGTTTTGATATGTAACGAGACACGGCTGGCTTTCTAAAATAATTGTGTAAGGAACAGTCGAGGGTGTGATGCAAAGATATCGCACGGGTCTTGTACGGACCCAGGGTAAGTAGATAACCAAGATCCTAAAAGTACCTCGTCGTGGTGCACATTGGAAACAGAAATACACCGGCTCGTGCTGTTTCTGGCCAATACTTTATGGATCGTGTCCACGAGGAAGTGGAGGCTGTAGATGGACTGAAAACTGACTGCAAAAAGATAAGCAATATTTTCGATATCTCTGCGCCAACACATCAGCGGAATTGTCGACACATAGTGTCAACACATACAGCGGAACTGTTAACACACAGTGACACATACAGCAGAACTATCGACACACAGTGCCAATACATACAGCGGAACTGTCGACACACAGTACCAACACATACGACGGAACTGTTAACACACAATGACGCAAGACATACTGATTCGGGCAGCAGAAACGCAAGTGTATTGAAGGGGCGGCAATACAAGTGTCACGATATGGGTAGATGTCACGAATATCGGGAGTCGAGAGCTAGACTTCGTAAGTATTACATATTGAGCACAATAACAGTAATTACGTGAGACGGGTTCACAGTCAGCGGAACACCTCGCGCGTGATAGACGTAGTTGACCTAAGCCAAAATCCCTGATAACCGCCTCATCGGAAACTGCCACCCAGGGACATGTTTTAGCCTATAAAGTCCAAGGGCACCGTTGGTGAACAAAACGTAACGGTGTACAGTTGATACTTCTTCTTCTTCAGCTTTCATTCTCAAACTCACATTGGATTTCTCTTACAGCAGGACAATGGTCTCACTAGATTTCCAGCAGGATGCAATCCAGAGAATGATATGCGTTGTGTCACCGTTTTATTTGTATCAATTTCCTGAAACATCCGTCTTTTACGGTGTGAGTCGATATTGAAATATATATGCGCGTGTGTGTGTCTGTGTGTAGCCTGGCGACATATAGAAAGGCTATGGAAGTCCAACCGGACTAAATTCATGCCCAAATTGAATGTGCTGGATTTTCGGAGTTTCAAATAACGAATCTAAGCTGTAGACTGTTAGCATAACGTACTTCACGCTCCCAGGCGGAAATCAACCAGAGAGAGAACTAGAAAAATAAAAAATCTAGGATAGAAGAAGGAGAGTAGGGAAGAGGAAATCCTGAATTGATAACTCAGGGAATGGCCGAGGTATGATTGTTCTAACCTCCTTCAAATGGTTGAGGGTATAGTTGTTTGGAGAGCTTTTTTTGCTGGTATGTCCAGTGCGACACCCCTACGACACTGACAGGATATGAGTCTTTTATTATTATTATTATTATTATTATTATTATTATTATTATTAGTATTATTATTATCATTATTATAAAGGCAGCGATCATAGATTTAAAAAAAATAACCGCTAACATAATATTTCTTATTATCTCCCTTGAGTCACCTTGTCTAACTCTGTTACAGTGCGGTACCGGATCCATCTGGGACGGCCTTTAGACCAGGTTCAAACATTCCCACATCTAACTCTGCATCTGGGCCGCTCAGAAATTAACGTCAACCTACTAAAGGTATTTATATTGTCTAGACAATCACCAAAGCCATAAAAGGTTGGGTTGATGGCGACGTGCTGAATAGGATATGTTACCAACTTGAATCACTTTAACCTTCAAGCAGAAGTCAATAATATAATCCGTTATTCTGCTCTTGTCTCCTTATTTAAGTTTATGCCTAACTTTCGCTTAAATCTGTCATCAACAGTCGTGTTCGTGTGTTAGTCTGTGTACGGCTCTGTATGCGAATCCGTTGGCAAATGTGTGTTAAGTATATGCATATATTTATATGCGTGTAAATATAGGTATGTGTGCGTGTATGTTTATGCTTAGTTACGTGTGTATACGGTCATATACATGCATGTTTGTGTGCATATGTATGTATTTATATGTGAAAATATGTGTGTTTTATATATGTCAGTATGTGTACGTTTTTATATATGTGTATTTATGTGTGAATATTTACATGCTTGAAAATGTGTGTAATTTATGTGTGTATTTATATGTGTAAACGTTTATTTATATGTGTGAATATGTGTGTATTTATATGTGTGAATGTGTGTTTATTTCTATGTGTGAATATGTGTGTATTTATATGTGTGAATATGTGTGTATTTATATGTGTGAATGTGTGTTTATTTCTATGTGTGAATATGTGTGTATTTATATGTGTGAATATGTGTGTATTTATATGTGTGAATATGTGTGTATTTATATGTGTGAATATGTGTGTATTTATATGTGTGAATATGTGTGTATTTATATGTGTGAATATGTGTGTATTTATATGTGTGAATATGTGTGTATTTATATGTGTGAATATGTGTGTATTTATATGTGTGAATATGTGTGTATTTATATGTGTGAATATGTGTGTATTTATATGTGTGAATATGTGTGTATTTATATGTGTGAATATGTGTGTATTTATATGTGTGAATATGTGTGTATTTACATGTGTGAATATGATAGTGTGTGTCGAATAATATTTGGATTTGAGGTTGCTATCCTTATAAAGGTCGTAGCACAAAAATGTGGCACTGAAGTAGGATGTGTAGGTCGAAAAAAGCAGGTTTCGCCGGCAAGCTGTAAACTATATACAAACAGCATTTATCCGGATTTACAGTCTGCTAACTAGCAAGTTCAACTATGAATTTAACAGAAGATGGCGACTTCCAGACCTGGTCAAACTCTAAACAACTTTCTCCGAACTCCCAAGTTTGCCACTGAAAATTATGGATCTTTGAAGTTTAAGGCCAGAAGTACACTGAATATCATCATCAGTATGTGCTATGTCGGCTGGAGTAGGCGATCATGTCTCTTCACAGCTCTCTATCTCCAGTATTATGTATCAGGATCGTTGTTGTTTCCCTGCCATGCCAGATTGTTAAACTGTCTAATATTTTCTCATGTTGTCGCCCTCTGTCTCTGTTGCCTTCAATCTTGCTTATTGTGACTATGTTCTCCAAACCTACTTGCCCCATATTTTGACCTTAAAGTGAAGATGGTCTGTTTCTTATAGCGCCTATTATTGATTACCGCTCCGTCTCGCATTTGACTCTTTCAACACCTCCACATTAGTTTTTCCATGATATTCTGATCATTCTTCTATAGAACCACATCTCTATTGCCTCGAATTTTCTACTTTCCTGTTTGTTTATTGTCCAAGACTCGCATCCATATGTTAGTATAGGAGTTATATAGCACTGCACATACACAGAATATACGAAAAGATAAAAAAAACACATGCAAAATGTATATTTATAAGTGCAATGGAAATGTATTTTAAATGGAAGAATTGCACATATGTATTTATTGACTGACTTGGTAACTGAACTTGCTGTCGGTGTGAGGTATGGTAGAGAAACTAGAAGAAAATAAGTGCCAGGCAGAATCTGCATATAACAACAATGTGCCACGACATGCGCAGACCAGCTAGTTCCATCTGTAGCATGCAGGATGTGCTTTATGAGACATGCGCATTGTGACGCGTCCTTGACAACCGCTCGTACTCTTAGCAAATGTTGACGATTTGTTGCTTGCTGTCTTTAGCTAGATGTTGTGGGGAAGGGAGGGGGAGGAGAGATTTATGAAGGCTGATTGTAAATGAAGTACCTTGTGGAAGAATTGAATCTTTACCTTGTCTGCTGTCAGCTTGTTAATAAATATCGCTTATATTGCAGAATGTTTTAATACAGGGGAGACCAGTCATAATTTGATGTCTGATAGGGACATCATTAAGCGCCGTCTCCGCATCGAATGTTGACTGCAACGGTCTTTTAACATACGTATCTTCTACCTTGGGGTGGGGGGGGGGTGGAGTTGAACTCTGATAACTGTAGGCTGTCCATCTAGTTGTTTTCACTCCACCCGTATCTCTGCCTACCTTTTGCTCCAAGTCCCCCCAGCTCTACCTTTAAGTAAGGCCTTCAACAAGTGACGTAATATTTTCGTAGAGGTAATGACAGATTGCCTGAACCACAATCTCCATTATTTTTGGTGGTCAAAGAACTCTGATATAACATAAATGGACTTGCGGTTGAAAGATGCGTACATAAAATTGTGCAACAAAACAGAGGGCATGTTTTTTAATACCCCAAAATATTTCTTATGTTTAGTTTCTGTTTTCTTTAAAAGTCAATTTTTCATTACAGGTGTTGTCAGAATCTGTGTATTTGTTTTTTCTCTTTCCATCAACTTCTCTATAATCTTTTATATATCTACATCTCAACGTTATCTCTATTTTTCTATATATCCACATCTCAAAGTTATCTCTATTTTTCTATATATCCACATCTCAAAGTTATCTCTAATCTTCTATATATCCACATCTCAAAGTTATCTCTATTTTTCTATATATCCACATCTCAAAGTTATCTCTAATCTTCTATATATCCACATCTCAAAGTTATCTCTATTTTTCTATATATCCACATCTCAAAGTTATCTCTAATCTTCTATATATCCACATCTCAAAGTTATCTCTAATCTTCTATATATCCACATCTCAAAGTTATCTCTATTTTTTCTATATATCCACATCTCAAAGTTATCTCTAATCTTCTATATATCCACATCTCAAAGTTATCTCTAATCTTCTATATATCCACATCTCAAAGTTATCTCTATTTTTCTATATATCCACATCTCAAAGTTATCTCTAATCTTCTATATATCCACATCTCAAAGTTATCTCTAATCTTCTATATATCCACATCTCAAAGTTATCTCTATTTTTTCTATATATCCACATCTCAAAGTTATCTCTAATCTTCTATATATCCACATCTCAAAGTTATCTCTAATCTTCTATATATCCACATCTCAAAGTTATCTCTATTTTTCTATGTATCCACATCTCAAAGTTATCTCTATTTTTCTATATATCCACATCTCAAAGTTATCTCTAATCTTCTATATATCCACATCTCAAAGTTATCTCTATTTTTCTATGTATCCACATCTCAAAGTTATCTCTATTTTTCTATATATCCACATCTCAAAGTTATCTCTATTTTTCTATGTATCCACATCTCAAAGTTATCTCTATTTTTCTATGTATCCACATCTCAAAGTTATCTCTATTTTTCTATATATCCACATCTCAAAGTTATCTCTATTTTTCTATGTATCCACATCTCAAAGTTATCTCTATTTTTCTATATATCCACAACTCAAAGTCTATTCTTCTATATATTCAAACCTCAAAGACAGAAATTATGTCTTCTTCTTCTTCGTTCGTTCTCAAACTCCTGCAGATCAGCAGGATGTAGTCCGGAGAACGGAATGCGTTGTGTCATGGTTTACAACATTGCTGCGATATCTGCGCCTTTCGGCCTGACACATTCGACTTCAGCATGACTTTGGGTCACTGACCCTATATGGGATGGCGCAGCCAACTCCATCCCATAACCTTCTTAGTCGCCTCGTACGACATACATGGAAGGTAAACAGTGTTGCTATTCTTTGCTCCCCTTTCGGTCCCGACAACACACGGGCGAGAAATTATGTCATATAGGTGTTTGTTTATTGTCCATGTTTCTGAGCCATACATTAATATAGATTATATGCAGCATTTTATAATTCTCATTTTTAGTTTGTGATTAGTTCGGATGTTAGTGGTTTCCTTTCGGGTGTGTTGTCGGGGCTTGAAAGGAGACACAAAAATAGTAATACTGTTTACCTTCCATGCATGTCGTAAGAAGCGATTAAGGAGTGGAGATTGACTGCCCCATCCCATAGAGGGTCAAAGTTGCCTAGAAGCCATTCTGAAGTTGGGTGTGTCAGGCAGAGCTTACAAAGCACAAGGAGACACAAAAATAGTAATACTGTTTACCTTCCATGCATGTCGTAAGAAGTGATTAAGGAGTGGAGATTGACTGCCCCATCCCATAGAGGGTCAAAGTGGCCTAGAAGCCATTCTGAAGTTGGGTGTGTCAGGCAGAGCTTACAAAGCTGCAAAACACGACACAAAATAGTTCGTTCTCTGGACTACATCCTGCTAATCTAGAATAATTATGCGGCAAACGTCATTTGAACCATATCCGCTCAGATGTCACCCACTCGCCTTGCAACTTGAGACAACACGTTTTCCGCCCTCGGCTATACTGCATCCCTTAATTTTTTTTTTATGTGATTTTAGCCAAGATTTTCATCGTATATATTCCTAAACTACTATGAATATAGACCGAAAGATCGACACACAGACAACAATACACACACACATCACATAGGTATGTAAACTCCTCGAGAACCATAAACGTTTAACATTAGCACGTGCCATATTGCCTCAGTACTACAATAACCAATTTACAACAACTTGTAAACATAAATAAAACATAAACATAAACATAAACATAAACAAGGCTGCTTGAGACGTGACAGAAGTAAATAAATAATGTAATAATATAGAGGTAAAAATCAGCCAGTGCTTCTATATTACATTATCCCTTTAATCTGCAAGACTTGAAAACAAACTTAGAAGAGGAAGAAAATAATAATTGGTTCTCCTCAATTTTGTTTATTATCATCGTTTTTTTTGGTGTATTTGTTTGTGGATGTTAATGTTTACTCCGGGCTTCCGATTTGATTTGTCTACTTGATGACCTTCCAACAGAATTAAGACCCTATTAGTGACGTTTTTTAAAATTATTGTTGAGATTTCTATTGGTTACTATTTATATACTTGGGGTCGCCTTGGCTATTTTTGGCATGCGATTCAAAGTATGTAAATAGTGTGACAAATCGAAACCCAAACAATAATCAAAAACGTCAGGAATGGGATCCTAATGAATATTATGTTAGAATGTCTACGGGCTTGGCTACGTGGCTCGCGGTATCTGGGGAGCATGATAGAGGAAAGTCCAGCAATGTTTGTGATTACGGCCAACTCCTTGTTATTTCCTCCTTCATTTCCTGGAACATGTCTATATCTGAAGTTTTGTTTCTACTATAAACTTGACTGCGTTCTCTTCTTCTTCTTATGCGTTCGTTCTCAAACTCCTGCAGATTAGCAGGATGTAGTCCGGAGAACGGAATGCGTTGTGTCTTGGTTTACAGCATTGCTGTGATATCTGCGCATTTAGGCCTGACACATCCGACTTCAGCATGGCTTTGGGTCACTGACCCTATATGGGATTGGACAGCCAACTCCATCCCATAACCTTCTTAGTCGCCTTTTACTACATGCGTGGAAGGTAAACAGTGTTGCTATTCTTTGCTCCCCTTTCAGGCCCCGGCAACACACGGGCGTCTGTGTTCTCTAACGTGTACAGAAGTCCGTTGAGTTTTTTCTCTCTTTGATATTTGTTTGTTTTGCGTTCGCTCCATTGTAACCATCACGGATATCCGTGCGATTTCCGCCGGGAGCGTGATTACGTTGTGCCACCGTTATGCGCCTTGTAGGCCTAGCACATCCGATTTCGACATGCCTTGACAATTCAGGTGAGCTACCCTTAGCCTGTGACAGCTTCTATATCTGTCTCCAGGCACGCGTAGTGGCGACTCTTCGCCCAGACGATTTTTGCTCTCGTCTGACTCGCCCGAGGTGTTCCACTGTCTATGAACTTGCCTCGTGTAATTGGACGTGCTGTGCCTGTGCCCATTGGGTACTGAACCGTTTCTCATCCGTGAGCCTGGTTCCTTAAGGGGAAGAACTCAACAGAGGAGTTGGACCCTGGCTCTTTCGCCCTCTTAGCCGAGGTGTCATTCACCGACATCGTGTACCCCTTGTCCGAGTTCGAGTCTCACACCACGCGTTTGAGAGCAAGGCGTTCTCGAGCTGAGTGTCCTTGTCCCAATAGCGCCTGAGCCCATCAGATACTGAACCCTTTCTCTCTTCAAGTGTATTTCCGGTGTAGGAAAACCTGACAGTAGAGTTGGGCCAGGGCTAAATCGTTGTCCCTTTTGTGCCTGAGCCCATCGGGTACGGAACCCTTTCTCTCTGCAAGTGTACTTCCGGTGTAGGAAACCTTGACAGTAGAGTTGGACCAGGACTACCATCGTTGTCCCTTTCTTGCCTAAGCCCATCGGGTACAGAACCCTTTCTCTTCGCGAGCATATTTCCGGTTTAGGAAGGCTCGACATTAGAGTTGGATTAGGTCTTCTTGCTTTACCAGACGCCAATGAATGGGTCTGGGTCTCTGCCTGTAAGGAACACAGGTAACTAGATGCTCGTCTCGAGCTGTCGGAGCTTGTAGTTCACCTTTCCTAGAGACTTTTCACTTTCTATTTGCAGTTTGCGCTGCCCTCTAGCGCTGTTCTGCCCTTTCATTGTTTCATTGTACTCGGTATGAAATATATTTGTCTCTCGCCATGCATCGACCTTTACGTGCATTTTACATTGGCCGCCCCTCCAATGTTCGGACTGGACTGACTAGCTTCACTGTATGTCGACAGTGTCGCTATATGTGGTGATGCTGGTGGTGTCGGAGATATTGTCTGTCTCTTGTGCAGTCAAATCTCTTTCCATCTGCTACCTCCACATTCTCGGACACGATCCCCAAATAATTTGGCCAGAATCAGCTCGAGCTGCTGTATTTCTGTTTCCAGGGTGCACCGCGTGGAGGTACATTTGGGATCTTGGTTATCTGCTAACCCTGGGTCCGCCTAGAGCAATGCGTTCCCATTGCATCCCTCTCTTTGATATGACATCAGAAATCCACTAGCACATCCTTCTATCTATACTCTCTTCACTTTAAGAATGAAGTAGGTCAACCCCCCCCCACCCCAGATTACTCCGCGATAACAGGGGATTTTTAAACAGCCGTTGACGTGTACACACAATATTATTTAAAACATTTAAAACAATTAAAAATAGCATTTAAAAACAATTAAAAATGAAATTTAAGAACAATATTATTGGGCACTTAATTAATTAATGCTCTCTGCATCCAACAAGCAATCAGAAGCACTGATCTATTTCATTCTTAGAGTGAACAGTAGGGAGAGAGCCGTCGTCAAAACTCACCTGTGATTTTTAATCATTCGACTCTAATACGAAAAAACAAAACTTTAAAAAAAAAAAATATTAAATCCATATTTGTATCTCTTGCTAATATATTTGTTCCGCACTTTGAGATCTTGGCAGGAAAGGTCAGGATTGATTGATTTCACATTTCATTTAGAAGTGATGACTTGAGGCTAAAGAACGAAGGAAGAGTGTGCAGATTTGTTCACAGCTGTCCGTGGCATGATAAACGACCAATCGCCACATAAGAACTAACCGCAGAATCAAAACAAAGCAGAATTAGCCTTTTAAATCGTGTTTTTCGATTATTTCCGTGTAGTTCGTTGGTCGGAGTTGACATGGACACCAGGTTGACACAAGTATATAAACAATAACAAACGATAATCACATCAATAATCGATAACATTATGTTAGAAGGTGGATATTAATTAGTGATTCGTTGCGCTTGATTTGTGAATGTGTTCTTTATTTAGCGATTGGTTGAGCTTGATCTGTGAATGTGATCTTTATTTAGCGATTGGTTGCGCTTGATCTATGAATGTGATCTTTATTTAGTGATTTCCTGCGCTTGATCTGTGAATGTGATCTTTATTTAGTGATTAGTGAGAACAGTTTTCTTTTCTTTGAGAGCAATTTTTTTTTCACGCCTGCCTACTTTAGACGTTCATGAGATAGATCCATCAGATCTTATTTTATGTAGCGCAGTGTATCCCAACGTGGGGGTCCACGCCCCACAGGTAGTCAATATGATTGTTCAGCGGGGGGGGGGGGGGGGGGGGGTAATTCTAACAAGTTGTTATTAGTCTTCTTTAGGGAATAATTCATTTTTCGAATAGATATATATGTTACATAGGGAGGACTCAGAAATTTAGAAAGACTAGGTGGGGTACAAAAAAAGTTGAGAAACACTGATGTATCGTATGCGTGCTTCTGTGTTATGCGGCCGATGGCTAGTGTATACGCCTTCTGCAAATGATTTTTAGGGATGGGGGTGGTGCTGTGTGGGCTGCTACCCCGGATTTATGTATTAACTCGTCATATCCGTAAGGATTTTCCTCTCCTGCAGTAATGTATCTAGAAAACACATGAAAGTTGTGATTTTAGCGTCTATCGGCATAACGAACTTTTTCATAAGTAACTTTTTCAGCGGTCTGCAGGATATAAAGAGTTAAAGCCTAAATTAGATTCGTTCGACGATCGGTAGAAAAACCCCTTTCATTCAATGGAAAGGTACGATGGAAATTTAACAGGTGCAGTGTATAACCAAGTCCTTCTTCAGAACAGACCTACTTATGGGTCCCAGAGTTATTTATCTTGGGTAACCTGACGTTTTCTGTAATTTTCGTGGAATATCGACACAAAGTATACTCGAAGTGACCAATGATCTGTCCATCAGCCAAGATACGTGGCGCCGTTTGAGATCTTCTTCTTCTCCTTCAGCGTTCATTCTCAAACTCCCACTGCATCTCTTGTAGCAGGACCATGGTCCTATTAGATTTCTAGAAGGATGTAGTCCAGAGAATGGAAATGCGTTGTGTCGCCGTTTTATTTGCGCCAGTGGCCCGACACATCCGTCTTCGGTGGGTTTTATATCAACCAACAGGATTATTCTGGAGATGATTACTGGATACTAGCATGACAGACGATATGAAGGTTGAAGCAAATAAAAACAACAACAAAAAACAACAGAATAATGATTTAGCGGATAACACATCTGATTTAAATAAAAACAAGTGCACAGGAATATTGCACTTCTAACAGATGCACTCTCTGTCATAACAGCACTGAAACTACACAGGAACACCGAACTTAGTGAATTGAGAGCAGTTCTAGTTTAGTTGTACAATAATTTCCAAAGAGTAGTGATCCAGTGGATACCGGCACACTGTAACATTGAAGGGAATGAAGTTGCAGATAGACCGGCCAAAGAAGGAGGGAAGTTACCTCAAGAAGACTATCTAGTCAGTTATGAAAAAGTGAAGACCATCATTAAAGGCAACTATAACAAAAAGTGGAAAGAAGACCACCTCAAATATAATGCAGATGACGGGTATTACCAACTGTCCAGAAGAGACCAGGTTATCCTGCTGCGCCTCAGAACTGGTCACAACAAAATGAGGTGCACTTTTTTTAAAAACATCTGATTAACAGAAGTCAAACTGTTCCAAATTTTAGGGAGAAAGCAGCGACTTAATGGACACACCATACGAAGTACCATCAGAAAATAAACAGCTATGCACTTTAGTGAAACGCAAAGGGTATGGCACGAGTGTGAAGGTCAAAGAATATATTCGAAAGAACAGTAGAGGTTAGAGGAATCAGAGCCTCTTGGAAGAAGCTCAACAAGACGTCACAAAAAATACAACTAATTTGAGAAACGAAAGTTACACCCCTTCTGTTTCGTTTTCCACCAGGGATGCCATATTGACTATTTCATAGCCAATTTTTTGGACGTAACTGATTTATAGTTTGGCTTCTTTTTCTTTCATATTTTGATAGGATTCAAAATGCAGCCGTATGAACACATTTTCTTATGTAATCGATTCCATTCTGTGATGCCGGATAATCAGAGCGACGATTTTCTAGAACTGTGACTATATCAACAAAACCGTATCTTGAGTACTGTATAAGCATACACTCGCACGTCTGGCAAACGGGGCCTAGGCTTTTAGTTCGAGGTGCAAAGAATAAGATCATTGTCTTCTTTCCAGGCATGTCGTAAAAGGCGACTAGGGAAAGTTGGAAAAATGGGTTTACAACCTGTAACCTGTGGAAAAGTCATCATTGTCACTGCATATTTTGTCTCGATTAATGACTATTGTCTTCTGTCAAATGTGGAAAATTCATCAATTTCACTGCATGTTTTGCCTCTATTTCTGACTATTGTCTTCTGTCAAATGTGGAAAATTCATCAATTTCACTGCATGTTTTGCCTCGATTTCTGACTATTGTCTTCTGTCAAATCCATAACTCCCCCCCCCCCCCCGCATCCCCCTCCAACAGAAGCATGTCGATGAGACAGCAAACATTATACGTTTGGGCTTGATTACCCAAATAAGGAGCACCTATGCTTTTGTAAGATGGCTATGTTAAGAAATACCTGCTCACAGCTAAAGGGAATAATTCATCAATATCACGTGTCAGGAGCTACCTGCTCACAGCTAAAGGGAATAATTCATCAATATCACGTGTCAGGAGCTACCTGCTCACAGCTAAAGGGAATAATTCATCAATATCACGTGTCAGGAGCTACCTGCTCACAGCTAAAGGGAATACTTCATAATCCTCAACATTATACAACGTGTGAATGCAGGGTTGTAGATATCTCTTCTTCTTCAATCGTTCATTCTCAAACTCCCATTCATTCTTTGTTGTAGCAGGACAATGGTCCAAATAGATTTTCAACAGAGTGTAGTTCAGAAAATGGAAATGTGTTGTTTAGTTACGTTATTCATTCCTTATTTACTTTCTGTACTTTCTTATATACTTTCTGTATTTCCTTTAAGTACTTTCTGTACTTTCTTATATACTTTCTGTATTTCCTTTAAGTACTTTCTGTACTTTCTTATATACTTTCTGTATTTACTTTAAGTACTTTCTGTACTTTCTTATATACTTTCTGTATTTACTTTAAGTACTTTCTGTACTTTCTTATATACTTTCTGTATTTCCTTTAAGTACTTTCTGTACTTTCTTATATACTTTCTGTATTTACTTTAAGTACTTTCTGTACTTTCTTATATACGTTCTGTATTTACTTTAAGTACTTTCTGTACTTTCTTATATACTTTCTGTATTTACTTTAAGTACTTTCTGTACTTTCTTATATACTTTCTGTATTTACTTTAAGTACTTTCTGTACTTTCTTATATACTTTCTGTATTTCCTTTAACTACTTTCTGTACTTTCTTATATACTCTCTGTATTTCCTTTAACTACTTTCTGTACATTCTTATATACTTTCTGTATTTCCTTTAACTACTTTCTGTACTTTCTTATATACTTTCTGTATTTCCTTTAACTATTTTCTGTACTTTCTTATATACTTTCTGTACTTACTGCCTAGATTAAGGTGTTTAGTCATTATTTGCCATATTTTTAGACCTACCTACATAATTAGGCATCAATCCTGTCTTCTGTAGACCTCCTAAAGTAGAAAGAACTGATACCTTTTAGATGTGGGTATATAGGAGAATAGGGAGAACATCATGGAAAGAGAAGAAGACAAATAAAGAGGTGATAAAGACACTTAATACGAAGAAAGAATTACTAAGAGAAATAACGATCAGGCAACTAACATATTTTGGACACATTAAAAGACATGACACCTTATTGAAGACCTTACTTGAGGGTAAAATCGAAGGGAAGCGAGCAAGAGGTAGGCAGAGATACAAGTTGGAGAGTAACATCACAAGATGGACAGGTTACAATCTAGCAGAGTGCACCACCAAAACAAGAGACATGGTATGTTGGAGATCTGTTGCAGCCAACTTTCGTTTCGGAGGCCGCACTTGATGATGATGATGAGGTCTACCTAAAATTTAACAAAAAAAGTTTCAACTATCTGGCAACCTCGCATTCAACCAAGAACAAAAATGTTTAATGGTGGCAGTAGCAGAACAAGAACAAGTAGACCCCATCGTTAACGTCGTCCGTTTTTTATGATTTCGTAATACACATATTCCACCAGATCGCATAACTAATTCTGTTTTACTTCTTGCACTTAATGACTCTGAAATGACCTTATCAAACTGTTTAATTCAGTTAATGAATATGCGCTTCAACAAGGTAACCCGCTGGTGTTTTTTTATTACTTCTTTATGGATACATCGTTTATTTTGGCACTGGGTGTGTTTGATTACCGATGGGGGAATAATCGAGTATATAAAACGATGTGTACAAATATATTTAATATAGAAGGTATGCACCTAGAAGCCGCTTGAATCATAACTCTCGCTTCTTGTATGGTAATGAGAGTCAGTTTGGCGCGCATCCTGCTGTGATATAAAACATGATTCTTGTGTTTCACCTTGAGTTCTTCTGCGCGAGCTTCTTCGACGAGATCTAAAAACTGTTGTTCCAGGTAGATTTACAGTTCGGGTTTGTCACGTGATGGCTTCATTAAGTGATAGAATGAGATAAACTGGGGAAAGTGCCAATATTTTATCGTATCGCCTGCTTTCTCCTGATCAGCAGAATAGATTTGTGTATTTATCATCTGCGTTTGTTTTCATACTCCTGCTGGTTCACGGATGCAGGTTTGGAGAAAGGAATGTAGCGTTGGTACTAGGAATTTTGGCGCCCTAGGCAACCATCAAAGGGGGTATGATAATGGCTCTCAACAAAACGCAAGAATTACATAGAGTGGCATCGCTCGAGCTGGAGAGATCTGGTTTCGGCCCTATGCACTGTATTCGGCACTGAAGGAACACACACACACACACACACACACACATATATATATATATATATAGACAGACAGACGGATGGATAGATGGATGGATCTGCGAAAGGACGGAAGGACGGACAGACATACAAATAGATAGACAGAGATTGATTGATAGGTGGGTATGTATGTAGGTAGGTAGATGGGTAGGTATATAGGTAGGTAGATAAATAGGTACGTATTATGAAGGTAGGTAAGTAAGTAGATGGATAATTAGGAATGTATGTAGGTAGGCAGATAGTTATGTAGGTAGATATATGGATAGTTAGGTAGGCAGGTAGGTAGGTATTAGGTAGATAGGTATGTACAGGTTGGCTGAGATAGATGCATCTTTCGACTAAATAATTTCGTGTTGAATCAATTTGCCACGGGCTAGAGCAAAAAATTAGTGTCAAAAATAGCCTCGGTTGAAGGCGTCAAAGGCAATATCATGAGGAGTATTACAATTTCTAGCATCGACGCTGTAGCCAACACTATCCATAACCTTTCTTAATCTATTCTGACGACAGCAATCGAAGGTCACTCGTGGGTCCCAGTAACAGATTGTCAATATTTATCTTTGTGTTGGAATACGGAAACAGCACAGTGCACGTACTTGTGGGATATGAAATTTCAGTACTTGTAGGACATGGAATTCCAGCACTTGTAGGACACAATATGCAAGTACTGTCCTAACATTAAGAATTACTGATGATGCTGTTCCTCCTTCGCAAGCGAAGATGAGCATGGCCTGAAAAACAAATGAATGCGATGAAAAAAATAATAATAATTAGAATTGGTAATTAACTAATTTGGTTTGTGAGTTCGTAGATGTCCGATGAGTCCAATTCGTGCACGGACAGTTCTATTGCAGTGCATGCAGGAGTGCTGAAGATTAGGGGTAGGAGATCCTGCGGATTTGTCCTTCGGCTAATTACTACTAACAGAGACACTAATTCTTAATTACTTCTTCTTCTTCTTCTGCGATCGTTCTGAAACTCCTGCAGATTAGCAGGATGTGGTCCAGAGAACTGAATGAGTTGTGTCATGGTTTACAGCATTGCTGCAATATCTGTGCCTTTCGGTCTGACACATCCGACTTCAGCATGGCTTTGGGTCACTGACCCTATATAGGATGGGACAGCCAACTCCATCCCATAACCTCCTTAGTCGTCTCTTACTACATACATGGAAGGTAAACAGTGTTGCTATTATTTGCTCCCCTTTCGGGCCCCGGCAACACACGAGCGTTAATTACTTCTAATTCTTAATTACTTCTAATTCTTAATTACTTCTAATTCTTAATTACTTCTAATTCTTAATTACTATGAATTACTACTAACAGGACAAGACATGCACGTACTTCCATGGCTGTGAAGCGTACTTCCATGGCTGCGAAGCGTACTTCCATGGCTGTGAAGCGTACTTCCATGGCTGTGTAGCGTACTTCCATGGCTGTGCAGCGTACTTCCATGGCTGTGAAGTGCCAGTACTTTACAAAAAAACATCTAATGTCAAATTCAGGAATATCTCTACATCTTGATCTCGTAGATGATGATGATGATGATGATGATGATGATGGTGTTCCTCCTTCGCAAGCGAAGATGAGGCATAGCATGAAAAAAAAGTAGTGAACATGTAGGGAAAAAAACATTTGTAATTGTCTAGTTTTTGTTTGGGAGATCGTAGATGCCCGATGAGTCTGATGAGTCTGATGAGTCTGATGAGTCCGATGAGTCCGATGAGTCTGATGAGTCTGATGAGTCCGATGAGTCTGATGAGTCTGATGAGTCTGATGAGTCCGATGAGTCCGATGAGTCTGATGAGTCTGATGAGTCTGATGAGTCTGATGAGTCTGATGAGTCTGATGAGTCTGATGAGTCCGATGAGTCCGATGAGTCTGATGAGTCTGATGAGTCCGATGAGTCTGATGAGTCCGATGAGTCTGATGAGTCTGATGAGTCTGATGAGTCCGATGAGTCTGATGAGTCTGATGAGTCTGATGAGTCCGATGAGTCTGATGAGTCTGATGAGTCTGATGAGTCTGATGAGTCTGATGAGTCTGATGAGTCTGATGAGTCTGATGAGTCTGATGAGTCTGATGAGTCCGATGAGTCTGATGAGTCCGATGAGTCTGATGAGTCTGATGAGTCCGATGAGTCTGATGAGTCTGATGAGTCTGATGAGTCTGATGAGTCCGATGAGTCTGATGAGTCTGATGAGTCTGATGAGTCTGATGAGTCTGATGAGTCTGATGAGTCTGATGAGTCCGATGAGTCTGATGAGTCCGATGAGTCTGATGAGTCTGATGAGTCCGATGAGTCTGATGAGTCTGATGAGTCTGATGAGTCTGATGAGTCTGATGAGTCTGATGAGTCTGATGAGTCTGATGAGTCTGATGAGTCCGATGAGTCTGACTCGTGCCTGGATAGTTCTATTGCAGTGCATGCAGGAGTGCAGAGGGTCTCGAGTAGGAGAGGTTTCGGATTTTTCCTTCCGCTTCCATCTTTTGTAAATTGCCCGCGGTGTTCTCCCTTTTTCAAATTTAGTGATGCCAGCAGTGATCTGGGTGTGCCACGCTGAACGATCAAGGGATGTAGTCTCCCAGGAGCTAGGATCGAAGCTGTAGTGCTTGAGTGAGTTCTTTAGGTGATCATTGAAGCCCTTATTCTGCCCTCAGCTTGAACGTTTACAATCACACAGATCCCCCTATATTAATAATTTCTTTGGAAGACGCTTGTTTGGCATACGGACGATGTGGCTTGTCTAGCGGAGTTGAGATCTTGTCAGCAGGCATGGATGCTTTGTATACGGGACTTTTGAAGGATTTCCGTGTCAGAAACTCGATCCTGTCAACGTACTCCCATGAGGTTTCTTAGGCACCGAAGGTGGAAAAAGTTAAGCTGTCGAGCGTGTCTTTCATAGACAGTTCAGGATGACGCAGCATAAAGCAGTGTTGGTAGAACCACTGCGCGGTACACGCCCAACTTAGTTGTCAGACTGAGATCCAGTAGGGAATCCAGACGTTGTCAAGAAGGCTTCTGAATGTTTCACTCTCGCGAGCAATATGCAAGGCAACATCCTCGTCAATTGTTGCAGTTTGCTATAGGGTGCTGTCGAGATATACAAACATATTGAAAGTATTGAGTTTTTGTCCCTTTACTGTGGCCCCTGGTTCTGTGTGGGGGACACCTGGAGCTGGTTGATACATTACTGATGTCTTCGCGGTGCGAATGGTGATACTGAATGCATCACAGGTCAAAGAAAAGAAGTCCATACTGACCTGCATGTCTTTCGGACTTGTAACGTTGGCAAATAAAAGGTTGCGAATAATGTCCATTTTAGTTTTTGTCTTGGCCTTCAATCTACTAAGGTTAAATATCTCTCCATCAGCTCGATAGCGAAAACAAATTCCTGCACTGTTATTCCGGAAGGCGTCATTTAACATGGCAGACAATACCATGCTTAAGAGCGTCGGAGCCAGGATGCAACCCTGTTTGACACCATTAGTCACTGGAAAGGGGTTTGAGTGTGCGCCGTCATCTTGCACACATGCTGTCATACCCTCATGGAACTGGCGAACCGTATTTGTGGAGTTTTCGGGACATCCAAATTTAGCCATGATCTTCCATAGTCCTTCGCGATTAACAGTGTCGAATGCTTTAGTTAGGTCGACAAATGTAGTGTCAAGACCAATGTTCTGTTTGCTACACTTTTCATGTAGTTGTCTGGCAGTAAATACCATGTCAACCGTACCTCTGCCTTGTCGGAAGCCATATTGATTCTCTGGGAGAAGACCTGCCTCATGATGGGCATACATGCTGTTTAACAGGACCCTAGCCAGGATCTTTCCTGATATATAGAGCAGGGATATGCATCAGTGGCTGTCGCAAATTTGGCGATTTCCTTTTCTGTTGTAAAGATGTATGATGGAAGCAACCGTAAGTCTAGTAGTATCGCTTCCGGGTTCCATATTGTCTCAAGAAATAATACATCTTCATACAAATGTGTGTGTGTGTAAGAGAGATAAAAAAAACATGGCCAAATCTGCGTGTATCCATGCCTGCCTGCCAGCCTTCCTGCATGCGTGAGTGCACGAATGCGTGTGTGCTTGTACGTGTGTGTGAGTTTTTATGTGTACGTGAGTGTGTCTATACGGACGCGTGCGTGTGTTATAAATTCGACAGTTGTGTTTGGCTTTCTATTGTCTTTCCCCAGGTGAATAATGGTTGATAGTATCTACACTTGCCGTTAAGCGTAAGGGAAGAAAGTCTCGTTCCTAGGCCAATTCTGTCGCCATGTTTGCGTTTAGTCCATGTTTGGTCAAGATTATCTTGATATTTTCAATCCACCGTTTTCTTGGTCTAATTTTAGCTCTATATCCGGATATTCTTTTGTTATATGCTCTTACTGGTATTTGGTTTGGGCTCATTCTCATAAGGTGACCGAACCATTTTACTTGCTGTCTTTCAATATGCTCAATACATTATATTATATCAGATACCAACTCTATTTCGAATTTCGTTTTTTCCTATTTTATCTAGTTTAGTAACTATTGCAACTTTTCTCATATACTTCATTTCTTAGTTTGTATCTAGTTTAGTAACTATTGCAACTTTTCTCAGACACTTTATTTCTTAGTTTTTATCTAGTTTAGTAACTATTGCAACTTTTTTCAGACACTTCATTTATTAGTTTATACCTAGTTTAGTAACTATTGCAACTTTTCTCAGACACTTTATTTCTTAGTTTTTATCTAGTTTAGTAACTATTGCAACTTTTATCAGATACTTTATTTCTTAGTTTGTATCTAGTTTAGTAACTATTGCAACTTTTATCAGATACGTTATTTCTTAGTTTGTATCTAGTTTAGTAACTATTGCAAATTTTATCAGACACTTTATTTCTTAGTTTTTATCTAGTTTAGTAACTATTGCAACTTTTCTCAGACACATCATTTCTTAGTTTGTATCTAGTTTAGTAGCTATTGCAACTTTTCTTAGATACTTCATTTCTTATTTTATCTAGGTTAGTAACTATTGCAACTTTTATCAGATACTTTATTTCTTAGTTTTTATCTAGTTTAGTAATATTGCAACTTTTATCAGATACTTTATTTCTTAGTTTGTATCTAGTTTAGTAACTATTGCAACTTTTATCAGATACTTTATTTCTTAGTTTGTATCTAGTTTAGTAACTATTGCAACTTTTATCAGATACTTTATTTCTTAGTTTGTATCTAGTTTAGTAACTATTGCAACTTTTATCAGATACGTTATTTCTTAGTTTGTATCTAGTTTAGTAACTATTGCAAATTTTATCAGACACTTTATTTCTTAGTTTTTATCTAGTTTAGTAACTATTGCAACTTTTCTCAGACACATCATTTCTTAGTTTGTATCTAGTTTAGTAGCTATTGCAACTTTTCTTAGATACTTCATTTCTTATTTTATCTAGGTTAGTAACTATTGCAACTTTTATCAGATACTTTATTTCTTAGTTTTTATCTAGTTTAGTAATATTGCAACTTTTATCAGATACTTTATTTCTTAGTTTGTATCTAGTTTAGTAACTATTGCAACTTTTATCAGATACTTTATTTCTTAGTTTGTATCTAGTTTAGTAACTATTGCAACTTTTATCAGATACTTTATTTCTTAGTTTGTATCTAGTTTAGTAACTATTGCAAATTTTATCAGACACATCATTTCTTAGTTTGTATCTAGTTTAGTAACTATTGCAAATTTTATCAGACACTTCATTTCTTATTTTATCTAGTTTAGTAACTATTGCAACTTTTCTCAGATACTTTATTTCTTAGTTTTTATCTAGTTTAGTAACTATTTCAACTTTTCTCAGATACTTTATTTCTTAGTTTGTATCTAGTTTAGTAACTATTGCAAATTTTATCAGACACTTTATTTCTTAGTTTTTATCTAGTTTAGTAACTATTGCAACTTAACACAGACACATCATTTCTTAGTTTGTATCTAGTTTAGTAGCTATTGCAGCTTTTCTTAGATACGTCATTTCTTATTTTATCTAGTTTAGTAACTATTGCAACTTTTATCAGACACTTTATTTCTTAGTTTTTATCTAGTTTAATAACTATTTCAACTTTTCTCATACACTTCATTTCTTAGTTTGTATCTAGTTTAGTAGCTATTGCAACTTTTCTCACACATTTCATTTCTTCTAGTTTAGTAACTATTGCAACTTTTCTCAGACACTTTATTTCTTAGTTTTTATCTAGTTTAGTAACTATTGCAACTTTTCTCAGACACTTCATTTCTTATTTTATCTAGTCTAGTAACTATTTCAACTTTTCTTAGACACTTCATTTCTTATTTTATCTAGTTTATTAACTATTGCAAATTTTCTCAGACATTTCATTTCTTATTTTATCTAGTTTAGTAACTATTGCAACTTTTCTCAGATATTTCATTTCTTCTCGTTTAGTAACTATTGCAAATTTTCTCAGACACTTCATTTCTTTTAGTTTAGTAACTATTGCTGCTTTTCTAAGACATATATTTATTGCTTTAAAAAACTGAGACGGTCACGCCTCAATACCAGTGCAAAAAAGAGATCTAGAGGCTGTAATCATGAAATCGAAGAGTTTTCCCATGATTCGTCTCGACCAACGTATCACTTAAATTGTTTGAGGGAATAATAAAGCCAAGGAGTGGCAACACTGCTCTCAACAAACATTGCAGACGAGTAGTCTTCACAAAACAAAGTCTTTGAAGCGACACAGAAGTGTCTAGAATTGTCTTGGCAGCACTCCCGTTACATGTCTTGAAATTGTCTGCCACCAGTAACACACGTAGAACTGCCAAGAACATTCTATTGGCAATGTGTTCTTCATCAGCACTTGTGCAGCTGAGCAGATAAGATCTAAATTAACTTTGATCGACAACTTTTTACTGAGTAAGGGGGACAAGAAAGGAAAGGATGGGGGCGTCATGGTTGCCAATAAATCAGTTTCGTGGAAATAGAAAAATCATGACGAGGCTGCACGAGAGGTTGTGAGATTGTCAGCGTCCCTAGAGTCATACCTGATACCACAGCACACACGTTCGCCTCCACATTTCCAACAAAAAAATCCCTCTCACTCACTCTCTCCCTCTCACTGATCGTGTCTCCATCGGCACTATATTTTAGTCTATTGGCGGAGACTCAGACATCTAAGAAACTGAACACAAATACCTGCAAATATTTATGTTCGTCCTCACACTCCACCATCTAACCCTGTTGTATCTCGATTTCCCTTGTTCCTCACATTCCTACCTCTAAACCTCTTGTATCTGAAATTTTATTACACACAACTTCCTAGATTTTGTATTCCGCGCAATCTTGTATATTCTTTCTTTATGTTCAAAGGTATAACACAGCTCGTAGATAGTTCTAACACTAAATCACACAGATAGTTCTAACACTAAATCACGCAGATAGTTCTAACACTAAAGCACACAGATAGTTCTAACACTAAATCACACAGATAGTTCTAACACTAAAGCACACAGATAGTTCTAACACTAAAGCACACAGATAGTTCTAACACTAAAGCACATACAATTATTTAATCAAATATACGGTTAGTTCAGTTTTTAAAAACGCTGATAACTCTTACACCGTAGAACATAAATGGATCTTAAACCTCAATGAACCGATAACTCTTACATCCCAACATATGGATAACTCTTACATCCCAACATATGGATAACTCTTACATCCCAACATATGGATAACTCTTACATCCCAACATATGAATAACTCGTATATCACAACATATGAATAACTCTTACATCCCAACATATGGATAACTCTTACATCCCAACATATGGATAACTCGTATATCACAACATATGGATAACTCTTACATCCCAACATATGGATAACTCTTACGTCCCAACATATGAATAACTCTTACATCCCAACATATGAATAACTCGTATATCACAACATATGGATAACTCTTACATCCCAACATATGGATAACTCTTACATCCCAACATATGGATAACTCTTACATCCCAACATATGAATAACTCTTACATCCCAACATATGAATAACTCTTACATCCCAACATATGAATAACTCTTACATCCCAACATATGAATAACTCGTATATCACAACGCGAAAGTAATATTCGCAACCCAAACACAAAAAGAATTCTTGCAATGAGATGGACAGATTGTTCGACTAATGTACCAGCCAGTGTTCGACTAATGTACCAGCCTGTGTTCGACTAATGTACCAGCCAGTGTTCGACTAATGTACCAGCCTGTGTTCGACTAATGTACCAGCCTGTGTTCGACTAATGTACCATCCTGTGTTCGACTAATGTACCAGCCAGTGTTCGACTAATGTACCAGCCTGTGTTCGACTAATGTACCAGCCTGTGTTCGACTAATGTACCAGCCAGTGTTCGACTAATGTACCAGCCTGTGTTCGACTAATGTACCAGCCTGTGTTCGACTAATGTACCAGCCAGTGTTCGACTAATGTACCAGCCTGTGTTCGACTAATGTACCAGCCAGTGTTCGACTAATGTACCAGCCTGTGTTCGACTAATGTACCAGCCAGTGTTCGACTAATGTACCAGCCTGTGTTCGACTAATGTACCAGCCTGTGTTCGACTAATGTACCATCCTGTGTTCGACTAATGTACCAGCCAGTGTTCGACTAATGTACCAGCCTGTGTTCGACTAATGTACCAGCCAGTGTTCGACTAATGTACCAGCCAGTGTTCGACTAATGTACCAGCCAGTGTTCGACTAATGTACCAGCCAGTGTTCGACTAATGTACCAGCCAGTGTTCGACTAATGTACCAGCCAGTGTTCGACTAATGTACCAGCCAGTGTTCGACTAATGTACCAGCCAGTGTTCGACTAATGTACCAGCCAGTGTTCGACTAATGTACCAGCCAGTGTTCGACTAATGTACCAGCCTGTGTTCGACTAATGTACCAGCCTGTGTTCGACTAATGTACCAGCCTGTGTTCGACTAATGTACCAGCCAGTGTTCGACTAATGTACCAGCCTGTGTTCGACTAATGTACCAGCCAGTGTTCGACTAATGTACCAGCCAGTGTTCGACTAATGTACCAGCCAGTGTTCGACTAATGTACCAGCCAGTGTTCGACTAATGTACCAGCCAGTGTTCGACTAATGTACCAGCCTGTGTTCGCTGGACTAAGCCTTATGCCCCCTTCAAGGAGTTGACCACGATGGGAAATGTAGAGATAAATGTAGGGGGAAAATATAATGATATGGTACTTTAAGAAAGAAGTGTGAAAACATAACCACACAGGAGCTGGACTGGAATCCACATGCGAGAGAGAATAGCTGGAACATTTATGACCATCTAGAGAAGAACAGTCGAGGAAGGCACGAAATCAATTGGGACCTGACGGGCAAATAATTTGAAGAAGGTCTAGACAATAGTTAACTATTAAATTTGGAATATTTCTAGACACAAAAAAGGAGATACGTGAACAGACATTGAGATACATTGGATATACAGGGAGATACATTGTACAGACATGGAGACACATTTGACAGACATGGAGATACATTGACATACGTTGGGCAGACATGGAGATACATTGGACATGGAGATACATTGACATACGTTGGGCAGATATGGAGATACATTGGGCGTAGATGGAGATACATTGACATATATTGGACATAGATGGAGATACATTGGGCATAGATGAAGATACATTGACATGTATGAAGATATATTGGACACATATGAAAATACATTGGACAGCTATGAAGCTACATCGGACAGCTGTCCATAGTATCCCCTTGGGTTGTCCAATGTAGCCGCATGTGCCAATGCAAAACACACTGTATTTTCTTTTTTAAACTTTATAATCTCTTGTCATATTGATTAGGACGCTCAATTTCGCTCAAGGGGTCCTGGGTTCAAATCCCGACTAGGATTTCTGTTTATAACGTGGTTTTCTTTCCAGAGATCCTCGGGATTATCGCTTGAAGCTACGGAGTTACGTGATATGAGTGATACTTTCGACAGTCGGTGTGCATCTTCGTTGAGAGGGAAGGAGTACAAATGGAGTAACTCAAGTACTATTAAGTAAATCCTCTACGTTTTTTTAGTCTTCTAAGAATAAAAATGAACGTTTAGATTTTTGCATAGCATAACCATCACATTATTTATTGAAGAACAACAGCCGTAACCCTATGCTCCACAGGGAAGTAAAAAGGAAAAAAGGAGGAGGCACATAATAGACATTCATGATAGCACACGGCACACGATAATGATAGGGATACTGCCAACAGAATTATCCTGGTAATCGTGCCTGTACTTGTAGATCAAAGAACATCGTTGTTTATCTTGACTTCTCAACATATGCCAACTTGTAATCATATATTTGTGTTGGCTGTATTTATGTGCCAATGTTCAACATTTGATGTTGGTTTTATTTATTATTTTTCTGTATTATTTTAGGGAGGCAATTCTCCGGGTGATGGGGGCAATTCTAGTCTATAAATAACAAATGAGTGCGTCGTCAACCGAGTCTCAGCAGTGAAAACGTCTGTACAGAAAGTGAATAAGTCTTCTTTCGTTACGTTTGTGATTATTGATGCGATTTTCGTTGGTCCCTATTTATATATTCGAGGGCTGCATAGCGTAGTGGTTAGCGCACTTATTTGGCATATGATTGTTCTTGGGCTCATTCCCCAGTTCAGATAACAAAAGTTGCTGCGTCGACCCAGCCTGAATTGGGTACCGGATATGTACTTACAGTTAAATGGATTACTTCAACATCCCCATGTATAATTGTCTATCTTCTTACAGCTAAAGGGATTACTTCATCATCATCATGTGTAATAAGCGACCTGCTCACAGCTAAAGGGATTACTTCATCATCATCATGTGTAATAAGCTACCTGCTCACAGCTAAAGGGATTACATCATCATCATCTTCAACATCATCATCTTTGTTTCCTTTTCCCTGCGGGTTCCATGCCATTATACTTCTAGCTATATGTTTTATTAGTTTTATAAGCGTGTGCCCAACAAATCTCTATGTTCTCTGCTGAATCTGGATTTCCACCAGATCTTGATCTTTCCATTTCTTATCTTGTCCTGCTATCTATTGTTTTGTATTTATCTTAAGAAGTTATTCACAAACGTTTGTTGTTAATGATAAAGTTGTTTGGCACCACTATACATCTCATTAACATTGACATAGCTTAGTTAAACGGCTGGATCTACGTCGGGATTCGAAATCCCGACCATTTCTCGCCAGTTAATAATTTGTTTGTGGTTTATTCAGCAGGGACTTGGCATCGATACGAGACAGTTTTCTTGTTCTCGTTCACAGTCTAACATGTCTACACAGTTTAACATGTCTACACAGTCTAACATGTCTACACAGTCTAACATGTCTACACAGTCTAACATGTCTACACAGTCTAACATGTCTACACAGTCTAACATGTCTACACAGTCTAACATGTCTACACTGTCTAACATGTCTACACAGTCTACATGTCTACACAGTCTAACATGTCTACACAGTCTAACATGTCTACACAGTCTAACATGTCTACACAGTCTAACATGTCTACACAGTCTAACATGTCTACACAGTCTACCATATCTACACAGTCTAACATATCTACACAGTCTAACATGTCTACACAGTCTAACATGTCTACACAGTCTAACATGTCTACACAGTCTAACATGTCTACACAGTCTAACATGTCTACACAGTCTAACATGTCTACACAGTCTAACATGTCTACACAGTCTACATGTCTACACAGTCTAACATGTCTACACAGTCTAACATGTCTACACAGTCTAACATATCTACACAGTCTAACATGTCTACACAGTCTACATGTCTACACAGTCTAACATATCTACACAGTCTAACATGTCTACATAGTCTAACATGTCTACACAGTCTAACATGTCTACACAGTCTAACATGTCTACATAGTCTAACATGTCTACACAGTCTAACATGTCTACACAGTCTAACATGTCTACACAGTCTACATAGTCTAACATGTCTACACAGTCTAACATATCTACACAGTCTAACATGTCTACACAGTCTACATGTCTACACAGTCTAACATATCTACACAGTCTAACATATCTACACAGTCTAACATGTCTACACAGTCTAACATGTCTACACAGTCTAACATATCTACACAGTCTAACATGTCTACATAGTCTAACATGTCTACACAGTCTAACATGTCTACACAGTCTAACATGTCTGCACAGTCTAACATGTCTACACAGTCTACATGTCAATACAGCAAGTCCGGTTTTCTTAATAAATTTTGCTGTATTTGAAAGTTCATTAAGACTTCTACACAGTTTAACATGTCATTGATAGTTTGGTTGGTTGGTTAGATGATGTGTTGATTGATTGATTTGCGTCTTAGTAGGTGGGTTGGTTGGTAGGTTGGTTAGTTGCTTGGTTGGTTGATTAGTTGGCTGGTTGGTTGGTGTGTAGGGTGGTTGGTTGATTTGATTTCCTGGTGTGTTGGTATATTGGTTGGTTAGTAGGTTGGCTAGTTGGTTGGTTAGTAGATTGGCTAGTTGGCTGATTCGTTATTAGGTTGGCTAGTTGGTTGACTCGTTAGTATGTTGGTTAGTTGGTTGATTCGTTAGTAGGTTGGCTAGTTGGTTGATTCGTTAGTAGGTTGGTTAGTTGGTTGATTCGTTATTAGGTTGGCTAGTTGGTTGGTAGGTTGATTCGTTAGTAGGTTGGCTAGTTGGTTGATTCGTTAGTAGCTTGGTTAGATGGTTGATTCGTTATTAGGTTGGCTAGTTGGTTGGTAGGTTGATTCGTTAGTAGGTTGGTTAGTTGGTTGGTTGGTAAGTTGGTTGGTTAGTTGATATACCATCATCATCAAGCACAGGACATACCCATATGTGTTCCAATCTTCCCATGAGAATATCCACAATTACACGAAAACTGACAGCCCCGGTTAAATTGATTCCACCTTCAAAAAATATGTGCTTCGTGATTTTCTGACGTGGTTACACTTCAGGAATTCTCATAGAAGTCCCGTCTCTTTCTGACGTGGTTACACTTCAGGAATTCTCATAGAAGTCCCGTCTCTTTCTGACGTGGTTACACTTCAGGAATTCTCATAGAAGTCCCGTCTCTTTCAGCAGAAGGCGAAGAGTATTACGGTGACAGTTTGCGTTGCTCGTTAATTGTATATCCTATTACTTAACTCTCATCCTATCCCGTAACTAATCATATTCCTTAATTATCATCCTATTCCTTAACTCTCATCCTATTTCTTAACTCTCATCGTATTCCTTAACTCATTATATCTATCCATTACTCTTCTTATCATTTAACTCATCCTATTCCTTAACTCTCATTCTATTATTTAACTCTCATTCTATTATTTAACTCTCATTCTATTCCTTAACTCTCATCATATCCTTTAACTATCATCATATCCCTTAACTCTCACCCTATTCCATATCTCATCCTATCCCTTACCTCATCAAATCTCTTAACTCATCAAATCCCTCAACTCTTCATATCCCTTAACTCATCCAATCCGTTAACTCACCCAATCCTTTAACTCATCCTATCCTTTAATCATTATCCTCATCACATCCCTTAAATCATCTGATCCGTTAGCTCATCCTCATTTACTTTATCTGCGAGTAATTTCAAACTCCTTCCAACTCGTGATAACAGTATCGTCCCAATGTGTCTTCGTCTGAAACAACATACATATGGAAGTCAAAATCTTCCCTGTAACAGTTGGTATTTGCCACCACGTCAGTTATCCTTTGTCATATCGAGAATCGATTACTGTTATTTGCCACCACGTCAGTTATCCTTTGTCATATCGAGAATCGATTACTGTTATTTGCCATCACGTCAGTTATCCTTTGTCATATCGAGAATCGATTACTGTTATTTGCCATCACGTCAGTTATCCTTTGTCATATCGAGAATCGATTACTGTTATTTGCCCCCACGTCAGTTATCATTCATCTCCTGTCGAGGATCGATGATGACAAAGCCCGGTGAATATTTCATAAATAATACATTAAACCGCTGAAGTCGAATGTAAAACATTGAAATAAAACTGCGAAACACGGAAAATCCGTTGCTTGCGCTACTTCCTGCTGCAAATCTAAAAGTATTGTAGTGCAACAAGAGACATTCATAAGGAAGTTTGAATAATGAACGCAATTTTAAAAAAAACGGAACAATCAATCTCTGAGCTTAGATCGATGATCAATGATCACAAAGGAAAAAACTAATATGAGTTCTGAACAAGCGTGATAGCACACGTTTCCCCTGAATGCTCAGCTGCCTAGCCAGCTGTTAATCAGAAACCAACAGACTAGCGTCGCCTGCCACAATTGTCCAGTAGCGATGGCGCAATTACTAGATATTCTCGGAGCACGAGCCCTGGCATCTTACTTCCTGGTGTCTCACTGAATCATATGAGAGCACGAGTCCTGGTGTCTGGCTCAACCATGTGAGAGTATGAGCCCTGGTGTCTGGCTCAACCATGGGAGAGCACGAGTCATGGTAATCTACTCCCTGATGTCTGACTGAACCATGAGCGAGCATGAGCCCTGGTGTCTGACTGAACCACAATAGTAATGTTTATTGTAAACCATGAATAACGAGTGGATTAGAAGCACGGCTTTGCTGTTCAGCGGGCGAATGACTTAGCAGTACACTATCGCATTCCCTAATGTTGACTTAGCAGTACACTATCGCATTCCCTAATGTTGACTTAGCAGTACACTATCGCATTCCCTAATGTTGACTTAGCAATACACTATTCTATTCCCTAATGTTGACTGCGTACACAAGAGCTGTTATAAATAATAAATACAAGTTATAAATTAGAGATAAACATTTGGTTCTACCTATTTTTGTGAAAGTCGTTGGGTTCAACTTATTTGTGTGAAAGTCGCTGGGTTCAACTTATTTGTGTGAAAGTCGCTGGGTTCAACTTATTTGTGTGAAAGTCATTGGGTCCACTTATTTGTGTGAAAGTCATTGGGTCCACTTATTTGTGTGAAAGTCATTGGGTCCACTTATTTGTGTGAAAGTCATTGGGTCCACTTATTTGTGTGAAAGTCATTGGGTCCACTTATTTGTGTGAAAGTCATTGGGTCCACTTATTTGTGTGAAAGTCATTGGGTCCACTTATTTGTGTGAAAGTCATTGGGTCTGCTTATTTGTGTGAAAGTCATTGGGTCCACTTATTTGTGTGAAAGTCATTGTGTTTAACCTATATGTGTTGAAGTCATAGTATTTAACGTACGTGTTTGGAAGTTGTTGGGTGCAACCTACATTAGTGAAAGTTTTGGGGTTTAACATACATGTGTAGACGTCGCGGTGTTTAGCCTATGTGTGTTGAAGTCGTTTAGTTCAACCTACATATGTGGAAGTCCTTGTTCAACCTATATGTGTGGAAGTCTGTGTTTAACCTACATGTGTTGATGTCGTTGGGGTTAACGTACGTGTGGAAGTACGTGTTCAACATAGATATGTGGAAGTCTTTGTGTTTAACCTACATGTGTAAAAGTTATTGTGTTTAACCCACATGTGTAAAAGTCAGTGTGTTTAACATACAAGCGTGGAATTCGATGGATTTGTAACCTACATCTGTGGATGTCGTTGAGTTCAACCTACTTTGGTTCAACCTACTTTGGTTCAACCTACTTTGGTTCAACCTACTTTGGTTCAACCTACTTTGGTTCAACACTACTGCTTATCTCTCAATTATTTATGATGGATTTGAAACACCATGGGAAGCAATCATGTCCTGCCCAAACTGTCATATGACCTTTAGGGTCACCAAAAGAAAATATCCTATTACCTTTAGGATCACCATACGAAACTGTCCTATTACCTTTAGGGTCTTGATTCTTGATCCGGCTTCACAGCACGAGGGACATTCTCATAAGTGCTCCGCCCTCCGTTCCAGCAGACATCCCAGTGTATGTAGACTCAGAGTCCCGGTCAGGTTTTGATTGTGTGATCTTCGGGACTTTACAAAAAATTTACTTTTCCTTCCCTCACCTCTGGATACTCCCATTTCTAATAATACCATCTACTATAATCATATCATCTACTAATCATATCATCTACTAATCATATCATCTACTAATACTATCATCTACTAATCATATCATCTACTAATATTATCATCTTCTAATACTATCATCTACTAATCATATCATCTACTAATATTATCATCTACTTATCATATAATCTACTAATAATATCATCTACTAATAATATCATCTACTAATATTATCATCTACTAATCGTATCATCTACTAATAATATCATCTACTAATATTATCATCTACTAATCGTATCATCTACTAATAATATCATCTACGAATATTATCATCTACTAATCATATCATCTACTAATATTATCATCTACTAATCATATCATCTACTAGAAGTATAATGTAGAATGCTTGTCTGGTAGGCTACTTGTAAAGGGTCAGAGGTGACCTGATACACATACATACAGTACACACTGCAAACACACTTGTATAACAAAAACACACAACATACTGACATGCACGCACACAACCCACATATATTGTAAGTACACATACACGTATATCGCAAACACACGCAAGCATACACATACCGCTCGCTCGAACATAACACTCATTACAAACAGTTTTGCAAAGAACATAAGCCAACATCAACACCGAGAATAGAGACACAAAACTGCTGATGTGTACGAACTCTTGTGCAAGCAAATCGTTCTAAAACGACACAAGGGAGAAACAAAGAGAAATGAAGAAAAGCAGGTACAAAAATATCTTGGCATATGTTTTCACGTTGACGTCAGACGTCATCTAGTCAGTGAATTCACAAGCTAAGTACCTGCAGTTACGTCTTCTGGTGAAATGTTTCAGGAATTTATGACGTAAATGTCGTCTGTGTGGCAACCGGAGCAGGAACATAGTTGAGAGTGCAAAAAAATAGGGTCAATGACTCTTTCCAGGCATGTCGCAGGAGGCAGCTAAGGAAAGTTTGAGGGTGGATTGACAATCTGTCACATGTGAAGAAATTATCACTGCATATCTTGGCTCAATTTATTTTTTTTGTCTTCTGTCAAATGGTCCCCGTAGGTGTCGGAGAGATGCAGGTCAGTTAGTATTGCATCTTTGCCCTTTTGTTGCAGAGACACATTCATTCATTCATTTTCCTTTTGCGCTGAAGTTAGCGCATATGGCAGAGGTCAGATCTCTCCAATTCTGTCTGTTCAAAGCTATTCTGTGCAGTTCTTGAATAGTATGAATATTGGTTGTTTCACTTTCTCTAAGTATTGTTCTTCTGAGTGTTTCTTGTGGTCTACCCATTACTCTTTTGCCTGTAGGTATCCATTCAAGAGATTGGTGGTGTATTCTGTTGGTGTCTGCGTGTAGGACATGTCCGATGTAGCACCAACGGCGTTTCCTGAGAACATCTGTGAGGAAATGTTGATGTCTCTTCTCTGATTTTATCATTTGATTTGAATTCACACCAATGGGTGTTAGTTATCCTACGAAGACATTTGTTCTCGAAACTCAGTAATTTCTTTTCTGAAGATATGCACTTCTATCTTAAATATCCGATGTTGTAATACACAGTTTGTCACAAAATAATTCGTTTGAATGAAAAAGAATTGGAATGAATTGACTTCTGTTACACAAATCGGTCTGGACTTTACGGTGTTAGTTGATTAATCCAACGATCGACGGAATGGCCCAGACTTTAGAGAAACACCCTCCATCAACGGACGTCACTACCGGAAGTCTGCAGAGACACAAGTGGTGGAAAATTCTAAGTGTGCCATTACTGCAGATGTGTCGACATGTCTGACGGTAGAATGATGAACTAGCTGACTCAGAGATTTATGCTGTACAGTTTCGGTGGGGCGTGATGGTCCTGTGATACTGTGATACTAGAATGTCTCTATTCCAGGACTAAACATGCATACATAAACCTCCCTTATGCCTTATGAACACAACCATGTCTTTGACACGACATACTTTGAGTCGCATCTCGTTTCTCAACTGTAGTGCACATACGCTTTTTTCATGAGGGCTATGGGCTGTTAAGAGCTTCCTGCTCACAGTTAAAGGGATTATTTCATCATCATCATGTGTTAAGAGCTTCCTGCTCACAGTTAAAGGGATTAGTTCATCATCATCATGTGTTAAGAGCTTCCTGCTCACAGTTAAAGGGATTATTTCATCATCATCATTACCGTGATGCAAACGTACCGATGTAACGTTGAGAATGTTAGAAAGTGCTGTAGTTGTTGCTTCCATCCGCAAGAATTACGAGTGATTAGCACTTATTTCCTTTGTGCAATTTAGAGATTTCTCTCCAAAGCTTTATTTCATACCCAGACTCCAAATCTCAGCGGTGTTCACCAAAAGACTCCAACTATCAGTATTGTGCACCAGAGGAGACCAACTCTCCGTGGTGTGCACCAGAGGAGACCAACTCTCCGTGGTGTGCACCAGAGGAGACCAACTCTCCGTGGTGTGCACCAGAGGAGACCAACTCTCCGTGGTGTGCACCAGAAGACTCCAACTCTCCGTAGTGTGCACCATAAGACTCAAACTATACTTGGTGTGCACCAGAGGAGACCAACTATTCATGGTGTGCACCAGAGGAGACCAAATCTCCTTGGTGTGCACCAGAGAAGACCAACTCTCCGTGGTGTGCACCAGAAGACTCCAATTCTCCGTGGTGTGCACCATAAGACTCCAACTCTCCGTGGTATGCACCATAAGACTCCAACTCTCCGTGGTATGCACTATAAGACTCCAACTCTCCGTGGTATGCACTATAAGACTCCAACTCTCCGTGGTATGCACTATAAGACTCCAACTCTCCGTGGTATGCACTATAAGACTCCAACTCTCCGTGGTATGCACTATAATATTCCAACTCTCCGTGGTATGCACTATAAGACTCCAACTTTCCGTGGTATGCACTATAAGACTCCAACTCTCCGTGGTATGCACTATAATACTCCAACTCTCCGTGGTATGCACTATAAGACTCCAACTCTCCGTGGTATGCACTATAAGACTCCAACTCTCCGTGGTATGCACTATAATATTCCAACTCTCCGTGGTATGCACTATAAGACTCCAACTCTCCGTGGTATGCACTATAAGACTCCAACTCTCCGTGGTATGCACTATAATACTCCAACTCTCCGTGGTATGCACTATAAGACTCCAACTTTCCGTGGTATGCACTATAAGACTCCAACTCTCCGTGGTATGCACTATAATACTCCAACTCTCCGTGGTATGCACTATAAGACTCCAACTCTCCGTGGTATGCACTATAAGACTCCAACTCTCCGTAGTATGCACTATAAGATTCGAACTATCCGTGGTATGCACTATAAGACTCCAACTCCCAGTGGTGTGCATCGTAAGACTCCAACTCTAGGTGGTGTGCACCAGAAGAGACCAACTCTCATTGGTGTATAAAGCTTTAAGAAGCCTCCTACTCAGAGGGCATACAATTTCTCTAGTAGGGAAGGCTCCAGTTCTGCGTTTGTTTGAAATTCGTACAGATTAAATGGATATAGTCTGGAGATGAGAATGTATTATGATATGGTGTACAGCTTGACTGCGATAATGGTGTATGACTTGATCCACCTATAATAATCAACAATGTCTGATCCACATATAATCAACAATGACTGATCCACATATAATCGACAATGACTGATCCATCTATAATCAACAATGACTGATCCACCAATAATCAACAATGACTGATTCACCTATAATCAACAATGTCTGATCCACCTATAATAATCAACAATGACTGATCCACCTATAATCAACAATGACTGATCCACCTATAATCAACAATGACTGATCCAGCAATAATCAACAATGACTGATCCACCAATAATCAACAATGACGGATCCACCTATAATAATCAACAATGACTGATTCACATATAATCAACAATGACGGATCCACCTATAATAATCAACAATGACTGATCCACCTATAATCAACAATGACTGATCCACCAATAATCAACAATGACGGATCTACCTATAATAATCAACAATGACTGATCCACCTATAATCAAGAATGACTGATCCACCTATAATCAACAATGACTGATCCACATATAATCAACAATGACTGATCCACCTATAATCAACAATGACTGATCCACCTATAATCAAGAATGACTGATCCACCTATAATCAACAATGACTGATCCACATATAATCAACAATGACTGATCCACCAATAATCAAGAATGACTGATCCACATATAATCAACAATGACTGATCCACATATAATCAACAATAACTGATCCACCTATAATCAACAATGACTGATCCACCTATAATCAACAATAACTGATCCACCTATAATCAACAATGACTGATCCACTTTGACTTGAACAAATGAATAATATAATATTGAAGCAGCCAGGATTTATTATCTTATGCACAAATCATAAGACAGCAAACGGGATTTGAACCGGGCCTATTTAGCTGACACCTATTCGTCTTGTAATTTCAGTTAACGTGGTTGCGGTCGAATACGGATAAAGCGTTGACTCAAGATGCAAGGCGAATATGTACCAGCTGAACTGACATGGTTAAAATCCCGTTTGCTGACTTATAACTTGTATTTTCTGTAAGGGCTGTCCATAATTGACATTAACAATTAGGAAAAGTATGGGGACTGAATATGTTTGACAGTTGTTAACGGGGGGGGGGGGGGGGGATTTGGCAAAAGTTGATGTCAACGATACTGTTTTTATATAGCAGCTAAATTGTTTGAGATTGAGACAGTTTTTTTTTTCTAAATGTGAAACGAAACATGTATTTTATCGCACCTTTTCTGCTAAAATTAGTTTATAGTGGAAAGGAGGGGGTGTGCGGGTGGGTGTTAAAACATTGTAACATACTTAAGATGAACACACACATACACAGACACACACACACACACACACACACACCCCTCCGGTGTCCATAGATTCTTGCCAGTTTTTGACAGGGAAGAAGGTCAAAGACTGGCAAAAAAAAAGTTATTGAAACAATATATGGGCAGCCCCTGCAGATAAGATACATTAGCACCTGGAGCAGAAGACAACAAATCTCGTGCCACTTACACACTAGTCATAATAAGTCAGACATCTGGAAATTGAAAATAAATCTCTGAAAGAAACAAATTATTCTCGGATAAACACCAATTTGGAGCCAAAAGTATCAATTTATCGTCTGGCATCTGCCCCACATTCGTACTGTCTTCAGGTTCAACAACTAAACAGTGTATGCACTTTCTATTCTGTCAGTTTTTTTGTGGGTTTCCTGCTACGCTGAATTTTCATGTTTTGATTTGATTTTCTCTGTCTGGAAATTAGCTTGGAAAAATTAATTATATTGACATCGATTTTTCTGACACATTTTCCATGCAATTTTTAACATGAATAAATAATTAAATTGATTATGCAGATATGCGTCAGTTGTACGTCACGGCGCTCAATTCAAATATGCAGCTGGCGTCAATTTTATAACTTCTGCATTTATTTAATTGGTTATGAATGGGCGTTATTGCGCAACATGCAGATATGAAGTTTTGTCTCCACACTAACGGCGGAGGACGAAGGGCATGCAAGCTGATGGTTCCCGTTACGCGTGCTTTTATCTATTTATTCGGTTAACCCTTTGTTGCCTTTCAGCGTCAGGGGTAGAAGAGTTTTCTGGAGATGGCCCTCGCTTGTGCTGAGTATATTGTGGAGTTTGTCGCCTCTTTTATTTCAGTAGTCCACCGTTTTTGTGGTCGGAATCTAGGTTTGCCGTCACTGTATCTGTCTAGCATAGCTTGCTGTGGTATGCTGTCTGATGGTAGCCTGCTGATATGTGCAAACCATTTCATCTGTTGTCCCTTAATATATTCCAAGATGGGAGTGCCACCGGTTCTTTGTCTAATGTCTTCATTTCTCTGTCTCTTAGCGATATTCCTAGGATTCTACGCAAGCATGCCATTTCAGCTATCACAAGTTTACGTTAATCATGTTCTGTCGTAGTCCATGTTTGGTATTGGTAACACATCGTTGGTATAATAATTTTTTTGAATAGTGTTATTTTGGTGTGAAATCTACATTTTTGTTTCTGAAGATTGGTTTGACTTGCTTCGGACTGATCTGAAGATTGGTTTGACTTGCTTCGGACTGATCTGAAGATTGGTTTGACTTGCTTCGGACTGATCTGAAGATTGGTTTGACTTGCTTCGGACTGGTCCCATCTACTTTGATGCTGTACTCCTGGGACATATATCGACTTGGCACAGATACACTGATGTAGTACTCATTGTAAATACATTGACTTGTTTCAGGCGGGCCTCGGCTAATATGACGCTGAACTCCTGAGAAATTCATTGACTTGTTTCAGAAGGGTCTCAGCTAGTATGACGCTGAACTCCTGAGAAATTCATTGACTTGTTTCAGAAGGGTCTCAGCTACTGTGACGCTGCACTCCTGAGAAATACATTGACTTGTTTCAGACGGGCCCCAGCTAATATGACGCTGAACTCCTGAGAAATTCATTGACTTGTTTCAGAAGGGTCTCAGCTACTGTGACGCTGCACTCCTGAGAAATACATTGACTTGTTTCAGACGGGCCCCAGCTACTGTGATGCTGAACTCCTGAGAAATACATTGACTTGTTTCAGACGGACCCCAGCTACTGTGACGCTGAACTCCTGAGAAATACATTGACTTGTTTCAGACGGGCCCCAGCTACTGTGATGCTGAACTCCTGAGAAATACATTGACTTGTTTCAGACGGGCCCCAGCTACTGTGACGATGCACTGCTTGTGACATTCTTACTTAGGATCTGTCCATAAATTACGTCAATAAATTTTTTGCCAACTTGTGACTCCCTCCTTCCTCATCATGCACTGTCGAGAAAATAGGGAGACCCCCACCCCCCCCCTCCCCCCACCTGCTCAATTATGTATAATATGTATACCACAACCCGTTTTTTTTAATGGTTAATATCATTGTTAAAAAATATTAGATAGCCTGGCATCGTTAAAAATATTAGATAGCCGGGCATCGTTAAAAAATATTAGATAGCCTGGCATTGTTAAAAAATATTAGATAGCCTGGCATTGTTAAAAAATATTAGATAGCCTGGCATTGTTAAAAAATATTAGATAGCCTGGCATCGTTACAAATATTAGATAGTCTGGCACAATTAAAAGTATTAGATAGTCTGGCATCGTTACTAATATTAGATAGTCTGGCATCGTTAAAAATATTAGATAGTCTGGCATCGTTACTAATATTAGATAGTCTGGCATCGTTGTATTGCAAAGAGTCAGCAGCAAGACTGATAAAAGCTACTGGAAATAAAGAGTTACGAAAATCAATGATCGCATACGGTAGTCGGCATGGCACCTGATAGTCCTCTTCTTCTGCGTTCTCTCTCTGGTAACCAACACGAAAGTTCGTGTTTCCCCCGGGGAGCATCCAGTACGTTGAGTTGCCGGTTTCACAGCCTGCCGGCCTATCACATCCATTCTTGACATCACCTGATTGTGATGATGATTGTACGGTAGGGATAGAATATCTTACCGGAATAAAGAGTTTAGTAAATGGCTTCCTGGTCTGGTGGCTTCCTGGTTTGATGGCTTCCTGGTTTGGGGGTTTCTTGTTGTGGTGACAATGATTCTATTCGCAATGTAGGAGGTAAATTCCTAGACCTCAAACAGCCACTTTGTTTACGAAGTTGGAGATAGATTTGTTAGTTATTTGGAGCCACTTGCCTGTCGTTGCCAAGTGTTAAGTGATTATGTATCCAGTTAAAGGAACAGGTGTAAACAGTGAAGTTCGGCGATGTTAAACATTGGACATGTGCTCCGGCAATGTGGCGCAGGAACGTGCAGTATTATGGTCAATAGGGGAGGGACAGTGTTCCCATTCAGGATTTTGTGGGGATGTTTTTATGGTGGTTTGTCGTAAATCATTCCGAGGAGAGTTCTCGAAATTGGATATGTCAGCCTTCTTTTGAATATGTTCTCAGACTCATGCAGATTAGCAGGATGTAATCCGGAGAACGGAATGCGTTATGTCATGGTTTACAACTTTACGGCGATATATGCAACTTGCGTTCTGACACACTATTTGAGCAAGGTTTCTGATCACTTTGACACTATATGGGATGGAACAGCCAACCCCACCCAACAAACGCCTTAGCTGTCTAGGACGGTAAACATGGAAGGTAAACAGTGTTGTTATTCTTTGCTCCACTTTCGTATCCCTGCAACACACAGTCAGTAATAAGAAGAGACAGATTCGTTAATTAGATCAGGTATGGATGCACCACGAAGTGATGATGAGGAGGCTGGAGTAAACAGTGTTCAGAGAGAGAGAGAGAGAGAGAGAGATAGAGAGAGAGAGAGAGGAATGGGAGTGACTAAGGAAGATGGAAGAAAGTGCCTAATTGTTTGGAAAGATCCGAAGAATGTACAACCAGCAACTGATTAATGATGTCCCCAGTGATGTTCTAATGATGTTCCTAGTTTTCTATTGATGTCCCTAGAGATGTTCTATTGATGTCCCTAGTGATGTTCTATTGATGTTCATAGTGATGTTCTAATGATGTTCCTAGTTTTCTATTGATGTCCCTAGTGATGTTCTAATGATGTCCCTAGTGATGTTCTAATGATGTCCCTAGTGATGTTCTAATGATGCCCCTGTTGATCTAATGATGTCCCTAGTGATGTTCTAATGATGTCCCCAGTGATGTTCTAATGATGTCGGCAGTTATGTTCTAATGATGTCCCCAGTGATGTTCTAATGATGTCCCCAATGGTGTTCATATGATGTCCCTAGTGATGTTCTATTGATGTTCATAGTGATGTTCTAATGATGTTCCTAGTGATGCTCTAATGATGTCCCTAGTGATGTTCTAATGATGTCCCTAGTGATGTTCTAATGATGTCCCTAGTGATGTTCTAATGATGCCCCTGGTGATCTAATGATGTCCCTAGTGATGTTCTAATGATGTCCCCAGTGATGTTCTAATGATGTCGGCAGTTATGTTCTAATGATGTCCCTAGTGATGTTCTAATGATGTACCCGGTGATGTTATGCTGGTTCCTAATCAAGAATCGCCCAATGTGAAGCACTTTACTCGGTGGTCTTACTTTATTCGGCAGACAGTACTTTGTTGATATGAAGTACTTTACTCGGTACAAGAACTTTTGCGATGAACAGTACCTTATTCGATAAGACAGTAGGTTTTTTTTTTTGGCTTTCTCGGAGACCTGATATCCACTGCAGAACACAGCGTTACGTTTCCTTGTTCGCGTTTCTGGAATTCCGGCACCATAAAAGGCGGCGTGTAAACAACGCTCAGATCAGGTCTGTCTATGAGACGTGTCCTATACAGATGGTTGCCCTCACTTCCAATATATAAGCCTCTCTGTTCTGTGCAAGCTGTCCAGCTTTTTCCAGTGCCATTTTCAGAAGGTCTTCGATATCATTTTACCATAGTAGTCTTGAGCTGCCTCTTGTTCCCGTCCTGGAACTTCATCACCATGATTTAATCTTTCTAATCCATGATGTCTCCTTATATGTCCGAAATATGCTAGCTTGCGTTTATTTGTGCGTGTGTTGTTGTTTTTTGTGTGTGGATAATTTTGAGGGGCCTGTCTACTGCGATATTCAAGTCTTCGCTGGCGTCTGCGCTAGTTCGCCATTCTGTCCATGATATTCTATGATTTATATAGCATTTTATTTCGAATGTCGATATTTTCTTTTTCATTGAATATGTCATTGTCCACCTCTAACAACCATATGTTGCGACTTGAAAGATATAGCTTCTAAATAGTTGTAACTTTGTTTTTCTGTTTGTTCCTTGCTATAGATTGTTCATCTGTGATGTTATTGGTACAGTCATTGCTAATCTATTTCTCATCTGAGCAATCTCTTGTTGTTTTGTATCACCTGGAAATTGTCTATTGTCTATCCCCAGGTGAATGATTGTTGATTGCATTCACACTTGCCGTTAAGCGTAGGGGTGGTAGCTTAAGATGTCGTTTCAAGGCCAGATGTGTCGCCGAGGTTGCTTTTAGTCCATTTTTGTTCAAGGTTATCTTGATGTTTTCTATCCACCGTTTTCTTGGTCTACATTTGGCTTTACGCCCATATATTCTTGTATTATTTGCTCTTATTGGTATTTGGTTTGGCTTCATTCTCATAAGGTGACCGAATCATTTTACTTGCTGTCTCTCAATATGTTCGATACATGATATTATACCAACTCTTTCCCTAATTTCTTTATTTCTGATTTTATCTAGTTTGGTAACCATTGCAGCTTTCCTCAGACACTTCATTTCACATGTGACGAATTTTCTTTGGAAATATTAAACTAAAATCGATGAACCTGAATTGACAGGATTTCTGTCTTATGCACTGTATTTTGCGCCAGAAGAACGTAAACCTACGCAGATGAACTCAATATACAAAAATCGATTGCAGTATCCGCTATTGGCAGACGTCATTAAACTGAGCTTGTTGGTGTAGACGTCACGTGTGCCATGTTTACAGACACTAACTAATGCCAACGACCTGATGTTACGAAGATAGCAGACTAGCACTGTAGGGGTGATCTTCTGGAAGAATATGTACCCTAAGTCGCTACCTGGAGCCAAGAATCCTACCCTTGATTCCTTTCTCACTTATAATATTATTATGATAAACCGAGACCAAAAAAAAAGAAAAATGCGAGGTAAAAGAAAGCATAGAGCTTGGTATTGGCAATATGCCGTGAAATGTCGTTAAGCTATCAGTCAATTATTACCAGGTGCACGATCTTTGAGCGCGATCCTTGCAGGGGACAAAAAAAATAGCAGGTAAGAGAAGATAGGAGAGACAACAATTAGATGGTACTGTTGGCAATCGAGCAATAACTTTCTATGGTTTATCATGCCGATGCTTGAAGTGTGGAAACCTGGAAAGATAAGCAGGTCAGTGGACTGGATTCGATAATGTCCTTCGTCAGTTATACAGTCCTGCTGACACTTGAGGAATCATCCTTCTAAACAGACTGTCCATAAGTCCCGTCAAAAATGTGCTGCAAATTTTTTTACTAGCATAAATGGACAACCCCTACCGCTTGTCTAGAATTCATGGACCCCCCCCCCCCCCCACTAATTTATGTCAAAAACTTTGTATACCCCCTTCCCAAAGCAGAAAGTATTACTTTTTATCGTATCTCAGGGAATATAAGCTGAAAGTATTACTTTTATCGTATCTCAGGGGGCATAAGCTGAAAGTATGACTTTTATCGTATCTCAGGGGATATAAGTAGAAAGTATGACTTTTATCGTATCTCAGGGGACATAAGCAGAAAGTATGACTTTTATCTTATCTCAGGGGATATAAGCTGAAAGTATGACTTTTATCGTATCTCAGGGGACATAAGCTGAAAGTATAACTTTTATCGTATCTCAGGGGACATAAGCTGAAAGTATAACTTTTATCGTATCTCAGGGGACATAAGCTGAAAGTATGACTGTTATCGTATCTCAGGGGACATAAGCTGAAAGTATAACTTTTATCGTATCTCAGGGGACATAAGCAGAAAGTATGACTTTTATCGTATCTCAAGGAATATAAGTAGAAAGTATGACTTTTATCGTATCTCAGGGAATATAAGCTGAAAGTATGACTTTTATCGTATCTCAGGGGACATAAGCTGAACATATGACTTTTATCGTATCTCAGGGGACATAAGCTGAAAGTATAACTTTTATCGTATCTCAGGGGAGATAAGCTGAAAGTATGAAATTTTAGACCAAACTCCGCCCCCTCCCCCCCCCCCCCCTCTCACTTTCACATTTACTAAACTCATTCCGTTTGCATCGCTCCTAGGTATTGCTTTTGACACATCCGCCAAATGCCAAATGGCGACCGCTCCGGTGTAGTTTTTACGCTGGGCGTTGCCAGAATGCTGCCCTCTACGTTATATCAGTCATCCATGAGTGTGAAGACTCACAGTTCCTGTGAAACGTAAAAATCAGGAAAGTTAGATTTGCAATTATATCTGTAAAAATCAGGAAAGTTAGATTTGCAATTATATCTGTAAAAATCAGGAACGTTAGATTTGCAATTATATCTGTAAAAATCAGGACCGTTAGATTTGCAATTATATCTGTAAAAATCAGGAAAGTTAGATTTGCAATTATATCTGTAAAAATCAGGAACGTTATATTTGCAATTATATCTGTAAAAATCAGGACCGTTAGATTTGCAATTATATCTGTAAAATTCAGGAACGTTAGATTTGCAATTATATCTGTAAAAATCAGGAACGTTAGATTTGCAATTATATCTGTAAAAATCAGGAACGTTAGATTTGCAATTATATCCGTAAAAATCAGGACCGTTAGATTTGCAATTATATCTGTAAAAATCAGGAACGTTAGATTTGCAATTATATCTGTAAAAATCAGGAACGTTAGATTTGCAATTATATCTGTAAAACTCAGGAACGTTAGATTTGCAATTATATCCGTAAAAATCAGGACCGTTAGATTTGCAATTATATCTGTAAAAATCAGGAACGTTAGATTTGCAATTATATCTGTAAAAATCAGGAACGTTAGATTTGCAATTATATCCGTAAAAATCAGGAACGTTAGATTTGCAATTATATCTGTAAAAATCAGGAACGTTAGATTTGCAATTATATCTGTAAAAATCAGGAACGTTAGATTTGCAATTATATCTGTAAAAATCAGGACCGTTAGATTTGCAATTATATCCGTAAAAATCAGGACCGTTAGATTTGCAATTATATCTGTAAAAATAAGGAACGTTAGATTTGCAATTATATCTGTAAAAATCAGGAACGTTAGATTTGCAATTATATCTGTAAACATTTTACAGCCATTATTTCACTTAAGGGGAACAAATTTCAATGTTAAAAACTAAATAATTAGCAATAAATAAAATAACAAGGTCTTTTTTCCCACGTTCCGGTCCAACCGAGACATTTCTCAAGAAACACACACACACAAACACCGAACAAGAAACATTGAATTACAAATGACCATTGCAGAAACATATTGTTGTTTGGTGTTTTCTCTTACTTGCGTGGTTTGGTGTCTCTTCTTGCTTGCGTGTTTTGGTGTCTTCTCTTACTTGCGTGTTTTGGTGTCTTCTCTTACCTGAATATTTTGGTGTCTTCACTTGCGTGTTTTGGTGTTTTCCATTACTTGCGTGTTTTGGTGTTTTCCCTTACTTGCGTGTTTTTGGTGTCTTCTCTTACTTGCGTGTTTTGGTGTCTTCTCTTGCTTGCGTGTTTTGGTGTTTTCTCTTACTTGCGTGTTTTGGTGTGTTCTCTTAATTGCATGTTTTTATGTCTTCTCTTTCTTACGTGTTTTGGTGTCTTCTCTTATTTACGTGTTTTGGTGTTTTCTCTTACTTGCGTGTTTTGTGTCTTCTCTTATTTACGTGTTTTGGTGTCTTCTCTTATTTACGTGTTTTGGTGTCTTCTCTTATTTACGTGTTTTGGTGTCTTCTCTTATTTACGTGTTTTGGTGTCTTCTCTTACTTACGTGTTTTGGTGTCTTCTCTTACGTGTTTGACTTCAGTTATCTAAGACATGCTCTGTATCATGCAAATCCCAATTTCATACATCTTTGTGCCGAGGTAGAGGTTGGAATACTACTAAACGTACATATTGCCTATATAATCGTTAAAGCTAACAATGCTGGAATTCATCTCAAAGTCCTGAATACAAAATGATTTTTTTTATCGCACATGCCTATGCAAATATATGCGATGAAACTATCTTTACCTATCAAGTAATTCCACTCTGCTCACTCCACGTGCTTCTGCATTGCCTGAATGGTTTTACCTGCCACGTGCAGCTTACCTAACGTGAAGGTGCGAAGACATCTTGAGGTCATTGAAGACGAACGTCTCAAACTAAAAATATCCTGTACCAAAGTTGAGATGCCAGGTTGGATTTGTGCGGGTAAGATTCTGCCAGGATTTTATGCATGAAGAGTCTGCCAAATAAGAAATATGCACGTGTCAGATTAACGCGTGACTCTGCAGCTGGCACATCCGTGGAGAAATGAAGACATGAGGTTAGAAATAGCCATGTCTATACGATTTGAAAATGTGGTACTTTCGTTGGTTTTTACCACATCCACACATCTTCATCACACAAAAATACTACAATCTTCTGTAATGTTCCCCACACATCTTTATCCCAATAAAAATACTACAATCTGTAATATCCTTCACACATCTTCATCCCAACAATACTACAATCTCCTGTAATATCCTCCGCACATCTTCATCCCAACAATACTACAATCTCCTGTAATATCCTTCGCACATCTTCATCCCAACAATACTACAATCTCCTGTAATATCCTTCACACATCTTCATCCCAACAATACTACAATCTCCTGTAATATCCTTCACACATCTTCATCCCAACAATACTACAATCGATACAACATCCTTCACACATCTTCATCCCAACAATACTACAATCGATACAATATCCTTCACACATCTTCATCCCAACAATACTACAATCTCCTGTAATATCCTTCACACATCTTCATCCCAACAATACTACAATCGATACAACATCCTTCACACATCTTCATCCCAACAATACTACAATCTCCTGTAATATCCTCCGCACATCTTCATCCCAACAATACTACAATCTCCTGTAATATCCTTCACACATCTTCATCCCAACAATACTACAATCTCCTGTAATATCCTTCACACATCTTCATCCCAACAATACTACAATCGATACTATATCCTCCGCACATCTTCACCACAAATGATGAAGATCTGTGCTTTTACCATAAAAGCTATTGGTTGTCAAGAACTACCTGCACACAGTTAAAGGAATTATTTCATCATCATCATGTGTCGAGAACTACCTGCGCACAGTTAAAGGAATTATTTCATCATCATCATGTGTCGAGAACTACCTGCACACAGTTAAAGGAATTATTTCATCACCATCATGTGTCAAGATCCACCTACTCACAGCTGTGGATTATAACAAACGGATTTATTTAATCATTAACATCGTCGCTGTTATCCGTAAACTTTTAAAAATATCAGCAGTGTATCATTACTTTCTGAACGACCGGTTGCCCATCTCATCCTCAACAAACCCTTAACCCCTCAGAGTCGCAGGGGTGCCACTCATCAACATAAAAATTCCACCATGCCTTCCTGTTCTCAGTTCCTTGCTTAAGTATGGAGAATCTTAATCCTTCTAGGTCTTCAATCTCTACTTTCCTTTTTCCCCTTTTCTTCCCACCGTTCAACTGTTCTCTGCAAGATAGTTTTAGAAAGTGAATCGTGTCTTATCACATGGCCAAAACAATATTAGGTTTGGCGACGTTTTATCAGCTGGCCAGCTGTCCGCAGCTGAATCCAAACAGCATATGCCCTTGGCATGCATGGTATGAGTGTTACATGGCATGAGTGTTACATGGCATGAGTGTTACATGGTATGAGTGTTACATGGTATGAGTGTTACATGGTATGAGTGTTACACGGTATGAGTGTTACATGGTATGAGTGTTACACGGTATGAGTGTTACATGGTATGAGTGTTACACGGTATGAGTGTTACACGGTATGAGTGTTACATGGTATGAGTGTTACATGGTATGAGTGTTACATGGCATGAGTGTTACATGGTATGAGTGTTACATGGTATGAGTGTTTTATATAAGCCCGTAGATAAGGAAGGTTTCGGGGGTCACACCACCACCACCACCCCCCCCCCCCTCCAATCCTGTAAGAAATTAGAACAGAACAATTATTACTAGAAACAATCCTGTAAGAAATAGTTATTAGAACATAATCATTACTAGGAAGAAATAGTTATTAGAACATAATCATTACTAGGAAGAAATAGTTATTAGAATATAATCATTACTAGGAAGAAATAGTTATTAGAACATAATCATTACTAGGAAGAAATAGTTATTAGAACATAATCATTACTAGGAAGAAATAGTTATTAGAACATAATCATTACTAGGAAGAAATAGTTATTAGAACATAATCATTACTAGGAAGAAATAGTTATTAGAACATAATCATTACTAGGAAGAAAGCAAAGCAGCTGGTAAGTTAATCCTCCCCCACGCCCCTATTTAATGGGTTCAGCTCAAAAAATAATTTGAAAACCCACAGAAAAAAAGGGGGGGGGTATTAATTTTTTTTTAACCCTTTTAACGAAAACATATCTACGGTCCTTGTTTAACTTCTTCTTATTCTGTCACTTTATACACCACTAAATGCCTTGCAGCGTCAGTTGGTAGTAGAATTCACTGGATATGACTTGTTTTTGTGTGCTTCATATGTTTCTTTTCGTTGACTCTTTTATCACTGTAATCCATCGTTTGCATGGTCTACCCCTGGCTTTCTATCCATCATGTCTGTATAGTAATGCTTTTTTGTGGGGCACTGTCTGATAGTAGTCTTGAAGCATGTGAAAATCACTTAATCTGTTGTCCTCTGATGTAATCCAGGATTAGCATTGCGTTTGTTAATCTTCTGATGTTTTCGTTCCTGATTTTGTCTCTTATTGTTACTCCGATAATTTTACGTAGACAAGGCATTTCGGGTGTAACAAGTTGTCTTCTGGCTTTTGTTGTTAGTGTCCATGTTTGACATTGGTAGCATAGTGATGGTATGATGCTAGCTTTATATAGTGATGTTTTGGTGTCCATGTTTTAACACATGATATTAATTAGATATTTGAGTTACGGATACACCTGTTTTATATAGTGATGTTTTGGTGTCCATGTTTTAACACATGATATTAATTAGATATTTGAGTTACGGATACACCTGTTTTATATAGTGATGTTTTGGTGTCCATACTTCACACGTTTAACACATGATATTAATTAGATATTTGAGCTGCGGATGCACCTGTTTTACAAACTCGGCCGTAGAAAATGTCGAAACAATTCGTTCACGATTTTTAAATGTCAGACCTAAATGATTTCAAGAAAAGATAGAATCCCAAATGGCAATACTTGTGTCGGCTGGAAATATGTTGCACCTGCATAACGCCTGTAACTCCATCGATGCATATTTGTTGTTCTAGAATTCTGCAGATTGGTGAATTCATATTCTCAGCAGGAGACATGATAATTCTGATAACAAACGCAATATCTCAAATATCAGACGGGAACGAAATATTACATACATATGTTCAGCTTACTTCCCTTTCCCATGATTGCCTTTCGAGTTTTTAGTTTGCCAGTTCGGCAACTGCGCTTCCGCGAGTTACACATAAATTAGCAGATATTGGTAAATGTCAGCAGTTGACCTCTAATATTTTTTATGGTTAAAAAATAACACGATATAACTAAATTAACTAACATCCGTGGATGAAAAAGACTTTTTCAAATTTTAAAGTTAAAAATATCATCGTTAATACGAGTTTAAATACGTTGATTTGTTTCGTTTATTCGCGCTGGCAGTGTTAGACTCAACATATAGTGTTCAGTGGATGTTGCTCGATTCTAAATGAACCAGAAGGTTTGGCAACAACAAGATAAACCCCATAGATTTATGCTAGTTTGGAAACAACAAGATAAACCCCAAAGATTTGTGCTAATTTGGAAACAACAAGATAAACCCCATGGATTTGTGCTGGCTTGGCAACAACAAGATAAACCCCATAGATTTATGCTAGTTTGGAAACAACAAGATAAACCCCATAGATTTGTGCTGGTTTGGCAACAACAAGATAAACCCCATAGATTTGTGCTAATTTGGAAACAACAAGATAAACCCCATAGATTTGAGCTGGCTTGGCAACATCAAGATAAACCCTATATATTTGTGCTGGTTTGGCAACAACAAGATAAACCCCATAGATTTGTGCTGGTTTGGCAACAACAAGTTAAACCCCATAGATTTGTGCTAATTTGGAAACAACAAAATAAACCCCATATATTTGTGCTGGTTTGGCAACAACAAGATAAACCCCATAGATTTGTGCTGGTTTGGCAACAACAAGATAAACCCCGTAGATTTGTGCTGGTTTGCAAACAACAAGATAAATCCAATAGATTTGTGCTGGTTTCCAAACAACAAGATAAATCCCATAGATTTGTGCTGGTTTGCAAACAACAAGATAAATCCCATAGATTTGTGCTGGTTTGCAAACAACAAGATAAATCCCATAGATTTGTGCTGGTTTGATGAGTCAAACCCCTTTCTTCTTTATGACATATGAAGGAAAATGACACATCACTAGCAAACTGATAGATGGATGTATGGATGGATGTATGGATGGATGTATGGATGGATGGATACAAGGATAGACAAACAGACAGACAGTCAGATAGGCAGGAAGGCAGGCAGAGACAGATAGATAGATAGATAGATTAGACAGATTAGATAGATTAAATAGGATAGATAGATAGATAGATAGATAGATAGATAGATAGATAGATAGATAGGTAGGTAGGTAGGTAGGTAGATAGATAGATAGATAGATAGATAGATAGATAGATAGATAGATAGATAGATAGATAGATAGATAGATAGATAGATAGATAGATAGATAGATAGATAGATAGATAGATAGATAGATAGATAGATAGATAGATAGATAGATAGATAGATAGATAGATAGATAGATAGATAGATAGATAGATAGATAGATAGATAGATAGATAGATAGATAGATAGATAGATAGATAGATAGATAGATAGATAGATAGATAGATAGATAGATAGATAGATAGATAGATAGATAGATAGATAGATAGATAGATAGATAGATAGATAGATAGATAGATAGATAGATAGATAGATAGATAGATAGATAGATAGATAGATAGATAGATAGATAGATAGATAGATAGATAGATAGATAGATAGATAGATAGATAGATAGATAGATAGATAGATAGATAGATATAGATGGATGGATGGATAGATGGATGGATGGATAGATATAGATGGATGGATGGATGGATGGATATATCTAAAAGACCGTATCATGCCGTGCGATATTTACTTACAGTACTCCTGGACTAACTAGTTCATTATTCTATTATCGATGTATTGATCTACTGACAGCGATGACACATCCAGCATCCCCTGTCACCTAGAAGTCTACCACAAAAGAACAAAAGGTATAACGCCCGCTAACCTCCATCTTGTCGTCAACCACTGCGATTATTTCATAGAAGATAAAAGTAAGAAATTGAAACAAGATGTGACAATGGTGATATTTTTTCAGGTAACAGATTGTCAACCTATCCCCTAACTTTTCTTAGTCGCCTCCTTCGACATGCCTGGAAAGAAGACAATGCATATTCTTTGCACTCTGAACAATACATTTCAGTTGCAACGCGAACATAATAAACGTATAATAATAATAGTAGATGAAGAACAGAAGACTCCTTTCCCCTTCCCTATATATAAACATCTGTGTGTATGGAGAGTGAGTACTCGGCATATTTATTTCAATTGTATGTGTATGCAACAAAAACACGATCGCTTAAGGTGTTCTTGATTTCTCGAATCTTATCAGCGAAGAATGTATTATGACGATCTGTTTCTAGCAAATCTGTTTGTTTATAATCCGAGATGAAAGATGTTTATTGTCAATATTGCCTCGTATTCGTCGTACCACGTGATCAGTACACACAAAATAAGCATCATGTACTTAGTTAACACATGTGTGCCAGAGTGGCGTGATATGATTGGCATATCCTGGCTTAGGCCTATGTGTTTTTATGAAATATGTTTTTACCAAATCTCAAGCCAAATCTGAAAATATAACTGATGATACAGCATATTTTATGAAATATATGTAGGCTATATTATATTATTACCAACTGGATATAAATTGATATAATTATATTCCCTGCAGACCCTCATGGTTGCACAAGCATGACCAGCTGGTATTTGTATGTATGCACTTAGATAGTTCCAGAACTTCAATAGTAAAACGGAAACAATTTGGTTTGGTTATGTAAGATGATGTGATTCTATGTAAAAATCGATCCTGCAGGAAAAAAGACGAAGGTGAAAGAAGCTGATGAGGCTGAAGAAAATCATGGGCAGAACATCACAGACTAGACGTGACAAGATTTTTACACATACATTAGCCTCGCTGATGATATAAATCGATAGAAGACTGTGTGTTGCTATGTCCAATGTGGTATCTCTACACCTGGACTGATTATGTCTTTTATGTATGTATACAGTGCAGGATTTACGTATAAGCTATAGATTGGGGGCACCAGCCCCCACTTTCTTGGGGCCCCAAAAAATTGTCCGAGTGAGCAATTGTCATATATTACGTATAAAGGGCGTATAAGGGGACCCCATATTTCAAATAGCTTAGGCCCTTTTGGTTCGTCTAAATCCGGCTCTGTATATATATATATATATATATGTGTGTGTGTGTGTGTGTGTGTGTGTGTGTGTGTGTGTGTGTGTGTGTGTGTGTGTGTGTGTGTGTGTGTGTGTGTGTGTGTGTGTGTGTGTGTGTGTGTGTGTGTGTGTGTGTGTGTGTGTGTGTGTGTGTGTGTGTGTGTGTGTGTGTGTGTGTGTGTGTGTGTGTGTGTGTGTGTGTGTGTGTGTGTGTGTGTGTGTGTGTGTGTGTGTGTGTGTGTGTGTGTGCGTGCGTGCGTGCGTGCGTGCGTGCGTGCGTGCGTGCGTGCGTGCGTGCGTGCGTGCGTGCGTGCGTGCGTGCGTGCGTGCGTGCGTGCGTGCGTGCGTGCGTGCGTGCGTGCGTGCGTGCGTGCGTGCGTGCGTGCGTGCGTGCGTGCGTGCGTGCGTGCGTGCGTGCGTGCGTGCGTGCGTGCGTGCGTGCGTGCGTGCGTGCGTGCGTGCGTGCGTGCGTGCGTGCGTGCGTGCGTGCGTGCGTGCGTGCGTGCGTGCGTGCGTGCGTGCGTGCGTGCGTGCGTGCGTGCGTGCGTGCGTGCGTGCGTGCGTGCGTGCGTGCGTGCGTGCGTGCGTGCGTGCGTGCGTGCGTGCGTGCGTGCGTGCGTGCGTGCGTGCGTGCGTGCGTGCGTGCGTGCGTGCGTGCGTGCGTGCGTGCGTGCGTGCGTGCGTGCGTGCGTGCGTGCGTGCGTGCGTGCGTGCGTGCGTGCGTGCGTGCGTGCGTGCGTGCGTGCGTGCGTGCGTGCGTGCGTGCGTGCGTGCGTGCGTGCGTGCGTGCGTGCGTGCGTGCGTGCGTGCGTGCGTGCGTGCGTGCGTGCGTGCGTGCGTGCGTGCGTGCGTGCGTGCGTGCGTGCGTGCGTGCGTGCGTGCGTGCGTGCGTGCGTGCGTGCGTGCGTGCGTGCGTGCGTGCGTGCGTGCGTGCGTGCGTGCGTGCGTGCGTGCGTGCGTGCGTGCGTGCGTGCGTGCGTGCGTGCGTGCGTGCGTGCGTGCGTGCGTGCGTGCGTGCGTGCGTGCGTGCGTGCGTGCGTGCGTGCGTGCGTGCGTGCGTGCGTGCGTGCGTGCGTGCGTGTGTGTGTGCGTATGTGTGTAAAGACCTAGACTTGAACCAATATAATGTCGATGAATGATACCTCGGCTAAGAGGGCGAATATACCCAAGTCCAATTATACTGTCGAGTGTTTCCTATACCCGAATCATACTCACATGTGAGAAAATGATCAGTATCTGATGGATACATTCATAATGTGTCTAATTAAAGAAGTTCACTGGCAACCATCCACCTAGTGCAAGATAGACCCAAGCCTGAATCCCTGGTTACCACCTCCTCGAAGACTGACACCTAAGGCCATCTTTTGGCCTGCAAAGGCTAAGGGCACAGTGGATGATAAACCGTCACGGCGTAGAGTCAATACACATACATCGCCTGTCGACAGATATGAATGGAGATTATCTCAGGCTATGAAAGCTCATCAGAATTTAAAGCTTGCCAAAAACGGATGTCTTGAATCGGAAGTCTCAAATAACGCAACTTCTAAAATGTGGTAGACTGCGCGACAATGTGTGGCCACGGAAGGGGCATCAGACTAGCTACAAATTTAAAGTATATCGCGGCATTGTGCTCATCATCCTGTTATAGGTTTGTAAGAGCTGGACACTGTATATTAGACATTCCAGAGTGTCGAATCTGTTCTACGCAGGCTATATCCGCATTCTTCTCAGGATAAAGATTTTGGTCTTCTGCCAAAATGGCCGACGAGAATGAATGAATGTATTCTCTTTACGGTGTTCGATTAGCGGCTGTTCCTTCCCGAAAGTAATGGGAATATTGTACCTAAAAATTTACAATGGCACAACTGTTTAAAGAGATAAATAATGGAGGGCACAGCACCTGGGATGAGGAGAAATGGCAGACCAAGAAGACGTTGAACTGATGACAGTCAAGATAACATGAATACGCCGTTTTGAAATGCAAGCCGCATGGCCCAAGACAGAGGAGGATTCAGGGATTTATTGGAAAGACAACATTCTGGAAAGAATACGTTACATGTCATTTCTCAGTATAAAATGATAAGATAAAATACCTGACACTGAACTCCTCAATAGAGCCAATAACCCGATTATTCATTGTTGTTGTTCTTCTTCAACGTTCATTCACAAACTCCTGCTGGATCTCACTTGTAGCAGCACAATGATCTCAAACTCCTGCTGGATCTCACTTGTAGCAGCACAATGATCTCAAACTCCCGCTGGATCTCACTTGTAGCAGCACAATGATCTCAAACTCCTGCTGGATCTCACTTGTAGCAGCACAATGATCTCAAACTCCTGCTGGATCTCACTTGTAGCAGCACAATGATCTCAAACTCCCGCTGGATCTCACTTGTAGCAGCACAATGATCTCAAACTCCCGCTGGATCTCACTTGTAGCAGCACAATGATCTCAAACTCCTGCTGGATCTCACTTGTAGCAGCACAATGATCTCAAACTCCTGCTGGATCTCACTTGTAGCAGCACAATGATCTCAAACTCCTGCTGGATCTCACTTGTAGCAGCACAATGATCCTACTATACATCCAGCAGGATGTATTCCAGAGAATGGAAATGCGTTGTGTCGACTTTATATTTGCGTCAATAGCCCGACATGTCCGTCTTCGGCGGGCATTGTTGTTCGTTCACTCTGTTCTGCCTGTCCACATGGACACATGGCCGTGTTGCCAATCTTTAACTTTGTATACATGTGACTGCGGAGTCGGTTGTGTCCTGTTCTGAGACGTAGAATTATAACTTGTTCTGATCTGTTCATAATGTGATAGTCATCTTGTGTTGGTGTTTGTGACTTTCTTATTGACTTGATCATCTGTGTTTTCTGATGGTAGGTGATTGGTATATCTGGTTGGTCTTCGGCAGCATCTTCATTAGCCAGTTGGTCTGCTTTTTCATTTCCTGGTATTCCACAATGAGAGGTTATCCACTGCATGGTTACCCTATACTGGTACGACAATTCGCTAAGTAGTTTTTTTCAAGTCTGGTAGTTTTCCAGACTGGAGAGCTTGAAGCACTGACCTTGCATCTGTCAGGAATACCACAGGCTGTTGGCCAGAGTTGGAGTTCAGCAGTTTTTTAACTGCTACACTAATTGCCTGGATTTCTGCATCATAATTATTGCAGAATTTTCCTGTCGGTGTTCTGATTCTATATATACACCTGCACCTCCATTCCTCACAGCATTCTGTGCTGACCAATCTGTGTATACTCTGACCCATATATCTTGTGGATATTCCTCATCCAGGAAACTGAGGGTGACTGTCCTTCGCTGCACACTGTTCTGTTCGTCCTCGCTTAGTATTCCTTTCACATGGGTCTGAATGTATATTGGCATTCCATGACTTTCACTCCACGGGTTTTGTTCTGGTACAGACCTTAAGGTACTATCAACTTCAGGCAGGTCTGTAAGTTGTCTACGGTGTCGTTTAGCTTGATGGATAAAGCTGCTTCTTTTCAGTCGCCCCATTGCTAGATTTTGGAATCTTTCCTTCATTTCATGACTTGGCACACACTGAAATTTTTCTGCTTGAATTAGTACTTTCGTGTCTCTGCGTTCGCCGAGTGTTTGCATTCTTCCCATTTTCTGCATCTCTGCTATGGGTGTTGATTTCATTTCTCCCAACATTATTCTAAGTGCCTGGTTTTGCACGTTATCTAGATCTTGTAATGTGGTGCTTAATGCAGGACACCACGCAGCTGAACCATATTCCAGGTGTGGTCTTATGCCTTGCTGGTAAACTTTACTGAGTATATTTCCACTGGCTTCCCATGTGGTTCCACTTAGTTTTCTCAGGATAGCTAACTTCCTCCTGGCTTTTGTTGTTGCTTTGTTTATGTGCTGCTTCCATGTCAGCTTATCATCAAAAGTAACTCTGAGGTATGTGGCTTGTTTGTCTTCTTTCAAGAGCTCCCCATCTATCTTGATATGACCAGCTTTTTCTTTTGGTGAGAGGGTAAATAGTGTAGTGCTGCACTTATCTGTGTTAATGCTGACGCACCATCTATTTGCCCATAAGGTTAGGGCATCGATAGCTCTTTGTATTTGTTTAGTGGCCACTGTCGCAAGTTCTTCTGTGCACCAGATCACCAGGTCGTCAGCATACTTTGCCACTTTGATCCCGTGTGGTAGTTCAGCAACTAGGTCATTGATGTAAACCAAGAAAAGTGTGGGTGACAGGACTCCTCCTTGGGGGACTCCATGACGCAGTAGAACTTTCTTGCTCTTGCGACCATCTAATTGTACCCTGGCTCTTCTATTATGCAGGTATGCTTTTACCCATTTGTACATTCTTGAGCTAACCCTGCAATTTTGCAATTTTTTTAGGAGCCCTTCTTTCCAGACATTAGCAAATGCTTTCCTGAGGTCTATCCATGCTGCTAGTACCAGTTTCTTATCTTGGAAGGCATCCTCAATCTCTTGGGAGAGGTAGGCTGCCTGATCTTCAGTAGAGTAGCACTGTCTGAAACCTGCTTGCTGTGATACCAGAAGGTTTTCACTTTCAAGGTACCACTGCATCCCAAGATTGATAATGCGTTCCATTGTTTTGCATAGATAGCTTGTGAGGCTGATGGGCCTGTAGTTGGAGACTGTGCTGCCATCTTTTCCTGATTTGAGGAGTGGTATCATTATTTCTTCTCTCCGCGCCTGTGGTACATTACCTGTGGACCAGCTTGTGTTAAAGATCTGCAGCAGCTTTGCTCTTGCTGCAATTCCCAGGTTTCTAATCATTTCATTGAGACACTCCATCAGCTCCAGGGGACTTTTTCATTTTCAATTTGGATATTGCATGCTCCAGTTCTCTCATTTTGATTGGTGCCTCCATGACTTCAGGTATAGGTTCGCCTTGTCCAATGTTTTGCTGGTTCTCTCGAACCTCCTGTTGTTTGTCTGGGCTGACTTTGACGTTATTGTCTTCTGCAAAGGAATCTGCAAAGTAATCAGCTGCATGTTTACCTGTTAAAATGTTTCTATCTTTATAAAGTGTGATCCTGGTATTTCTCCCTGTACCTTCATCATTTAGTTGTTTCCA